>CM060904.1:593092525-593717525 GCA_030737815.1 Allium fistulosum
GTTATGTACTTGAAAATTTGGCATACCTTATTAGTTAATGTCATGTACTCTGCAAATGGTTTTACATAAAATTAATTTTTATGTATCAAATGAATTTAAAAATCATCTTTTCCCTTCAAATTCTAATGTAGTATGCCAAATAATATTTCGTACTATAGATTTGCTAACTTTATTCATATCTTATGTGGTAAATATAATGAAGTGTAAAAGATTTTCAAGAAAATATTAGTTTCTTAATTTCGAAACAATAGTTATGGTTATTAAGTCCATAAGTCAAATCACGACGACCGAAGAATTAAGGTTTTGATGTTTTAACCGGTTAAACAATCAGAACAATAGATTTTTTATTTTTCAAATATTTACACATTTAAGTGCATGTTATAGGAAAAAATATTGAAAGAAAAATGCTATCTAGACAAGCTTTGGAGGGCCTTCAATGTCTACAATAGAAGTTGTAAAACCGAAATTATGTACTACAGCGGTGCACAACTACCGCAGCTGTGCAATGCTGCAGTTGCACAACAATACTAACACAACTGTTGTTATGTACACAGTAGGTAGTAGTGTACAACGGCCGAAACTTAGTAGCAGCAAACTTAAGCTGGTGCTTCAAGCATCAAAGAATGAAGTGGTAGAGCTTGCTGTTTACATTTTGGAACGGTGACTATGTTCTAAATGTAAATTTAATTTATTTTCTTCCACGAAGTAAAGAGAATGAAAATGATATACGGTGAAAAAATAAGAGGAAAATAAGAAAATCGTAGTTCAACCAGTTAAAATTGATGGTTGAACCATCGATTTGAAGATTCGACTTTCAGTGCGTACATAATTGAAGTCTGATTGAGGTCCGGATCACAACGGTTCGTGGTTTAGGATTTATTAAGATCGGACCGCCGTTGAGTTGATAACACTAATATAGATCTTAGTTTCTAGATTTATAGAGGTTCATTTTCTATTTAAATTTATACTTATAACTCCACTTATATACAACTAATTCTATTTGCTTGCCATAGTTTCTTATTGTTTTCAAAAACATCCACCTAAAAAGCACCACACGTTTTTGTTGGATATTTTCAAGTTTTTCCATTGTTTTGTTTTCACGAGGAGAGAAGAAAGAGAGGAGGAAATAAAGGAAAAACAAAAGTCCCACATCTTGGGATATTGGGGACCATACTTGTTTAAGTATAGTTCGATAACCCGTTCGTACTTGGTAGGTTGAAATAATGTCCGAAAGAATCTATTTTATAAATCCTTGAAGTCAGAGGTATGATATTATATTCATGAGATTCGACTAGAACCGCAAATTTCCCAACAGTTTTGTAACATATTGCATAACATCACATTCATTATAGACATTTATCATAGAACTTGATTGAGTATGATAAAAATCTAAAAAATAATGCTCCTCAGAAACTCCATTTCGTCATAGACACCAAACAATACATTTATTTGCATGTTCTCTTTTATTGGGTTCACAGAAACATTCGACTGCTCACGCATATTCCTCAACTATATCCATTACCAACTTTGATGTTAGTGTTATATTATCACCATAATTATTACGTACGTGGACAATAAATTTTTATCATGTAACAATATGGAAACAGCCAAATCATATCGGCCAGTTCGTCAGCTTGAAAATATATTACATAAAACCTCCTTTAATAAACTAATGCATGTATTATTAATGAAAATATTAACTAACAGTATCCCTCCAACTTACAAATGAAAATGCAAGACAGAATTATCTTAAGAATAATCGACGAAAGCAAACCATATCTCTCCATCATCGCCTCTATTTTTAGGCAACCCCCAGATATCTAAAAACCGATTCTCTTTCAAATCACTCCGAACAAGAAACTCCCCATAACCCGGACCACTGAATACATACGTGTCAGAACTGGAAATGTACTTAAACGATATGTTATGATACTTGTTACCGTCTCTATCCATTATCTTCACATCAAAACCTGTGTCTTTGAGTTGATAAGCCATCTTTGCTAGTTCACGTAGTTCATCAGAAGCATGTATAAAGACGTCAGTAGCTGTCAACTGCAGTTCATGTTGATCGGGTTTTGTGTCGGAAAGAGTGACCCTCTTCCTTCTTAAATGCAGCACTGGTCGCCTCACTCCCATTTTGATCCATGTTTCAAGCCATCGTCCTTTCTTGGAAGAGGAAAGCTTCTTGTATGGACGCTTGAAAGGCACTGATGATGGGGGCTTTTCTTCTTCATCGCCATCTAACCGATGAATGAGAAACTTATCCATGGTTATTTCAGAGAACAGTTTTGTAGGGTAGAAGGTGTGAACAGTGAATTTCTAATTTTTTTTAGAAAAATGGCAACTGTGCAGATGTATTTATAGAGCCGTTAATGAGAATTATTCCTAATATAAAATCTTCTTTCTGTTTCGTATTAGGAAAGTTTTGAAAAGAAAAGGTTTTGGAATCTTACCATAATTAAAAAGCGATACGCGCCGAGTGATAGAAGGTTTGGAAAAGAAGAGGTTTTAGATTCTTACCATAATTAAAAATGGATACACGAACAGAGGAATTGAGCTGTTAAAGAAAAAACCAAGGTGGATAACTTCTTAGTTATAATAACTGTAAAATGGAACTTTTAAGTATCTAAATTTGAAGTTAGGTAAGGTGATTTGTCGCTGTTGTCCGCTAATGAAATATTTAATAGCGCTTTGCACCAAAGGTCCATATTTCTGTTGTTGTTATAAGAAAAGTCTTTGTAGAAATGAGTATGTAAATTAGGTTCCTGTTTTTTCTAAATCAAAAAACGCAAATTAGCTTGCGCTTTTTAAACATTGATTTTTTTTTGAAAATTTCAAAAATTTTAAAAATATTTCAAAATCAGAAAGCGCAAACTAGCTTGCGATTTCTTGATAGAAGGCGCAAGTTACCTTACACTTTTTAAAATTTTCAAATTTTCAAAAATTTCAAAATCAGAAAGCTCAAACTAGCTTGCGTTTTCCTGATAGAAAGTGATAGTTAACTTGCGCTTTTCAAAATTTTGAAAATTTCGAAAAAAATTCCAAAATCAGAAAAGTGTAGGTTAACTTGCATTTTCTGTCAGAAAAGTGCAAAGCACCTTGCGTTTTTTATTTTTCAAAAATAGGGATCAAATTTACATATTTATTTCTACGGGGACTTTTCCTATAACAACATAAAAAACAGAGACCTAAGACTCTTATCTTGAATATTTAATAGCGTGTCTATGTGTTAGTTTCTTGTTTTATATATATATCTGTTAATTCATCCATGCCCACTAAATTATTTCTAAATATAGCAATTGAAATGGAAAATTGCCTATAATATCAATTTATCTTAGATCTCGACCAAAGCCTGTCTAGAAGAGGGTGTAAATGAGAAAAAACAAACAAGTTGAATATTCAGACTTAATTCAATAATCCACAATCAAAACAGACTAAAATGAAATAAACAAAACATGAAATGAGCACAATGCTTTATAGACATAATAGCGTACATCCAATTTTATATTATTTTGAAAGAAATTTTGTTGATACTTTTAGATAGGAATATAAAAAACTAAACTATCTATTTTAATAGAGATTTAATACAAGAATATATAAGAGCAAGAATTTGAGAGGATGACAATCTCTAATGGATGACTACATTTATATAAAATTCAATAATTGGAATCGAAGTAATAGTTTATATTGAAAACTCAATGTCGCATCAATTCAACGTATATCTATTCTAATCTTCAGTTTTTCTCCAATGTGCATGTGTCTGTCAACTTGACTTAACTAATCAATTGATTAGAAAATTAATTCATTACCTTTTAGTTATTCCATGTAACTAATTACCTGCCTTTTCATTAATGCAATGAAACATGCAATTAATATTCTCTAACGTACATTTGAGTCATAATGTCAATACTTACCTTGACTTAAATAATTTGGGTAAAATTATTTCACTTACCCTATTTTAAAACAATACTGTGTCGAATTGTTCTATTCAAGTGTTTAGAGATCCCTATCAATAACGTTAATTACTCGTATTGACCAGAATCCATAAACTACTCAATAAACCAACCAACACAATATAAAACCATTTTATATTCACTAACAAATACGCGTTCATATCTATTAATACACTCAAACTCATTCTAGAGTACTATGGACTCTATCTCAATGAGTAATCCCCACCAGAGCCAAGGTTATCACCAGCCTAAGCTCTGATACCAACTGTAATGACCCGCAAACCCGTACCCTTTGAATCGACACTATATAAAGTATTTAAAAAACATTTTATAGCATAATAACATTTTATAAAGTATTTTATAAAATGTTTTGAAAAGGGTTTTGAAAGTATTTGAAGTATAAACACGGATACTATTATAATATTCAAATTTGAAGAAACAAATCCTACTCCAGACTCCCCCTTCAACAAATATTCATCTAATCTAAGATGATACAAAACAAATATAATGTCAATAATTACCTGCCTTTACAAAACATTTTTAAACTACCATTAGTATTTTCATTTTAATTTTAAATCTAATCTAAGGTAATGTGGTTAATAACTTTATAAAAGAGTAATCAAATTTGAATATTTGATTTGGAATAAACAAAGTTATATATCTTTGTTATATATGGTAAACTCCCCTTGTTGAATCTATTGACAGAAGAAAAGGGTTTTGAAAGTATTTGAAGAAACAAATCCTACTCCAGACTCCCCCTTCAACAAATATTCATCTAATCTAAGATGATACAAACACGGATACTTTCCGAATGATCCCCGCAATGTCACCAGCCATTGCACTTTGATAACAAGCTCTGACAAAGTCATTGCACGTCAAAAAAGTGTTTAAAGTATCCAATCTAAAGGTAGAAATAACCAGTCTCACAAACATAAGAAGAATATTATACCTTCTACAAGCTCCAACTAGGCCTCTCTCACCTATGTTGTGCCACCATTTGGCACCAATCATCTCAATAAGAGAATCAAGTTCGAGCAATCTCGAACTTAGAAACGTGCAATGACTTCGTAGACATGTCAGCTGCATTATCATTTGTAAGAATTTTGCATAGCAAACCAACTTTTCTTCGTTCATAGCTACAAGAAGAGATTATTTCACCATTATATGCTCTGCCCTCGAGCTGATAGAATTTTTTTGGCTATCACCATTTACCACCACACCATCATGTACGAAGCCCGAGCACTCAATAACCACTTCAAATAGAGTGCTTCAACATCAGATATCAACTCATCTTCTATAGTAGACAACGCTACTAAGTTTGCAACCTCACTCTCTAACTAATGGATGTACATATTATTCTATTCGCATGGTGATTTGATCCAGATTCGAGCACAGAATTTCGAGATAGTATTATCAATCCGAGTTGGGATTTTTCGCTCGATTTTCGAAGGCGAACCTGGATATGGATTTTTGATTGGTTCTTGAAATTCTCTATCATAGTTGTGACCTATGCAAGGAGAATAACAGTTTCTGATCAAGAACCAGACTTGAGTCCGCACTAGGAAGTCGGGTGGACAATACTAGTTCGGAAGTGAAATTGTGTGATCGAGTGAGCGATCAGATTGATATAGCGTACGGATGATATGTGTACATCGTACGGGTTTGAATGAAATTGATATTGAAAATTTATGGATAAGAATTGTAAAATGGTCTTTGAAATGAAGAGTATATTTTGTGAAATATATGATGAGGTAAAATGGAAATTGGAAATTTCTATGATTTAAGATTCACTTTATGAAGAAAGGTAATGTGGTTAATAACTTTATAAAAGAGTAATCAAATTTGAATATTTGATTTGGAATAAACAAAGTTATATATCTTTGTTATATATGGTAAACTCCCCTTGTTGAATCTATTGACAGAAGAAAAGGGTTTTGAAAGTATTTGAAGTATAAAAGTGAATTTATACAAGTATGAAGTGATTCAAAATTTTCCCAAGGTTATTATATATATATGTATATATAAAGGATTTTGTGAAAATGATTTTGGGAAAAGTTTTGGGAACCTATGGATTTCTAAAAAAGGCTTTTGAGGAAAATTAAATTTGAAATTTGGAAAGCCTAGTTGTGAATTATCGATTTTGGGATAATCGATTTTGAGAAAGGAGATTTATATGAAATTCATACTAGGTGTATGATTTGGAAAATACTATATGTGTATAGTATAAAGTGTTTTGAAAGTGGCTCTGGGGAAAAAGGCGCTCCCTTGAATGAACTTCTCAGGAGTGCCACAGGGTGGTACTGCCTTGAGCCCTAAGGGGGGGTTCTAAAGTTGATCCTGTGAGGAGTCCGGACAAACTAGTTCCGGAGGATTGTTGGGTAGCGAAAGTCGAGGGCGCAGATGCCTACAGGGGCATTTGGTGTAACGACCCGAAATTTTCGAACCCGAAAATTCCAGATAGTTATGAATAAGAAGAAAGAGATAGAAGAAGAAACAGAAAATAAAACACAGAATCTCACATTCGCAGCGGATAAAATATAATATCAAATAATATAACAGTTTACAAAAGAATACTGTATCAGTTGATTACATTTAAATACATCAGAGTTACAACATATACACAACACTGGACAGATACAATCAACATGTCCCAGACAAACTACAATATAACACAGCGGAATACACTCCATACGCTCCTGTCATCCAGCTCGCCTCCTGAGCTTCAAAACGTCCTTACCTGAAAATCTGTAATACTCGGTCTGACCCGAGCATTACATCATAGTAACACCCGGGTCAGGCTGGAAACCAGCGTGAGTAAACCCATCTAATAAGAAATACTAATGCATAAATCTCACTTAAAACCCCGGGTAACTCGAATCAGTTTACAAATTCACAATTTGTTAAAGACAACACTTATTTCACACATCAATTTCTAAGTATCAAAACTTAGATTAAATGGTCAAATTCACTTAACTTATTCAATATCAGCCTATTGATTTCAGATATCAATCTATACAGTATCGAAGTGGTTTCGGGTATTTACTAATACCCGACCCCGGTCTCTTCGAATCCAAAGTTATTCATTAAACAAGTTGTGCAAGTTAAATTTATATTCAGGACTTCGTATTCACTAAACAATTTATCTCAGATAGATAAACCATAATATCACTGTTCAACCCAAAATATCCCATATCTCAAAGTATCACACATCAAAGATATCTACCAATTCAATTCATCCAATAACATTCAATCCATCCATAAGCAAGATTATAGGATATAATTCTTAATTTATTTATTCAATTAATCTCCAATTAAATCAATCACCAACTTACTCACTTGAATTACCCAAATCCTGCTTACTTAACATTAATTAATTTCAACCCAGTTAATAAATGTTTCTTAAAATCGTCCATCTCAATTTATCCTCCTGATTAATTTTTCTTTAATTTTAATTACCCCATAGATCAATTAGTCTTAACCATTCACATTAACTTTTAATTAATCTCCTTATTTACCTAATTAATTACCCCTTTATTTATTAATTCATAAACCTTAATCAAATTTATTAAATTAATTATCTTCCCTTTTTTTTCTTATTAATTAATCTTAACCCATTAAAACTTAACCGACTTTAAGATAAACATTATCTTCATTTAAATCATTAAATTTAAAATAAAACAAAACTTTAACTAAATAATTTAAAGTTAACAAATTATATAACTCTTAGACAAACGTTAAGGAAACATTTATAGAAGAAATTTATATAAGAAAGTTTAAACTAAATTTCTTTAAATTTCCAAAATTTTGCTTTAACAACCCTTTTTTTTCTGTTAAAACATGCTTCGGGTTCCACTTTACTTCCACCCGCGTCCTGCTCGAGTCAAACCCGCCTTCTCTCTGTTTTTTCCAACTTAGTTTTTAGTTTAAGTAAAAAAAAAAACTGGAAACGTGATAACTCTCACGATTCCCACTCGAGTCCTTACTCGAGACAGCCCACGAAATACTCGAGCACGACCCGAGCGAACGATTCCTTCCCAAATTCCTCTCTCTCTCCTGATACATCGTGCACGCGTGCACGATGCACGGCGATCTACGCGACGTCGATCATCCTCCGACCTGCAACCCATTTGCTCCGGCCTCGACAACCCATACGATCACACCGAAACCCAATTCCATTAGCGAAACGAAAATTTCGATCATCGATCGAAATCTGAAGCCAAGCGCGATCCACAAAACCCCCTGCCGCCGTTGATCACGTCGACTGGAACCCATGGCCTTCCTTCTGAGCTGCTCCATGCCACCATGTCGCGATCACGACCCTCGCGATCGAATCCGATGAACTATAGCAGCCGAGATCACATCGAGAACATGCCTGACAAAAGCCTAACCTCAAACCCTAGATCGCCCTCGTCTTGACGACTCGATCACCAGAAAATTCACCACTCATTTTTCCAATGATCATCACCCCTACAGCTACCATCAACCCAAAACTCGTCGATCCTCATCACGACGATCATCGGGAATCGGTGATATTCCCTAAATCAATCAACTTAGCATAACTCGATTAATACAACATTAAAAATCATGATTTGAATCCTAAAATTCATCATTTGATATCATGAAACTGATTATGGGATTTAAACATGAATTTTAGTTCATTGATTTTCGACTTATTTTTAGCTCATCACTGTATTCCCTTATTTTTGAAATATTTACTAAATGTAAAATCTTAAAACCACTTTTACAACTTATAAAACCCTGTTAAAATCCTCTTTTTCCCAGGTATCTTGGTTTGAAACTAATTTGTTTGAAAAATATAAATTTTTATATAAATTTAGTACTAGTTTTATTCAAACAGAGCAGAGATATGAATAGACAGGAACTCAACTTACCCAGACATATCCTAAATGCAAACATGCATTCTCAGCCAAATTTATATAATCATGTATACATCATTGCCACACAAATCTATCACAAGAATCAAAGTTTAATCACAGATTTGTTTTTTTTTTTATAAAAAAACTGTTTATAAAGAAGGCTTACTCACCTTTGAACAGAGCAGTAACAAAATGATGTAACCCTTTGGTATACTTCCACATCTATATATATGTGTGTATTCCTGTCCAAACATACTTATCAACACTGCTATTCTTATATTCACGCATACCCATAGATTTGTATAAAGAGGTTTAGTTACTCACTTTTCTTCCTTAGACAGTGTTTGTTTTGTTTTCTTGCTCTCAGGCTTCTTTCCTGATCCTCCTTTGCTTTGTCTAATGGAAGTTTGTATATATATTTTTCTGTTTGAATTTGCTTAGTCTCAGATTGAAAACTTGGTGCAGTTTTTTTTTTTCTTTCTTTTTCGTGAGCTAAAGTGTATGTGGAGGTAACTAAGCACTGTATATATAAACATAGAAATGAAGTGTTGAAGAAGCCAAGCTGAAGTATTGGTGTACATGCTTTTGCCCCTTTTCTCTTTTTTTTTTAATATTATTATATATATATATTTTTTTTAACTTCCTTCAAGTGAAAGAAATGAACAGAGGAGATGTATTTACAGAGAAGGGTAGGATGTATCTCGTACAGGCCACATCCTTTCTTCCCTTTTATTTATTGATTTGAACACAAAGACATGATTTGATCTTAGGTTGATATGATACTTAATACGCTGGACATAAATCTTTGTATACTTGAACTTAAATGCCTGACATTGATTATATGTTTTGAGAGCTTGAAATGATGTGCATTTATTCAGTGTTTCCTTTTTCTTATACATACCTTTCATGTACATATGCCTTTCTATCTCCTGCAAGTTTCTTTTGCTTATATATATATATATATATAACTACATATACCTATATGTTTGTATATTTATTTGCTTACATATCATATAAACACACTTATATTTATACATATTTTAATACACATTGCTTATGTGTATTTTATCATTATAAGTATATATATATATATTCGCATTTACACAAATTTTCATGTATATTAGTTCACGTGGAAAATATATGTGTGTAAATATTACTCATATGCTGGTGTATATATCTAAACATCATAAGCTTTTACATGTTTAATTATCATAAGGCCTGTATAGTTATATACACTTTTATGGATATCTCATCTAAATTTCAAATGGAAGAGTTTATATATATTTTTCTATGAAATTTATCATAACTAAAATGTTATAACTTAAGTTTGAATATAGTTTTTAAATCAATTTATATATTCAGATATTTTAAATATCAGAAATTCATTTGTTCGACTAATCAAAACTAATATTCCAATAATCACATTAGTTAATTACCCTATAAATAGACATAAAAAATCCGGGTTGTCACATTCCTCCCCCCTTAGAACTTTTCGTCCTCGAAAAGGAATGAAGCCAGATTTATTAAAATGCTTGAATTAAGATAAAATTCCTTAATCATTTTTAAAACACTTTTTAATATCCATATATTATTATTCCAAAGTAGTTTTTATAAAGATACTTTTATAACTCGATGTTTCGACAAGTCCATCTTCGTTCTTACAGAAATTCGGTCATACGTTGATCAGGCGTAGGACTGAAAATCTGTAAGTACTCAGCAGACCCATTTCAACATCCAGTGAAAATATTCGAAAAATAATTTTATTGAAAATATAGGAAACAGTTTCGAAAATAGAGGAAATATCTTTGGGAAAATGCTCTGGAGATCATCACTCCCATCCATGGTCACAGTTACATCACGGGTTACGTTGCCATCGCAGCAAAAGTCCATGTAACTGATTACACTATGGAACCCACAACAGATCGCAGTTACATCCAGGGTTACGTTGCCGTCGCAGCAAAAGTCCATGTAACTGTTGGCTCTCAGCGGCACAAACGATTTTCGCTGTCAAAATGAAACTTCTCCACTCCTACATAGGTCTCACTCTACCGATATAAAATCAAACGCAGACTGTTGGCTCTCAGCGGCACACAAGACTTTCGCTATGTTACCATAGTGTCGCAATCTACCGATATAAAATCAAACATAGACTGTTGGCTCTCAGCGGCTCACGCGACTTTCGCTATGGTCTGCAGTAGATCGCAGTGACATCGAGTTACACTGTCGTCACAGTATAACCCAAATGCCTCTGTGGGCACCAGCCCCTCGACTTTCGCTACACAAATAATCCTCAGGAACTAGTTTTGTCCGGACTCCTCACAGGATTAACTTTAGAAACCCCCCCTTGGGGCTCAAGGCAGTACCACCCAGTGGCACTCCTGAGAAGTTCATTTCAAGGGAGCGCCTTTTTCCCCAGAGCAAATCTCAAAACACTTTATACTATACACATATAGTATTTTCCAAATCATACACCTAGTATGAATCTCATATAAATGCTTTTACACAAAATCGATTCTCAAAATCGATAATTCACAAATCAAGCTTTCCCAAATCCCAAAATTGATTTTATCCAAAAATCAAAAGCCTTTTCCAAATCCAAAGGTTCACAAAACCTTTTTCTCAAAACCATTTCCATAAAATCTTTTATATATATATTCATATATATAATTTTCTTGGAAAATCTTTAAATCACTTTATACTTATATAAGTTTCCTTTGTATACTTCAAAACTTCCAAAAACATTTTTTTTTTCTGGCAATGGATTCAATAAGAGGAGTTTTATCATATATAACAAAGATACGTAACTTTGTTTATTCCCAATCAAATATTCAAATTTGATTACTTTATAAAGTCACTTGCCAAATTTCTTACTTTTATTATAAAGTAAACTTTAACTCAGAAAAATATTCAATTTCCACTTTATTTTCATAAAGTTAATTTCTACCATAGAAATATAAATTTTAAATTTATTTTATTTTAGTTCCTCATATATTCACAAATATATTTCCCATTTCAAAAATCATCTTATAACCTTTTATCTACAACTTCAAAAATCAATTTCCACCTTTATTCATTGTCAATTTCTTAAAATATACTTTCAATTTCAAAAATATTTTCAGTTTTTATTCATAAATTTTCAATGCCAATTTCATTCAAACCCGTACGATGTCCCCATATCATTCGTACGCAATACCAATCTGATCGCTCACTCGATCACACAATTTCACTTCCGAACTAGTATCGTCCACCCGACTTCCTAGTGCGGACTCAGATCTGGTTTCTTGATCAGAAACCGTCATTCTCCTTGCATAGTCACACCTATGATAGAGAATATCCAGAACCAATCAAAAATCCATATCCAGGTTCGCCGTCGAAAATCGAGCGAAAAATCCCAACTCGGATCGATAATACTATCTCGAAATTCTGTGATCGAATCTGTATCAAATCACTATGCGAATAGAATAATATACGTACATCCTACGTATTTATCTTCATTGATTATCAGTTAAATCAATTTCCTTTCTATTCACCTTCACTTAAATTTTATCCACTTATTCACATTTGGCTAAATCCCCACTTGGGTTATCACTTCAATTCTTATCCCAGTTGGGTATTTACTCAATAACAGTTTGATCTCCGACCAGTTTATATTTACAAAATAGCTTGAAAATTTTAAGATTTTTAAAAATAGATAAACAGTTGAAAGATGATTATTAATTTGTAAAATAGCTGTAAAATAGTTAAGTAACTGTAAAATAATTGGAAAATAGTAATTACTTATAAAATAGTTGAAAAACAGTAATCAGTTTATAAAGTAGTAGAAAAATAGTAATTAGTTTATAAAACAGTTGTAAAATAGTTAAATAGTTCCAAAGTAATTGTAAAACAGGTTTAAGATAGTTTTAGGTTTAAAAAGAATAGTTGTGTAGTAAATAGTTTGGAAAAATAGGTTTATATTAAACAATTTATTTTCAAAATAGTCCAGAGTCAAACTGTTTAATACCCCATCTCCATTTCCATAAATTCAATTTAAATTTCCCCTTAAATTGATCTAGTCCCAATTCAAGTTGAATTATCCACAATTTCTTCCCTAAATTCAAATCAAATTCCAATTGATTTTAAACATATTCACTTTAATTACAATTCCAAATTATTCAAATTAATTTAGACTAATTTCAAATTAAATCCACCTCAATTTCAAATCATTTCAATTTCTATATGAATTAATCACAATTCCCATTTTGAATTTGAACTCATTCAATCTTCAATTTTTATTTCAAATTAATCCAATTCAAATTTTCCATTTGAATTTTAAACCTATCCATCTTAAATCACAATTCCCATTAATTCAAATCAAATTCAGTTTGAACTAATTCAAATTTAAATCTCAATTTTAAACCATCTTGAATTTTATAAATTCGAGTTAAATTTTTAAATGTTGATTTAACCCCTTTAAATCAATTAATTCAAATCTTTAAACAATTTTAATTTTGAGTCCAATTCCCAAAATTCCATTTTAAATTATCATTTATTTAACATATTTCAAAACTCAAAACAATTAATTCTTCAGATTCTAATTTATTATCCATTTTTAACTTCAAAACCAATTCTCAGTTTCATAAATTATTTATTACAATAGAATGATATCAGGATGAATAAACATCCAAATTTATCCGAACACCCATTTTACCACATCCATTTTCAATTCCCAGATCTCAAACCCATTTGAGATCACTTATAATTCCCTACCAAACCAACCCATTTAACTTTCCTAAGTTAAATCTCAATTTCATCTTGAAATTTCCAATTCAGGTTGTTTATTCCAACTTATTTAACTTTTCCAAAGTTAAATTCAATTTACTTAATCCAATCAACCGTACCAAACTTTGAATTCCTATTTCAAAATTCAAACTTCACATTTAAATCTTTATAAGTTCAAAAACTTACCACTTTGGATTTTCATACCACATTCTAAGGAAAAAAATTTTAAAACTCACCCTTAGAGTTTTATCTCCAAATATACATATTTATTTCCTCTACACATCAAGTTATCCTTAAATTTTAAACCACCTTTGGTTTTTAAATCCAAAAAAAAAATCCTTTAAATTTTCAAACAACTCTTGTTTGAAGTATGGCTCTTTTATTTAAATACATTAAATAACATTATTTATTATTTCTTTATTACTTTGAAACAAATTCCGAATTTTCTAGCTTAGATTAAAAACTTCACAATTTATATCATCTTCAGTTCCAATTTATAAGTCATACTTGCCTAACTGTTTTACTTTCCTAAAACATTTCATTTTGCTTACTCCTTAATACACATTTATTATTAAACACAACAATCATTTATGATAATAACCAAGATTATCATATTAGGAAACCAATTCATTATTATCTTATTCTGAAACTTTTCCCCTAAATTCAAGATTTAATTTCAGTTTGAATCCATTTTAAACTTACCTTTATTTAATTTCAATTTGGTTGTATTTCTATTACCTCTTAATTTAATTTCAATAATTTAGCAACCAATTACCTTAATATTTATTAGAAAGAAACATTGCTTTATATATATCAAAATATATTCTTATATAAAATCATTTAAAATCTTTATATAAGAAAATAACAAGTACGCTCTCATATATATACACACTCAACCCATTCTAGGGTACTACTGACCCTATCTTCAATGAGTACACCCACTAGAGCCAAGGTTCTCGCTTAACCTTTCAGCTCTGATACCAACTGTAACGACCCGAAATTTTCGAACCCGAAAATTCCAGATAGTTATGAATAAGAAGAAAGAGATAGAAGAAGAAACAGAAAATAAAACACAGAATCTCACATTCGCAGCGGATAAAATATAATATCAAATAATATAACAGTTTACAAAAGAATACTGTATCAGTTGATTACATTTAAATACATCAGAGTTACAACATATACACAACACTGGACAGATACAATCAACATGTCCCAGACAAACTACAATATAACACAGCGGAATACACTCCATACGCTCCTGTCATCCAGCTCGCCTCCTGAGCTTCAAAACGTCCTTACCTGAAAATCTGTAATACTCGGTCTGACCCGAGCATTACATCATAGTAACACCCGGGTCAGGCTGGAAACCAGCGTGAGTAAACCCATCTAATAAGAAATACTAATGCATAAATCTCACTTAAAACCCCGGGTAACTCGAATCAGTTTACAAATTCACAATTTGTTAAAGACAACACTTATTTCACACATCAATTTCTAAGTATCAAAACTTAGATTAAATGGTCAAATTCACTTAACTTATTCAATATCAGCCTATTGATTTCAGATATCAATCTATACAGTATCGAAGTGGTTTCGGGTATTTACTAATACCCGACCCCGGTCTCTTCGAATCCAAAGTTATTCATTAAACAAGTTGTGCAAGTTAAATTTATATTCAGGACTTCGTATTCACTAAACAATTTATCTCAGATAGATAAACCATAATATCACTGTTCAACCCAAAATATCCCATATCTCAAAGTATCACACATCAAAGATATCTACCAATTCAATTCATCCAATAACATTCAATCCATCCATAAGCAAGATTATAGGATATAATTCTTAATTTATTTATTCAATTAATCTCCAATTAAATCAATCACCAACTTACTCACTTGAATTACCCAAATCCTGCTTACTTAACATTAATTAATTTCAACCCAGTTAATAAATGTTTCTTAAAATCGTCCATCTCAATTTATCCTCCTGATTAATTTTTCTTTAATTTTAATTACCCCATAGATCAATTAGTCTTAACCATTCACATTAACTTTTAATTAATCTCCTTATTTACCTAATTAATTACCCCTTTATTTATTAATTCATAAACCTTAATCAAATTTATTAAATTAATTATCTTCCCTTTTTTTTTCTTATTAATTAATCTTAACCCATTAAAACTTAACCGACTTTAAGATAAACATTATCTTCATTTAAATCATTAAATTTAAAATAAAACAAAACTTTAACTAAATAATTTAAAGTTAACAAATTATATAACTCTTAGACAAACGTTAAGGAAACATTTATAGAAGAAATTTATATAAGAAAGTTTAAACTAAATTTCTTTAAATTTCCAAAATTTTGCTTTAACAACCCTTTTTTTTTCTGTTAAAACATGCTTCGGGTTCCACTTTACTTCCACCCGCGTCCTGCTCGAGTCAAACCCGCCTTCTCTCTGTTTTTTCCAACTTAGTTTTTAGTTTAAGTAAAAAAAAAACTGGAAACGTGATAACTCTCACGATTCCCACTCGAGTCCTTACTCGAGACAGCCCACGAAATACTCGAGCACGACCCGAGCGAACGATTCCTTCCCAAATTCCTCTCTCTCTCCTGATACATCGTGCACGCGTGCACGATGCACGGCGATCTACGCGACGTCGATCATCCTCCGACCTGCAACCCATTTGCTCCGGCCTCGACAACCCATACGATCACACCGAAACCCAATTCCATTAGCGAAACGAAAATTTCGATCATCGATCGAAATCTGAAGCCAAGCGCGATCCACAAAACCCCCTGCCGCCGTTGATCACGTCGACTGGAACCCATGGCCTTCCTTCTGAGCTGCTCCATGCCACCATGTCGCGATCACGACCCTCGCGATCGAATCCGATGAACTATAGCAGCCGAGATCACATCGAGAACATGCCTGACAAAAGCCTAACCTCAAACCCTAGATCGCCCTCGTCTTGACGACTCGATCACCAGAAAATTCACCACTCATTTTTCCAATGATCATCACCCCTACAGCTACCATCAACCCAAAACTCGTCGATCCTCATCACGACGATCATCGGGAATCGGTGATATTCCCTAAATCAATCAACTTAGCATAACTCGATTAATACAACATTAAAAATCATGATTTGAATCCTAAAATTCATCATTTGATATCATGAAACTGATTATGGGATTTAAACATGAATTTTAGTTCATTGATTTTCGACTTATTTTTAGCTCATCACTGTATTCCCTTATTTTTGAAATATTTACTAAATGTAAAATCTTAAAACCACTTTTACAACTTATAAAACCCTGTTAAAATCCCCTTTTTCCCAGGTATCTTGGTTTGAAACTAATTTGTTTGAAAAATATAAATTTTTATATAAATTTAGTACTAGTTTTATTCAAACAGAGCAGAGATATGAATAGACAGGAACTCAACTTACCCAGACATATCCTAAATGCAAACATGCATTCTCAGCCAAATTTATATAATCATGTATACATCATTGCCACACAAATCTATCACAAGAATCAAAGTTTAATCACAGATTTGTTTTTTTTTTATAAAAAAACTGTTTATAAAGAAGGCTTACTCACCTTTGAACAGAGCAGTAACAAAATGATGTAACCCTTTGGTATACTTCCACATCTATATATATGTGTGTATTCCTGTCCAAACATACTTATCAACACTGCTATTCTTATATTCACGCATACCCATAGATTTGTATAAAGAGGTTTAGTTACTCACTTTTCTTCCTTAGACAGTGTTTGTTTTGTTTTCTTGCTCTCAGGCTTCTTTCCTGATCCTCCTTTGCTTTGTCTAATGGAAGTTTGTATATATATTTTTCTGTTTGAATTTGCTTAGTCTCAGATTGAAAACTTGGTGCAGTTTTTTTTTTTTTCTTTCTTTTTCGTGAGCTAAAGTGTATGTGGAGGTAACTAAGCACTGTATATATAAACATAGAAATGAAGTGTTGAAGAAGCCAAGCTGAAGTATTGGTGTACATGCTTTTGCCCCTTTTCTCTTTTTTTTTTAATATTATTATATATATATATTTTTTTTAACTTCCTTCAAGTGAAAGAAATGAACAGAGGAGATGTATTTACAGAGAAGGGTAGGATGTATCTCGTACAGGCCACATCCTTTCTTCCCTTTTATTTATTGATTTGAACACAAAGACATGATTTGATCTTAGGTTGATATGATACTTAATACGCTGGACATAAATCTTTGTATACTTGAACTTAAATGCCTGACATTGATTATATGTTTTGAGAGCTTGAAATGATGTGCATTTATTCAGTGTTTCCTTTTTCTTATACATACCTTTCATGTACATATGCCTTTCTATCTCCTGCAAGTTTCTTTTGCTTATATATATATATATATATAACTACATATACCTATATGTTTGTATATTTATTTGCTTACATATCATATAAACACACTTATATTTATACATATTTTAATACACATTGCTTATGTGTATTTTATCATTATAAGTATATATATATATATTCGCATTTACACAAATTTTCATGTATATTAGTTCACGTGGAAAATATATGTGTGTAAATATTACTCATATGCTGGTGTATATATCTAAACATCATAAGCTTTTACATGTTTAATTATCATAAGGCCTGTATAGTTATATACACTTTTATGGATATCTCATCTAAATTTCAAATGGAAGAGTTTATATATATTTTTCTATGAAATTTATCATAACTAAAATGTTATAACTTAAGTTTGAATATAGTTTTTAAATCAATTTATATATTCAGATATTTTAAATATCAGAAATTCATTTGTTCGACTAATCAAAACTAATATTCCAATAATCACATTAGTTAATTACCCTATAAATAGACATAAAAAATCCGGGTTGTCACATTTGGGTTATGCTGTGACGACAGTGTAACTCGATGTCGCTGCGATCTACTGTGTGGACCATAGCGAAAATCGTGTGGAGGATGAGTGCCAACAGTCTACACTTGATTTTGTCGGGATGGCAATGTAACATCGGTAGACTGCGATCTATGGTCAAGTGGAGAAGTTTCATTCTTTTGGCAGCGAAATTCGAGGCCGCCGATGCCTATAGTTATATGGGTTTTTGTTGTGATAGCAACGTAAAGCCCGGGTATAACTGCGATCTGTAGCAGGTTCCGTGGTGTAATCGAGGGGCGCGGAGGCCTACAGTTATCTATGGATTTTGCCGGGATGGCAACGTAACCATCGGGTTAACTGCGACCATGGATGGGGGTGATGATTTCCAGAGCATTCTCACCAAAGATATTTCCTCTATTTTCAAAAATGTTTTCGATATTTTCAATAAAATTATTTTTCAAGTATTTTCACTAGATGTTGAAATGGGTATGCTAAGTACTTATAGATTTTCAGTCCTACGCCTGATCAACGTATGACCGAATTTCTATGAGAACAAGGATGGACTGGTCGAAACATCGAGTTATAAAAGTATTTTTATAAAAAAAACTACTTTGGAATAATATTATATAGATATTAAAAAATGTTTTAAAAATAATCAAAGAAAATTTATCTGATTTTAAGCATTTTAATAATTCTGGCTTCATTCCTTTTCGAGGACGAAAAGATTCAAAGGGGGGAGGAATGTGACAACTTGGATTTTTAACGCCTATTAGTTGGGTGTAACTAATTTAAATCATTGGAATATTAATTTTGATAGTCGAATAAATGAGTTTTTCTAGAAGATAAAAATATTTTTATCTATAAATTGATTTGAAAACTATAATAAATATTGAATTATAGAATCCCTGGATATGAAAATTTCATAGAAAATAAATAATAAACTCCATCGTTTAAAATTAAGATAAAATAACCATAACTATGAATACATATAAATATATATATAGATAAATATACTTACAAACGTTATGATGTTTGAAAAAAAAAATTATATACATATATGAGTATATGAATGTAGGCTCATACGAAATAATATGCATAAGTAAGTATATATATGAATGTAAGTGTATGTATATGATAACAAATACACATGTAAGTAGATGTAAATGGGTATATGTATAAAATAAAAAATATATGGATATGCATGTAAACAAAAGAGGAGACAAGCATTTAAAGCCTAGCACACAAAACCTTTAATCAAAGTCACACAAAAATCAAATCAGGTCATGTAAGTGCTGACCAAAGAAAAATATATAAAATCAAAAGAAGCTTGTTGTGTACACCAAAGAGCAGCCTATATACCTCTACTTTGCCTTCTTCATTTCTGCCTGGATTCGAGAACAAGCTAAGTAAAACAAAGAAAACAGATCAATAGCAAAAGCATGTATCATAAACCAAAAGAAAAAAAATTGAAAAAATTCAACAACAATCAATACTTTCGAATTGTTCCAAACCTGAGGCAAGCTAGGCAAGATCAGCTCAACAAATTCAAGCAAATTCAAAGTTTTAAGCTTCCAGTTTCTAGATCAACATCTAGTTCCAGAGCAAATCAATATTGTTCTCTGTTTTTAAGTTGAACAGGTGAGTAAATAATCAAACTTAATATGTTATATGATTGTGCTTGTGATCAACAAATTGAGTAGTGTTTGCATGTATAAATTAAAGTGTTTTAAGTGTATATAGAGATGGTTTATTTTGTGCATGCTATGTAAATGTATATAGATATAAGCCTCTGTATGAATAACAGGCACATGCATATCCAATTAATTCATTTCCTCTCCATATGTTCAAATTTAGATTATGATCCTTAAAGGTAAATTGTTAGTAACAACTAAGTTAGATTTTTAAAAATATTTTTAAGATTAATTGATAAGTAAAGTTGCAGAAATCAAGAAAACGCGGTGAAGTTTATTACTAGACAGAAATCAAGTATTAAAATTTCTAGTTTTGATTGCATGATTGAATTCAAGCTTCGAAACCATGATTTTTGGTATGAATTTCATGCTTTTTAAGTTTGAGAATTGGGGATATTATGGGTTGATCGGAAAATGAAATTTTCTTCGATTTCCGACGACGGCAAGATCCAATAGCCTCGGGGTCTTGACTAAGGTTAGCTTGTTGGTCGACGATCGAGGGAAATATAGTCGGCAAGTTCATACGTCGCCATGGAGGCGCGGCGAGGATATAATAGGGTTTTGGGGGTTTTTTTTCGGTCGACGATTTTCCAAAGACTACTGCATCGTCGTCGATGCATCGAGTTTGATCGGAGCAAGTGAGATTGATGCATGAAGTCATGGCACAGCTGTGCGTGGAATGGCGGGTGGTCTGGTGAACTAGATCGACGAGGTGAGGAGGTTTCGTCGGCAGGTTTGGGTTCGAGGAAGTATCGACAAGCTCGAATTCGTTTCCAGTCATTTACGTTGAACCTGGGTGGTCGGGAAGTTCGGGAGGATCGTGGGTGGTGTGCTGGTGGTCGCGACGTTGATCGATGATGGCCGGAACGCTTGTGCATGTGCACCTGTGCACTTTAGTATCTGAGATAATTCGTGATCGAGGTAGAAGCATAAATCTTCGGGTCTGGCTCAGGAAAGGTTGTGGTTTGTCTTGGGGAAATTATGGGTATGACTCTGGGAAAATAGGTGTGGTCTCGGGTTGCTTGTTGGTAGTTAATCAAGTTATAAAAGCTTATCAAAAATGTGTAAGTTTCAAAGAAGAATGTAAACCAAGTTCTTTAACAAAGTTTTAGCAAGTTTTAAACGAGTTTCCAAAGTTTTAAAATGTTTTAAATTGTTTAGAGTAATTATATAATAGGTTAAATCCTATATGTTTTTAAAGGTGAATTAAACAATGAAATTAAATAATGTATAAATTTTTTAATGTATTAAGGATGATTAATTGATTTATGTAATCAGGGAATAATTAATTAATTTAATTATTTAGATAATTAATTAAAGGTAAATTAATTTTTGTAATCAATTTAAAAGATTGATTTATTAATGAGATTAATTAATTAAGTTATTAATTAAAAGATGATTAATTTATTAAAGGTTAATCACTTAATGAAATTAATTAATGATAATTATTTAATGAAAGTAATTTAAGAAAAATTGCTTAATGTCATTAATTAAGAAGGGTAATTAATGGGTAATTACTAAATGTGATTTATTTAATGATAATTACTTAATGGAAGTAATTGTGGATTAATTACTTAGTGTAATTAGTTAAAGTATGGATTGATTAAGGAAATTAATTAAAGGGTTAGTTAGTTAATGTGATTAATTAAAGGATAATTTATTAATATAAGTGATTATAGAATAATTAATTAGAGTAATTAATTAAGGATCAATGAAATAAATTATTGTTAATTACTTTATGAGAGTAATTAAAAGATTATTTAATGTGAATGGTTGAAGGTTAATTAATTTGTGTAATTAATTAAAGGCTAATTACTTAATGTAATTAAAAATGATAATTAAGGGATGATTAATTAATTGGTTTATAATTAATTAATGTTAAGTAAGTAGGATTAAAAGTGATTGAAGTAATTAATTTAATTTGTTTAAATTAATTAGAAATGGTGTGGCTAATTAATCTTGCTTATGGATGATTGAACGATATTGAATGCCTTGGATTATTTGATATCTCTGATATGTGATTTGTGATGTTATGTGAGATGATATGTTTGTGTTGAAATGTGATAATATGGATTATCTATCTATAATGGAATCGCTATGTGAATATGTTACTCTAAATATGAATTGAATTGTTTTCACTTAAACTACTTGGTTTATAGATAACATTGGATTCGAAGAGGTCGGGGTCGGGTATCAGTAGATACCCGAAACCACTTCGATTTGGTAATCTACAATAATTCTTTATAGATTTGACATGTGAAATCAAATAGGCTGGAATGGAATAATTTAAGTACTGGACCATTTAAACTAAGTTTTGGTACTTAGATATTGATGTGTGAAATAAGTGTTGACTATAACAAGTTATGAAATTGTAGTGAAGTACGAGTTACCCCGGGTTTCAGATAAGTTTTATATCTTAGTATTTTATTGTTAGATGGGTTTACTCACGCTGGTTTCCAGCCTGACCCGGGTGTTACTTGATGTAATACTCGAGTCAGACTGAGTATTACAGATTTTCAAGTAAGGACGTTCTGGAGCTCAGAAGGCGAGCTAGATGGCAGGAACGTATGGAGTGTATTCCGCTATGATATATTGTAGTTTATCTAGGACAAGTTAATTTTAACTGTCCAGTGTTTGTGAAATTGTTGTAACTCTGATGTATTGATGTGAAGTAACTAATACAGTTTTCCTTTGTATAACTGTTATTTTATTTGATATTATATTTTGATCCGCTGCGAATGTGAGATTCTGTGTTTCATTTCTGTTTCTTCTTCTATCTCTTTTCTTCTTTTCCTAACGGTCTGGAATTTTCGGGATCGAAAATTCTGAGTCGTTACAAGACGAATCCTCTTTTGAATAGTGTTTCACTTCCAATGCTTCCACTCGACCCAACTGTAGTCGCTCGATGTACGCCATGCCACGATTTAACTATAATCAAAGCAGAGCTTTCACATTGAAGATTAACAGTATTCTCAAGTCGAAAGAATTGTGTAAATTAGTCACATCGATATTCTCTGCTTGACCTTAGTTATATTAACCAACAGAAAACTATCGAGTGAGTCATTCCATGAGTATCCAATAACTATCAGTATGTAACCTCTAGTTGCCCTAACTGTGATGAGTAATACACTGTCCAACATTTGGAGAGCGTTAACTACTCTAGTCTCAATGGATACATCGATATTCAGTCTCGATGCATCCTGACTAGGAACATTTAAAATGGTATATTTGTTTCATTGTGATAAATTACTCCCAGTTACAACACTTTGTAACTACTATCACAAAATATATCATTTATGGATTTTCTATTAAATATACTTTTAATTAAATTGATTAATTAATATAACCATATTATATCAAGTATATAATAGAAAGAAAACACCTTTATTTCGAACAAGATTGGTCAACGAGTTAGATATATGTAACAAATTACATAATTTCCCTTAGGGCATACACCTAACTCTATCAGTACCCACCTCTTTCAGACTCCATAATCAAGTTATGAATTATGATACATGTATACATAATCTCAGAGAGAACTCTTGCATTATGGAATTGGGCAGGGTTTAATAAAATTTGAAACCTTTTCATGCAAAACACCGAATGTACGTTCGATGTCCTTTCTGTAGCCTGCCAGTTTCTCCATGAAATACTTCTACGTATTATTACTTGAGACCCTATACCATTGCATTAATGTTCACCACTACGGATATATGACATCTACAATGTAGAATCTCATTTGATGCATGACATTACAAATATTTGTTGATAGTCCATTAGCCAGTTCCGAAAACAAGTGTGATTGCTTTAAAATATTAATATCATTTAACAAATCTGGTACTCCATAAAATGCATACGAAATCCATAAATCATTGGATGCTACAGCTTCTAAAATCATTGTTGATACCTTTTTATGTCCGGTGAACATTCCTTTCCAACCGATCGAACAGTTTTTCCATGCCCAATGTATGTAATTCAAACTACCAAGCATACCAAGAAACCCCATGCTTCTCCTCTAGCTAGCAACCAACCAACATCAATTAGACCTAGCGTACATAAGTATTCATCACCGAACTGCGCAATCACCATTTTACAGAATTCCTTCATGCAATCTATCGATGTTGATGGTGCAATACTGAAACCAGTCCATCCAAAGCTCAATATTCTTAAAGTGACCGAGATTTTGAAATGTGGTGAAATTCCTGTTTCAAATGCTCCATTTAACTTGTATGTAAAATATGAGTTGTTTTCATGGAGTTTTAAACAAATTATGCTGCAAATATTCAGGATTATACAAAATCGACTGTAGAACAACGTAATATCTTAGGTTGGGTTTTCAATGAAGTAGTCCTTCATTAGCCTTTTATGTCCATGTTTATAGTCACTCTTGTAATGATGATCAATTCATCCATGAATGCTGGTGGTTGCTATTAAAGCCTTCACCAAAGAAATAAATATACTAGTGTGAGCTGTTGTGTTCCAAACTTGACGGTTTAATTACGCAACTCTTCCTTATCGAACATTTGTTCCCTATTTTGGTTGTAGTAGTAAAGGTAAAGACCCTTTTTTAGATTACTTTGTATTTAGATGTTTAGTTTGTTTTTTTCTATATTTGTGTTCCGAGTAGTTTAGAATCATTGTGTTTATACCTTTTAGATAAAGAGATTTAAGTTATTTGAAATTTAAATTGAATAAGACTTAGTGATTTCAGTAGGAAATGAACTCTTTGGTTGGATGATTGTTATTTGATAGTTAAATTACCGACTATCAAAATCAGGACCCAGAACATAACTTTGGGAATATCTAGGAGAAACACAGGAATTATATGGTACAGTTACCGTCGAAGGTGCTATACTATATGTATAAACTCATTTCGTTCTTCTAGGACGATGATATGAAAATTCGTCCACTAACGGTTAGAAGATGATCTTCAATCTTATTTTCGTCAGTTTATTTCCTAAAGAACCGGGGTTGAGTTTATCGGGAATATCGAACATTGTTTCGAAGAGACTAGGATCATATAAGTTATCCGAAAATCACTTTGATCCAACGAATAAGTTTTCGAAGTGAAGACAAGAGCATGGAATCAAAGATGGAGTATTGAAGTGCAAGGGCTAATCGCTACTAATCCTAAGGATGATTCCAAAATGGATGAAGTAGGAATAGTGCCTTCAATTTCGTTCAAACCTAGGATGGACTTGTATGGATAAATGCTATCAGAACATTGTCATTGGAGGACGATGAGCATTCCAAGTATAAAGTCCTTAAAAAGGTAATCGTAGCCTCAAGCCTCATCAACCGGAATGACTGAAAATCAGGGGAGATGCAGCAAGGCTAAGTGGGTCGCACCCAATTAGGGTATGTTATCACCTTTCTAGATACCCTCGGATATATTATAAATTATGGATACGGCAGTGCATGGAAAAAGAGCTCTCGATAAGGGTTGGAACACCCGGGGTGGTAACATATTCGGTACTATCCAAGTTAGGGGTAGAACTAGTGTTGTGTTGTAGGGGATCCCGGCGAGGTCCTCGGTACATTTTTCTAGATGTGTACCGTGATAGGTGGTACCCTAGTGCCTAGTCATTGTATGGAAGTCCATTCTCCAATACGTACCTTTATAGTTTTGGTTGTAGAGCCTCGTATGTTGGAATTTAATAATGGTAACAATTTCGGCTATTTGAATAAGTATTTGTACTTAGACACTATTATAATATCAGATGATTTTGATATAAAATATTTTGGTTATCGTAAGGTAAAAACCCGTCGTGTTTATGTGTGACTTGGTCTTACGAGATACCTTTGTTTTCAAAGGATTTTGGTAACAGTAATAATTCAAATTGAGTGTGCTTTTCTCACACTAGTTTTTCAGACTGACCCGGGTGTTATTTTATTATAATGCTCGGGTCAGACCGAGTATTACAGATTCAGGATAGGATGCTATGGAGCTCAGGAGATGAGCTGGATGACGAAGACATATGACACGTACTTAATTATATTTCGATGTGCATTGTATGTTGTATATTCAGCATTTGTGAGAACAAGTTATAACTGTCTGGTATTGAGTTGTTGATTTATTGTACTCTGATGATCTTATGTATAAATAACAGTTATAGTTCTTTTGTATAAAGACATGTTATTATCTATTATATATTGTTCCGCTGTGATTGTGAGATTCTGTTTTGTTGTTCTCTTTTCTTCTACCTTTTTTTTCCTTTTCCCCTAACTATCGGGTTTTCCGGCATTCGATTGCTCGGCATGTAATATAGTGGATGTATTAGTGTCGATTTTCGAACGTCGAAAATCCCGGCCGTTACACTTGGTATCAGATCTGAAGGTTAAGCGAGAATATTGGCTTTAATGTGGTAACTCATTAAAGATGGGGTCAGTAGTATCCTAGAATGAGTTTGAGTGTATTAATAGATATGAGCGCGTATTTGTTAGTGGATATAAAATTGTTTTATATTGTGTTGGTTGATCTATTGAGTGGCCTATGGATTCTGGTCAATATGAGAAATTAACATTATTGACAGGGATCTCTAAACTCTTGAACAAAGCAATTCGACATGGTATTTTTTGAAATGGGGTAAATGAAATAATTTTACCCAGATTATTTTTATATATAAAGGGATAATTTTTCAGAGATTATCATAGTTGTATATGGTGTGCTTGGTTGTTAGAGGATGATAATAATTAATTATTATCATTTGTTGGTTATTGTTTGTGATCGAATAAAAGTTGATATCATGGTCAAAAGTTAAGGAATAATTTCATATAATGATATGGAATTATGTAAATGTGATTTTGTAAATGTGATGCATAATTTGAAATGAAATGAAATTCCAGAAGTATATTTAAATATGATTTGTTAAAAGGATTTAAAAGTCGGAAATTTGGGAATTTAAATCCCGTTGGTTTTGAAATGTTTTTCATAGTCTTGGAAAATAATATTGATATTATTTGGAGAATATTTTTGAATTCGAAATATTTAAAAGGAATTTGAAGGGAAATAAAAGCACTGAACTCACTTCGATCGCTGGAAACTAATTTCGGTGATGACTGCAGCATCATTGGCATTCATTTTCGAGTTTCCAAGAGAGGAATTGCTACTATTGAAGTTTTGTTTTGGAAAACTGGTTTTGGTTTGAAATTCAAAGGAATGATTTGATATACTAAGGGATTTTCGGTATATATGATTTCAAGAATGATTTGAAAAACTTAGAATAAAGTGTTTAAACTCTGGGATTTTTATTTAAAATGTTTTATGGAATATGAATAAGATTGATAACTTATAAAAATTTGAAATTGAATTTTGGAATGGGATTTAACTTAAATTGAGTTATTTGAAGTGGAATTTGAAAATAGAATTTATTAGATTAGAAATAAATAAGTGGATGAAATAATTAATTTAATTATTAAGTTAAAAGGAATTGGAATTGAATTCGATTAAAATGGGTAAGGAATTTAGTAGTGAAGTGGTAATAAACATAAGAATAAATATTTGTAATAGACTTAAGAAATTTGATGGAATCATTCTTAAGAGATAATTAGTATTGAATGGATATATTAAGTAAATAAGGGAATGCGAGCAAGCAATGTGATGGTGATTGTGAATAATTGAATGGAAATGAAGTAAATGTGAATAAAAAGAAATTGATATAGCTAAGAATCAATTGAAATAAATACATAAGTTGTATGTATATTATTTTATTTGCATGACGATTTGATCCAGATTCGAGCATAGAATTTCGAGGAAACTTATATCGGTCTGAGTTAGGATTTTTCGCTCAATTCTCGACGGCAAACACTGGATATGGATTTTTGATTGATTCTGGAATTCTCTATAAGAGTGATGGCTATGCAAGGAGAATGACGGTTTCTGATCAAGGAACCAGATCTGAGTCCACATTAGGGAGTCGTGTGAACGATACTAGTTCGGAAGTGAAATTGTGTGATCGAGTGAGCGATCAGATTTGATATTGTGTACGGATGATATATGTACATCGTGCGGGTTTTGGTGAAATAAATATCGAAAATTGGAAATACTGAATAAAATGATTTTGAATTATATGAATGGATATCATTAGTAAATTAGATACAAGTATATAAAAGCAAGAACTAAATTGATGTCTTCGATATAAAGGAAAATTGGATTGGCCGACAAAAACGTACATGTTTAAATTGTTGTTGAAAATTGTTGATTTTATGATTGAGCCACTTGGCTTTAGTTTTTTTGATGATTTGGGCCCATAGTGGCGATTTGTAGTTGTTTGGATATAGCCGCGCAAAGGAGACATTTGCGAAATTTTTTGAAATTTTAGGAGTTAGAAAATTTTGAAGAAAATTTTTATAACTAAAATTTGGTTTTGGATTTTAGCTTGAAATGGTTGAGTAAATAATATTATTTGTAATCTATGGATGAATTTGGAAATTAGTAAAAGTGATAATGTGTTTTCAATGAATTGATTTTGGGAAGTTGTTTAAACTGATTGGGTTTGCGAAAGTTAATGGGTTTTGGACCATTCTTCTTACCTTGAAAATTTCGAGGATGAAATTCTTTTGGGGGGGAATGTAATGACCCAGAATTTTGGTTATTTGAATTGGAATATTTAATTGATTTTAATATTAAAAAGTTAATTTTTAGATTGAATTTCAAATATAATGATTTATTGGATAATTTAATAATTGGAATTTACTTAAATAATTGAATCTTGAGTTTTAAGCTTATTAAAAATAATTTAAAGGCTTATTTAATTTATATTAATAAGAAGGAAGATAATAGGAATTTTAAAATTTGATTTAAAAGCATTTTGTTCGATTTTAAAAATAGTTTGTTTAAATTAACAAGTAAAAATAGCCTTCATGGGCACAGTCTCGGATTTCGACGAAACAAGTTCCATTGGATCCGTAATAGTGTATTATTATGATATTTCAAATTTCGTAGCGTTTGGAGTTATACTTTGGTCGTAGGGGATGTAGACGTGTTGAAATTAATATTGAATATTCAATATAATAATTGGGTCCAAAAAGCTATCTTCTCCATACGATCAAATTAGGACTCGAAACCTTTTCCATTGCATTCGAAATAGGGGTATAACATTATAAACGCCTAGCGGCATGCCTCGATAGGGGTTTGAGATTTTGAGTCGCGTAAATCGAGACATTTTGAGAATAAATTAATATATTGTCAAGTCAATTTCTTTTCAGCTATCTATTCTTTTCATCTCACCCACCCTACATGCAAAAATCACATCCCTCTTCTCTTTTTAAAAACACGCAACCCTTTCTTCCTTTTAAAAATTCATGCAAGTTCAGAACAGTAAGAAAACATGGAACAAAAATTTGAAAATTAAATTCTCCATTTATACTTGATTAAAATATCCAAAACCAGTTTCTAAAATCCTATTTCTTCATTCTCTTCAATGTGGTATGCTCATTGGTGGGTGCGACACTCATTAGTGATGATCAAGGTGGAGGAGGGGAACTAGGGTTGAGGATTTCATGAGATAGGGGAAGATTTGGGAGAAGTGAATGGCGTTCTTAGGTTTGTCGAGGATAAGCGCACCTGGGGGAGGATTTTGGTGGCGTGTGCTTCGGTTTGGGGGTCACGATCCTAGGGGGTTGCTGCGTTCATGGATGGGGGTTGTGATCCGGTGGGGAGGCGTGGGCGTGGCGAGATGGTGATGGGCGAGTAGAGTTTGGCGAGAGGAGTTCGAACGTGCTTTCGGTTTGGTCGATGACGAGGTGGTGGAGCGTGTCAGTGATAAACGTGCAAAGGGGAGTGGGTTGTCTCGTGTTCAGGAGAAGGAAAAGAGGGAGGGAAGAAGAAGCAGTGTTTGGGCCGAACTTGTTTTTAGGCCTGGGAATGAATATAAAAGGAAAATTTGAATTAGTTATATTTTTTTTTTATTAAATTCAATTTCTTATAAATATTATAACTCGCTTATTCTAGGTCGGATTCGGACGCAACTTTTTGTGTTGCGCTCGTAATAACGTATTCTATGCATAGGAATTGATTTGGTGACAATTGGAGCTAGCAGAAATTTTGGTAAAAATTAAACGTCCGTTTAATTTTAAAATTCAAATGGATCGCTTCACCGTCGACAATAAATCAAAGTGAGTAAAACTCACTAATCTTGGATAACTAGTTTATTTTAAATAGTTAAAAATTTATTTATTGATTGATTGGTTGAATTGGTAAATTATTATCAGTTGAATGTGATATTATATATAGTAGTATATATATTAGTAGTTGGATTGTTGTTCCCGCATATTTTAGCGGATGAGACCCTATGCGCCCCGCATAATAGCGGATGACCCTAAATTACTGCGATATACCGTCTCAAAGCGAGGTTGGTATTTTTATGTTGTATTAACATCTGTGGTTGTAGGAAAAACAGGTTGGAGGGATCCAACTGGATTCCTCAAAAATGGTGAAATTAATTTCATATATAGTGATATGTGATATGTTTGGAATAATCTGTGATAGATTATTGTGTGATTTGGATGCTGTGGTAATATTGGCCTAGGTTTTGGTATTTTAAAAAAAATACCATAAATATATTTTTTGAATTTGAAAAGAAATTAGAAGGGGATTTTTGAAATTGAAATATTTATATAGAGTATAGGATTAGCTAAAGAAAATTGATTTGGATAAAATAAATAGTTTGTGTAATAACCCGCATATTTTTACAGTAATATATTTAAATGATTTAATTAAATATAGCATCGTTGGTTGAACTTAAAAGTCCAAAACGCGACTTTTTGTAAACGGTCGAATCCGAACTCGAGACCACTTCCATTGAGTCCAAAATGGCGTTTGCAGTCTTTTTGAGTATAAACATCGATATGTTTGGAGTTGAGTAGAATTTTGCTATTTTTCTATTGGGCTTTTGGGTTTGGGGTTTCAGCCCACTAACCCAACAAAATATCCTAACACTCCACCCCCTCTTCATTCATTCTATTTTTCTAACACTCAAGCTAAAGGAAAATGGGGGAAAGATGAGGAAATTAATATTCCTAAACCCTAGAATACTAGAAAATTCAAATTCAAGTTCTAGAAATCAAAGAGAAGCTTAGGTAAGCATCCTCTTCATCTTCTCAATCTCAATCTCTCTTCAATTTTCAGAAATTCCTAAACCCTAACTTAGAAAATATTTGCTTATGAGCTTAGATTGGAGCTTCTTAAGTTGAAGTTGAAGAGTGGTTGATCTTTCCTTTGTTTTAAAGCTTCTCACTTGTTGTTTTGGGTTTAAGGGTGAGTTCTTGATCTCACATCTATGTCTATACCTTTGATAGTTGTTAGGTACGAACTCCTAACACCTATTTCATGTTCATTTGCTTTTGAATTGAATTGATTTGGTGAATTTTCCAATTTTTGGTTTTTGAAGGCAAAATTTATGAAAATCCTACTATGGATATTTGGACATGATATTTGGGGTGTATCGAAGAGCTTATAGGGCTGGGTTATCGCTTGGCATAAATCCATAGCCTCCGTCGATCGTCCGATCGCTTCTAAATTGATTTGGCCATCAATGGCCTAGCAAACTATTGCCCAGTACAGGCAACCAGACGTCTAGTTGAAGAACCCAGACGTCTGGTTAAGGCACCAGAAAAAAAAAATTGAAAGGGCATAAAATATAATTCCAGAGCCTAGGACCAGACGTCTGGCCAAACCAACCAGATGTCTGGTAGGGGTTTTGGAAAAATTATAGAAAAGGAAAAATAAAATAAAAGTGGCAAAGCCCCAGGTCAGAAGTTTGGCCAAACAAACCAGACGTCTGGTCCTGTTGACTTTTGCCTATTTCGCCTGTTTTTGAGTGGATTTCCAATTTTAATCGATTTTTGTTGATTTGGTTAGTTATTGTCATTTATTATCGACTTTGATGTCTTCTTTTATGGATTTTTGGGAATATCCATTTGTTGGATTTGATATCGATTTTCATGGTTTTAATTCACGTCGTCGAATGTGGATTTTTGGTGATAGATTGTTTTTACAATCATTTCTGTGATTTGTCACCTTAAAATACAAAGGTTTTTATACTAGTAGTAAATACTAAAACTCTTTCACAAAAACGATTTCAACAATTACTTTTAATACAAAGCTTGTTTTAAAACCGTTTTCCAATCTATTAGTATATACGAACCTTTACTTCATTCGTATGAGAAATCTAATTAAACGACTTAGCAAAACAAGTGGTATGAAACGCTTGCGTTTACTTTGTCAGTTAATTCTTGGACTTGTTCGATTGAAATCTCGTGACAATCTTCGAGTGGAAATCTACAATTTGTTCGTAAATATTTAAGTTAAGCCAGTAGTTATGGGACATGAAGCTAAACTCATTTATTTACTAGCTTAGTGTAATTTACACTTCTTATTGATCAATGGTGACCATTTTGAGTTTTACACTAGCGATATGCGATGTCTCTTTGTCCGCGTTGGGGACTATACCCCGTTTTGTGGAGCTTCGTCTCATTTTATGGGCTAACAACCCATGGTCTTTTGACCGTTCGTGGAGCAATCGGCTCGATAAGTCGGTGCATGGGGCGTATCTTTTAGGTGCGTCGATGTTCGACTGTGCATGGGGCGTATCTTTTTAGGTGTGTCGATGTTCGTTTCTGCATGGGGCATATCTTTTTAGGTGCGTCGATGTTCGACGGTGCATGGGGAGTATCTTTTTAGGTGCGCCGATGTTCAGCTCATTTTATGGGTTAGCGACCCATGGGATAACATCCCGTTTATGATAGGCCTCCCCCTTTTTGTGTTTTCTGGATTTTTACTTGTTGATTTCTGGAAATTGTGTTTCATCAATTTTTGCGATTGACGTTGATATGTTTTGTCAATATTTGGGGCTTGGTGAATAAGCTAAAGAATGTGATATTCTTTTTGGATATTTGACGAGATTTGAGATATTGTATGATTTTTATTGTTATCGAATGTATACTTGTCACAGTATGGCACTATTGTTATCATACATTTTTGTAGTATCTCTTATCCTTTCTCATCTCATATGATATTTATAGCTAGACTGATCCGTTTATTATTATTTTTCTTGAATAATACACTACACCAAAATAGGAAAATCCTAACATTTATAAGTGTTACAACTAATTTCAGTAACACTTTTTAAGTGTTACTAATGGACTGTGAGGAATGGAGCGGTCAAATTTGTAACACTTATAAGTGTTACGAACATACGTATTACTAACACTTATAAGTGTTAGTAACTAAATATATGGTAATGCTTATAAGTGCTGGTACAGAAATATACGGTAACGCTTATAAGTGTTGGTACAGAAATATACGGTAACGCTTATAAGTGTTGGAAATTGATTATTTAGTAACACATATATGCGTTGTTACACATAAATTGCTTTGCTTATCATTTAGGTTTGTAACGTGGATAAGCGTTGTTATCCAAAATATTGGTAACACTTATACGCGTTACTAATTGAAATTATGATTTTACACTATTTTATGCACAATTAATATTAAATTCTTAAAACAAATGAATATAATATCTCATAAATGATGATGTCCATATCACATATATAATTCATCATATCAATTCAATATGAAGTCTAAAATGCTTTCATATCTCAAATGCAACAATATCATATTTAGATAATACTACAATGTGTGCTACAAACTTTCCAATTTCAAAATACCACAATATCATATCCAAATTACATAAAAGCAATTTCATATCCAATTTTAAATATCTAATATAATATGAGCTACTAATAAATAGAATTTTAGATATTGCAAAGACGAAACACGGGTCATATCACAAAGCCCTCATCTGAAAATTCACAAAGCTTGTAATGCCCATTTTGAGGACCATCGTAAATTGGTGCTTTCGGTTTAAAACTTCCGTTATTCAAACAACTTTCTCAACATTTGGAACTATCTCTCTGAAATGACACATAGTTTGTGTTCCAATATAAGCTTTTGCTACATTCTTCTTCATATCTTGTGATAGTAGTATTACAAATTGTTTACCTCTTGTAGATGATCCAACATCATTTGACGGAATAAGCAAACTAGCAACTCCAATATTCGAAGGAGATTTATCCAAGTTAGAAGCGGTTTCCGTCATAGGCATCACATTACCACCATTAAGGTTAGGTTGTAACCCCGGTACCATAGTTAGGAAAGATGAAGCAAACGATTTAAGAGCCTCAATGATTTGGCTCGACACTTGATTCGCCACTTGGCTTGCAACTTGATTTGCCACTTGGTTTTTTAATTCCGATGATCATTGACGAAAATCTTCCTTTTTATTCTTATCGGCAATTGCTTTTGAAGCTTGCATCAACTTTACATGTTTTGCAGAGGAAGTGGAGCTAATTGCACGAAAATAGTTTTTCTTTCTATCGGAGCCAAAAACGTTAGAGATGGGATCATTGTCAAGGTCATATGTGTTTGCTTTCTCTTTACCGCTACATACCAACTTCTGTTTTTCTTCCTCTTCCTCCACAAGTGCCTGGATTTAATATGTGCAGAAGATGAAACAATCAGTGTATGTAACTAGAAATGTAAAATGACTACAGAAGAAGAAATCAGTAAAACTAATGTAGATTCAGATTTTACAAATGAGGAACACTTCCCAACATCAATTTTTCTTAAAGATGAGCATCAAAACTGTATACAAAATGTAGCAAATCAAATATAACAAATTGGCAATGACAATGTAAATATTTTGAATGTCTCCACATGCTTATAGAAACCCCATTATATAAGAAGTAGCATGAACATTCATCATATAGACATTGCTTTTTTCTGTTGCATGAACAAACTGGTCATTGTTTTGGACTAGGTTGCTTGGCCTGTTAGTAGTTTATCAAATGAGGCAAGTTTAAATATCTGTTATTTATCACTCACGCAGGCTCATGCAAAGGGACAAACAAAAATACATATACAGACACACCATCCAAGAATACAGCACTGGGGAAGCACTCACCCAACACACAGACAAATATACAATTGTCAGAGGCAAGTTTCTATATGATGAATGAGTTTGGCATGTAAACTGGGGAAGAACTCAGAGGCAACACAATGAGTTTGGCATGTAAACTGATCAATTGTAATTATCAAAGACTAGTTTCTAACATGCCAATTGTCAGAGGCAAGTTTACAAATGAGTAATTTACAAATGGAGATGGTGACTGGGCTTCTTTACACAGACAAATATACAATTGTCAGAGGCAAGTTTCTAACTGGACCTAACCCATACACAAATGTATGTATATTATGTACTATTTAATTGTGTGGCCAAGCTAACATGTGTTGCGATAACAGTAAAACAAGAAAAACATCAGCGGGAATGAAATGGAAAAAAATGAAACATCATTGCCCCCGTCAACTTCATACAAACAACCAAGCTTATCATATCTATATATCCATTTTCTAGATTTTGGATGTTTTTTCTTTTCAAAATTTCCGAGTATCTATTGGCACTTCTAATAATTAGCTTGAACATTCAAAACAAATTTGGTGAGAAATTACAAAGAATAAATAATATTAAATTTTAATATATTAATTACATTTTTTCATTGTTTTCTAGTTTGTCATATGTTCATCAATTTAATGCTTACTGCAGAATTGGAGATGAACAACCACATCAACATGTCCAAGTGCTCGTTTCAAATTAATGAAATTATCACAAGACATCATATCATAGAAACGGTTAATGTTTTGATAACAAGTAACAATATACATAAAAATAACGTGACACTAATTTACTAATCACCATTTCAAACTAAAAATATTATTCCAATACATCTTCATTGTTCCTCAATTAATGAGAGAGAAAAATAAACTTATAACCTGCTAATTTATATTTAGGAACATACCACTGTTGTAAATAAACTAATTCATGTGTAAAAAGGAAGGAATTAGTTGCACAAAGCGCAACGAAAAAGCTAGAAAGGTGCCTTCTTTTTTCTCTATTCTTTCTAGTTTTAGTTTAGTTTAAAAGAAATTGCAAAAAAGGAAATCTATATCTAAGTGTAAATTTTCCAGATGTACACATTTACACTATAATTGATGTAGAGCTAGGATAAGCACTTTAACCCAACCTGGCCTGGCCCAACCCACCCCTGATACAAAGGAGAATAAAAGGAATTATGTAAAGAACCGTCCTCCCTACACATAAGTGTGGTAATTCATATATGAGATTTTAGAGTAAGTGAACCCTCTATGACATGATCTTCAACTCAGTTGTAAAAAAAAAGATTTACCACTATTCTAGAAATAATATTACATTTCATTAAAGAAGAATAGGTTAAGGCAGATAGAAATCCAAAACAATAAGTAAATTGCTAGCCTTAAACTTTTAATTCTTGAAGTTTTGTAGTTGATAAAATCTATTGATAAACCTTATTTGAAAAATAAAATAGAAATAGAAAACTATTCAAATTTTAATTTGGTAGCTTTGAGATTGAGGACAGTGTGGTATGCGATGTAGTAGAATATGTTTTGACGTCGATGATTGTTGACTCTTTGACATTGCATTTGAATTTATGTATCCCTGCTCTTAACAAGTGGACTGATTTGTATTTCCATTTGGTTTTCGGTTGTGTATATCTAGTTTCCCTCTATAGCATTCAGTTGTCTATTTCCATCTTCGTATTGAATAATATGGCTATATACGTCCTTTCATTATTTTTAGCAGATGGATCTATCTTGTAATAATAATTTAATGTTTTTAAGCATGGTTGTTTAGTATATGTAAGCTTTCAAACCCAAAATCTCTAACAACAACTCAACTCAAGGTGTTTTACCACCTGAAACAATGGTCATCGGATGTTAACATGCAGATGAATAACTTAGTGCATCATTATATTTAGAAATATTTTACATCGTAATGAAGTGTAAATATTGTGTAAACATGCATGTTTACGTTTACTGAATGATATAATTACAAATACTAATTTATTGCAGTGAAAAAAGTAACGACAACATTTAATATGCCGAAAGAGCAACCCAAAAAATAAAAATAAAAACAACAACTTTGCCCTAATTAGGAGTATATGTAAGATTTTTTTATATGTTTGGCAATAATATGTATATATTTTTTGTTAGCAGAGAAAAGGAGAAAGAGGTTGGTGTTTAGTAGTCCAGTGGGGGAAAACAAAGGCGCATCTTCTTCCGGCCTTGAAAATTGAAGACGGAAGCATATTGTTATAAACCAAATTTGCAGTATGATGACGAAGTAGAAAGATAACTTCTTTGAAATCTTTTTGTGTAAACTACAAGGGATTTGGCCTTGCCTTTTGTTGCTGCAAAACTTTTACCTTTAAATGCTGAAGAAAAAAAACATACGGTAGTACTAATTAACATTTGTATTTTGTCTCAATATGATGCATGTTATTCAAATGTATTGTTATTCCAACTGCTTGAAAACTGCTTTTCTTTTTCACGGATGTTAAAAATATGAATAAGATGGATTTTGATATGGTTGTATTTGAGTATGCAATGGTGCTATCCATGTAAATTTTACAATGAACATGAAGTAGACGTTCATTTAATGTTTGTATTTTGACAGTTTTGCCATGTCCATTTAATATTAGACGTTACACCATCTTAAATTTATGACTCAAAGCAGCCTAAACGCCAGTTTGGCAGCGAATCATTTGCTTTAAACATGCAAATTCATTGCACTGTGAAATATATGACCACGGTTGATTATAATAAATAAAAGACGCATAAAATGAATAAAAATTTTACACGGTCTCCTCAAGAACCGGTGCTAAAACTTCAAACAGTAATATATCATTTTTCCCAAACATATCCTTGCATTTTAATGATTATATCCTAAAACATATAACCATAATAATGATTTGAATTTTTTAGCAGAACAATTAATAAACTTTACATGTTTGAAGACTTTTCTTGATTAAAACATATAAATAGTGTTGTGGTGAATTACTTGATAATATCACAACCAAAAATAAGGATGAGTGGTTGAAAGTGACTTGAACTGAAATGGTACATACCACAAACATAAACTGATACAGAGGTATAACACTAATTTCTATCAAATTATGAACTTTGCATTGTTAATATTTAAGTTGCTCATTTACTTCATTATTTTTTGAAATAGCTCGATACTTTGTTTTCATTTCATACACAGCTTTTGGAAAAATTTGTATTCAATAACTTCAGCATTAAAAAAAAATCTTTCATATAATTTTTAATGTTGGTTATAATCCAATACAAACCAACAATTTTTGTGTTGTAAAGCAAATAGATATCAATATTAAAGAAAGCCTGTTTTTTTATTCAAGTACATCCAAAGTTCTAGCTAACTAACATTGATTAAGGCCTCCGATTTGGTTGAAACAGCCCTAAACTAATTTATTTTAACTTAAAACTCAAATTTATCTAAACACTTTTACAGATTATTATTCAATCAAACAACTGAAAAACTACTATTCAATCAATTTTAAGGAGATATAAAACAAGTAGTTGTCAAAAAAAGGCTTTTAACCATCTTCCCAGTTACTAGCATTGAAAAATAATATTACGCTGACATTTCATGGAAACATAAACAAACCCCAAAAGGAATTTAAAGTAACAATCACAAAAGGGTTCATTGCTCACAAATTTAACATTTTGGTAAAAAAAAACTGTCAGCACTAATAAATAAATAAAAACAGAACTTACTAAAGGTTGTGCGCACGGTCAGATTGCTGAAGTTGACTGAAATTGGGAGGATTGAAAGAGGGCAAATCTTCGAGGAGAGACAATCAGTTTTCAGTGAAGAAAGACTGCAATGACAAATAATCAAATTGCAGCTCTTAGTTAAAACAATGGAATTAAGTTGACACATGGTGGAATAATTGTCTTTTTATTACCAGTATAACAAGTGATTTGATTCTACAAGTTATTTTCTCATAAGGTTTTACAATATGTTAGGAAAGAGCCTAGGAAAACATCATGAACACATGTCAAACCAAGAATGAAACACAAATAATCAAAATGCAGTTCAAAAGCATGAATTAGACATAGTTAAGTCGTTCTTAGTTATAACAATACAATTAAGTTCATGCATGGAGAATGAGTTGTCTTTATATTACCAGTAATAAATATATAAGTTTTTTGATTCTTTAAGGATTTCCTTTCTTATTAAATTTCTAAATAAGCTAGGAAAGAGCCTAGAAAAACATCATACCATAAAAGTATAATACCAGACCAAGGATCTGTGCATGTTAACAATCTTATTTTATTTTTAATACAAGAATCAAATTATTGATATCCCCATTATAAAAATGATTGAGGTTTACTTTTTAATAAAATTGTAATTGCTTAACTATATTTAGTTATCTTCTTCTCTTTTTCTCTCATTTTCTTTTTAATAGTTTTATTCAATTACTTTAATAATGGTATAAAGATTTTATTTCCAATATGTTATAGAAGTTTGATTTAGTATTTGAATCATGTATTATCTGGCGTGAAGGATGCATACAAACAAAATTAGTGGGCAAATTGAAAAGTGAAAAAAATCTAGTGCACAAAATATGCAAAAATTCTAATACGAGCACTCGGCAGCTACCCGATCCTACTCAAAGATGTTATTGCATCAGCTTGAATGGAATATTTTTAAGATGGAAACTGATGGTGAACCAAATTAATGTGTACACATGAAAAAACAGTAGGGATTTTCTATAACTAAATTTAGTAATTATCCAAAACTTAAATTACTCATTATTTACAGAGTGAACTATAGTAACATATCAACTCTGACCATGAACACATTTAAATTTATTTGTTACAACTAACAAGTGCTAGTGGATTTCTTATTATTGCTTTTCTAGTTAAAAAATAGAAAGTTACTATTAATTTTCCAAACTTCAATCACCATTCTATTTCATGCAAAGTGTGTTTGTACTGGTTATATATCTTCTTCAATATTTCATTTGAGTCTTTTCTTTTTATATGAAAAATTGGATAACGTTTTTTAATGCAAATATCTATGACAATTCAAGAATACGTACGATCATACTGACAATCTAGTGCACAAAATACGCAGAAATTCAATGGTAAAACACAAGGGGTTAATAGAATTTGCCTTTTTTTTCCTTTTTGGTTCAATGGTCATTATTGCATTTGTAGCCATTTGATAAATAATATATCAGTTTTCATTTAGCTTGTTTTCTTTTCCCAATCATTATTGAAATGTCAAATTATTTTGTTGCATGACCACATCCGCATATCTGGTTTATATCTTTGGAGAATGAATGGAGGAGATGAAGTGTGAAGAAGAAGAAAAGTGCCGACCTTGAGTTTTGGAAGATGAATGGAGGGATGATTCGTATTTTTCTAAAGAAAAAGAAAAGGAATGAATACTAGTAAAGGATAATTTCAAATATGTTTAACTAATTTTGATTTGGTAATTGCAAGGGAATAAAAAGGGGCAAATAGAAACCCTCTTTTTTTACCAGCTAATGGCATCCGTCACTTATTTATTAGTACCTAAAAATACATCATCCAAAATAACTAGTAAGAAAGGGATTTGCTTACTATTAGAAATTATGATAGAGGTTTATCTTTTGATATAGAATATTTGTTTGAGAGTAACAGAATAGAATTGAACAGATTTTGATAACTGAATTGTATATTATTTCATATGTATCTGAATACAGAGAGTAATACAGTATTTATACATGTTTGGGCTAGACCCAGTAGCCAATCAGATTAGTTGACATGGATTGCAGATTTGAGCCGTTGGATGGTTACTAATCTGATGGTTCATTTGTGTGCATTTGAGTTGCCAGGGATCCTTGAGAAAACAAATATACGGTCCATCTTATTTCCTTTGAACGGTTCATTTTATTTCCTTTGATACTCCCCCGCAAACCCTAGTTCCTTTAGGGTTTGAGAAACAATGGCGGCTCACGAGATTTTGTTGATCAGTTACCTTCAAAGGTTGGAGAGTGGCAAGCGAAGTTTGATGCTCTTCTTGCTCTTCCTCCTTTGTGAGATGTTGAGTAGGATCTTCAGAGCTTTTGGAATATTCGTCAGATCTGATTTCGCAGCTACTTACTCCAAGCTTTCCTCTGAGTCTGATGAAGTTGAGTTTGGACAGAGGTTTAGTTAGTGTATCTGCTATTTGGTAAGTAGAAGGTAAGTGTTGAATACTGAGGTTTCCTCTGTTGACTTGTTCTCGTACAAAGTACATGTCTAGTTCCATGTGCTTTGTGCGAGAATGGAGTATTGGATTAGCTGTGAGATGGACTGTACTGAGGTTATCACACCATATAATAGGTTTTCTGTTAAGCTTTACTTGTAATTCCTTGAGTAGGGATTCAATCCACATAACTTCGGCTGTAGCATTAGCTACGCTTCTATACTCAGCTTCGCTGCTGGATCTTGCTACTGTAGTTTGTTTTTTTGAGCTCCATGATACAGGATTATCACCAACGAATATACAGTAACCACTTGTTGATTTTCTATCATCAGGGTCGTTTGCCCAGTCTGAGTCTGCATACCCTGTTATTTGTAGATTTTTACTTGCTTTCATGATCAATCCCATATTTAAAGTACCTTTTAGATATCTTAGTATTCTTTTGACCAACTTCCAATGTTCATCAGTAGGTTGTTGCATGAATTGGCTGGCTTTGTTGACACTAAAAGTGATTTCTGGTCTAGTAATTGTCACATATTGTAGAGCACCAACTATGCTCCTATATTGAGTGTCATTTGATATAGCTTCACCCTTATATTTTGATAACTGGTTGTTTGTGATCATAGGTGTGGAAATAGGGTTAGCTTTGTCCATCTTTGCTTTCAGTAAAATTTCTTCAATGTATTTCTTCTGGTTTAATTGCATGGTATTGTCAGATGTCCTTTTTGCTTCAATACCCAGGAAGTAGTTGAGTATGCCTAAGTCTTTTACAGAGAATTCATTATCTAGATGCTTGATTAACTTGTTGATCTCTTCATTACTGCTTCCTGTAATAATAAAATCATCCACATATATAAGAACATATGTTATAGAATTATTATGAAATTTTGTAAACAAAGAGGTGTCAGATTTTGTTGAGCTGTAGTTGAGACTCATGAGAGTGGTTTTTAATTTTTCGAACCACACTCTTGGAGCTTGCTTTAGACCATAGATAGCCTTGTTTAACTTGCAGACAAGTTCTCCTTGTTTTTGAAAGCCATGAGGTTGTTCCATGTAGACTTCCTCCTGTAAAACACCATTTAAGAAGGCATTATTGATGTCAATTTGTCTGATGGTCCAGTTTTTGTGTAAGGCAATAGTTATGACTGTTCTTATAGTTGTGGGCTTCACAACAGGTGAGAAGGTTTCATTGAAATCAAACCCACTCTGTTGTGAGTAACCCTTTGCACCAATCTTGCCTTATACCTTGAAACTGTACCATCGGCATTTTTTTTGAGTTTAAAGGTCCATTTGCATCCCACTATATTTTTATCTCTTGGTGCTTTGACAAGAGACCAAGTCTTATTTTTTATCAAGGCATTGTATTCTTCTATCATAGCATTTTTCCAGTTGTTGCTTTCTAATGCTTGATAAAAATTACTTGGTTCTTCATGATCTAGAGTGGTATTGTAAATCTTTGGTTTAAATATACCACTCTTGGATCTGGTTATCATGGGATGCCTAGGTCTTTCAGAAGTTTCATAAATGGTTTCAGTTGTACCTTGATTAGCATTTTGCTCATGAGAAGAATGAATTGAGTTTTCACTTACCTCTGGTTGAGATAGTTGATCAGGTGTAGAGAACTCACTAATGTGTTCCTGATCTGGTCCAGTTTTGGACAACAAGTGTTGTGAGCCTGAGCCACTTTCCAAGCTTTTGCTGCTGTTCTGATCTTTCATTAGAGCAGTGATGATCGGTTCTGATATGATTGGGATGGCAGGTATGGATTCTTTTGAATTATATACCTTATTTGTAGTTTTTATGGTTTTTTCTTTAAAAGGAAAAACTTTTTCATTGAACACTACATGTCTAGATATGATGACTTTTCCATGCTCATTTAGACACTTGTAACCCTTTTGATTTGGTGCATATCCGATAAATGTACAAGGGGTGGATCTAAAATTGAGTTTGTGTGTGTTGTATGGCCTAAGACATGGGAAACATAAACACCCAAAAGTTTTTAAGAATTTATAATCTGGTTTTATATCAAACAGTACCTCCAAAGGGCATCTTAATTTAAGTATTTTGGTGGGTAGTCTGTTTATCAAATATACTGAAGTAGCAAATGCTTCAGACCAGAATTTTTGAGACATATGTGCCTGAGCTAACATAGTTAGACCATTTTCAACTATTTGCCTATGTCTTCTTTCTATTATACCATTCTGTTCAGATGTATGGGGACAAGTAATTCTATGAAAAACCCCTTTTTCCTTAAAGAAATCTTTTAAAGGCATAAATTCAGTGCCACCATCAGTTTGGAAAATTTTAAGTTGGTTGCCAGTTTGTTTTTCAGCTAGAGTGATAAATTGTTTTACAATACTAGCAGTTTCAGCCTTAGATCTTAAAAAATATATCCATACATGCTTGGAGTAAGCATCAATGAATGATATGTAATACTTGTATCCATAGTCAGCTGTTATGGGTGCAGGACCCCACAGGTCAGCTGCCACTAAGTCAAGTGGTTTATGATACATAGTTTCAGAGTTGGGAAAGGGTTGTTTATGACTCTTTCCCATCTGACAGTGTGTGCAAACATATGGTAGAGTGTTATTGGTAAAAAGAACATTGTTATTTTTCAACACATGCTTGACTATATTAATATTTGGATGACCAAGTTTACTGTGCCACAAATCTAGTACATCAGTGTTTTTACATTCAGAAATATTACACCATGTTTCACTATCAGAGTTTCTTGATTTGTCCAAACAGAATTTGTATAGCCCTTTATGTAATCTACCCTGCAAAAGCATTTGTTTGGTGTTAATGTCTCTAACAGTGCAGTGATCAGGGTAAAATTCAAAGAATACTTTATTGTCTTTAGCAAATGTTGACACACTTAGTAAATTCTTTTTTATTTGTGGAGCTCTTAGCAAGTTGTTTAGATACAGTTTTCTTAGAAAGGGATTTGCTTACGTTCCCAAAATGGAAGAACTTAGCATCAATGCTTATTTGTAGCGTGTTTAGTACATGACCAAAAATTCCCACTCTTATGTTATATGGCTATACATTTCTATGTTATCAATACATAAACAACACCGAATACTGCTGTAGAATTATATTTAACTAGCTAGTATATAACACTAGAAAATTTTACATGACCCTGGAAACTAACAGACTAACTAAGTTATGATTCTTTCCATAAGAAACTAACTAGAATTAAGAATGTTGCATGTCATAATATTTATTTGAAATTTCCAGAATCACAATCAAATCCTAAAACAAAATAAGAAAAAGGAAAATAATACACTATGTTAGAAAAGTTATGAGACATGTACTGGTACATAATCCCAGTACCGCTCTCTATACTAAAAATGTATACAACATAAATCACCATCTTCACATTATTGCAAGCAAGCTCTCTTGGGACTTAAACATTTCCTATAGATTTAAATATTGCAAACAACTTCACATTATTGTTTATCTCTATCATGGAATTCAAAAATCGTAGAATCGTGCGATTCAAAACGCGTTTCAACTCAAAACGTACCATCTTCGATTCAAAATTCAGTTTGAATCGCAACTGTTAAAAATCATATGCGTCAAAGTGAAATCGAAAATATTGATACCTGAAATCAAATCGTGATTCAAGTCTTCACTTCATAGAAGCAAATTTTGGAAATCCCAAAGGCCTTCTTTTTTCGAAATCTGAGAATGGCTGTTGAAATTGGGGAAGACGAAGCATCAATTTGAGCTCAACTAATGGCAAACGGCTTTGGAAAATTCAAAGGAATCGATCAGATTCATTGTAAAAGGCACCATTTATTCCTCAACAGACTATCACACAAAAGTTCAGAGAAAGAAAAAAAAATAGAGTAGAAGAAGAACATACAGCAAAGCGAAGAAATGAAAAATAATAGAGAGGAAGAAGAACCTACAACAAAGCGAATTGAAGTCGGCATCGTTGAAGTGGTTGAAGTCGGCGTTCGATATTGGGAAGTGGATGAAGTCGCCGTTGATTTTAGGAAGTGGTTGAAATCGACATTGATTTTGGGAGGAAGAGGAAACTTAAATTAAATTTTATGCGGCCGAAAAATGTAAGGGAATGGATGGGTAAGTGTAAGAAGAGAACGCATATGTCTAAATTACAGAAGACTCCTCTTGTTAATAAATTATTTACATTTTTACCAACTACGCTAACACTTATTTGTGTTGCAATGTTTATTCAAAAAAGTATTTATTTTCACCAACACTTTTCAGGTATCCTAACACTTTTTTACTGTTAGGAGTTTGTAGCGTTTATAAGTGTTAGCAATTAACAGATATAAACTATTGCAAAATCACTGATTTGGTGTAGTGATACTCGGGTCAGACCGAGGTGTTCCAGGTTCTTTCACTTGACTTCTTAGCAGGGGCTAGCTTCTGACTTTTGGCTAACTACTTTAGCTTAGTAGTTTTTGCTTTTATACATTTGAGTTAGAGACTCCTTGATGTATACATATTCTTTTGTCTAGCACTTGTATCTATTTTTTTTGTGATGTAGTGGATCTTGTTTGACCACTACTTTGATGTACAATTCTATGTGATATTCATATCTGTTTATGCCTTTGTGATATGAGTATCTGTGACTGATTTGTGTTATGCTTATTTCTATATTTGTTTCCGAAGCCCCAGATAGCCACTGTGTAGTAGCTTTGAGTTAGTATTTGATATGTCGGTTTTCCTCTTGAAATGAAATGCAAGTCATATTATCTGACATATCGGTACTCGCACAAAGCAGTTACACAGATGGTCACTCCTCAACAACCTTATTCTTCGTGCTAGTCGACGGCATTACCCCGTAGTGTCCTTGGCTAGTATGAGTATAGAGGTGGGGCGTCACAGTTTGACTTTAAAATTTAACTTAACTATTTTGGGATATTGGAAAGGGACAGTTTGACACAGGTCCCTAATAAGTTTCAAAATATATAAAAACCCCAGTAAAAAAAAGTTTGTAAATTAGGTCCCTAGAATTAAGTTACCGAATAATGGCATACACTTATGCAATTATTTAGTGAATAATTGCAGACATTTATGCAATTATATCAAAAAATTGCAAACATTTCCACAATTATTCACTGAAAAATTGCAGAAATTTCCGCAATTTTTTCAAAAATTTGCGGAAATTTCTGCAATTATTCACTAAAAAAATTACGGAAATTTCCATAATTATTCACCGAAAAAATTGCATAAATTTATGCAACTTTTGGATATAATTGCATAAATGTCTGCAATTATTCAGTGAATAATTGCATAACTATATGCAATTACTTAGTAACTTAATTCTAAAGACCTAATTTACATACTTTTTTTTACTGGGGTTTTTGTGTATTTTGAAACTTATTAGGGACCTGAGCCTAATATTCACTATTGGAAATAGGGATTTTGCAATAATATATATATATATATATAGGATTTTAAATAATAATTCCTAAGTGATACTTGTTTTAATTATAAGGTTTTAAAATCTAGATTTTTAATAGATTGGGAAATAGAAGAGAATTTGGATTAAATATAAAATTGGTTATACCGGGCCTTACATAAGACTACTAAATTACGGAATAGAGGTAAAATCGAGATTTGGTTGGTTTTGGAATATAATTTGGTTTATTTAAGAAATTGATTTATAAATGGAATTAAATTTAGAAATCAATTTATAATGGATTTAAGTGATGTGAAACCGTTATAAACTGGAAATGAGACTATGGAATTTATAAACAATTTTTTAAATAAAGGGAGATGATTATCATTTGATAAATTGGAGATATAAGTTCAAGGTAAGAATTTATAATAAGATGGGTAAATCGGTTAAAAAGAAAATGATAGATTTCACTTTTGGAAATGTGAAAAAGGGGGATTTACGAAATTGGGATGCAAATCAATTGGTGATAAATCGAGAGAGATTTATAAATATTAGATTGGTTATATGGAATTGAAAAATATATATTTATTGAGAAGTTGGGTTTGTTTTAAAAAGAGGATTTTTAATTATTAAATTAAGTAATTAAAAAAAGTGTTTAAAAATATTCCAGAAAATTAGTTATTTAATTATTTTAATTGTTTAAAAGAATATTTAGTGGTGAATTAAAGTTATCTTATAATGATTTGTTTAAAGTTAGTTATTATTTAAGAATTAGTTAGCATTATTATTTTAAAAAGATAAATTATTTAATATTAATATTATTTTATATAATAACTTTTATTAAAGAGTATTTGCCTAAATTAAACTTGGAAAATTAGTATAGAGACTTTATAAGCATTATTTTGAGATAATTATTAAATAAAGATTTCAGAAAGTAAAGGTATACTTTCATGGCGAAATCGGGAGGCAGAGATTGCCTATAGTTAAGTTTAGATTTCTCTGGGATAGAGACGTAATCATTGAGCTGCGAATCCATGGTTGATACCGCAATGGTGCTTTCCATATTTATTTTAAAAAGTTTTCAAATATTTTTGAAAAGGATGGTTTGTGAATATACTAAATTCGGTAAGATAAGTATATACCTTTTTGATAAAGAGATTTAAGTTATTTGAAATTTAAATTGAATAAGACTTAGTGATTTCAGTAGGAAATGAACTCTTTCGTTGGATGATTGTTATTTTATAGTTAAATAACCGACTATCAAATCTGGACCTAAAACATAACTTTGGGAATATCTAGGAGAAACACGAGTATTATATGGTATAGTTACCGTCGAAGGTGCTATATTATACGTATAAACTCGTTTCGATATTCTAGGACGATAATAAGGAAACCCGTCCACTAATGGTTAGGAGATGATCTCCGATCTTATTTTCGTCTATTTATTTTCTAAAGAACCGGGGTTGAGTTTACCGGAAATATCGAACATTGTTTCGAAGATTTATTTATTTCCATTAGTGGTGGTGCTCTCTCATCTAAGGTTAACTCCACCTCTTCTTCCTTCCATATCTGTATTCAAGTTTCATGAGATATAGATGAATAGCCTAACTAAGATAGGAGTCTAGAGATATAGCATATACTTATGTATAACAAATATAAGTACGTTACTATAGCGTTATCCCATACCCTGATCTTAACTCTAATTACTAAGGATTATGTTTTCAAAAATCATTTTTTAGAAGTATTTCGTAAACCATGCTCTGATACTAAGCTGTAACATCCCCTATCTAGAGGCCCAAAACTAAGTGCTATAGATATTGCAGTCATCTATAGTATTAGCTTCTGGCGACTAAATACAGCTATGTTAATGGCATCTACAATATCAGAAGCACTTGAATATGAAACAAAACACGGATTTCAAAACAACTTTTTTACTTCATTGCATTTCAAAACCAGATGTTTAACATTCTCAATACATAATCCCAATACGTTCCCAGGCATAGATAAAATATACTTATTACAAAATACGCTAAGAGCAGTATATGAAGATACCCCTTTGGATGATCAGAGTCATATAGTCATAATAGACTTAATACAAAACACAGCGGAAATTCAACAAAACATAAGACAAGAACTGCAACTCCTAAATAGCTATCTGTTTGCCTTCTGCATGCCTCCGGTAGCCTTATTCGTCATCCTACTAAAACCTAAAAAGACCTTAACCTCTCAGCCTACTCAAATTAATTTTGAGCACCCGGGAGTTTAAGGGAAAAACATAAACTTCGAGTCAGACATAAAGCCTTGTGTGAATAATACTATACATCTCGGTTTAATATGTTAAGTGAGACCACGCCGCTTAACAGAACGGGTTTCTCCACACTAGCATCCTTTTAAAACATATCTTTGCAAAACCTTTTCCTGCAACCAAAACTGGTTAAATACTATAAAGCATCATTATGTAAACATACATAAATATCATGTAATAATGAACTATCTGTTCAAACACATAAGTTTATTTTGGGTAACTTTTAACCTTTGGCTGACTCTGGTCTATCAGACAATATAAACAAAATTTATCTAACATCTATTAGACACTCCTCTTTTGGACGGTCTGTCCCTAACTATTTGTTAAATACTTCTCTTCTGGATGGTCTGTCCCCAGCTTAATCATCTCCCAGGTCTTCCTGACCCTAATGTTTTTTCGGGCTCACCAATAACCTATCTGTATACAAACATATATTCCCTTTGGTGTGTAATCATAATTTTAGTCTACCTGTGACCAAGCCTATACATTGGAATTTTGGACAACAATTAGCTGGGGCTAATAGCTAATGTATAGGGCGCGACCCCATACTAGTCCCATCTGGTATTCTAATATCTGAGTCATTTTCACTTAAGGATCCCCTCCCATAATTTTCCTTGAAAACATTTTCAAAATGATTTAAAACCTTTAAATCAAACTTACACAAGGAAAATATATAATCTTTATGCTTTACTCAAAATCATATTACCATGTTATATATATCTTCTTTACTCAAACTTTAGTTGATGAAAACATTTAAACATTTGGAAGTTCCTCTTTCTAAACTTTTGAAAGCATCTCTTTTGAAATAACAAAACCCTTTAATTATCTAGTCCAAGAGGCCAAACCTTACCTTTCGAAATCATTCATCAAACCTTTCTAAACCATTAAACTCAAACCTTTCGAAACCATTGAATTAAAACCTTTCGAAAGCATTCAACTCTTTAAAATATAAACCTTTCGAAAACTTACTGGGTTCAATTTAAAACATGTGGAAAACATTCTTTTAAAACCTTTCGACTTCATTGGAAACAACCTTTCGACTTTATCGAAAGCTCTGCTTCGAAAGCTTTAAAATATATCATTTAAAACAATAGGCCTCTGCCTTTAAAACAACTCTTTCGAAAGCTTGGGTTACACTTCAATTAGAAAAGCAAGGTAAAACATCTAAGTCGAAAGCTTTGATACCTTTCGAAAGCATGGAGAAGCGATTGGTTTTTAAAAACAAGTAAACCTTTTGACTTTGTTGGAAGGTTTAAAACAGAACACTGATAAAGCGGCAGTAACCTTTCGATCTTGTCGAAAGGTTTAAACCTTTATTTTAAATATTTGATTTGGTCAAAAGCAAACAAGTCGAAAGCTTCTTTTTGAAAGCAAAGTAGGTGTAAGCTTTTGGTTTATAAAACAAACATACCTCAACCTCTTTGGCAACCAACCTTTCGACTAAGTACCCTTCGACCTTATCCAATTCATTACTACCAAGTAATTTGATACCCTATGCATTGGTTTGACCTTATTAAGAGCTATAACCTTTCGACTTTGTCGGAAGGTTTGATACCGAAATGGCTGAAACATGTTAAAAGTATGTTTTTCTTGTTTTTAACTTAGAAAGATAACTTTTCAACTAACCTGCCTTTGTTTGTCAAATTCCTATTGGTTAACAAATACTTTTCAGAAAAGTGCTGCTACTAATTTTAGAAATAAATAATAATTTTATTTTACAAATTGCCTCTTCTCCTTAATTAAATATATAAAATATTTAAGTCTGATACCTTAAAATAATTTTATATATTTATCAAATCACTTAGGAAAAATCTAGAAAAATCCCAGAAAATCTATTTTAATATGTTTTCCAACATATAAGAATTTCAAATCCAAATAATCATTATTTTAGCCGTAAATAATTTATAACCCAATAAATCATTTTCTTCACTAGAAAATTAATATAAAATCCACATTAATTCAAAAAATTATGAAAATTGAATGTCATCTCTAAAATATCATTTCTGACCTATATTTAAATTTTTATAGCATTTGGATGTCATTTAATAGGGTTTCATATCAAAAATATCATACAAACTAATATGAACATGCATAATTCACCAACAAGCATATATATATCTTTAATCATCAAAACATGGCATATACTTGCAAAAACATTTCAAATCTAATCTTAAAATCGAAAACCATAAGAAAATGGGATATAGTAATTATTCAACTTAGCTTTGAGATTAAAAGATGTGAGATTTGATGTTGAATTAGTTGATTATCTTCCTTTTCTTGAATCCTAGCTTTATCTTCCTTGAGAATAGAAATGGTGGCCGGCCTTAGATGTTTTTAGTTTGCTAAAATGAAAATGAACGTGAGTATTCTTTCCTAAGGGTTTAGGGTATAAGCCTTTCCTATTTCCCATATTGCTCTTACTCAGTTCCGAACACATTAGTTTATGTTATCTCATTTTAATTTGCATATTAACATGGCACGACTACCATTGTTTAATCAAATCTCAACCTATTAATCTTCACATTATTTTATTTAATTTAGCTAATTAAATACTCTAAATAATGTTATAAAAATTTGGGGTGTTACAGAAGGTGTATATGATCCGTATGTTGTTATTTTTAACCCGTCATTTTGTTAGTATAAGGGTTATCTAAGTGCGTAACTAGTTCATTCAGTATAAAAGGAAGTGCGAGAGAAAGTGAACAAGTAAAAGAAGGAACAAACAGACAGAGAAATAAAAAAATAGGCCAATTCTACTGTTACACCATTTTCATATGTTCACATCCCAACATTTAAAAAATAAAATAACACACATCTCAGTTTTTCCTTTTCCCACATCAGATTCTTCTAAAACTATCTCTAGCTTCATTTGATCCTCTCTTTTCCTATTTTATCAACAGTAAAATTATAACTTTCCCAAAAAATCATCTTTCAGAAAACCTCACAACCAAATCGATCTTTTAAACAACAAAAAATCTTTAATTTCCGATTCTAATGGAGATAGAAGTCGGACTAAACATAAACAATATATTCTCCATTTTAATTTAATGTTCTTAAGTTATTTTCGTTGTAGCGTTTGCTTTCATTTCCGTATTCTTAAGAAAAAAAATTTCTATTTTGATCGAGAACGTTTGAGGGAGCGTGATTATTGGCTTCTCCAAATGCTAACGTAGTGAGGTGCACCATACACTAGGTACAATAGCAGTCCAAGTTAGATCTAGACTTGGTTGCTATTCAATTCTATTTCCTTTAAAATAAAACTTACGTTTAATCTAGAAATTTGATAATCTTTTTCATTATTTTCTTCAAAATCACCATTTTCTTTTAAAAAATTATCTTCTTCATGTATTCTATCTTCACTAAATTCATCCATAGTTACAAAGCATGTAAAAGAAAATTCAACGACCAGAGAAAAACAAATCATTTCACTCTAAATAATTTGAAGGGCAATTTAATCAAGGGGGAATTAATTTAAAGGACAACAATTTGTATATTTTTACCCTCAAGGGCACGACCTCAATATTTTAACCACAAGGACAAACATTCTCATAAAAATTATTCATAAGGACAAACATTCTTTCAAAATTATTCATAAGGACAAACATTCTTCCAAAATTGCTACCGAACTAAAAACTGATACTTAAAAACTGCTAACGATAACTACAAACTGATACCTAAAAACTGTAAAAATTGATATCTAAAGAAAGTTGTCCTTCAGACTAAAATACTGGAGGCCTGTTCTCGATGCTAAAATATTGAGAAACTGAAAAAACAGAGGTCGGTATAAGTTTGGGACGCGACCAACTGCAGCAAAACTTTGCTGGGAAGAGCCAACATCTTTTACTTTTGGGTTAAAACGCGAAATCCTCTTCTTCATCGGTGAGATTTTTTACAGTTCCAGGTCTCCTCTCAGTCGCCATACAAAACCCCATCAAGCAAATCGAGAAGATTTCTGCGTCTATCAAATGATAAAGCATACTCCACTTTTTCTATTAATCCGTCTACTCCTTCTACTCCTAAACCCAACTCAAATCTTATCTCGATTTGTAGTAGAGCGCAACAGCTTAATGGTGACGGCACCGAGCGATATGCGAGGAAAGCACGATACGGCGATAGGAAATTTCGGCTTGCCGCAGTACGGAGGAAGCATGGCGGGAACAGTTGTTTACCCAAAGAATAAGAATTCAAATGGATGCGTAGAGTTTGATTCGAACTATAAATCCAAGCCTGGGGCTATGCCTACGTTTTTGCTCCTTGATCGTGGAGGTGAACAATTTTTTTCTTTTTCTTGCAGGCTTCAAATTTTATCTATTATAGAATTGCAGCTCATGCTTTTCTTTTAATTAAGATGCTGACAGTGATTTGATTTTGCATAAATTAGATGGTTTTGTTTGTCACTGCATGATTTCATTTTATTTTGTTTAGCTCGAGTTATTTTAGTCAATTAGGGAATATTTTGGTGTGAGTTTAAAGACAATTATTGTTCTACTATATTTTAAGCAGCTCCATTTGGTTTTGGTTTTGGATTTATTGCTAAAGTTGCGATTGTGAAATAAAATAGCAACTTAAGATGGGTAAAGATGTGGGATGATGACGGTGACCAAAAAACAATTAAATATAAGGATTAGCGATAAGCTGCATTGGCAATGTGACAACACTTGAATATGAAACATCGTGTTATTTTTCTGTTTTTTCCATGAGCTCTATTTACACTTGTAAATTTTATTGCTTGATTGTTATGGTATATAAATTTAATGAACACTATGCTGTGTCTCTCTTTTTTCTCGTTCTGTAACAGACAAGCTGTATGGTGGAGATTTGTGGTAGGAATAGTAGTTTTACCATCATAGACCGAGAAGGGTGCATGATTGTAATATGTAATATGTGAAGTGTTCCTTTCATGAAGGAGATCCTTTATTTTAGATCTGAGATGATGGTAGGAAGTATTTCTTAAAATTGTGAAGTAAAGAAAAACTCCATCTTGTGCAAACTTTTCATATCTCTATTTTTCCTTGTCTTTTTCCATATTTCTTATCTTTAATTTATTTGCATTTCTTCTTATAACTATTTCCAATTTTAAGGTATGTTGTTAGGTGAAGCTTAGCGGAGCCCTAGGCACCCAAAATCCTTGTAGTCTAGGTGGAACTCGTCGGAGCCTAGATGGAGCATTATATTTTGTTCTTTGTAAAACTGATAGTAACGATTGTTTTTTCTGAAGTGAGTATTTAGATGGTAGTACATACTAGTACTACAAGTCTTAGGTAGTATACACCATAGTACATGTCGATACATGTTTGAATCACGCTATGCAAGTTTCGAATTTGTGACATATTGCATCTAAGTCGAAGCGTCTAACCAACAGGACAATGGTGCTGGTCCTTAACGATTGTTTGTGTTAAATGAACTACTAAAAATATTCGACAATCTATTAAAAAAATAAACTAGTGATATTATGAATTTTTTTCTATTTAGACCGATTTCTATAACTATTGGCATGAATGGATAATTTTTTAAACTATTTGGTAATATAAAATAGCTTTTGGTAAATCTTTTGTTTTAAAAAAAATATGTGGACTCAACCACCAATTGCGTACATGCAAAGTATATGAACACATCTATTAATTGCGCATAAAAAAATATATGAAAACAGCGGTAATTATGTTGATGCAAAAGCGAAAAGGTGCAACTGTCAGATACACCAATGTAATTTTGTATGGATGAAATTTGCCAATTGCGTCCATATACTTATAGTAAAAAAGACTAGCGTACGTTGCAAATAGTTTAAAAAGTACTATATTTTGGTAATAATTAAAAACTGGGTCAAACGGAAAATTTATTCATAATATTATACTAAATATGCAGACTATGTAAATATTAGAGATATAATTAGTGTGTAACATTTTCAATATCAACAAATCAAATTAAACATAACATGCTTAGTAAAATTGAAGTAAACCTAAACATATCAAATTATTATACATGTTGAAAAAGTTAAAAGTAAACATAAAAAGCTTCCAAGCGTCCAAGGACATCAATAAGCATCGAAAAATGCTTTAGGAACAATGTTTAATTGAGTGGTTATATTGGAAGTTGGGATTCCCTCACCAAGATTAGTATCATGGTAGTGCTTATGATGATATAGTATTTAAGAAAGTAATATCTATTTGTTGGAAAATGTGGTTGGAACATTATTTTCCTTAATAAGTCATTCATTCGACTAGCTTTCTAAGTAACCTCAACCATACATAACAAATCCGTAAAATATAAACATTCAGGACACCTGTTAATGTAGTCACTGAAAAGACAAAATAAAAGTATTAATTTTGAATCTAAAATCACCTTTGCTATAACCATAGAAAGACCATTTTGGTTATTCACTAGAGCAATTATGATACCGAAGTTGATCCGGGGCAGGTGTTTGGATCTATTATGACATAACGATTGTGTGCCTCACAGACTCTTTTGGCAGAAAATCTTTTCTCGACATAATGAAAAAACTATTTTTTACAACATAGTCTAATTTATATGATAAGAATAGCTTTAATCATTTAATGCAGGTTAACATGTTCCTAACAGGTACCTGCCGACATTCTCCAATTATAAAGTGGTCAAATGTAAATGATAAATCTGAAAGCCATGCATGTCAAACATTAAAAAACGATTAAAAAGAAATACCTAAATTTTAATTATAGAATTTTGATTTTATGTTTTATTTTTACGTACAAACATGTCCCAAATTTTGATAATTTAATATTGGACCTAACGGTTGGAGATACATAACAAATAAATTAATCATGCAATTTATAAATAAATTCATAATGTATGAATAAACCCATATATAAATCATAAGCTACAAATATGGTTCATTTTTCCACTCAAGTTGAAAATGTACTATAGTTTCAAGAAAAACAAATTTAAAATCTATTTTTTTTCAAATCATATATTTAATATTTCATGAAGAATTTAGGTTATATAAGAAGTGTTAATTTTTTGTTTAATAAATACAGCTTAGATCCTTTTTTACCCAAAGTCCAAATTACACTCTCTTGCATCTTTGTGCGAACTTGCCACATCAAATTAATTGCTATGGTATTTGTTGATGTCATCATTTCACCTAGTAAATTGAAGCTTAAAAATTTAACGACTTCTAATAGGAAAATCGGATTATAAAAATGAAGTTTACCATTAAATCATATATTTTATGTCCTTCCTGAGTTGTGTCGTATGTAAAAAATTAATCAAAATTTACATGTAATTACATAAGGTGAAAGACCTTTGCATTTCATAAAGGTGTGCAAAACATTTGCTTTGTTTATCACATATCGCAAATGTATTGCAATAATTATATTTACCGATATATTTGCTCATTGCAAAACATTCATCTTTACGGCTACTAGTGTTTTAAAAGACTTGTTTCAATACCCATCCCAAGATGAAGCGAAGGCAAAACGTCTTGAGACTTGCTTGGAAAGGCATTTTGCAAGGTGTACATCTTAACAAGCGTAGGCATGCCATGCCATATGTACTGAACCTACGTATAACACTCCTCAGGCTGTTGAGTATGCCCTAAGACAAAAAATTACTTCTAACTATATATAATAAAAACTTGGCCAAACAAAAGTTACAAAACCTTAATCATTTCATAGCAAATAAAAAGGATAAAAAAAGACAACACCATGTAATTTCTTCTAATGTTTGAACTCTATTTGGTAATTGATTTCAAAATCGATTTCTAAGTTGAAATTGGTTTCTAATTTCGATCTAACTTTTTTTTTAAATCACGAGAACCAAAGAGGATAATAATAATAATAATAATAATAATAATAATAAAAGAATAACTTATCTTCCTTTCAGCTGCTTGTATTAGCGTGTTTAGATTTTATTTTCCGAATGTGTCTGAATCTGATGCATGCTATTTGTTGTGGTTTATGTTTTGACTTAAAATCAAATTGTGCTATTTTTGTTGCTTGTAATAGTAAGTTTTTAAACAGAACCATGTCAAAGGTTTTTATTATTATTTTAAAGTAAATTGATGTTGTGTTCATGTACATACTAATAAATGATGTATATGTTAGGAAGTTTTCAAATGAAATGTTCTATATATATATAATTGATTGTATTTTATTAGAGTCACTATTTATCGTGTAACATCAATGCAAACGTATTGCATGTTGCATGGAATGAATGCAAATGTATTCACAATAACCCATTCCGATTAAGTCAATGTACGATATGAAGTAAACTTTTTATTTTGTTAAATTAACATTTGAAAATCAAAATGGATTTGTTAATCCCTTTTGGGTAAGCCATCAAGGAACGACGTTTTGGTATACAAATACGGATGCACCCTCTCTTTATGTGTGCTTCAACTTGTTAACCTCAAGAAGAAAATCATTATAAATAAACAAGTGTGTTCTTAACTTTTTGTCAAATAAGTGATGAATATTTTTAACCTAAAATCGTTTGCAACCTCATGAATCAACTTCATATGCTCGTTGATTCTAAATCGAACAATAGTTAAAGCAGATTTAATAAACAATCTAAATGCATCTTTAACATGCTCTTGTGTTGCAACAGTAGTCTTCATCATCAATCAATTTGCATAATAATTTAAAAATGAAATCAAAGCCTCTCATTTTGTATTATAACCAAGTCCGTCAACATCTTTGATTTAAAATAGCAATGGATGATTAAATCTTGACCAATTTAAAAGACCAAGATGATAGCATCTTGCGAGGAGATCGAAGGAGGAATTTGTATAGCTAGGGTGGCGGAGAATAAAAGGGTATTTTGAAAATGACAAGTGGGATTGCTTTCATTAAGGAGTATTAAGGACAGGAAGAGCAAGAAGGTTGGAGGTGTAAGAGTAAATCGTAAAATATAAAGTAAAAAAACACAAACACACTTGAACTAAGTTTAAAGCGAAATATTTGATTTATAGTTGAGATGTGTTATGCATTATAAAAATGAAGGTGTTTTCATCCAGTAGTTTTGGATATGTAGCAAATTTCCACTATAGAAATATATATATATATATATATATATATAAGTTGCAAGAAAATAAATGGTTATAATTCAAATTTGAGTTCTATAAGCTGATTTTTATGCTAAACTATTGTGATTTAATTCAATTAGGAGTCTTGATTAGAATTAAGGTTAAGATTAAAATTAAGAAATGTTTGAGAATTGAATACGTCATTGTCATTTATGTTGAAGATGGCATTGAAGTTTGTAATAAATGGACTATGATTGTTCATTATCAAGTGCAAGAGTAAACCGCAAAAATGGAAATTGAAAGAGCAAAATTTAGCGAAATATATGTGAGTTAGAGCGTAAAGATGTGTCATTTTTATAACAGTGAAGGATTAGTATTTGTTCGTTTTTTTAAAGAGGATGTGTAGTGAATTCCCAGTAAAAAAATGTGAAAAATAGATGATTGGATTAAGTTCTATAAGATATTTGTTGATGTGAAACTAACATGAATTAATTCAACAAATCTTCTTGATTGTAAATAGGGTTAATACTAAAATTAAGATATGTCATAAAATTGAATTTGAGATGATTGTCAAAGTTGAAAATGAGGTTAAAGTTTGTAGTCGAATTGACTTGCAATGGTTTATTATGAATAGAGGTAGAAAATAAGATTAAACTCTATGGTAATAGTTTTGTACATTTAGAGATGTTGTGTTATGAATTTAAATGGATTTCGGAAACAATTATTTTCTTTGGATTGGTGATTTAATTTTCTCATAACACTAATTAATAGATTTGATAAATATACTCATTTTTCTCTTTCTTTCTTTTAACATCACTCCCTGTGTTTTTATATTCTTTAACGATCAAATAATCAGCGGAGAGAAGAGGAGGCTCTAGCAAAAGAATATAAAATGGAAAGACTGTGTTGATAACTTGATATTAAGATGAAAAAATGAGGACTATTTTTATTTATCAGTTTCAAAAAATATTGGATTAGGAGATGAATTGATTTAAAATAAATTAATTTTGGTCAAATATAATCAATATTAAACAATTTAGCTTGAACCTTCCATGTATATCAAGATATAATATTATATATATATATATATATTCAAAATTTACTATAATATTCATAACCTGATGTCTAACTTGTAGGAAACTCAGAATATTTTTAATATAATCCACTATGGTAGTTAAGTAATGAAACTTAATGTCCAGTATCCATCATATTACTCTTACATGTGTCTTGAAAGTTGGAAAAATGTATATTTATAATAAACAGTAAGAAGCTAAGCGCCCAGATATTGTTTTATTTTTCACTAATTAGATGTTATGTTTTTTTTCTTCTTTTTTTCTTAGAGCTGCTAGTTAATGACTTTAAAATTGCCTTTTTTGTTAATTAGTAGTATTGTGTTTTCTACTGTCTAATTATATATTTTTTGAAGAGGTAAGATACCTCGTTAAAAACCCTGCTTAAAGTCCAATTGTTTTTTTTGAGAATATCCCATCTAACTAGATACTGTTTATGTTCATACTTCATGCCTCTATTATAAAAGAGAAAACAGCATTGAAAGGTCATAATTTTGTATGTTGTTTATTAAAATCATAGCATTAGAATGAACAAGTTTAATATTGTTTCTAAATATCATCAAGGTATCATCAAATGATCCTAATGTATCACCATAATGGAGGTAAGCAGTAATCCGCTTATGACTATTAATTTTATTTCTTTAACTATATCCTAAAGTATGTTGTTCTCAGTAGAATATTATTCTACTAGTATCAACTGTATCGTTTATTTAGAATATTTCTTCAGCTTTGAAACCATACCTAATTATTTTTACCATGAACCTTTGACCGTTATTTGTTTGATTAGTTAAATTCAAAAGATGCGAACCTCTCATTTTAGTTCATAATTTTTGTTGTCTACATACACTTACTCACTTAGGATCAGAAGCACCTACACTGCACACATAAATTTGAACTTGTAATAAACTTCTCTTTTGCAGCTTTAAACTGTACCCTCCCAGAGTTGCCATGTTAATTACAATTTACAGCTGTGGATTGCATGTTTTGAACTATTGTGTTGACTAAAAATGCACATTTTAGGTTGTTTGCGTGTTGTTAACTCAACTAGTACATCTACACTTTGAACGATCTGCCAGTTACATGAATAGTTAAAAATCGTGGATTCAAAAGCTTATCTCCGTCACAACATGACAGATGAAATTTAATTAAATTTTGTTCAACATAAAACTTATGTGGATAATATAAGTTCAGATTTCCCAGCAACAAAGATATATAGCTATTTCAATGCTCAGAGGAGTGTGACAAAATTCATATATCAGATAATTTTATCTGTCAAATCATATAAACCAGAATAAAAATGACAACTTGCAATAAGCTGATTTGTCACAACAGTTTTATCTGCACATTTTGTGTTGTGGGCCAGGTGCCAGGGACTCCTGTTTATTTATTACTATATATGTATATGTATATGCATGTATACACACACAGTACGGCTGTATGATCTCCGGATCATACATCCTTTATATAAAAAAAATAAAAAACCGATGTTCTGCAAATTCATTCTTAGTATAATATCACAGGTCAGTAAAATAAAAATGTCAAATTAAGGTGACGGAAAAGATAAGATGATTTGACCTTTAGTCAAAGCCCTTCATGATTCTATGAGGAAACAGTTTTGAGAGTACATTTTCCTGTGTGGAAAATTTTGACGATGAAATAAAAATTCGTGTTTTTTTGTGATGGAAAAATTAATTTTATTTGCACATAAAGCAGCTATTTGTTAAACGAAAATACTTATAGCTTTCAATTTTCTTCTCTTGAGCCTCTAGTTAGATGCTAACCCCTAATTGGATCTAGTTAGATGAAAAAACAGGCATCATTTTTGGTTTGACTTCTGATTAGATCTGAGTTAGAGCCTATTGTCTAATTAAGTGAAAAAAATAAAAAATAAACCGCCACTATGTCCAATATTCTAATTAGCAGGGAGAGTTTTGCCAAAAACCAGTTTTGATTTCAGTGTAATTGATCAAAAATGAATGTTCAGTTTTTACCATATTGTTATTTTGTTACCAGTATAATATTTATAAGATAAAAAATGATGCCTTTTAGTTACTTCCTGATTTGAGTAGCTTTGAAAAAAATAGGGGATAGGATGGAGGTTAAATCATAAAACAAGAAGAGAATGTACTTGGTTGCGATTTTATTAGAAAATCTTAATTATACGGTTTGGTTTTAAAAATTAAAGAGGGAAATACTTAAGTTTGATGCGAATGTGGATTTTATATTGTTTAATTAGATAAATGTATTCTGATCAAAGTGATATTAAATAAACTATGGTTAAACTCTGATTAGCGCATTCTGGTTTTTATTCATTAATTAGTTGACATATTTATCCATTTTCTCCCATTCTAGTCTTTGTTTCACGTCTTCTTCATTACTAGTTGACATATCCAATTTGATATCTCCCAGGCATTCTTTGTAAACTTATATCAACTATAGTCTACGCATACATAACTGAAAGAAGAAGAAAAAATACTTTAGTTTTACATTCATCAACATAATTTTGTGACACTGAAAGTAAAGATTACATGCCATTAAAGTTAAAAAAGTTAACAAAAATGAAAAATTAAAATAATTGTTGACTTCATCGTGTTCTTTTCTTGCATCTCTTTCTAGCTCCCACCTTTCTGCTTACGGAGCCACCAACAATTGAATCTGAGCTTTCTCACCAATTTTGAAATGTTATTGGAATTTTATTTATATGGAAACTTTTATAAAGTAGCACAATTTATCATGAATTTAAAATGGTGTTACTAGCTCATAAATCTATCAATGGAACAGATTTTGATCTATATCTATCTGGATCAATAGTAAATTAACTGATTTTTAGGATTTGATATTTCAACCCATTTATCTTTTTATGATCTGGATCTGGTATTCTTTTTGAATAGTGAATTAGATACGGATTGAGTTTAATTTTATTGTAAATTATATGATTCATTAGAATCTGAATTTTTAAATGTCACGGAATTTTGAAGAAAAATTACGATTCATGATGAGTGAAAACACTTCTATCGTATAATGTCATTATACAACTTCGGTAATATAATGTAGTTTACTATTGTTTTTTTTTCTGTCTAAATATGTGTTGTATATTTTCTGAAACTAATTTGCTAAATATGCTTGTTAATATTAGCTTGCATGAGAAATTTCTTTTCTTACAAGAGAAAAATCTGGATTTCACTCAAATTATTCACGATGGTAGTTGTAACAAAAAGATCAAACTAACGGGGCATTGGTGATATCCAAGTAATTTGGATCTAGATTTGGATTTGAATGCACTGCATAATCGGTTGGTATGGAATTTGTATATTGTGACTTACGTTGTAGAATCATATAAAAAACCAAGATTATAAATTTGCATTTGTAGAAAATGTGCTAACGCTAAGAGGCTGGTAGTGATCCAAACTTTCTCCATATCGTAAAACTATCTTTTTTTCGTCAATCTTATCGCTTACCTATCTCTTGTCTCTATTGTCCTAGGTAAATCTCTAAGTAACACATATCCTAACTATTTTTGTTCTATGTTTCTATACAGATTGCGTTTTTGCTAAGAAAGTACTAAATGCACAAAATGCTGGTGCTTCCGCAGTGCTAATAGTAGATGACAAGGACGAACCATTAATAACCATGGATTTGCCCCATGATGAAGATGAAGCAGCAAAATATATTCAAAACATAACCATTCCTTCTGCTTTCATCGATAAGAAATTTGGTGAAGTACTAAAAGATGCTATCACCAGTGGCAAAATGGTAAATGTAAACCTCGATTGGAGAGAAGCAGTGCCTCACCCTGATGACCGTGTTGAATATGAGTTGTGGACTAACAGTAATGATGAGTGTGGTATTAAATGTACCATGTTGATGGAATTCATAAAAGAATTCAAGGGTGCAGCACAAATACTTGAGAAAGGAGGTTATAGTCAGTTCACTCCTCACTATATTACTTGGTATTGTCCTGAGGCGTTTGTTGTTAGCAAACAATGTAGTTCCCAATGCATAAACCATGGAAGATATTGTGCACCCGATCCAGAGCAAGATTTTAGCACTGGTTATGATGGGAAAGATGTTGTACTTGAAAATTTGAGACAGCTTTGTGTATATAAAGTTGCAAGTGAAAATAAAAGATCATGGGTTTGGTGGGATTATGTTACTGATTTTCATATAAGGTGTCCTATGAAGGAGAAGAAATATAACAAAGAATGTGCTGACAAAGTCATTACATCCTTAGGTAGGCCTCAGATTTTGAAATTTAATATCTTGCTTGTAATTCTTTTTATATTTGTACATCAGGGAACCTATTTGTACTCTGATTCAAGGCACTTCAAAGCACTTTTCCCCATGATGCCATGTCTCCAAACCCATCAGTTTTTCAAATTTACCACAACATGATTCTGAATGTTTGTCAACCGCACATTATCCTGGATATATATTGATCATTGTAAACGGAGAAAGATACATACATGGAGCTTACCTGCAATAATATTAGAAGTGAAGAGTTAGGCTAAAACTTTAGCCAGATCAGTATTTTATATTTGAATGTGCATCTAATTTGTAGGTCTTGATGCCAAAAAGATTGAAGAGTGCATGGGAGATCCAAATGCTGATTCTGACAATCCTGTTTTGAAGCAAGAGCAGGAAGCACAGGTAATGTTTGTTATTTGTCCCCATGCTGATGGTCTACCCATACCTTAGTTCCATTAGAGGTTTGATCTATCATGATATAAAGCAAATACTTTTTGTAGATTGGAAAAGGTTCAAGGGGAGATGTTACAATATTGCCTACTCTCATAGTTAATAACCGACAATATAGAGGTTAGTCAAAATGACTACTTTTTTCTAATATGATTTGTCAGTTCCTTAATCCCTTTTGGCCCATGCTTATGATTTCTGGTCAGAATTAGTATTTACTCAAAATGTATCTGTACATGCACGCACTTTTTTTTTTTTTTGAATTGGGTACTTAGATGGTAATATGTATTAGTACTATAAGTCTTAGGTAGTATACAACATACTACATGAATATATATCTCCAGCAGTTCGAATCACGCTACACAAGTTTCGAATCTATGACCTTTCGTACCAAAGTCGAAGTGCCTAACCACTGAGACAGTGGTGCTGGTCACCCACGCACATTTGTTTACACCTTAATCCCTTTTGGCCAATGCTTATGGTTTACTGTTACAATCTGGAGTCAGACAAAATGTTATATTGTGGTTGTTTGCACCTAAATTCACATTTGTCAGTGCTTTCTTTGGGGTAAAATTAAGTGTTTGACAAAATGTCTTTTCTTATGAGTTGTTTACCACAAAATCCCCTATTTGCCGATATTTATTTTTTGTGTTCAACAATAGGAGTTTTGAATTAAGCATATGTTAATGCTTGCCCTTTTATAGGGCCCTTTCAAAAAAAAAAAGTGGTTTTGTGCCATTATTTTGTATACTAAACTAGCCATGTAAACTAACATCTTTGTTCACATAACTTAAGGGAAATTGGATAAGAAAGCCGTGTTAAAAGCTGTCTGTGCTGGATTTGAGGAAACTACTGAGCCAGCTGTTTGTCTGAATAATGGTGAGATTCTTTTTTACTCTCTTTTTACTATTCAAAAACAAAATTTTATACTGTGCATCTGATTTAGGCATTTTATCATTATAGACATAGAAACTAATGAATGTCTGGATGGAAATGGTGGTTGCTGGCAAGATAAGGTTGCAAATGTTACTGCCTGCAAGGTATTAGCTAGTATTATCATTTGAGCAACTAACTATTAGTGGATGTTAACGTTTATTTTCTCCTCCATAGGACACATTTCGTGGCAGGATTTGTGAGTGTCCCCTAGTAAATGGCGTGCAATTTAAGGGAGATGGTTACAATCACTGTGAAGGTAAACCCTTCATTTCAGTCTTAGCTATATGCAGATTTTTGCTTCTACGTCAGCATGCTAAGAGATAATTATCGTTTGTATTCTTTTAATTCGGGCGGACTTAATAAATTACTATGAGCTTATGGAGTATAGTAATTGTTATTATTATTCTCCAGACCCATAAATTAGTTTCCTTCAGAATTAACACCAAGAATATATCACGCCTTTCTGTATGCTTGGCTTCACCATTATCATGACAAATGTGTAATTTGTATCTTCCATTGATGATACACGATGAATTCAAATTATGCTCTAAAGAGAAATGCAAATTTCTTTCAATTCACAGCAAATGGTCCTGGAAGATGCAGGATAAATAATGGGGGTTGCTGGCAAGAATCTAAGGATTATAAAACCTTTTCTGCATGCCAGGTGTTGATTTTACCAATATTGAATTGAATATGATACAATTCGGAGTATGATGCAAATTGTTTTTTTTCCCTTTTAATTTTGGTTGCAATCTATTTTGTATCTTGCAGGATGTTGGACATGACAAATGTAAGTGTCCTCCTGGGTTCAAAGGTGATGGTATCAAGAGTTGTGTAGGTATGAAATTTTATCCAGATTACTATCCAGTTAGTATTAGTTGTCGCAGGGGATATTTGATATATTTGATACTTTTTTGTTCACATAAATTTCATATAAAACTAATGTTCGGATGTTTGCAATTTCTAAATTATCATATTTATAACTTAATTCTGTGATTTTCAAAATTGTATGTGTTCTTTAATGCTAAAAGTTGGTTCAATCAACCGCCTGTGGGTTTTTCAGCATATGATCGTAAAGTGATGCTTTTTCCTCCGGGTCAGTCCGTTAATAAAAAAAAAGGGAAGTTCAAATTAATAGTTTCTAGTTTGTACTCAAGAAACATAAAAAATCCAGAGGAACAATTGCAAGAGGGTTACAGGATGTGAAGAGTAAACGTGACTGTAGAAAAGTTTAAAGTTGGCAACAAGATGGAAACTTGCATTTGTAGAAGTGTATTTAACTGTCCTTGTTAGGGAATGTGCATTAATAAACATATTTTTAAAGTAGTTATTATGAATTTGAAATATATTTGAATTTAAAATAGAGAAAGCTTGCCAAAGAACCTTATTATCTTTTAAAATTAATAAAACACCCCCTGCCTATGAAACTTTATAAAGTTGCCCTTTTTTAAAAAAATAGTGAAACTAAGTACCTGATTGCCCTAAATCAATTCATTTTTGCATCATTCTTGCATGGCGATTTGGTTCTCTTTAATTTTTCATTTTATCTCATGCAGATAACAATTACATAAAAAAATCATCATGGAAAATCAAAGAGAAATGCAAAGAGAGAATAGATCAAAATCAGGAAAAAGTTCACAACTGTACGAAAAAAAATCCACAGAGAAATATTTTGAGAGCAAAATTTGCATGTTTGTACAACAAAAAAATGAATGGATGTAAAAGTATTCTTTGAACGAATAAAGACGATTTTACACCAAAAAAAAACATATTGTAAACATTTGCACAATGGATGAAGGTAAATGACATTGTTTTGCAAGTAGTTGTAAAATAATGTTGTTTACTGTCATTCATTTTCCAAATATTTGCAAAGCGGATGCATCATTCTGCAAATATTTGCAAAATGAATGAATGAAAACATATTTTCTAAAATAGAAAGATGTTTTTGCATAATAAACGTACGTTTTTGCATATATTTGCAAAATGAACTAATGTAAATGTAACAGCCCGCTTTTCTGTACAATTCAAGCTTACAATAAACCACAGATGTCCAACCAAAATCAAACGGAAAGACGGATAGTTAAGGAAAGAAAGAAGAAGAGAAGAGAAACTAAAACAACACAGAATCTCACAGTCGCATCGGAACAATATAATATAATATCAATTATCTTTACAAAAGAGAAACGGTTATATACATACATCCATCAGAGTACAACAACAATCGTAATCATCAACCTGGACAGTCATAACAACCCGTTTTCACAATTGCTGATGATTTCAATATAAAACAGTTGAAATAAACATATACGTGAATACGTCTCTGGGCCTCCAGCTCGTCTTCTGAAGCTCCAAAACATTCCAACTAAATATGTAATACGATCGGTCTAACCCGAGCATTACAACAAAATAACATCCGAGTCAGTCTGGAAAACCATTGAGTGCTCTGTCTCCAATTCCATCATCTTCAAGACGTCTTCACTTCGAACGCTTAAGTTGGATCGAAGATGTTTTTGGATAACATATCCGATCGCGGTCTCTTCGAAACAATATTCGATAATTCCCGGTAAACTCAACCGCGGTTCTTTAGGAAATAAACAGTCAAAGATAAGATCGGAGATCACCTCCTAACCGTTAGTGGATGGATTTTTTTATCATTGTCCTAGAAGAACGAAACGAGATTTATACGTACAGTACAACATCGGAGATGACTGTGCTACATAACTCACGTGTTTCTTCTAGATATTTCCAAAGTTACTTTTGGGTCCAAATTCGATAGTCGGTTATTTAACCATCGAATAACAATATTCAAATCAAGGATTTATCCCTTAGGGAAAACCAACATTTGGTTAAGCACTAAGCAACCCTGAGCCTCCTTAATTAATCTTTTCATCAATTAAAACCATCTTGTAAATACTTGTATCAAAATACTTTTACAAAGATATATTCACAAATCCTTCTATTTTCAATACTTCAAAAATATCTATATACTTATCTCAACGGTATAAGTACATTTGCCAAACACTGAGAAAGATCTCATTTTTACCAAATTCTAAAAACATTTATAAACTCCATTATAAATTCCTAAAACCATTTATAAACTCCATTATAAATTCCTAAAACCATTTATAAACCATTTATAAATTATTCCTCAAGTCATTTCTAAACCATTATCAAACCATGCAATTATTTATAAATTCCATTTTATGAATCTATAAATTCATTTCTAAAACTCGTCTATAAATATCCATTTATTTATAAACCTCTTTGCCTTGTAAATAATTTCCCTTTAAATCTTCAAACCATTTTATAAGCTCCTCTTATAAAAATTCAAGTTCGTTTACAAAACTCTATTTACGAATCTCGAAAACATCATAAATAAATAATTATTATTAACTTTTAACTTGTTAAAATAATAATTAATTATTCAAACCATTATGGATAAAACAATCATTAATCTTTACCATATAAACAATAATAATAAATTACCAAAATATTATTAGTAATCATTATTATAAATTTCAAACCATATTAATAATTTAAATAATTAACTTTCAAAATTATTTAAATATTTATTGACAACTTTAAGCAATATTAACATGGATAACCAACTTTAAAACATAATATATTTCCTTGATAAATATCCATTCTTAAATTTTCAATCCAGTAATTTCCATATTATAAAACTACATTTAAGAATCACTTTCCATTTTATAAAAACTTCCTTTCATAAAACCCATTTATTTATGAATTCCATTTATAACTTAATTTCTTTATGAATCTCACTTATTCATAAATCTCATTTAAAACATCAACCACCATCCGTTTTAACGTTACTTCCATATGGATAAATTCATTTTATAAATTCCTTTCTATTTATAATATGAGGGAATTAATTTAAAGGACAAAAATTTGTATATTTTTAGTCTCAAGGACACGACCTCAATATTTTAACCACAAGGACAAACATTCTCCTAAAATTATTTATAAGGACAAACATTCTTTCAAAATTATTCATAAGGACAAACATTCTTTTAAAACTGCTATCCAACTAAAAATTGATACTTAAAAACTGTTACCGATAACTATAAACTGATACCTAAAAACTGCTATCAATAACTAAAAACCGATACCTAAAGAAAGTTGTCCTCAGGGTAAAATACCAAAGGTCTGTTCTTGAAGCTAAAACGTTGAGAAATTTTGTTCTTGACAATAATTTCCTGTTATAAAATATCTTTTGACATTCCAAATTTATCCTCGCCTTCAATTTCCAAAATAGAGTCAACTATGTCTAAAAATCATTTTGAATCTTATTATAAATCCACCGTTTTATTTATTCTCCAATTTATTAAACAATGACGATTTCCTTTAATTTATAAATCTCGTTCATAAATTCATACTTTTATTAACAATACACGATTTTACAAATCTTTACTTCCTTTGTAAAAATATCACTCTTATAAATTATCTCATTTATAAATTTTGTGTTAAAAGTAAATCATAATATATGTACCTATATACATATACAGAAAAATAGGCACAAAGACAAATTTAAAAAAATTTTAAGCTGAAGGACAACAAGTTTGTTTTTTACGCTGAAGGACAATACTAGTTATAACTAGCATTTTGTATAATATAAAACTAAATATAATGCTAGATATAACTAGCATTTTGTATAGTGATTATAACTAGCATTTGTTCTTCCATCTAAAAATGAAACTTGATGTTCTTCAGCTTAATTTTTTCTCAAAGTTTGTCATTTTCCCTAATTCCCTCATACATATATCACTCTATACAAAAATGATTAATAAATATTATATAAAAAATATTTCTATTTCCTTTTTAAAACATGTCCCTTTATTATAAAAGACAGACTTATTCTCCAAGATTTTAAAAATCTATATTGTATATTTCAGAGATCTCTATTTAGAATGTTTTATAAAACTATCAATTTATAATATCTAAAATCATACTTCCATTCTTGGAAAATTATTTACAACATATAAAATTCCCAAAATAATTCTGAAACCCTTTTTTAAATCAAATCATTATTTTATAGTATTTTAAAATACCAAAAATGAGGCCCGGTGCTACTGAAGCACAAATTAAACAAATCATATCAACGTCATCAATATGGCATTCAACAAGTCATATATCACTATATATGAAAATAAAATCAACAATGTGGGGAATTCCGTTGGATCCCTTCAACATGTCCCTCTGCATCACACACAGTATATAATCATAAAAAAATAAATCAACCGTTTCGAGACGGGATTCGTATACAAATGGTCATCTGCTCTTACACGGAAACGTGATAGGGTCTCATCCGCTTCAATAGACGGGAATATATCCAATCCAACTAATATAATTAGTAAATTATCCAAACAGTCAATACCTATCAAAATAAATATTCAAACATCCAGTAGATAACTTTTATTGACTAAAAATATTCCTGCTCAACCAAAAAGGTGAGATTAACTCACTTTGATTTTTAATGGTCGTCAAAGGTTCCGTTTTGAATTAAAATCGAACGGACATTCAATTTTAACCCTAAATTCCAACTAGCTCCGAATTCCTCCAATCCAGTTTCATAGCATAGCCTTCGTCGATACGATCGTAACGCGACTTGTCGCGCTTGAAACGGACCTCGTATGAAAGAGTTACAGCTTAATGAACGATTATAATTAAATTATAATTAACTAAAATAATAAACTTAAAAATTTAAATTGTTTAAACCTTTCACTCTCTCCTCTATCACGCTCCAGGTCCAAGCCGAGAAAACCCAATTCACGCGACCCATCTCCTCGTTGCACGCGCCACCCCGGGAACCGGAGCCCCATCTGACTTCGTCATGACATGCGCCATCCTTCGAGCCACCATCGCCTGCGACCGTGTCGCCTTCACCGCCGTCGTCTTCACGTAGATCGAGAAAAACTCACCGGCCTTCATAGCTAAATTTTGGTGAACTCGAGTCGTTTTGCCTCGATCCAACCATACATAACGTAAAGAAGATCGAGCTCTTTCTTTTCCTAGTTGAAGCCGAGACGTAGAAACGTGTGGATTGAGAGAAATCAAGAGGAGAAAGAGGTGAATTTTCGGCCATTAAATTTCAAAAAGGGGGCGGCTGAAGAAACTAGGGTTTGGATTGCAAATTTAAAATCTTTAAGTCCTTGTATAGAAAATTTCGCAGCACTATTCATCCGTGAAAATTTCGAATGCCAAACGAAGCGTGTGCTTGGCGTTTTATATGTTATACCTCTATTCTGAACACAATGAAATATGTATCAGAAGCCAATTCTATCATATTTAGAAGATAGCTTTTCAAAATCAAATTATATTAATTTAAATTCGTTTAATTAATTTCTATGCGTTTCGAACTCGCACGACTAAACGATACATCCAATTGCCACGAAATTCGCCAGCATATAATAATTCACTATTATGGATCCAATGAAACTGGTTTCGTCAAAATCCGAGACTGTGCCCCGGAAGGCTATTTTTATACGTTATTTAAAACGAATAATTTCTAAAATGAGCTAAATCACTTTTAACTCCAATTTAAAAGTTTACTATCTTCCTTCTCATTCAAATAGAATTTAAATCAACTTTAGAAATCATTTTCTTTAACATTAAATCCAAGATTCAATTTTCCAAACGATTCCAAATATCAAATTCAACAATTTAATTATCAAATTGATCGTTATATTTGAAATCCAAGTTATTTTTTAAATAACTTTTCAATATTTAAAATAATTTAAATATTCCAGATTCAAATGACAAAAATTCTGGGTCGTTACACTCTTCCTCACTTAAAAAGAATTTCGTCCTCGAAATTGCCAAGGTAGGAAAAATATCATGAACCCATTAACTTTTTCAAAAACAATTAGTTGAAATGGATTACCAAATTCTTTTAAGTCGTTTTCAACTTCTTATAAAAACTTTTCACAAACAATTCGTATACTCACTAATATTATTCCAAGTTATAAAACCAAAATCAAAATTTTAAGTTACTAAATTTTTTTCCTAAAATTCTCAAAAATTTTGTAGCGTCTTAAATTTACGGAAAATTTCACTAGCGTCTCTGTTGCGCGGCTCGATCGTAAAAATTTACAATATATATAATCACAAATATACATCCCATCTTCGAGGATGAGACATGCCGTAGGTAAAAATATAAAAATACGGTACGTAATCCGAGATGTGTACCTTATTATTAGTATTAGCAAGCATTTACAATCAATATAGCGCGAAAGCGAGCTTCAAATGCGAAGCATATGCCATCCGCACTTACTAATCACTCAACAACAATGAGAACATGTATATGGAAAGTAATATCAATATAGAACATATACTAATACTACAACTATATACAATGAAACACATGTAACAAAAGAAATCATCAACAATTGATATTCATCCAATTAATTTATAACCATATCAATTTACATTTTACAATGTCAATATTAAATTTATTAAAGCTCGTACGATGTACATATATCATCCGTACGCAAAACCATATCCGATCGCTCGCTCGAGCACACAATTTCACTTCCAAAATAGTATCGTACACACGACCACTATAGTGCAGACTCGGATTCGGTTTCTTGATTAGAAACCGTCATTATCCTTGCATGGCCATATACTATGATAGAGAATATCAAAATCAATCAAAAATCCATATACAGGGTTTGCCGTCGAGAATCGAGTGAAAAATCCTAACTCGGATCGGTATAAATCACCCCGAAATTGTATATTCAAATCTGGATCAAACGGTTATGCGAATAAAATAATATACGTACAACTTACGCATTTACTTCCATTCAATTGATTTACATTCAATCATTTACATTCATTGGTTCACATCCAATTATTTACGTTACGTTTAACAACCATATATGTATATAACTCCTTTATATACCTAATTACACTTCTAGAATCTAAAACAAATTTGTTTTATCAAAACAAACTTCAATGGTAAATTACTCAGGTAGCAATCCCTCACTTAGAAACTCGAAAATGAATGTCGATGATGCTGTAGTCATCATTGAAATTATTTTTCAGCGATTGAAGTGAGTTCAGTGCTTTTTATTTCTTTTAAATTCCATTTAAAATATTCTAACCCAAAATATTTTCAAAATAATAATATTATTATTTCTCCAAACCTTTGAAAACAATTTTCAAAATCAACGGGTTTAAATTCTCCAAATTCTTGTTTTAAATCCAATTTTATTAACAAATCATATTTATAAATATACTTAGGCAATTCCATTTCCTTTCGATTTATAAATCACGTTTATAAATCATATTTATAAAATATCACCTCTTATGTAATATTATTTCACCGCAGTTGATTATTTAAGTATAATCAATTCTCTATAATTCATATTTACATATGTTTATTTTAAATTATTATAATAACAACTTTTATTAAAACAACAAACAACAATTGATAATAATCGAATATTATCATTCTCTAACAACCAAATACTCCATATATAACTATAATAATTTCGGTAAAATTATTTTAGTTACCCAGTTTTCAAAACAATATTGTGTCGGTTTGCATTGTTTAAGCGTTTAGAAACCTCTATCGATATCGTGTCGTCTTCCGTACCGACCAGAATTTGTTAAGCCACTCAACAGATAAATTAACACAATATAAAATATTTTTATAATCACTAACAAATACGCGCTCATATATATACACTCAAACTCATCATATGGTCTCGTTTATCCTATCTCAAATGAGTAAATTTCCACCAAAGCCTAGGTGTTCGCTCAACCTAAGCTCTGATATCACGTTGTAGCAACCCGCTTTTTCGAATAATTCAAGCTGGCAATAAACCACACATGTCCAACCCAAATCAAACGGAAAGATGGATAGTTAAGCGAAAGAAAGAAAAAAGAAGAGGAGAAGAGAAGAAGAAGAGAAAAGAAACCGAAACAACATGGAATCTCACAGTCGCAGCGGAACAACATATAATATAATACCAATGATCTTTACAAAAGAGAAACTGTTATATACATACATCCATCAGAGTACAACAATCGTAATCATCAACCTGGACAGTTATAACAATCCGTCCTCACAATTGCTGATGATTTCAATACAAAACAGCGGAAATAAACATATACGTGAATACATCTCTGGGTCTCCAGCTCGTCTCCTGAAGCTCCAAAGCATTCCAACTAAATCTGTAATACGACCGGTCTAACCCGAGCATTATAACAAAATAACATTCGAGTCAGTCTGGAAAACCAGCGTGAGGAAACACACTCAATTGGAATTTCAATGTTATAGAAACCTTTCAAAAATCAATGGTATCTCGTAAGACCACGTCGCACATAAACACAGACGGATTTTTACTTTACGATAACCAAAATATTTCATATGAAATCCTCTGATATTATAATAATGTCTAATATACAAATACTTATTGATCTAGCCGAAATTGTTACATTAATTAAATTCCACCCTGCTAGATTTTACAACCAAAACCAAAGGCTCGCATTGGAGAATGGATTCCAACTATGAAATGGTAAGGGTCTATCCACCGAATCCGTACACCTCTAGGTAAAATGTACGGGAGACTACAATACGTTGCACCTCTGCTACTCAGGACCGACACTAATCTCTTCTCGAGTAGCACCGAATATGATCACCCATTGGTTGCAATCAACAACCACACAATGAGATCCCAAAGCATACATGAATATCGCTTTAGATTTGGGATGATCATATCCTACTTGGGTGTGACCCACTCAGCCCTGCCGCATGTCCCTGCTTTATTCATTTCCTGAGTGTGAGGTTCAAAGAGGCCACATTCTTACCATTCATATAGCACTTCCCACTTGGAATGCTAACACTGCCCTCCAGGCAATAATGCAATATCAACATTCATCCATATAAGTTCGTTCTAGGATTGAATGAAGCGATTGAGAGCTCCGTCTCCAATTCCATCATCTTTAAGATGTCTTCATTTCGAATGCTTAAGTTGGATCGAAGTGGTTTTCGGATAACATATCCGATCTCGGTCTCTTCGAAACAACATTCGATAATTCTCAGTAAAATCAACCCCGGTTCTTTAGGAAATAAATAGTTAAAGATAAGATCGGAGATCACCTCCTAATCGTTAGTGGACGGATTTTCTTATCATTGTTCTAGAAGAACGAAACGAGATTTACACGCACAATACAACATCATCAGAGATGACCGTGCCACATAACTCACGTGTTTCTCCTAGATATTTCCGAAATTACTTTTGGGTCCAAATTTGATAGTCGGTTATTTAATCATCGAATAATATTCAAATCAAGAATTTATCCCATAGGGAAAACCAACATTTGGTTGAGCACCAAGCAACACTAAGCCTCCTTAATTAATCTTTTCATTAATTAAAACCATCTTATAAATATTTGTATCAAAATACTTTTACAAAGATATATTCACAAACCCTTCTATTTTCAATACTTAGAAAATATCCATATACTTATCTCAACTGTATAAGTATATTTGCCAAACACCGAGAAAGATCTCCTTTTTACCAAATTCTAAAATTATTTATAAACTCCATTATAAATTCCTAAAACCATTTATAAACCATTTATAAATTATTCCTCAAGTCATTTCTAAACCCTTATAAAACCATGCAATTATTTATAAATTCCATTTTATGAATCTATAAATACATTTTTAAAACTCGTTTATAAATTATCCATTTATTTATAAACCTTTTTACCTTGTAAATGATTTCTCTTTAAATCTTCAAACCATTTTATAAGCTCCTCTTATAAAAATCCAAGTCCGTTTATAAAACTCTATTTATGTATCTCGAAAACATCATAAATAAATAATTATTATTAACTTTTAACTTCTTAAAAATAATAATTAATTATTCAATCCATTATGGATAAAACAAATTTTAATCTTTACCATATAAATAATAATAATAAATTACCAAAATATTAATAATAATCATTATTGTAAATTTCAAACCATATTAATAATTTAAATAATTAACTTTCAAAATTATTTAAATATTTATTGACAACTTTAAGCAATATTAACATGGATAACCAACTTTAAAACAATATATTTCCTTGATAAATATCCATTCTTAAATCTTCAATCCATTCATTTCCATATTTATAAAACTACATTTAAGAATCTCTTTCCATTTTATAAAAACTTCCTTTCATAAAACCCATTTATTTATGAATTCTATTTATAACTTAATTTCTTTATGAATCTCACTTATTCATAAATCTCATTTAAAACATCAATCACCATCCGTTTTAACGTTACTTCCATATGGGTAAATTCCTTTTATAAATTCTTTTCTATTTATAAAATATCGTTTTAACATTCCAAATTTATCATCGCCTTCAATTTCCCAAATAGAGTCAACTATTTCTAAAATATCATTTCGAATCTTATAATAATAAATCCACCGTTTTATTTATTCTCCAATTTATTAAACGATGATAGTTTCCTTTAATTTATAAACCCCGTTCATAAATTCATACTTTTATTAACAATATACGATTTTACAAATCTTTACTTCCTTTATAAAAATATCACTCTTATAAATTATCCCATTTATAAATTTCGCATTTATAAATAAATCATAATATATGTACCTATATACATATATATTACTCCATACAAAAATGATTAATAAATATTATATCAAAAATATTTCATTTCCTTTTTAAAACATATCGCTTTATTATAAAAGACGGACTTATTCTCCAAGATTTTAAAAATCTATATTATACAGTTCGGAAATCTCTATTTAGAATGTTTTATAAAACTATCAATTTATAACATCTAAAATCATACTTTCATTCTTGGAAAATTATTTAAAACATATGAAATTCCCAAAAGCATTTTGAAATCCCTTTTTAAATCAAATCACTATTTTATAGTATTTTAAAATACCAAAAAAGAGGTCCGGGGCCACTAAAGCACTAATTAAGCAAATCATATCAATATGACATTCAACAAGTCATATATCACTATATATATGAAAATAATATCAACAGTGTGAGAAATCCCGTTGGATCCTTCCAACATGTCCCCCTGCATCACATATAGTATATAATCATAAAATTATAAATCAACCGTTTCGAAGTGGGATTCGTATACAAATGGTCATCCGCTCTTACACAGGAACGTAATAGGGTCTCATCCGCTTCAATAGACGGGAATATCTCCAATCCAATTAATAATAATTAGTAAATTATCCAAACAGTCAATAACTATCAAAATAAATATCCAAACATCCAATAAATAATTTTTATCGACTAAAAATATTCCTGGTTAACCAAAAAGGTGAGATTAACTCGCTTTGATTTTTAATGGTCGCCAAAGGTTCCGTTTTGAACGTTCAATTTTAATCCAAAATTCCAACTAGCTCCGAATTCCTCCAATCCAATTCCATAGCGTAGCCTTCGTCGATACGATCGCAACACGACTTGTCGCGCTTGAAACGGATCTCGTATGAAAGAGATACGGCTTAATGAACATTCGATTATAATTAAATTATAATTAACTAAAATAACAAACTTAAAAATTTAAATCGTTTAAACCTTTCCCTCTCTCCTCTATCACGCTCTAGGTCCAGGTCGAGAAAACCCAATTCACGCGACTCATCTCCACGTTGGGCGCGCCACCCCTTGGAATCGGAGCCCCATCTGACTTCGTCATGACATGAGCCAGCCTCCGAGCCACCATCGCCTGCGACCGTGCCGCCTTCGCCGCCGCCGTCTTCATGTAGATCGAGAAAAACTTGCCGGCCTTCATAGCTAAATTCTGGCAAACTCGAGTCGTTTCGTCTCGGTCCAATCGTACATATCGTAGAGGAGATCGAACTCTTCCTTTTCCTAGTTGAAGTCGAGACGTAAAAACGTGTGGATTGAGAGAAATCAAGATGAGAAAGAGGTGAATTTTCGGCCATTAAATTTCAAAAAAGAGGCGGCTGAAGAAACTAGGGTTTGGGTTGCAAAACTAAAATCTTCAAGTCCTTAGATAAAAAAATTCGAGGCATTATTTATCCATGGAAATTTCGAACTCCAAACGAAGCGTGCCTCATGATGTTCTATATGTTATACCCTTATTCCGAACACAATAGAATATGTATCGGAAGCCAATTCCATCATATTTATAAGATAACTTTTCAAAATCAAATTATATTAATTTAAATTAGTTTAATTAATTTCTACGCGTTTCGAACTCGTACGACCAAATGATACGTCCAATCGCCATGAAATTCTCCAGCATATAATAATTCACTGTTACGGGTCCGATGAAACTGGTTTCGTCGAAATCCGAGATTGTGCCCCGGAAGACTACACGTTATTCAAAACGAATAATTTTTAAAATCAACTAAATTACTTTTAACTCCAATTTAAAAGTTTACCATCTTCATTCTCATTCAAATAGAATTTAAATCAACTTTAGAAATTATTTTCATTTATATTAAATCCAAGATTTAAATATCCAAACGATTCCAAATATCAAATTCAACAATTTTCTAGAAATAAAAATGTTTTTGCAGATATTTGCAAATATCAAATATCAAATAGATCGTTCTATTTGAAATCCAAGTTATTTAACTTATAAAAATAACTTTTCAATATTTAAAATAATTTAAATATTCCAAATTCAGATGACTAAAATTCTGGGTCGTTATAGTAAACGTATTTTTTAAAAATAAAGATGTTTTTGCAGATATTTGCAAAATGGTGCATAATTCTGCAATGCAAAATGAGTGGCTATGTAACAATGCTCATATAGAACTAAAAATATTACAACATATATGCATACTTTTTTCCAGCAATTTGCGAAATCAGTGCGTGAGAAAATATTTTGGAAAAACGAATACCAAAGAAAATCACAGCTGAGTGAAGAAGCCATTAGAACAATTTAAAAAATAAAAAACAAACCTCAAAACTAGGGCTTTCAATAGATACCTGAAAAATCCGAACTCCGTCCGCATCCGTTTTCGAAAAGCAGATAAATATATGATATCCGGATAAACGGATGCACATGTGGATACGAAGACATCCACATCCGAAAATTATCTATCCAATTTTTATCAAGATTATAGTTTAAATTATGCATTATTTTGTACAATGAAAGATGTTTATTGTTTTAATAAGTTAGAAGTTTATATTATACGCACTTAATACATATTAAATGTTCAAAACTATTTATTATAACATATTTGTTTATTTTAACACTTTAATAATCAACGGGATCGAAAAAAGTTGTAGTTAAACTAAAATTTTCCATTTATTCTTCATGATTTATCGGTTGTTAGCGGATATGATAATTATATGATATCTGTCCATATCCGCAGATGCAGATATTCGATATCCGAAAATGATTTTGGATGCGATACTGATATGACACTATCTGCATCGGAAAATATCCATTGATATGCCTACAAAACAAACCTGAAAGACTAGATAATATTTAAAATTCAATTGAAATATACAAAACAATTTATCATACTGTCATTACTTCCTATAATACAATAAGTTTCAAAATCCAGAATGTAAGAGAGTAAATATGCAAATAAACTTTGAAAAAACTTATTTCAAAGTGTCAATATCGCTTCTCCTTTATAATTTTAGTCATATTACTGAGAATACTCCAGTTGAAATCGAAATGTATTTCCATATACTTTCAAGTATATTCTCGTTTACATAAGATTGTTTTCATCAAGTTCATAAGTAAGAATGTTCTTGTTCGACCATGAATCATCAGCTTCCTAAAGGTTCCAGCTGTTACATGCATGGAACAAAATTTTAAGAACTCTATAAAATTTATATCAATGTACATGCGTTGGCAGATATTGACGAGTGCAAGGAGAAGACAGCATGCCAGTGTCCTGAATGCAGCTGCAAAAATAATTGGGGAGGATACGAGTGTACATGCAGTGGAAATCTTTTGTATATCAATGAACACGACACTTGTATAAGTGAGGCTAATTCGAGATATTTTGGAAATTCCATTCTTGATCTTTGCTTCATATTTAATTAATGTGCACATGCAGGTAAAGGTGTGAATAAAGCTCAGGCGACATGGACTGCTGTTTGGCTCATTTTAGTTGCCTTGTCCATGGCTGGTATTGGAGCCTATATTGTTTACAAATATAGGTTAAGGGTAAGATTCATGCTATTATTTTTCGAAATTCAATCTTAAGAAATTAGTTCAGAAATTACTGGAGAAGATGTGAATGTAGATGGTAGGAAAATTCTTCTTTTCAACCAACTGCTTTGCCACTCAGAAAAGGAAATCCAATCAGTAATATTTGACTAATAAAATATGAAACAAAAAGAAACAAGTCCTTGAATATTTTATCTCTGTCTCCACAAAATTAGAATATGATAAAAAAAATCTAGGATGTTATTCAGTATCCAATGTAAATATGTGTACCTTCATCTTTATTTATTCCACTATGATAAGTAAATTGCCTTGTATGTAGAACATTTCTATTATCTGTGTGCAACCTTATCTGTAGAAAATAATTAACCAAGAACTGTAAAAGGATAAATGATTAAATGGTTAATTTTAGTTTTGGTTGGTAGTTGTGGAAGTTCTCTATTTTTAATTTGAAAGCTTATTGTATAACCGAGTGAATATTTCTTGATTTCTTTACAGTCTTACATGGACTCAGAAATCAGACAAATAATGGCTCAGTACATGCCCCTTGACAGTCAAAATGACATTCCTAGTCATTCTCATGAAGAAACAGACATCTCAAGAGCTTGATTTTTATATCAATACATTACTGAATTGAAGTCCACAGGAGGCATTAAATTGCATGATTGGTGGATAATCATGAGAAGTTCTGATGAGCTTTTAAGTACGAATGCTTCATTGGTGATGAAAAATACTATTTGTTGTGTATTATGTATCATCTTTTACAGTATTTACACTCTTTTTTCACACGGACATTACATGGACAGAGACAATAGACATGTTAGACCACACTGTAAAATCATATGTCACGTAAGTAGTCAGTGATTTTCATGTATTTTTTTAGAAACCTTGATGTTTGATATTGCATGCGTGCGTGTCTTTGTTATTGGTGTTGCCGCCTGTATGACTGGTTTCATTCAGCTTATTACCATGTACACTGTCAAACATGATGCAAGACATTGGTTATTCAAGTGAAATTCATATACCGTTTTAGCAAGTGGTATAAACATCAATTGTATGAGAAGATTTAATTCAAAAGATCATGTACAATCACGGCAAAATACAAAAGAGCTATATAGAACTTAATGGGAAGGGTATATTGGTAGTGGTTTATTCACCCGCAGTAACTTCTATTTTCTTTTCTTTTCCTTTTTAATTCAACTTGATCGTTTCAGTACTTGCATAATTACACACATAACATATGTAAAGGAATGATAAGTATTCTACTTTTGTTTTATCCCCCTCCCATCTTCACTTCATCTTTTTATGCCTTTTTATGTAGAAAATTGTCGTATCGTAGTGTATCTTTGTAGATATCATTTATTTGTTACCAAGATCATATATGCAAAAGTGAAACATTTAGCAAAAGTCTGAAACATTTAACCCCTACAAAATTACTTTTCAAATCGATGAACCAAATAAATGATTTTTAAGGTTCATATTTGCTTGAGGTTTTGAAAAGGTTAACTGTTTCAAAATTGTAGATGATCTTGCCAACAGATATTACATATTTACAAAAAAAAAATCACTACGATCCGAACCATTTTTGCACAAGAATACAGAGGCGGAATGAGGGGGTAAATAAATAAATTGTAACGACCCGCCTTTTCGAATCCCAGAAGACGACACTAATACATTCACGGTGTTCACGTGTCGAACAACTAAGTGTCGAAAAGACAGATTGTTAGAGGAAAGAAAGGAGATAGAAGATAAGAAGAAACTAAACAATCACAGAATCTCACAATGCAACAGAATTACATATATTAATCAACATAATACTTTACAAAGTCATTTCAAAAATGATACATCACAGTCATACTAATATAATTCTACCTTTGTTGGACAGTTATAACAGTCGTCATTACCTAACTTATAGAAGATACATATAGCGAAAACAAGATAATAACTAGCCATCGCTGAAGCCTCCTACTCCAAGCTCCTCCAAAATGCATCCATTAGGAAAGAAAATAAAACTCCAGGTCAGACATGGGTCTGGTATGAGTAAACTCAAACAATTGAATTATTATGTTTAAAACCATTTTAAAATCAAAGGTATCTCGTAAGACCTCGCCGCACATAAACACGGCCGAGTTTTTACCTTACGATAACTAAAACACTTTTTATAGAAAATCCAGTGATATTATGATAATGTCTAAAGATTCAAAGTAAATATATAAAATAGCTGAAATGGTTGCATCTCACATTCCAACATATTCGGGCATAACTAAAAACGTACGACACTTATTGAAGAATGAATTCCATACAATGATTGGGCTACTAGGGTAGCGCCCGTCAGTTGCATCTCTAGATAAAATAACACAAAGGACCTCGCCGGGACCCCCTGCCGATACAGGAACGGTCTACCATTTGAGTAGTAGTACTGAATATGATCACCCCTCCGTTAATGAACCCCGAAGCATACAAATGAGAAATAATATCGATCCTAGAATGGGATGATTATACCCTAATTAGGAGCGACTCACTTAGCCCTACTACATCTCCCTGTTTTATTCATTCCCGGTTGATGAGGCTTGAGGCTACGTTTTACTTTTTATATAGCACTTCCCACTTGGAATGCTAACACTGCCATCCAAGCATCAATGCAATGCTAGCATTCATCTATACAATAGTTCGTTCTAGAACTGAACGAATCCGAGAGCACTACCTCTACTACACCCATTTTGGAATCACCCTCAGGGTTAGTAGCAAATAGCCCTTGCAATTCAAAAATCCATCTTCGATTTCATACTCTTTAAAATGTCTTCAGTTCAAAATGCTTGGGTTGGATCGAAGTGGTTTTCGGATAACATATCCGAACCCGGTCTCTACGAAACAACTTTCGATAATTTTCGGTAAACTCAACCCTAGTTCTTTAGGAAATAAACAAACAAAGATAAGAACGGAGATCATCTCTCAACCGTCAGTGGACGGATATCCTTATCATTTATCCTAGAAGTATGAAATGAATTTACACGGTTATAGTAGCGACGGTAACTGTACCATATAATTTTCCCGTTTTTCCTAGATATTTCCAAAGTTACGTTTTGGTCCAGATTTGATAGTTAGTTATTTAACTATCAAATAAACAAACATTCAACATTGATTTGATTCCATATGAGATCCACTAAGCCTTTATTAGTTAATCTTTAATTAATAAAATCACTTATAAAATTTAATCAAATGATCTTTACACAACACTATTTTCAAAACCCTTACTTTCCCTTTATATTTTGGAAACATTTATATTTATCTAGTGATATAAGTTTATTATCGAAACATTTGGAAAATTCTCTCTTTTCAAATTCCTTTTGAAAAACATTACTTATTATAACCCAATCCACTTATCCTTTATAACAATTTCCTTTTTAAAAGCCCACTTCATGATTCAAATAACTTATAAATTTCCAAAGTCAATTTATAAAAACACTTTTATAAGTCTACAAATCAATTTACAAAACATCTTTACAAACCTATAAAATCATTTATAAAACATATCCCCATTTAAAACTCCTTTGATAAATCTTCTTCAAGAAAAATCCTTTACAAAAATCTTTTGCAACTCTTCATTTTAAATCACTTTAAATAAACCTTTTTACTTAGGAAAACCCATTTTTTAAACAAGTTATTATTTATAAATACCTTTATACAATAGTAATATAACTTGAAGAATTATTTATAAGCCTTAACCCCAAATTGATTAAAGAATTAGAGCTGATTTAAAACTGTACATTATAATTTCAAAGAGAGGGTTAGCAAACCCAATGGTAATAATTTAAGTTACCGTTTAACATCAATTTCACTTTCAAGCCACTTAACCATTTATTTACATAAGTTAATATATTATGTAAATACACTTCATATCCAAATTGGGGAATATCATGTCAATACAACTAAACTAGCATATATACGTCCAAATAATATAATAGCAGGATGGTGATTTGTCATGCTAAATAGATGTCCAACAATCAAACAATTAACTAATAGTAGAATGGGGATTTATTCTGCTAACATATGTCCACACAATCAACAATCATCTATAGCAGAACAGGGATTTATTCTGCTTATATATGTCCACAACAATTAAATCAATTACATTATAGCAGAACATGAATTAATTCTGCTAATAGATGTCCACATAAACAAACAATCAATTTATAGCAGAACGGAGATTTATTCTGCTATCAAATGTTCACACAATCAAACAATCACATCATAACTCATTCATAGGGCATTTGTCTACTTAATAGTTCCCACATTTGAATTCCTTGAGTTCAAAACCATCTTTGAAAAAGAAGTACCTTTAAAACAATTTGATTCTTGGAGACAAAGGATTTAAAACTTAAAACATGCTTTAAAATGATTAATTACAAGATAAACTCTTATTAAATCATAACAATTAAACCATAACAATTAAAATACGCTAATAAATGATAAATTTTTTTAAAATAGGAAATTTATAAACAATTAAACTTTCATATTCAAGTATAATAAAAATTTGAAAATAATTTCACGTTCACAAAAATATTCTAAATCCTAAATTTACGAAAAATTTCGGCAGCATCTCCTTTGCGCGATTAGGTCCGGAAAAATAACAATATCAATAATTACATTTTACATATCATATTCAATAATAAAACATCCCAAACTATGAAGAAAAAACAAAAAAATAACATTCCAAAACCGTAATACGAAAACGTACGTATTTGTCGGGCAAACAAAGTTTATTTACGAAACCATAAGCAACTGCTATTGGATCCATAAACCTGTATTTTACTTACATAATCCAAAAGAGTAATATTTTAGTTGTTTCAATTAATATCACAAGCAACATACAATATATAATAACCATATGCAACCAAAAGCAGTACAACCAACATATGTAACAAAAGAATCCATCACACATCCATATCAACCAAAACTAGTGGTTTGTCCAGGTTCAAAAACTTTTCATCATACAAGGGTGATGAATAAACTATCAAGTGTACCTTACACTCAACAGCCTTAGATAATTACTCAATAAATTATTCATACAACCTCAAACAATTTGAAGTACCATTTCCCAAACTTCCCATAAGCCAAAATAGAATTTTAAACATTGTTTAAGTTTATTCTATTGGTTTCTTTTCACATCATTTACTTTCCATTTGTTTTCATTCGTTCACACAAGGTCATTTTTTTCTTTTTTATTTACATTCACTTACTTAAATTATTTTCCATTCAATATTTAATATCATCAATGTATAAATTCTTAAAGCATTACATATGTTTCTTGGCAGTTTAATTAACATTCATTTACTTATATAACTTGACTTCCATTTAATATTAATATTCATTAATGAATCAATTCATACTTAAGTTTCTTTACTTTTAAATTCGCATCTATTTCTTCATATATAGTATCATTTAATATTAAACTTATTTATAAATCATTTCAGTCATTTTATTAAGTTTATAATCATTTACTTATATAATATTCACCTTTTATTATTCAATTTAATTATTAAGCATTCAAAACATTACTTATGTTTATAACATTCCTTGTACATCTTAAATGTTCATTTTGAAGCATTTTTGTTACTTAAGCTTTTACTTGCATAATATTCTATTCCATATTCATATTTAACATTACAACTTTTTTAAACATTTCTGGTAAGTTTTGTATATGTTTTTAGAATGTAATTGAGTATTATACAAATTTATCTTATTTATTTTAGTTAACAAAATGTTCAATAGTTTGCATTTTCTTAATTTTCATTATCTTTTAATTTACAAGTGACAAATCTCTAATTTCTTTACAGTTTCATTAAAAAATTAGCTTCTAATTTCTTGTTTCTTATTTTAGAAATTTCCAACTATTGAAATTTTACTTTATTTCTACAATTGGAAATCATTAATTAACAAGAACTTAAGAATTCAAATACTGGGTTTATTTCAAATCATTTTGAAATAATATATATATATATATATATATATATTCATATCATTTATATATATCAATTCATATTTAGCAATTTTAAATCAAAATCTGTTTGTCGAACCAAATGCGTAGCAAAGCTACTAAGTGGCCTCCCCTACTTTGAGACTCGAAAATGAATGTCGATGATGCGGCCGTCATCACCGAAGTTATTTTCCAGTGACAAAAGAGGGGAGTACAGAACTTATTTTCTTTTTAAAAATTCCGTTAAAACATTTCTTTCCAAAAATACTTCCAAATAATACAAATATTATTTTCCAAATCTATGAAAAATTAATTTCAAAACACCAGAACTTAAGTTCTCAAATTTCCATTTAAATTCATTTATTTGTAAATCTTAATTAATACGTATTTATAAAATTACATTTTCTATAACATACAATAGTCAATAGTTTTAAGAACCTTGACCGACCAACCAATAAATGAAAATAATTGAACATTATCATTTCCTAACAAACAACACACCAAAAAAAAATCAATTTATGAAAAGTTATTCTTTTTAATATATAAAATATAATACTAGGCAAAATTATTTCATTTACCTATTTTTAAAACAAAATTGTGTCGGTCTACCCTGTTCAAGTGTTTAGAAACCCCTATCGATGCCATAATGCCCTATGTACTGACCAGAATTCATAAATACTCAATAGAACAAATTAACACAATACAAAATATTTTTATAGCACTAACAAATACGCTCTCTCGTATATATACACTCAGACTCATTCTAGGGTATTACTAACCCTATCTCTAATGAGTTTAATCCTAACAGGCTAAGGTATCTCTAAACCAAGGCTCTAATACCAATTGTGACGACCTACCTTTTTGGATAGTTTAAATCGACAATAAACCACACATGTCTAACTCAAAGCATTCAAAAGGGAAGATTGTCAATAGGGTAAATAAGAAAATAAGAGGAAGGAAGAAAAACAAAACACGAAATCTCGCAGCGGAATTGACAAAATATAATAATCAAATAAGCATTTCATGAAGCTGTTTTACAATATACCTTTGATTACACAAATTTTACACAAAATCAGAGTATAATCAACAAATGTACCAAAATAATGCAGGGGAATAATAATAGTAAATACGATCTAGCAACTCCATCTCCATCTTCAAGGAATAATGTCTTCAACACTGAAATACTCAGGCTGACCCAAGCGTAATGAAAAGACAAAACACTCGAGTCAGAACTAAAAGTTCTTATGTAAGTTAAATCAATAACAAGTAAATATAAGTGTAATAGCTTCAGAGGTGTTTACGGGGTTTTACATCTCCCATCAAGTGTACAACGTGAGTGCAATAACTTAAGAGATGTTACGAGATTTTCCATCTCCTAAGGATCTGTTAAACTATCAATAGGTAGTAAAATATGCTATATATGTATTGTCTATTAGTAATGTAAAGTATTAAAAAAAGCCTTAAGGCTATACATTGATCCCCCTCAACACATTTTTAAGTAGGTAGTCTATGCAGGTCCTGTAATACAACCAGTAACGTCGGTAGCCAGTGAGTCCCATATAGGTACCATACTAAAACAAAATCGTAGTGGGCACGTATAAGGATAATAGTATGACATGGTACGTGAGGCAATGCTCAAAATAGGATACTACCAGTTTGGATCGCAGAGCTGGTGGCAACGCATCGTACCCACGACCGCCCACCGCATCCAACACCCCTAAATCCAAATCAAGGTGCACCGACAAGCCAGCATCAATATAGTAATACGAAGAGGTGTGTCCGCCAGGGGTAGCTAGCCCACTTGGCCCTGACAAGCCGTCCTGTTTTTGTCATTTCAAATTGGCACAAGTGCCGGGGTCATCCATCATCGTTCTCTTTCATCAAATCCAGCAACGCCTCCAATTCAACTACTTCATTCTGGATAACATCCACCGCGTATACAGTTGTTAAAGTGGTTCCAATATTGGCAGAGAGTGTGCCAATAATAGGCCCCGGTCTCTTTAACAACCAAACGTCATTTTTCACACTGCTTGGTTCTTTTACATTTCGAACGATTCATATTTGATATCAAAATATAATATTCACTTCAAAAATATCACTTCACTTCAAAGTACCATATTTACTCAAAATACGTTATTTTCACTTGATAATATCATTTCAAATTTCAATCTAGGTTATAACCTCATTTAACCACATTAGCATTTAAATCAACGATTTAAATATAAACATTCCAACATTGCACAGTTTGAATTTTTAGAAAATAGTTTGAATAGTTTTAAATGGTTTAAAATAGTTTAAATAGTTTGAAAAGTTTAAAGATTTAAAATAGTTTGATATAAAAATGGTTTGAGTATTGAAAGTGGTTTACATAGTAAAATAGTTTAGAAAATCTGAATAATTTGAATATTAAAAAGATAGATTTTAAACAGTTTATGTTAAAATAATTTATTGTGAGAATAGTATCAAATCAAACTATTTCCTTCCATTTCAACAAATCTAGACCCATGTCCAAATTTCAAATCAGCAAAAATCATTTTCCAATCTTTCAATTCAATTGATTCAATTTCAATTTAGTTTCAAATCAACTTGATTTCAATTTTAATTCGAATTAACTTCAATTTCCGAAACATTCCTTTTTAACTTCAAATTCGATTCAACAATTCAATTCAATGATTTGAAATTCCAATTAAATTCTCATTTTCAACCATTTCAATTCATATCGATTTCAAGTCCAATTTCAATGTATAGATTCAAACCCCTTAAATCAATTTTAACTTCATTGTTCAATTTAAGATTCAAACTTAAAATACAATCAATTTTCATAACTAAAGTCATGTATCGATTATAACTTCACATTTCAATTTTAACTCATTAAAACAATTTCTTTTAACTAATTTCGATTCCAACATTTCAAAGCTTGAATTAGAAAAGAATTTAATTCATATAAATCTAAATTTTTATTTTCCATAAACCAATATCATTTTAAACCAATTTAAATTCAAGATTTTGAAACCATTTAATTTAACCAATACGGTGTCCGTATATAATTTTCTACCCTATGGCCAAGTGATTAGTTGATTCAATTTTAATTACATGGATGGTTATATATCATTTCAACCCAAAATTAAATGACATAGGTATATATCATTTCAACCTATTTTTTAGTTTATTCGAAATAATTCAAATGACAATTTATAAGATGTCAAATAATAAATAGGATAATAATAGGGATATATCAAAATAAATCAACAACTATACATCCAACATCAATCAATAGACATCTAATTACAATCAATATCCAAATCAACCATTATATCATAACAATTGCTAATTATGAATTGTCGGTATTGAACTAGCAATTAAATTCAATATTAATTTAAATATCAATTTAATTCAATATAAAATTCAATTTCAATTAAATGTCAATTTAAACTATCAAACAACAACAAATAAAATTCTTTTCACTTCATAAATTTAATTCAACTAACATAAGAAAATTTAGTATTGCGCGATTGAGTAAAATCACTCACATTTGATTTATAGCCGATTTAAAATCCAATAAAAGCCCAAAATTCGAACAGTCTCAACCAAACCAAATTCATGTTGTCCGAAATTTCGATACAAACCAAATGGTAGAAACCGCGTATCAATCAAAGTTCGTATGCAAAAGTTATCGATGTTAGAAGATCAAAGTTTTAAAATTAAAATGAAATAAGATTGCAAAATGGTAAATTCGTTTACCTTCATAACCCACTACAGTTCGCAATCGAACCCTACCCACGTCAATCTACCTCATTCGCCGTCCAAATGCCTCCCCTAGAGGCTACTTTGCCTCGATCCGACCATGCCCTAGCGTTGCTCCTCCCCAATCACCCTACTTGGCCACGTGCGCAAGCCCCAGGCGTTGCCAAGGCCTGACCGCCGCAGCCGTCTTCCTTCGCCAGATCTGGCGAATTTTAACGCCGTTGTCATGATCGACTTCAGTGGATGAAGTCTACTCATCCCCCTCTACGTGCCTGCACTTCCCGATCGTCGAATGGTCGACGACCCACTATCGAGTCGAAACCCTACAACGAACGGCCGAGAATGACTCGCCAAATTCTGGACAAACGGAGCCTCTAATCAAAAACGAATTACAAACACTAATTATGATCATCAAGAGCTTCGTGATGATATATAATTCAATAGGGTTTGAGCAGTTTGATTTTTTGGATTTTTTTTCGAAATAAGTAATTAGGGTTTGAGATGTCCGCCATTGAGGAGGAAAAGATGAGAGAAATTTTACGTACAAAAAATGAAAATAGAATATAAGCTGCTAGGGTTTCAGGAAAAGTATATTTATATAGACAGAGATGGAATAGGAATGGATGGACAAATCGATTTGGGTCGAAACGATGACAAAGACCCGAAAAGCCCATTTTGTTCTCGAAACGAAAGTAGGTCATCCAATATATTGGAATATAGGTTTTCAATATTTTTAAACTCAACGACACAAGTTTCAAACCCTAACTCTATCGTATATAGAAGTTAGCTTTTAATATCGAATTATATTCTTTTAAATTCATTTAATTGATTTCTACGCGTTACGAGCTCGCACGATCAAACGATAAGTCCGATCGCTACGAAGCTTAAAATCGTATAATAAATCACTATTACAGATCCGATGAAATTAGTTTCGTCGAAATCCGAGACAATGCCCAAAAAGTCTATTTTTAGACGTTAGTTAAATGAATTATTATTTTAAAATCAATTTAATCACTTTTAAATTAAAATTTAAAAGTTAACAACTTTCATCATTCTAGATTATACAGAAATTCAATGATCTTTTGAAAATCAATTTTTCCATGTAAATTTCAAGATTTAAACATTACATTAGTTCCAACTTTAAATTACGGTAGCAATAAAATCCTCATTTATTATAATTTAAATGCCAACATATTCTTTTATATTTGATTTATATGTCCTTTATATCAATCAATAGTTCCTTGTGTAATTTATCTATTAACATTAGTTTTCAATTATTACATTCATATTCTACTGTTAACATATTCTCACATATTACCGAAATATTATGATTAAATTTAATTTTCCATTGATTGCCAAATTAATTTCAAAATGGATTATATAATGCGATGAGGAATCAAAACAATTGTTACGCATTTAAGTAATTTAAACACATTTCAAGATTTATTGTTTACAAACAAAGGTTACTAAATCTACGTACTAACTAATTGATTTCTTATTACATGCCAAAACCAAATAAAGTAACCTATGATTTCCCATTTTAATACAACATTTATTTTATTTCACATTAACTACCATTATACCATTAATTGAAATTACTTTAAACAGTTGTCAATTTCATTCAATCAACATTATTAAACTATATTCTAATAATTTTTTTTACCATTTATAAATCATAAATTTTAATTTCTCATAGTATTAAATTCCAAAAATCTTATTAAATTTAATATAGTGGAAATTAGGGAGGCATCCCTATCATACTTTCATATTGTAAAGCGGGTCCCTGTCAAAGTTTCATTGTAAAGCGGGTCCCTGTTTTCTGGAAACGAAGAAAAATTATTGCTGAAATGTCAGCAACTTTTATAAATAAGTGTTGATATTTCAGCAACTATCTGTGTCAAAGTTTTATTGTAAAAACAAAGAAAAATTATTGCTGAAATGTCAGCAACTTTTATAAATAAGTGCTGATATTTCAGCAACTTTCATAAACTGTGTTCACAGTGTACATAAATGTTGCTGAAATATCAGCAACTTTTATAAATAAGTGTTGATATTTCAACAACTTTCATACACTACGTTCACCGTGTACATAAATGTTGCTGAAATATCAGCAACTTTTATGAAATGTTGCATCATGCTCTGCAATAATCGTGAATAAAACACAGGGACCTAATTTACACTGAAATTTAGTGAAGGACTTTTCGTGAATTTTGAAACTTAATAAGGATCTGTGCCAAAAGTACCCTTTAATATATTTAATTACCAAAAATATGGGTCGTTATAGTCTCCAAGACTCAAAAATTATCGCCCCTAAAATGGAATACGAAAGAATCAAGAGATTTGATATATTTTATTTAAAATGGGCAATTTATAAACAGTTAAACTTTCATATTCAAGTTTAATAAAAATTTGAACATAATTTCACTTTCACAAAAATTTTCTAAGTCCTAAATTTACGATTTTTTTTGACACCATCTCCTTTGTGCGATTAGGTCCGAAAAAATAATAATGTCAATAATTACATTGTATGTATCATATTCAATAATAAAACATCTTAAACCTTGGAAAATAATAACAAAATAACTTTCCAAAACCATAATCCGAAAACGTACCTATTTGTCGGCAAACAAAGTTTATTTATGAAACCAAAAGCAACTGCTATTGCTTCCATAAACCTGTATTTTACTTACATAATCCAAAAGAGTTAGAACTATGTAAAAGAGCTACATTTTAGTTGTTTCAATTAATATCAATGCAACATATAATATATAATAACCATATGCAAACAAAAGCAGTACAACAATCATATGTAACAAAAGAATCCATCATACATCCATAGCAACCAAAACTAGTGGTTTGTCCAGGTTTAGAAACTTTTCATCATACAAGGGTGATGAATAAACTATCAAGTGTGTCTTACGCTTAACAGCCTTAGATAATTACTCAATAGATTATTCATACAACCTCAAACAATTTGAAGTACCATTTCCTAAACTTCCTATAAGCCAAACATAGAATTTAAACATTATTTAAGTTTATTCTATTGGTTTCTTTTCAAATCATTTACTTTCCATTTATTTTCATTCATTTATACAAGGTCATTTTTTTTCTTTTTTATTTACATTCATTTAGTTACATAAATTATTTTCCATTCAATATTTAATATCATCGATGAATAAATTCTTAAAGCATTACATATGTTTCTTTGCAGTTTAATTGTAACGTTTCGATCTTTCGATGCTCGAAAGTCGACATTAATACGTCCACTGTATCAAATGCCGCGTAATCGAATGCCGGAAAACCGAATCATTAGGGTTAAAAAGAAGAGGTAGAAGAAGATAGAAGAAAAAGAAACAGAAAAACAGAAACAATATCAGAATCTCACATTCGCAGCGGAATAATATATAATAGATTAATGAATAATCTTTATTACAAAGAACTATATCAGTTTATACATACATCATCAGAGTCAATATATAACTCAATACAACAATGGAGAGTTATATAAACTTGTCCTCATACGGAATACACAGAGGAATAAATAAACAAGTACAGGAGTACGTCTCGCCATCCAGCTCGCCTCCAAAGCTCCAGAATATCCAGAATATCCTGATAACATAACTTTAGGCTGCCCGTGTGGAAAATTATGGGCACCCAGAGTTTAGAAAGGGAACAATAAACTCCGAGTCAGTCATGGTGACTGGTGTGAGATCGTAAAACAGTTATTTTCACAAAGAAAATAAAATTAATTCGCAATGCTTTTGGAAAATGAAACTACCATAAGGACTCCCGCCACACACACAATGCAAACGCATAATTGGAGGAGATTTCTCCTTATGATAGTCAAAGATGCTTACTACGAAAAATCAGTTGATATTATTATTAATGTCTAGTGTGGAAAACATTTCGAAAGTACAATATAAATCTTAGCCAGCATAGACATTTCGAACTATGCCTACTATAGCTACCATCTAAACAGTGGTGCCCACCATAAGTAAATGGCAGGTTCTACAACTAAAACTGTACAAGGTTCGTATTGGGAATTGGATTTCCAACAAATGGTTAGGCTAAGGAACTTCCCACTATCAATGGGTACGCCTCTGGATGGACGTCCCGAGAACTAACTAGCTCTCTGCCAACACAAGGCCGGGTTACCCCTTACACTAGGTAACTACTACACGAATATGCCACCCCCCGGTCCTTTGGGACCTTTATCTGAGGCGCCTCGATCACACAGCAACAATCACACAGTAAATGAGATTGGAGCAACAACATAAGTTAAATACCAGGGCTCCATACCTGATACCACCCTTTTCCAGAAGGAAATGACATACCATAAAGGGAGCGACCCTCATAACCTTGCCGCATCATTCCTGTTTCGACCATTTCCGAGGTGTGAGGTCTGACGAAGTCTCGTCCACAAAGCTACGCTTTTTCCACAAAGCCATGCTTTGATCACAAATGATCAATAAATGATCAACACACAGCAGCACTCAGCATGTCACACTACCAAATTGGGAGTATATCACTGATAACCTTCAACTACATAACCTCTGAGCTCGTACGTCTCAGAGAAGGGTGTTAAGCTAAGAGAATAAATTCTCCGCCACCAACAGAAATGTGTTTGAAAGAAATCTGCTTCCGGGTTCGAACAGAACCGAAGGCACTTCCAAAGAAGCCCTTGCAATCCGGGTATTCACAATCCCGATCGAACTTCCCATCACAAAGGAAATCTCTATACCGTAGCTAACGGTGCAGAGACAATCTATAGGTCATCCTATCGTTTTCAAAAATACCCGGTCTTAACCACCGGTCTTCAAATGCTATCCATATACGATGTATCATTATTCGGAATGGGTTATATGACACAAAGTCCTCTCCCGGCTTAACCGAATAATGAGCGCTTGTTTTGAAAAACAAATTCAAATGCCATTTCAAAGGCAAACATTGACAGTCGGTTATGTAACTATCAACAACATTCACAACAATCAACCAATTTAAATAATTTTCCCAAATTATTTATTTTCAAAATATCTTCACAAGATATATATTTCCACACTTCAACATTTTGAAAACAAATTTCAAATCATATTTCACCTTTCAACTTTTGAAAATCAATTTCAAATCAATTTCCTTACGCGGAATATATTTCCAAATATTTATTCATTCCCATTGGAAATCTGCCGAGTTCAAATACTTTATCTCCAAAATATTCCTTTAAAAAACCAACTTTAGAACCTTTAATTTATATTTTAAAAGCTACTTTGGAAATATACTCGACTTTATAGTGAGAATACACTTTCACTTCAAAATGGTCCATTTAAACTAATTAAATAAATCCTTATCGATTTATTTCAAATTTACGTTCCAAATCCGTAAATTTATTTCCACACTTTAAAAATAAATCAGTGTTTATTTTAAAACAAATTTCCCCTTTCCTTTATAAATTACATTTTGAATTTACATTTCCAAATCTTCACTTTTTATACGATTTTCAAATCGATTTCTCAAATATTCACTTTTAACTCCAAATCAACTTCCAAATTGATTTCTAATTTTATTTCAACACCAAATCAATTTCGAATTGATTCTTCCATTTATTTCAAATACCAAATCAATTATCTTATTAATTTCCCAAATATTTATCTTCAAATATCAAAGCAATTATCAATTTGATTTCAACAAATTTATCACCTTTTAAATAAATCCCTTTATTCTTTCCAAATTATTCAAAATTCCATTTTCAATAAATTCTTCAACTTTTAAACAATATTATTCAAAATCCAATTATTAATATCTTTTCCCATATTCTGGAAATAATTTGATAAGATCTCAAAAATCAACTTTATACTTTTATATTCCTTCTTTTAAATTCACTCAATTCTTCCAAAAGAAATTTACTTAAAATTTCCAACTTTAATTTCAAAAATCCAATTTATTTATTTATGGTATCCAACGATACCAAAAATACATTCGGCCAAATTTTAGCCTTCAGAAATTCAATCACAAATATAATCATTCACAGATTATAAATAAATCATCACACAGCATATGAAACAAATTCATACAATTTGAGGAATCCAGTTGGATCCCTTCAACCTGTTTCCCTGCATCCACAGATGTTAGCACAACAATTAAATACCCATTCCACTTCGAGGTGGAATATCACGGTATTTGGGATTCATAAAATATCATCCGCTATTATGCGGCGCAATAGGGTCTCATCCGCTATATTATGCGGGAAATAAACAACTCCAATATATATATATTCCAATATATATATATTGCTATATACTACTATATATACTATCACAATTAGGCAATCAATCAATAACTGTAATTCAAATTTTTATTTGAGTGAGAAGATCTCACCTTAGCTTTAATTTGCAATCCATTTCCATTTTGACCATTTCTTCACGTTTTCAGACGTTGTATAAACAATTCACGATTTTATTAATCATTTGAATTAATCGAACAATTAATTTTCATTTATTTAATTTAACAAAAAATTAGTTTTAAACTAATCCTTTTTAATAAAATATATTTTCCTTCGGCGACTAAAATACTTAAGTAAGTAGTTAAACGAATTAATCTCTATTATTTTTAAAAATTGACCAGTAGATTTAAAATGTGTGATGCCTATTTTATTATCCTCCCATTTTGAAGATAAGTTATGGATTTCCAAAATTCTATTTTTATAAATTTCCAAATATTTCAAAATTCCCAAAATCTTATATGTTTACTGTAAAACATCCTTATATCTGCATATATATTTTCTTTCCAGTACAGATTTATTTCAATATAAAAATAAGATTATACCTTACTGTTAATCGAAACCCTGTAGCTACTAGTTCAACGCCGCAGTCTTCGCCATTGTCACCTCGAGACCACCATCGCACGTGACCACGAATCGCCATCGCGAGAACCCCCAAATCGATCGACACTCTTGGCCTGGCCACGCGTGCGCGAGCACCTGCGACTCTGGCCACTCGCGTTCCCAACGCTACTTGAAGCCAAGAAAAAATGAAACCCTAGCTGCTCGCGACTCTAGTCGCATCAAAATCCTCACTTGCTCGTGCTCAAGCCTTCCCTATTATCGAATGCGACCTCCCATGCTTCGGTATGGCTTCGCCTGGAGCGAAAGAATCAAGTATGAAAACGTGGGAATCGATCAACGAAGCCCTCGATTCAAAACTGAAGAGATAGGAGGCGAACGAGATTTAATTTGGGGTTTATTCAAATGAACTGAAGAGAGGGGAGATTTTGTTTTGAACGAAAAAGGGATTGGGAGAAGATGTATATCAACCATTTTTTTTCTTTGTTCAAACTGATGGAGAAAGAAAGGGTAAAAAGTACGCATAATTGAATATTGAGGTGAAGGGTTGCATGTTGAAGAATCTGAAAAGAAATAAACACGGCTGTTGACCAAGATATAAAAATTTATATTTTAAGTTAAATCGATTAGTTATTGTTTAGGCGTTTTTATCTCGTACGATCACACAACAACTCCAAATGCTATGGAAATTGAAATCCGATAATAATACAATATTACGGATCCATTGGAACCGGTTTCGTCAAATTCCGAGACTGTGCATCGAAAAGCTATTTTTAATTATCGATTTAAACAATAAAATTCAAAACTGAACAAAACAGTTCCAAATTCAATTCTGAAAGTTCCAATACCTTCAGAATTATCAATATAGATTTTCTAAGCCTTAAAAATATTTTTAATCAGCTTAAAACTGTAGATTCAAATTTTCACCCAACTTCAGTAAATTAAATTCAATAATTTAATTGCCAAATCCATTCTGATATTCGAATTTCAAATTAAACAAACTTCCAGATATTTAAAATCAATTAAATATCCTGATTTCCAATGTCAAAAATTCAGGGTTGTTACAATCTTCCCCCCTTAAAAGAATTTCGTCCCGAAATTACAAGTTAAGAAGAATGATCCAATCCCCGTTAATTATTTTCTCAAATCCAAATAGTTTTATAAAATTTTCAAACCAATTTTTTTATTAAAGACACTATCATCCTTATTAATTTTCCAAACATTTCATAGTTCCAAGCAACTTTATTTTACTTCACAATTCAAATTTAAATTTAAATTCAAATTTTAAATTATCCAAAATTTCTCAAAAATTTCTAACACTCTAAATTTTCAAAAAATTTCGCCAGCGTCTCCTTTGCGCGGCTAGCTCGGTACAACTACAAAATGTCCCTATGGACTCTCAAATCCCAATAGAAAACAAAATGGCAAGTGGCAAAATTAGAATCCCATTAAATTTCATACTGAAATTTAAATACATACCTTATTGTCGAACAAATTCAATTTTACCTTCGAAATCAAAATCCAATTCCATTTGTTTTTAAATTACCTGTATACTACTCTGCAATAATATTCAATCACAGCATTCCAATTTGATTTCCATCCAATTATTAACTTAGTATACTTCCAATACCAAATTTACTTAAGAATTTCATTCTTTATTTCTTAAGTTCATTTTTACTACTTCACTACTAAAGTTTATATTCAAATTGAATTCCACTTCCATATAAAATCAATTAACTTCAATTTACTAATTCTTTTCAAATCTCAATACTTTTATTTCAAATTTTCATTTCAAATTTTACTTGAATTCGATTCAAAGTGAATTCCAATACTTCAGTTTTCAATTCTATTTGCTTACAAATTTTAAATCATTTGTCGTTACTGAAATTTTCAAAAATTTTCAAATTTTTTCTAACTCCTAAAATTTTCAAAAATTTTGGCGGAGTCTCCTTTGTACGGAGGAGCTTTTGCAATTTGACAAAAGATATAAATATATATACATCGACCCACACAGTCGGAAAAGCAAAAACAGTTCATATTTCCTATTTTGTATTGCGTAGGCGTACCTTTTTAGCATTTTTAAGCAAAGCGGCTTATTTATTAGCATTTGCGCAACCAAAATGCAGCCAAACGGCTTCCAAAAACCTGTACTTACTCAATTTAAACACGTAAGTGACATATATATAAAATCTATTCACATTTCACTTGTTTTCAATAACAAACAAGTAGTTTTCATTAGTAAAACATTCAAAACTAATTCCATTAGCAATTTATAAAGTTTCAATACAAATTTTAATTGCTTACAACTACAACACATCATTTCCATTCAATTTCAATGGGTCACAACACACTTTCATTGCATTTAAAATTCGAATCCATTCACTTACATTTCATTTTATTTAACTAACTAGTTCCATTCAAAACCATTATGATTTCACATTTTAATCCACTTCCGAACTTACTTTATTTAAAATAAAACTATTTCAAGTTTTATCTCTATCCAATTAAATTTTTATTTACCACTCAAATCGTCGCTATTTCAATTCAACTCTATTTTATTTAACTTGAGTTCATTGAATCAATATAGCTTTGGATTCACATTCAATAATTCATTTCTGAATTCATTTTGTTAATAACAAGGCCATTTCCAATTTATTTCTACTCAAACCAATTTTTATTATTTCTTCCACCTTTATTATCTTTAGTTCATTTCGAACCAATTTTACAACTTCATTTTATTTCACACAATTCAAATTGGTTATCAATATTTCAGTTTCAATTCCAGTTTTATTCTTTTATTCATTTCCAAACACAATTCAATTTCAATTCACCATTTTAGTTTACAACCACTTATATTTAAACTGGATTTCAAACTCCACATGAATTTAATTTACCCTTTATTTTTAAATATTGAATTCATTTCAAACCATATCTATTTGGTCTTTTCTTCAGTTAGTTTCACTTACTAATTTTTTTTTCAATACTTCGCTTTGCTTATAACAAATCAAATTCAATTCCAATTCAATTCTATTTGCTTACAAATTCGAAATGAATTCCAACATCCAATTTCATTTTCTTGCACTTGCAATTGTAAATTTATCCATTCATTCATTTACAATTTATTTTCCACCGTAATAATTTTATTCCAATCCACTTTATATCCAACTTATTTTCGCTTCCATATTTACTTTCATCCAACTTCTCTTTAAGTTAGATTTTTATTTTAACAACTTCAAACTTTACAAGTTAACAACTTAATGATATTCCATGAATATTTTATATAACATTCCAGAGTCTTTTCAAATTATCCTTTGAATTTCCAAAACCAAACCCAGATTTCAACAACTTCCATTTAAAACAATTTAGCAGCAATTCCTCTTTTGGAAACCCGAAAATGAACACCGGTGATGTCACGATCATCATCGGAATTATTTTCCAGCGACCTAAAAGAGTTTAGAGCTTTCATCCCTACAAAATGCTTTTCTAAAACCTTTGAAATTCATTTCCAAACTAAAAAGGAATTTAAACTTTTCCAAATCTCCAAAATTTCCAAATTCTTTTCAAAACATTTCTCTGAAATTCCATTTCAAATTACAAATCACATTTACAATTTATATTTACAAATCCCATTTGTATATGGATTTTTATTTCTTAATTTTGGAGTTACGATTTCAGTTTCCTTTTCAACTTTAATGATAATAATTTAATGTTATCACTTCCAAACAACCAAACAGTCATATATACTATAATAATTTACAAAGATTATTTCCTTTATCTACGAAAATAGTTTTGGGTAAAATTATTTCAACTACCCGATTTTAAAACAATATCGTACCGAATTGTTCTGTTCGAGTGTTTAGAGATCCCTATCGATAGAGTTGTACAGACTATACCGACCAGAATCCATATACCACTCAACAAACCAATCATCACAATACCAAACAATTTTATATTCACTAACAAATACACGCTCATATCTATTATTACACTCATACTCATTCTAGAGTACTACTGACTCTATCTCTAATGAGTAACACCCAACAGAGCCAAGGTTATCATTTAACCAAATGCTCTGATACCACATGTAACGTTTCGATCTTTCGACGCTCGAAAGTCGACATTAATACGTCCATGTATCAAATGCCGCGCAATCGAATGCCGGAAAACCGAATCATTAGGGTTAAAAAGAAGAGGTAGAAGAAGACAGAAGAAAAAGAAAAAGAAAAACAGAAACAATATCAGAATCTCACATTCGCAGCGGAACAATATATAATAGATTAATGAATAATCTTTATTACAAAGAACTATATCAGTTTATACATACATCATCAAAGTCAATATACAACTCAATACAACAATGGACAGTTATATAAACTTGTCCTCATACAGAATACACAGAGGAATAAATAAACAAGTACGGGAGTACGTCTCGCCATCCAGCTCGCCTCCAAAGCTCCAGAATATCCAGAATATCCTGATAACATAACTTTAGGCTGCCCGTGTGGAAAATTATGGGCACCCAGAGTTTAGAAAGGGAACAATAAACTCCGAGTCAGTCATGGTGACTGGTGTGAGATCGTAAAATAGTTATTTTCACAAAGAAAATAAAATTAATTCGCAATGCTTTTGGAAAATGAAACTACCATAAGGCCTCCCGCCACACACACAATGCAAACGCATAATTGGAGGAGATTTCTCCTTATGATAGTCAAAGATGCTTACTACAAAAAATCAGTTGATATTATTATTAATGTCTAGTGTGGAAAACATTTCAAAAGTACAATATAAATCTTAGCCAGCATAGACATTTCGAACTATGCCTACTATACCTACCATCTAAACAGTGGTGACCACCATAAGTAAATGGCAGGTTCTACAACTAAAACCGTACAAGGTTCGTATTGGGAATTGGATTTCCAACAAATGGTCAGGCTAAGGAACTTCCCACTGTCAATGGGTATGCCTCTGGATGGACGTCCCGAGAACTAACTAGCTCTCTGCCAACACAAGGCCGGGTTACCCCTTACACTAGGTAGCTACTACACGAATATGCCACCCCCCGGTCCTTTGGGACCTTTATCCGAGGCGCCTCGATCACACAGCAACACTCACACAGTAAATGAGTTTGGAGCAACCACATAGGTTAAATACCAGGGCTCCATACCTGATACCACCCTTTTCTAGAAGGAAATGACATACCCTAAAGGGAGCGACCCTCATAACCTTGCCGCATCATTCCTGTTTCGACCATTTCCGGGGTGTGAGGTCTGACGAAGTCTCGTCCACAAAGCGATGCTTTTTCCACAAAGCCATGCTTTGATCACAAATGATCAATAAATGATCAACACACAGCAGCACTCAGCATGTCACACTACCAAATTGGGAGTATATCACTGATAACCTTCAACTACATAACCTCTGAGCTCGTACGTCTCAGAGAAGGGTGTTAAGCTAAGAGAATAAATTCTTCGCCACCAACAGAAATGTGTTCGAAAGAAATCAGCTTTATATCTCAAAATGTAATGTCAGACATGTAACCATACAAGTCTATTCCAGGTTCGAACAGAACCGAAGGCACTTCCAAAGAAGCCCTTGCAATCCGGGTATTCACAATCCCGATCGAACTTCCCATCACAAAGGAAATCTCTATACCGTAGCTAATGGTGCAGAGACAATTAATAGGTCATCCTATCGTTTTCACAAATACCCGGTCTTCACCACCGGTCTTCAAATGCTATCCATATACGATGTATCATTATTCGGAATGGGTTATATGACACAAAGTCCTCTCCCGGCTTAACCGAATAATGAGCACTTGTTTTGAAAAACAAATTCAAATGCCATTTCAAAGGCAAACATTGATAGTCGGTTATGTAACTATCAACAACATTCACAACAATCAACCAATTTAAATAATTTTCCCAAATTATTTATTTTCAAAATATCTTCGCAAGATATATATTTCCACACTTCAACATTTTGAAAACAAATTTCAAATCATATTTCACATTTCAACTTTTGAAAATCAATTTCAAATCAATTTCCTTACGCGGAATATATTTCCAAATATTTATTCATTCCCACTGGAAATCTGCCGAGTTCAAATACTTTATCTCCAAAATATTCCTTTAAAAAACCAACTTTAGAACCTTTAATTTATATTTTAAAAGCTACTTTGGAAATATAATCGACTTTATAGTGAGAATAACTTTCACTTCAAAATGGTCCATTTAAACCAATTAAATAAATCCTTATCGATTTATTTCAAATTTACGTTCCAAATCCGTAAATTTATTTCCACACTTTAAAAATAAATCAGTGTTTATTTTATAACAAATTTCCCCTTTCCTTTATAAATTCCATTTTGAATTTACATTTCCAAATCTTCACTTTTTATACGATTTTCAAATCGATTTCTCAAATATTCACTTTTAACTCCAAATCAACTTCCAAATTGATTTCTAATTTTATTTCAACACCAAATCAATTTCGAATTGATTCTTCCATTTATTTCAAATACCAAATCAATTATCTTATTAATTTCCTAAAGATTTATCTTCAAATATCAAATCAATTATCAATTTGATTTCAACAAATTTATCACCTTTTAAATAAATCCCTTTATTCTTTCCAAATTATTCAAAATCCCATTTTCAATAAATTCTTCAACTTTTAAACAATATTATTCAAAACCCAATTATTAATATCTTTTCCCATATTCTGGAAATAATTCGATAAGATTTCAAAAATCAACTTTATACTTTTAAATTCCTTCTTTTAAATTCACTCAATTCTTCCAAAATAAATTTACTTAAAATTTCCAACTTTAATTTCAAAAATCCAATTTATTTATTTCTGGTATCCAACGATACCAAAAATACATTCGGCCAAATTTTAGCCTTCACAAATTCAATCACAAATATAATCATTCACAGATTATAAATAAATCATCACATAGCATATGAAACAAATTCATACAATTTGAGGAATCCAGTTGGATCACTCCAACCTGTTTCCCTACATCCACAGATGTTAGCACAACAATTAAATACCCATTCCACTTCGAGGTGGAATATCATGGTATATGGGATTCATAAAATATCATCTGCTATTATGCGGTGCAATAGGGTCTCATCCGCTATATTATGCGGGAAATAAACAACTCCAATATATATATATATATATATATATATTCCAATATATATATTGCTATATACTACTATATATACTATCATAATCAGGCAATCAATCAATAACTGCAATTCAAATTTTTATTTGAGTGAGAAGATCGCACCTTAGCTTTAATTTGCAATCCATTTCCATTTTGACCATTTCTTCCCGTTTTCAGAACTTGTATAAACAATTCACGATTTTATTAATCATTTGAATTAATCGAACAATTAATTTTCATTTATTTAATTTAACAAAAAATTAGTTTTAAACTAATCCTTTTTAATAAAATATATTTTCCTTCGGCGACTAAAATACTTAAGTAAGTAGTTAAATGAATTAATCTCTATTATTTTTAAAAATTGACTAGTAGATTTAAAATGTGTGATGCCTATTTTATTATCCTCCCATTTTGAAGATAAGTTATGGATTTCCAAAATTCTATTTTTATAAATTTCCAAATATTTCAAAATTCCCAAAATCTTATATGTTTACTGTAAAACAACCCTATATCTGCATATATATTTTCTTTCCAATATAGATTTATTTCAATATAAAAATAAGATTATACCTTACTGTTAATCGAAACCCTGTAGCTACCAGTTCAACGCCGCAGTCTTCCCCATTGTCACCTCGAGACCACCATGGCACGTGACCATGAATCGCCATCGCGAGAACCCCCAAATCGATCGACACTCTTGGCCTGGCCACGCGTGCGCGAGCGCCTGCGACTCTGGCCACTCGCGTTCCCAACGCTACTCGAAGCCGAGAAAAAATGAAACCCTAGCTGCTCGCGACTCTAGTTACATCGAAATCCTCACTTGCTCGTGCTCGAGCCTTCCCTATTATCGAACGCGACCTCCCCTGCTTCGGTATGGCTTCGCCTGGAGCGAAAAGAATCAAGTACGAAAACGTGGGAATCGATCAACGAAGCCCTCGATTCGAAACTGAAGAGATAGGAGGCGGACGATATTTTATTTGGGGTTTATTCAAATGAACTAAAGAGAGGGGAGATTTTGTTTTGAACGAAAAAGGGATTGGGAGGAGATGTATATCGACCATATTTTTTCTTTGTTCAAACTGATGGAGAAAGAAAGGGTAAAAAGTACGCATAATTGAATATTGAGGTGAAGGGTTGCGTGTTGAAGAAACTGAAAAGAAATAAACACGGCTGTTGACCAGGATATAAAAATTTATATTTTTAGTTATATCGATTAGTTATTGTTTAGGCGTTTTTATCTCGTACGATCACACAACAACTCCGAATGCTATGGAAATTGAAATCCAATAATAATACAATATTACATATCCAATGGAACCGATTTCGTCAAATTCCGAGACTGTGCTTCGGAAAGCTATTTTTAATTATCGATTTAAACAATAAAATTCAAAACCGAACAAAACAGTTCCAAATTCAATTCTGAAAGTTCCAATACCTTTAGAATTATCAATATAGATTTTCTAAGCCTTAAAAATATTTTTAATCAGCTTAAAACTGAAGATTCAAATTTTCACCCAACTTCAGTAAATTAAATTCAATAATTTAATTGCCAAATCCATTCTGATATTCGAATTTCAAATTAAACTAACTTCCAGATATTTAAAATCAATTAAATATCCTGATTTCCAATGTCAAAAATTCAGGGTCGTTACATTAATTCACATTTATTTACTTATATAACTTGACTTCCATTTAATATTAATATTCACTAATGAATCAATTCATACTTAAGTTTCTTTGCTTTTAAATTCGCATTTGTTTCTTCATATATAGTATCATTTAATATTAAACTTATTTATGAATCATTTTAGTCATTTTCTTAAGTTTTTAACCATTTACTTAGATAATATTCACTTTTTATTATTCAATTTAATCATTAAGCATTCAAAACATTACTTATGTTATAACATTCCTTGTACATCTGAAATGTTCATTTTGAAGCATTTTTGTTACTTAAGCTTTTACTTGTATAATATTCTATTACATATTCATATTTAACATTACAACTTTTTTAAAGATTTCTGGTAAGTTTTATATATGTTTTTAGAATGTAATTGAGTGTTATATACATTTATCTTATTCATTTTAGTTAACAAAATGTTCAGTAGTTTGCATCTTCTTAATTTTCATTATCTTTTAATTTACAAGTAACAAATCTCCAATTTTTTTACAGTTTCATTAAACTCTTAGCTTCTAATTTCTTATTTTAGAAGTTTCCAACTATTAAAATTTCACTTTATTTCTACATCTGGAAATCATTAATTAAAAGGAACTTAAGAATGCAAATATTGAGTTTATTTTAAATCATTTTGAAATAATATATATACTCATATCTTTTATATATATCGAATCATATTTAGCAATTTTAAATCAAAATCGGCTTATTGAACCAAATGCGTAGCGAAACTACTAAGTGGCCTCCTCCACTTTGAGACTCAAAAACGAATATCGATGATGCGGCCGTCCTCACCGAATTTATTTTCCAGCAACAAAAGAGAGGGGTACAGAACTTATTTTCTTTTTTAAAAATTCTGTTAAAACATTTCTGTGATGCCCCACCTCTATACTCACACTAACCAAGGGCACTACTGGGTAATGCCGTCAATTAGTACGAAGAATAAGGCTGTTGAGGAGCGACCATCTGTGTAATTGCTTTGTGCGAGTACCGATATGTCAGATAGTATGTCATGCATTTCATTTCAAGAGGAAATCTGACATATCAAATACAAACTCAAAGCTACTACACAGTGGCTATATGGCTTTCGGAAACAAATATAAAATAAGCACAACACAAAATTAGTAACAAATATTCATATCACTAAGGCGGAAATTGTAACTATCCCGAATTTTATTAAGTTTAAATTTGTTAATAAATTAATTTTTGAATGAAAAATTGTGGAATTTATTGATAAATTGATTCGAGTTTCCCCGGAATTAAATAAATTCTATGTTTAATCATTTAAAGTTAAATATTGAATATATGTGTATATAGAGAAATATAAAACACTAATTATTAGAGTAAAATTAATGATAAATATTTAAACTAAAAAATAGAAGTAAAATAAATATTTGAGTTAGAAATAGAGATAAATATATATAAGATAAACTATAAAAATATCAAGTAAATACATTTGCTAAACTTTAACAACTAATTAAAAATAGAAATTATCTATTTACATTACAAAATAATAAGACAAGTCAAAAAGAAATAAATCAAATTGGATATAAATATAAGATAGTAAAGTACACTCAAGTATTCATACAAAATTGAATAAGTATGAACAAGGACAAGTAAGATAAATATATACACATGGAAATGAAAGAAGACAAAGAAATAAATGCAAATCTCTTTAGCCACCAAATTGTCTTCAGCCGAGTTAACAAACAATATATATATTTCAAATATGATGTGTATGAACACTTGAACAAATATATAAAAGATGTATTGAGTTGAAAAAGTGAACAAAAATAAATATGTATACATTAGCTTGTAGTAGAAGATACTAGCATATAGATAAATAAACATATATTTGTACAAAGGCAATTAATGCCATGTATCTTCAGCCACCAAAGCAAGATGTACATCAGTCGAAATCTTGTTTAATCAAACAAAGAAAAAATGAGAAAAATCTCTGATTTATATTGTACAAACAACATGATCACCTATACAAATATGTATACTGTAAACTTCTTGTTATATACATCAACTTCTCATTTTTCAACTCAGTTTCGTTCATTTCAAACTAAATAAAACCGAAGTGAAAATCATTCAAAACTTAAAACAAAACTTCAACTTGAACAAACAATAATTCAACTCAAACTAGAGAAGAAGATCAAGTGAAGATTCCATCTTGTATTTTCAAAGCCAGTTTCAACATAGCAAACTCTGTTCATCATCATTTTCTGTTTTTTCTTCTTCTGGGAAACAACGGTGAGCAAACTCCTATTTTTCAAAGCTTAACCTATTTTGATATCTTGATGCTTGTGAGTAAACCTATTTTGTTTTTTTTTTGAAATCTAAGTCTTTAGTTTATAAAATCTTGGGCTTTGCTGCATATTGAAGAAAAACTTGTCCCGTATGTTTTTGTCTGTGACTACTGGAAATCTTTATACAGTTGTTCTTCAATATTTTGTATCAGAGCTAAGTGAATTAAAAAAAATCAAATAAACCTTCATCCAAACATCTTTAGCTTAGGATTCTTAAACAAAACAAGTTTGTTTCAACTAGAATCACAGCCAAATTTTTTTTATTAAGCTTGATCATGAAGAGTTAACTCTGTAACCAAAATTTTACAGTAAAAACAAAATTTTATGATAAATTCCAGTGTCTTAAATCATTGTTTTGATTATATAACCTGAATAAACACACAAAGAGATGATTTTTAAATTTAATATGGTGATTTTTATTTGAGTGTTTCGAGAGCAGTTCACAGTTGAACAAATTTTGTTCTTTTTCCATTTGCTGATGATCGATTAAATAATTGCTGATGAAAATTGGTGTGAAGCTAGTATGTTGATCCATGATCTCAGGAAAATTGTCAAAAAATTTTTCTATTGTGTAAATTTGTGGGTCGAGGTGAATTTAGGGCTGCGTTTGCAGTTTCACAGTGGGTTGGAAATGAGGTGATTTCATCACCTCGGAGGCATCGAGTTGCACGAGTTTGAGCGGGATGGTAGTGCAGGGTGGATGACGTGCTGTGGCCGGAGTGGAAGCACTTCCGGTTGTCTGAGACGTGGTGGCGAGGCGATTTAGTTTGGGTGTGTTCGTGTCACAGTGTCGAGCAAAACACTCGTTTTCGATTTCGAGGTAAACTGATGAAACTGGGTGGTCGTGAGGCTTGAGGGGATCATCGGCAACTTGCCGAAGATCGTGGTGATGGTCGGAAGCAATTGGGTCGATCGTGCACGTGCACGATGTATCGCCTGTACCTGGTTAATCGAAATGATTTGGGGAAGAAATAAGGGTCTCGGTGATGGTCTCGAAAAAAATGATGGTTGGACTCGAAGTAGAAGGAGATCGTGAGTGGCTCGGTGTTTTAGTTTGGTACGCTCGGGATTTTTGGTTGAGTAACTTGGTTGGTTGGCTAACCTGGTTTTAGAAGTAAAGTTAAGAAAAAAAAAGAAATGAAACAGTTTTATAAAAACATAGGTTAGTAAAAGGTGATCAAGGTTAAATATTGAACAAAGTTTTCAAGGCAATGTGTTAATAAAGTTTTTAAATAAACTTAATGATTAAGAAGTTAATCGAAATGATAAAATGTTTTTGGCTGTTAATTAACTTAAAAATCTAAGTTAATTTATGGAATAATAATAATAACATTGTTTTTAAAGATTTAAGGGTTAAAGATTAAATGTTTTTAAATATAATTGATGAATAATTACTTTGTGTAATTGATTTGAAAGCTAATTACCTTGTGGAATTAAACTAAAGCTAATTACTTTGTGTAAATAAATTAAGGTGATTGATTAAAGGATGATTAAGAAATTAAAGGTTAATTAAGTAATTAGGGATAATTAATTACATGATTAAGGTTAATTAATTTATTATTAATGGTAAATTAATAAAGGATTAAAGGATAATTAATCAAAATGGTTTGTAATTAATTAATATTAATTAACCTGGATTAGTAGTTTATTCATAAGTAATTAATCTGATTTAAATTTATCAGATAATTAATTGATCTTACTTATGGATGTTTGGATTCTATTGGATGTAGAATTGTTGATATCCCCTGATCTGTGATGTTGTGTGATATATGCTGATTTGTGTGTGATCTGTACTATAGTTCATTTATCCGGGATGAATGTAACATGTTATCTGTAATTTATATATCTGTGATCTGTGAATAAAAGATAAGCGTTATAGTTATATCGCTTATCAACTATATTTTTGTATTCTGATCTATGATGATTGAATGATGTTGCACTACTATGTCAAACCCCTGGACTACACCATATACACACAAATATGGATTTCACGTGGAAATCGGTTAAGTCACAGATGATTTAAATTTGATGTTTCTGAAATTGAAAATTTAATTTCAATTGATTTTGAAATTGGAAATTGGGGTTTAATATGAAAAGCTTTTGAAAGGAGTTTTAAAGATATTTTGAATATCTTGAAATTTAAATAATTCAATTTGAATTCAAAATTTGGAATTAAATTCAATGATTGAAAATTTTGATTAAAGATGTTATAGATGTGTTTATATGAATTTAAACCATTTTAAAAATATGGTTTTGGGAATTTGAATTTAACCCAAAGATTTTAACTCGTATAAATGAATCAGATTTTCCGAATTGAAAACTGTTTGTTTTCAAATAATAATAGCTTTCATTTTAAGAAAGGATTTCTAAATTGTGTTGAAAGGTTTCAAGTTTGAAATGGAATTGAAATGTTTTGGAAAGGCTATGAATGAATCTTTGGAAACTAGTTTTGAAAGCTATAAGTTAAATCTTGACTTAAAGATTTAACGAGTTAATTCAATTGAAATGGAAATTGTTTTGAAATCCATAAATGGATCTTTGTGAATGGGGTGAACTTTGTGAATTGGATCTTTTTGTTTAAAAGATTAAAAGTATGGAAATTTGTTTAAACCATTGAAGGTTGTTGAAATGAATCTTTTTGTTTAAAGGATTGGAAATGGTAATTTGGTTTAACCATTCGAATGAAAAGTTTTGGGCTTTAAGCTGTGATTTAACTAAGACCCCAGTATCCATATGATTTTTAATTGCGCTCGTTATTCGGTTTAGCCGGGAGAGGACCTTTGTGTCATATAACCCATTCCGAATAATGATACGATGTAGATGGATTGCATTTGAAGACCGGTGGTGAAGACCAGATATTTTCGAAAACGAAAGGACAACTCGTCGAATGTCTCTGCATCGACTGGTCCCCGGTATAGAGATTTTATCACCCTTTGTGATGGGAAGTCCGGCCGTGATTAGAAGTTATCCGGATTTGCAAGGGCTTCTTTGGAAGTGCCTTCGGTTCCGTTCGATCCCGGAACGGACTTGTATGGATGTGTGTCTGCCGTTACACTTTGAGATGTAAGGCTGGTTCCTATCAAATACATTTCTGTTGGTGGCGGAGAATTTATTCTCTTAGCTTAACACCCTTCTCTGAGACGTACGAGCTCAGAGGTTATGTAGTTGATGGTTACTAGTGATACATTCCCAATTTGGTAATGTGGCATACGAAGTGCTGTTGATCAAAGCGTGGCTTTGTGGAAAAGCGTGGCTTTGTGGAAAAGCGTGGCTTTGTGAAAAAGCGTGGCTTTGTGAAAAAACGTGGCTTTGTGAAAAAGCATATCTTTGTGGACGAGACTTCGTCGAGCCTCACAACCCGGTAATGGTCGAAAGACTCGAAACAGGCATGTTGCGGCAAGGTTGTTAGGGGTCGCGCCCCTAGGGTATGTCATTTCCTTTTGGATAAAAGGTGATATCATGGTATGGAGCCCAGATATTTTACCTATGTTGATGCTGCAAATTCATTATACTTTGTGGTTGTTGCTTTGAGGATCCTCGGATAAAGGTCGGTGACGACCGGGGGATGACATAGCTCGTGTGTTAGTTACCTAGTTACAGCTTGGTTAAAGCGTGAGGTAGCGTCGGCCTTGTGTTTGCAGAGATCCGGTTAGGTTCTCGGGGCGTCTTTCCAGAGGCGTTTCCATTTCGGTGTAAGGAAGTTCCTTTGCCTGACCATTTGTTGGAAATCCAAAGAAACAATACGAGCCTTGTACGGTTTTAGTTGTATAACCTGCAATGGAATGTGGCGGTAACGTGCTATTGAAAATGGTAGCTATAGTAGGCATACGATGAAATGTTGTATGCTGACTAAGATTAATATTATACTTTCGAAATGTTTTCCCCTATGCACTAGTAATAATATCAAAAGAGTTTTTCTTGCGTAGTAAGCATGTTTGACTATCATAAGAAGAAATCTCCTCAAATTCTGCAATTGCATTGTGTGTGTGGCGGGAGGTCTTATGGTAGTTTCATTTTCCAAAAGCATTGCGGATTTCAATGTTTAAAATTCCTTTGTTGTTTGTTTTAAAGATAAACTGTTTTATTTGCTCATACCAGTCCCATGACTGACTCAGAGTTTATTGTTCCCTTCCTAAACTTTGGGTGCCCACAAATTTCCACACGGGCAGTCTAGAGTTGGGTTTCTCAAATATCCAGGTTTAGTAGATTATCTGGAGCTAGTTCACTTCATCAGAGTTGATGACTGACGTTGCTTATCTTGGTGCAACGTGATGGTGGTTCGAGCTGATGTTGGAGTTGTTGGATTCATTCTCTTTTGAAGATCATTTAGAGTTATCACTTCTGTTATTTCCGCTGTAACATTGTATCATATCTCTGATATTGTTGTATCATACTGATATCATTGTTGTATATCATTCTGGATATTGTATTAATTGGAGTTGTATACGATATCATTGTTTTCTTTCTTCCGCTGTGTTGTTATACTTAATGGTGTTATAAGCTTCGGTGAACCAGATTCGGCGTTTGAATCTATGGCATTTTGAGTACAAGTGAAGTACGGGTGCCGATTTTCGAAGGCCGATTTCAGGGTCATTACAGAAATAGATATGAATATAACACACAGAAGTGTACATCAAAGTAGTGGTCATACAAGATCCACCACATCACAAAAGAATAAGTATACATCAAGGAGTCTCTATCTCGAATGTATAAAAGAAAAACTACAAAACTAAAGTAGTTAGCCAAAAGTTAGAAGATAGTCCCTGCTAAGAAGTCAAATGGAAGCTCCTGAAACATCTCGGTCTGACCCGAATATTATTTAAGAAGAAAAATAATAAATGGATCAGTCTAGCTATCAATATCATATAAAATGAGATAGGATAAGCGATATGACAAAAATATATGATAACAATAATGTCCTACCGTGACAAGTATATATTTGATAACAATGAAAATCATACAATATCTCAAATCTCCTCAAATATCCAAAAAGAATATCATATTATTTAACTTATTCACCAAACCTCAAATATTGACATAACATATCAATGCAAATCACAAAAATTGGTGAAAAAAAAATTCTAGAAATCAATATTTAGAAATCCAGAAAACACAAAGGGGGAGGCCTATCACAAATGGGAGTACGAAAACTCACCAACACGTGTACCATAAACGAGACGCTATCCCATAGGTCGCTAACCCATAAAATGAGCCGAACATCGATGCACCTAAAAAGATACGCCCCATGCAGAGCCGAACATCGATGCACCTAAAAAGATATGCCCCATGCACCGACTCGTTGAGCCGATTGCTCCACGAACCGTCCAAAGACCATGGGTCGCTACCCCACAAAATTGAGCCGAAGCTCCATAGAATAAGTGTAAATTACACCAAGCTAGTAAATAAAGGAGTTTAGCTTCATGTCCCATAAACACTGGCTTAACTTAAATATTTACGAACAAATTGTAGATTTCCACTCGAAAATACCAAATGATCATCATTGAGAAAAAAATAGTAAATTACACTAAGCTAGTAAATAAATGAGTTTAGCTTCATGTCCCATAACCACTGGCTTAACTTAAATATTTACAAACAGATTGTAGATTTCCACTCGAAAATTGTCATGAGATTTCAATCGAACAAGTCCAAAAATTAACCGACGAAGTAAAAGCAAGCGTTTCATACCACTTGTTTTGCTAAGTCGTTTAATTAAATTTCTCATACGAATGAGGTAAATGTTTGTATATACTAATAAATTGGTAAACGGTTTTAAAAACGAGCTTTGTATTAAAAATAGTGTTGAAATCGTTTTTGTGAAAGAGTTTGAGTATTTACTACTAGTATTAAAAACCTTTGTATTATAAAGTGACAAATCACAGAAATGATTGTAAAAACAATCTATCCCCAAAATCCACATTCGACGATGTGAATTGAAACCATAAAAATCGATATCAAATCCATCGAATGGATATTCCCAAAAATCCATAAAATAAGTCATCAAAGTTGATATTAAACGACAACAAATAACCGGATCAACAAAAATCGATAAAAGTTGGAAATCCACTCAAAAATAGGCAAATAGGCAAAATTTCATAGGACCAGACGTTTGGTTGGTTTGGCCAAACGTCTGACCTGGGGTTCTACCATTTTCTTTTATTTTTTTTGTTTCTTTATAATTTCCAGAACCCCTAACTAGACGTCTGACCGATTGAACTAGACGTCTGGTTCATGGCTTTGGATATATATTTTTTTTACCGTATTATTTCTTCTTCTGGTGCCCTAACCAGATGTCTGAGTTCTTCAACCATACATCTAGTTGCCTGTATTGGGCAACAGTTTGCCTAGGCCATTGATGGCCAACTCAATTCGGAAGCGATCGGACGAGCAACGGAGGCTAGGGATTTATGCCAAGTGACAACCCAGCCCTATAAGCTCTTCGATACACCGCAAATATCATGTCCAAACATCCATAGTAGGATTTTCATAAATTTTGACTTCAAAAACCAAAAATTAGAAAATTCACCAAATCAATTCAAATCAAAAGCAATTGGAAATGAAATAGATGTTAGGAATTCATACCTGACATCAATGAAAGCTATAGACATAGATGTGAGTTCAAGAGCTCACCTTTAAACCCAAAAACAACGAATGAGAAGCTTTAAAACAAGGCAAGATTAATCTCTCCTCCACTTAACTTCAAGAACCCTCAATCTATGATCAAATGCAAATATTACCTAAATTAGTTTATAGGATTTTTTGGAAATTGGAGAGAGATTGAGGTGGAGAAGAAGAAGAGAATGCTTACCTAAGATCCTCTTTGATTTTGGAGCTTGAATATTGAATTTCCTAGTAATCTAGGGTTTAGGAATTTTAATTTCCCTTTCTTTCCCCCATTTTCCTTTAGCTTGAGTGTTAAGAAATAATAGAATGAATGAAGAGGAGTTGGAGGAGGAGTTAGGGTATTAGATGAGTTGTTGGGCTGAAACCCAAACCCAAAGCCCAATAGAAAAAAAAGCAAAATTCTACTCAACTCCAAACATATCGATGTTTATACTCAAATAGGTCGCAAACGCCATTTTGGACTCAATGGAAGTGGTATCGAGTCCGGATTCGACCGTTTACAAAAAGTCACGTTTTGGACTTTTAAATTCAACTAACGATGCTATATTTAAATAAAACTTTTAAATATATAATCGTAAAATATGCGGGTTGTTACAGACTCCCCTCCTTAAAGAAATTGCATCCTCGCAATACTTAAGAAGAAAATAAAGAGTACAACCACTCAAAGGCATAACAAAACAAAAGAAAAATTTGAAGTGAGGAGTTCACCCTAAAGAGCATAAGAGAGTAAGTCCGGATGTGTTCGCTCGATGAATTCTCTAGATTCCAAGAACAATCCTTAGGATTTGTGGACCATTGAACTTTCACAAGCAAAACATCTTTATTACGAAGGCGTTTAACCTCCGTAGCAATGATACTAATAGGATGTTGCTCATAAATCAAATTAGGTGAAATTTTGATTTCTTCAATAACACCGGGCTCAAGAATATAATCGTAATCTCTAAGGCATTTTCGTTGTTGAGAAACGTGAAAAACGTCATGAATAGTAGATGAGCCGGTAATAAAAGGCGATAAGCCACGGAACCAATGCGTTCGATGATGGGAAATGGACCAATGTATCGAGGTGCTAATTTTCCCGATCGACTGAAACGCACAACACCCTTCATAGGTGAAACAAGAATGAATACCAAATCTCCCACAAAAAATTCCAAATTCCTTCTTCGGCTATCGGCATAGGATTTTTGTCTACTTTGAGCTTATTTCATCCTATGACGAATAAGGTCAATCTTTTCTGTGGCATCATGAAAAAAATCTGGACCTAAAACCAGCTTCTCACCGGCTTCAAGCCAACATGAAGGAGATCGGCATGACCTTTCGTAGAGTGCTTCGAAAGGTGCCATACCAATACTAGATTGGAAGCTATTATTGTAAGAAAACTCAACAAGAGAAATATGATCTTCCCAACTTCCACCAAAATCAAGAACACAAGCACGAAAGAGATCTTCAAGAGTTTGATTCACACGCTCTGTTTGTCCATCGGACTGAGGATAATAAGCGGTACTAAAATTAAGGTTCGTTTCCAAAGCTTTTTGAAGACCCTTCCAAAATCCACTAGTAAATAATGGATCACGATCGCTAACAATAGAAGTAGGAACTCCATGCAATTTAACAATTTCTTTAACATAGAGTTTGGCCAAAAGAGAGGTACGGTCCGATTGGACCGAATGGGAATAAAATGGGTGGATTTTTTAAGTCTATCCATAATCACCCATAGGCTATCATGACCCGAATGAGAATGGGGAAGACCGTCAATAAAGTCCATAGAGACTTGATCCCACTTCCAAACGGGAATGTCTAAAGGTTGCAATAATCCTCCGGGCCTTTGATGCTCGGCCTTTATGAGTTGGCAAGTCATGCAACGCTTAATAAAGTTAGCAATATCAGATTTCATTCCATCGCAATAATAAAGTCGCTTCATGTCCGCGTACATTTTACTACTACCGGGATGAATGGTAAATTTAGAACGATGAGAATCTTCTAAAATGTCTTTACGAAGATCACTAATATTCGGCACAATAAGTCTACCAAACTTTCGAATGCCCCCACGAGCATCGATTTCAAAGTCTTTCAAACCATCAATATTTCTATCCCTACAACTTTAGCTAAGATGAGCCAATTCGGGATCATGCTTATGAGCTTTAAGGATGCGGTCTAAAAGATATGGATGAGCCTCAAGGCTACATAAAACAAGAGATGAACATGAATCGGATTCACGATCTCGAATCTCACAAGTGGACAAAGTCTCGAGATCATTCCATTCGGATATCATCATGGAAACAACCACTTGCTGCTTACGACTAAGGGCATTGGCAACACGATTTCCCCTTCCGGGAGTATAGGGAATATCAAGATCGTAAGATGCAAGGAATTCGAGCCAACGTTGTTGATGCAAATTAAGTTCCTTTTGAGAAAATACACACTTCAAAGATTTATGATCGGTGTAGAGAACAAATTTCTCTCCCAAAAGATAATGACGCCAAATTCTAAGAGCGAAAACAATGGCCTTGAGCTCTAGATCATGAGTGGCATATCTAGTCTCAGCAGGCTTTAGTTGTCTAGAAGCACATGCGATAACACATTCCCTCTGTATGAGAACGACACCCAAACCAATAAAACAAGCATCTGTACAAACAGTGAAGTCTTGGTTCCCTTCGGGAATCACAAGAATAGGAGCAACGGAAAGGAGTTCTTTTAATTTTTGAAAAGCAGCTTCTATGCTAAATCATTTATTTCATGATCCTCTTTCCCAAAAAGCTAAGACATTCAAAATTATGATTAACTTTATGAAATCATCATTTAAAAAAAAAAAATTACTTATTACAAGTCAATTTACTGTGTCTGGCTGTCTCATCATAGTGTTTAGGAGACTCCTATCCATAACGTTGATCAGGCGCATCGACCAGAATTCTTAAAGCACTCAATGGGCAATACAACACAAAATCATCGTCTATATGATAAACATGTCTCTTATAAAATTTTCAAATATTCTTTGCTTGTCTTAATAACAGAATCCAATTATACTTATAAATATATCTTATTAGAAAGATTTACAATTTTAAATTGCCGTTTTCACCTATAATCAATGAATACAAGGATGGACTCATCGAGATATTCGCAGAATACTCGATTCATAAGATGGATGAAATAAGCTGGAGGGTTTGTCAAATCGAATGACATAACAAGCCATTCATAAGATCTATAACGAGTACATAACGATGTCAAAGGAATGCTATCCTTTGCAATATGAAGCTGATGAAAACCGGTGGTAAGGTCGAGCATGAAAAGACCTTAGCACCACTTAATTGATCGAACATATCATCGATCCTGAGAAATGGATACTTATTTTTAATGGTCAACTTGTTAAGCTTGCGGTAATTGATGCAAAGCCTAAGAGTACCATCAGATTTCTTTACAAAGATAGCTGAAGCTCACTATTGAGAGGAACTAGAATGAATAAACTGTTTTGCTTCCAATTCGGATAATTTTATACGCATCTCCACATTTTCCTTATTGGACGCACGATAAGGAGGACGAGTAACAGGAAGAGCTTCAAGGATTAAATTAATTATGAACTCAATTTCTCACTTAGGTGGTAATCCTAAGACAGGCTCAAAGATATCGAGAAATTCACGAACTACTTGAATGAGGCAAATAACATCTTCCTCATCATGTAGGTTTAAGGAATAAAATGATGCCACCGAATTGGAATCGAAATCATTAAGAACAATAGAAATCTGCTTAACAGATTGAGGATGTCGAAGATGGATAGTCCTCACAGGAGATAGGATGTGGGCTTCGTAATGGTTAAGCCAATCCTTTCCCAAAAATCAATTCCGAAACCTAAGTAGCGCATAACATGCAAATTGGATCGGAAAGTATAATCACATAAAATAATCTCGACATCTTTACAAAATAAATCGAGTGTTGCGGATCCACCAACTGGATTCGCAATTCTCAGTGAAGTCATCAAGCCCATAATATTTAAAGAAAAAGTATCAACAAGTTCTTTTGATATAAAAGAAGGAGATGCACTCGTATCAAAATAATTCGAATAGAATAATCACAAAACAAAATAATGCCATCAAGGACAGAATGAGAAATACCTTGATCAAGAGAAGTGTTACTAGAAGCTTGCACAACATTCAGCTTTCCCTCTCTCTTACTTTGAAGTATGGGACATAAAGATAAAAGACGACCCAAACCTTTGCAATAGCGACAAGTAAGGGGCTTCGGACACTTATTTGCATAGTGGTCCTTAGAACTACAATTGTAGCATACTCCACGGTTAGGGATTGGAGTCTTTGCTACCGAAGTTGCTTGCTTCACTTTCTTGTTGGAATTAGGGCTTTTAAACTTAATATGCCTCTTCTTGGAAACCCCAATATCACCATCACTTCCTTTATTGACCTCTTTAAGTCAAAGAGTGATATCTACAAACTGGTCGAAAGGCACTTCTAATTTCAGAGGTAAAACCTTTTTAGGGTTCTGATTCAAAGCACAAATAAACCTTTGATTCTTTACAAGATCCAAAAGTTGTTGGGCAGACATAAATACGCCATCCAGGGGAGGACCACTGGATTGACCAGCGCTATGACTGCCACGTCTAAGCATTTCTCTTCTTTAAGAAAGAAAGAAAGAAGAGGAAAAAATGTTATTCTCAAAATGAATATCAAATAAACTTGATTCATAAAACAAGGCATCATAAAAGAAAATAGGATAGAATGGGTCGTAAGACTTGAATTAAATCCCAAGGCACGATTCCTAAGAGGGACTTAGGACAATGATCCTTGCTAGATTATTCTACATTGTTCCGAAGTTTGGCTCTAATACCAAGCTCTGATGCCCCACCTTTATACTCACACTAACCAATGACACTACTGGGTAATGCCGTCAATTAGTACGAAGAATAAGGCTGTTGAGGAGCGACCATCTGTGTAATTGCTTTGTGCGAATACCGATATGTCAGATAGTATGTCATGCATTTCAATTCAAGAGGAAGTCTGACATATCAAATACAAACTCAAAGCTACTACACAGTGGCTATATGGCCTTCAGAAACAAATATAAAATAAGCACAACACAAAATCAGTCACAGATATTCATATCACCAAGGCGGAAACAAATATGAATATAACACACAGAAGTGTACATCAAAGTAGAGGTCATACAAGATCCACCACATCACAAAAGAATAAGTATACATCGAGGAGTCTCTTCTCGAATGTATAAAAAAATACAAAACTAAAGTAGTTAGCCAAAAGTCAGAAGATAGTCCCTGCTAAGAAGTCAAGTGGAAGCTCCTGAAACATCTCGGTCTGACCCGGGTATTATTTAAGAAGAAAAATAATAAACGGATCAGTCTAGTTATAAATATCATACAAAATGAGATATGTTAAGAGATATGACAAAAATATATGATAACAATAATGTCATACTTGACAAGTATATATTTGATAACAATGAAAATCATACAATATCTCAAATCTCTCAAATATCCAAAAGGAATATCATATTCTTTAACTTATTCACCAAACCTCAAATATTGACAAAACATATCAATGCAAATCACAAAAATTGGTGAAACACAAATTCAACAAATCAATAATTAGAAATCCAGAAAACACAAAGGGGAGGCCTATCACAAACGGGAGTACGAAAACTCACTAACACGTGTACCATAAACGAGACGCTATCCCATAGGTCGGTAACCCATAAAATGAGTCGAACATCGACGCACCTATAAAGAAACGCCCATGCACAGCCGAACATCGACGCACCTAAAAAGATACGCCCCATGCACAGACTAATTGAGCCGAACATCGACGCACCTAAAAAGATACGCCCCACGCACCGACTCGTTGAGCCGATTGCTCCACGAACGGTCCAAAGACCATGGGTCGCTACCCCACAAAATTGAGCCGAAGCTCCATAGAATAAGTGTAAATTACACCAAGCTAGTAAATAAATGAGTTTAGCTTCATGTCCCATAACCACTGGCTTAACTTAAATATTTACGAACAAATTGTAGATTTCCACTCGAAAATACCAAATGATCATCATTGAGAAAAAAATAGTAAATTACACTAAGCTAGTAAATAAATGAGTTTAGCTTCATGTCCCATAACCACTGGCTTAACTTAAATATTTACAAACAGATTGTAGATTTCCACTCGAAAATTGTCACGAGATTTCAATCGAACAAGTCCAAAATTAACCGACGAAGTAAACGCAAGCGTTTCATACCACTTGTTTTGCTAAGTCGTTTAATTAGATTTCTCATACGAATGAGGTAAAGGTTTGTATATACTAATAGATTGGTAAACGGTTTTAAGAACGAGCTTTGTATTAAAAATAGTGTTGAAATCGTTTTTGTGTAAGAGTTTGAGTATTTCCTACTAGTATTAAAAACCTTCGTATTATAAAGTGACAAATCACAAAAATTATTGTAAAAACAATCTATCACCAAAATCCACATTCGACGATGTGAATTAAAACCATCTTGAATTAAAACGATGTAAAAACAAGTGGAAATTAGGGAGGCATCCCTATCATACTTTCATATTGTAAAGTGGGTCCCTGTCAAAGTTTCATTGTAAAACGGGTCCCTGTTTTCTGAAAACGAAGAAAAATTATTGCTGAAATGTCAGCAACTTTTATAAATAAGTGCTGATATTTCAGCAACTATCTGTATCAAAGTTTTATTGTAAAAACAAAGAAAAATTATTGCTGAAATGTCAGCAACTTTTATAAATAAGTGCTGATATTTCAGCAACTTTCATAAACTGTGTTCACAGTGTACATAAATGTTGCTGAAATATCAGCAACTTTTATAAATAAGTGTTGATATTTCAGCAACTTTCATACACTATGTTCACAGTGTACAGAAATGTTGCGGAAATATCAGCAACTTTTATAAAATGTTGCATCATGCTCTGCAATAATCGTGAATAAAAAACAGGGACCTAATTTATATTGAAATTTAGTGAAGGACTTTTCGTGAATTTTGAAACTTAATAAGGACCTGTGCCAAAAGTACCCTAAAAACAATCTATCACCATACCACTTAGATATTTTTTTTATCGCATTTTTTCTTCTTCTGGTGCCCTAACCAGATGTCTGAGTTCTTCAACCAGACGTCTGGTTGCCTGTACTGGGCAACAGTTTGCCTAGGCCATTGATGGACAAATCAATTCGGAAGCGATCGGACGAGCAATGGAGGCTAGGGATTTATGCCAAGCGACAACCCAGCCCTATAAGTTCTTCGATACACCCCAAATATCATGTCCAAATATCCATAGTAGGATTTTCATAAATTTTGACTTCAAAAACCAAAAATGAGAAAATTAACCAAATCAATTCAAATAAAAAGCAATTGGACATGAAATAGATGTTAGGAATTCATACCTGACATCAATGAAAGCTATAGACATAGATGTGAGTTCAAGAACTCACCTTTAAACCCAAAAACAACGAATGAGAAGCTTTAAAACAAGTCAAGATCAATCTCTCCTCCACTTAACTTCAAGAACCATCAATCTATGATCAAATGCAAATATTACCTAAATTAGGTTATAGGATTTTCTGGAAATTGGAGAGAGATTGAGGTAGAGAAGAAGAAGAGGATGCTTACCTAAGCTTCTCTTTGATTTTGGAGCTTGAATCTTGAATTTCCTAGTAATCTAGGGTTTAGGAATTTTAATTTCCCTTTCTTTCCCTCATTTTCCTTTAACTTGAGTGTTAGGAAATAATAGAATGAATGAAGAGGAGTTAGAGGAGGAGTTAGGGTATTAGATGAGTTGGTGGGATGAAACGCAAACCCAAATCCTAATAGAAAAATAGCAAAATTCTGCTCAACTCCAAACATATCGATGTTTATACTCAAAAAGGTCGCAAATGCCATTTTGGACTCAATGGAAGTGGTCTCGAGTCCAGATTCGACCGTTTACAAAAAGTAACGTTTTGGACTTTTAAATTCAATTAACGATACTATATTTAAATAAAACTTTTAAATATATAATCGTAAAATATGCGGGTTGTTACAATTTCTTTACAAAATACTTTCAAATAATACTATTATTACTTTCCAAATTTATGAAAAATCAATTTCAAAACACCATAACTTAAGTTCTCAAATTTCCATTTAAATTCATTTATTTGTAAATCTTAATTAATACCATATTTATAAAATTACATTTTCTATAACATACAATAGTCAATAGTTTTAAGAACCTTGACTAACCAACCAATAAATGACAGTAATTGAATATTATCATTTCCTAACAAACAACACACCAAAACAAAATCAATTTATGATTTTAATATATAAAATATAATACTAGGCTAAATTATTTCATTTACCTATTTTTAAAACAAAATTGTGTTGGTCTACCCTATTCAAGTGTTTAGAAACCCCTATCGATGCCATAGTGCCCTATGTACCGGTCAGAATTCATAAATACTCAACATAACAAATTAACGCAATCAAAATATTTTTATAGCACTAACAAATATGCTCTCCCGTATATATACACTCAAGACTTATTCTAGGGTATTAATAACCCTATCTCTAATGAGTTTAATTCCAACAGGCTAAGCTATCTCTAAACCAAAGCTTGATACCAACTATGACGACCAACCTTTTTCTGTTTATACTAAAATAATTTATTTTGAGAATAGTATCAAATCAAATTGTTTCCTTCCATTTCAACAAATCTGGGCCCATGTCCAAATTTCAAATCAACAAAACTCAATTTCCAATCTTTCAATTCAATTGACTCAATTTCAATTTAGTTTCAAATCAACTAAATTTTAATTTCAATTGGAATTAACTTCAATTTCTGAAATATTCATTTTTAACTTCAAATTCGTTTCAACAATTCAATTCAATGATTTAAAATTCCAATTAAATTCTTATTTTAAACCTTTCAATTCATATCGATTTCAAGTCCAATTTCAATGTACAGATTCAAACCCCTTAAATCAATTTAAACTTCATTGTTCAATTTAAGATTCAAACTTAAAATACAATCAATTTTCGAAACTAAAGTCATATATCAATTATAACTTCACATTTCAATTTTAATTCGTTAAAACAATTTCTTTTAACTAATTTCGATTACAACATTTCAAAGCTCGAATTAGAAAATAATTTAATTCATATAAATCCAAATTTTTATTTTCCTTAAACCAATATCATTTTAAACCAATTTAAATTCAAGATTTTGAAACAATTTAATTTAACCAATCCGGTGCCCGTATATAATTTTCTACCCTATGGTCAAGTGATCAGTTTATTCAATTTTAATTACATGGAAGGGTATATATCATTTCAATTTTAATAATTATAACCTATGTTATAATGGCGAATAATTCTCATTTTCAAGAAAATGGCGATAGACATTTTTCATCATCGTTCTTTTCGCAACTAGATGCAAATAATTCATCTTCTTCGAATCGGCATTTCATCCACGTTCTCAATTCTAATTCTTTTAAGAGTGAAGAAATGAATTATCGTTCTAAATCTCATTTTCAAAAATTTAAAGATTCATCTATTAAAAATTGGAAGAGGGATTTTAGCTGCTTTAGATGTGGTGATAGAAATCACAGAGCCAAGGATTGTTCGAACCCAATTCGTTGTTTTAACTGCGGCGTATTTGGTCATAAACTAATGTCTTGTCCAATGGTTTATAACCCATTTCTTAATCCAGACCCTTCTTCCACTTTTTTCGATCCTATTTTTTCTAATCCATTGAACCTTAAGGAGTATCACTTTTATTTTGTTATGGAATTCTTGAAGTTAAGAGGTCTATTCCTTAATTGTTGTGTTGGGAATTTTGAAGAGTGTTGTTATCTTTTTAACAAAGTATTCTGGCATTTCGACCATCTTACTGCTGATAACATAGGCAAGTATCCTTATTCTGAAAATTGGAGTGGGCTTCTATCCAAGGATTATTCAAAGAGAGAAAACGTTCGTCATGTTTGTAAGGATTCACATTGGGTTGATTTTGAGGAATTGTATGTGAAAGAATCGGATATAGTTAGTCTTGTTGACTTTCTTTTTTTAGATCCCGTTGTCAGAGACTTTTGTTTTCCTAAATCCGAAGTTAGCGTTTCGGTTTCAAATGGCTTTGATATTAGTACAACTTCATCTATTTCCAATTCTGTTGTTTGTGTTCGTGCAGAGGATAGTAGTTGTTTAGATGATGCTGTTCCAGTGTTGAGTAATGTTCAGATGGTTTGGGATGATCATTGTACGCTTTCTGATGATAGAGTCAATGATAAAGTCGTCTGCTTCCATCAATGTTTTCTTGTTTCTGATGTAGAGTTACATAAAACTGATTGTGTTGAGAAAGTCATTGAATCAATGGTGGATGTGGATCCTCTAGCTATAGTTTATGACAATATGATGTTAGATCCTTATGTGTGTATGCTAGAAAAGGTTGGTAAGTATACTTGCTTTTATGTGTTGTATGAATTCGATGATAATAAGGATGTCTCTGACGTTACTGTTCCTAAAAAGGATGATTGTGTCAATATCATGAAAAGTTCAGATATTAAGAAAATTAATAAATTTGATGAAGAGATGCATTTATCTGATGTAGTCGAGAGAATCATTAACAATGTTTCAATGGTGGATGTGGATACTCAGTCTATGTTTTTTGATAGTATGATGTTAGATACTTATGTGTTTTTGATAGAAAAAGAGGGCATGTCTTCTTATTTTCAAATGTTGTATGAGTTGAAAGACAATAAGGCAGTCTCTGAGGATACTGTTCTTGTAATAGATGATATTATTAATATCAAGAAGAATTCAGAAGTTAAAAATTCTAAAAGTTCTGATTACAAGATTCTTGAGTTTAATAATTTTAAGAATTCATCAGGGTCAGATATTGATGTTGAAGTGGAGGGTTTAAAGTTATCAATTGTAGATGGACATCATTTGAAGAGCAAGACTGTTTCAATTTGTGAAGATGATGTTTTGGAGACAGGTGATGATATTCATAAAGAAATGGAGGTTGTAGACTCTGATATTCATAAGATTAATGACGATGGTGTTGTAGTCTATGATTCTATTTGTAAAGTCAACGTAGATGGGGAATTCGCTAATTTGTCTGTGAGTAGTTCATTTTGTTCAGAAGATCTATTAGTCTTTGTTGTCGGAGTGGCTGTGAGGAGGCTGTCTTTAGTTGGTTCTGTAAATATTCGTGATGATACTGTGTTGAGCTCTAATATTTTTCCCATTGCCACTTTCTCTTTCTATCCAAAGGCTGGTGTTAAATTGGTTAATAGTGATTTGGATGTGGAAAATTTGGGTGATGTTAAGTATGATGTGTGTTCTTCTTTGACCGGGAATGTTGGTTCTAATCGAGCTATCTATTATTGGACAGGGGGTTTCAGATTTGTCATGTATTGTTTTCTTACGGCCTTAGTAAATTTCCTCATTCTCCTGCCCATGCTAGAGAATTATGTCACGAAGCCAAATTAAAGAGAAGAAATAAAATGAGATTTTCAGCTGATAATATTAAGAGAAGTCCTCGTTTACGTAAAGTTTTTAAGTCTTTTGTTTGACGGTTGTCGAGTTATTGGGGGATTTATTGTGATTTTTGTTGTTTTTGAGTTAGTATGTGGTTTGTGTAGATGTTGTTTTTTGCGATTTTTCAGCTTAGTTGTTGAGGTTGCGGTTGCGGAAGTTTTTTCAAATGGCTGCTGCTCTTTTGGTGTCGCTCTTGGTCTTGGTATTTGGATGGTGTTGTCTCTTTAGGGTTGGTTTTTAGTTTCTTAGGATTTTAGGCGGGTTTGTTTTTTCTTTTTTGTACGGGGGTTTCTTTTGCTACCTGCCAGGCTTGTTGGCAGCTCCTTTACTATGGTTGTTATATATATGTGCAAGTGTGCTCTCCTCTCCTATAGAGGATCACACATTTTTCTCAAAAAAAACCCAAAATTAAATGACATAGGTATATAACGTTCAACCTATTTCTTTCTTTACTCGAAATATTTCAAATGACAATTTATAGGATGTCAAATAATAAATAGGATAACAATAGGGATATATCAAAATAAATCAACAACCTTACATCTAACATCAATCAATAGACATCCAATTACAACCAACATCCAAATCAACCAATATTTCATAATTGTTGCTAATTATCAATTGTCGGTATTTAACTGTCAATTAAATACAGTATTAATTTAAATGTCAATTTAATTCAATATAAAATTCAATTTCAACTAAATGTCAATTTAAACTATCAAACAATAACAAATAAAATTCTTATAACTTCATAAATTTAATTCAACTAACATAAGAAAATTTAGTATTGCGTGAGTGGGTTAAATCACCCACCTTTGATTTATAGCGGATTTAAAATCCAATAAAAGCCCAAAATTCGAACAGTCTCCAAATCCAACCAAACATGTTTCTGGTTCTCTGGAATTTCGATACGAACCCAACGAAAGAAACCGCGCATCAATCAGAGTTCATATGCAAAAGTTATCGATGTTAGAAGATCAAATTTTTAAAATTAAATTAAAATGAAATAAGAGGGCAAAATGGTAAATTCGTTTACCTTGATGACCCACTACAGTTCGCGATCGAACCCTACCCACGTCTAGCCGCCTCATTCGCCGTCCAAACGCCGCCTCTAGAGGCCACTTTGCCTCGATCAAACCACGCCTAGCGTTGCTCCCCTCTGACCGTCCTACTTGGCCACGTACGCAAGCCCCAGGCGCCGCCAAGGCTTGACTGCCGCCGCCACCTTCCTTCGCTAGATCTGGTGAATTCGAGCACCGTTGACACGATCGGCTCTGGTGGATAAAGTCTGCTCATCCCCCTCTATGCGCCTGCGCTTCCCGATCGTGGAATGGTCGATGAACCACCGTCGAATCGAAACCCTACAACAGATGGACGAGAATGATTCACCAAATTCTGGAAAAACAGAGCCTCCAATCGAAAAACGAATTGTAGATACAGATTAAGTTCATCAAGAGCTTCGCGATGATATAAAACTCGATAGGGTTTTAGCAGTCTGAATTTTTGGAGTTTGATTTGAAATCAGTTATTAAGGTTTGAGATGTCCGCCATTGAGATAGAAATTGTACGTATAGAAAATGAAACTAGAATATAAGCTACTAGGGTTTCCAGAAAATTCTTTTTATATAGATAGAGATGGAATAGGAATGGATGGACAGATCGATTTGGGTCGAAATGATAACAAAGACCCGAAAAGCCCGTTTTGTTCCCGAAATGAAAGTACGTCATCCAATATATCAAAATATAGGTGTTCAATATTTTTAAACTAAATGAAACTAGTTTCAAACTCTAATTCTATCGTATATAGAAGTTATTTTTTAATATCGAATTATATCTTGTTAAATTCTTTTAATTTATTTCTATGCATTTTGAGCTCGCACGATCAAACGTTAAGTCCGATCGCTACGAAACTTGAAATCCTATAATAATTCACTATTACGGGTCCGATGAAACTGGTTTCGTTGAAATCTGAAACAGTACCCAAAATGACTAATTTTACACGTTAATTAAATGAATTATTATTTCAAAATCAATTTAATCACTTTTAAATTCAAATTTAAAAGTTAACAATTTTCATCATTCTTGATTACATAGAAATTAAATGATCTTTTGAAAATCAATTTTTCCATGTAAATTTCAAGATTTAAACATTACATTAATTCCAACATTAAAATTACAATAATAATAAAATCATCATTTATTATAATTTAAATGCCAACATATTCTTTTATTTTTGGTTTATATGTCCTTTATGTTAACCAATAGTTCCTTGTGTAATTTATTTATTAACATAAGTTTTTAATTATTGCATTCATATTCTACAGTTAACATATTCTCACTTAAAACTGAAATATTACAATTACATTTAATTTTCCATTGATTGCCAAATTAATTTCAAAATGGATTAAATAATGAGACGAGGAATAACACAATTGTTACATTTAAGTAATTTAAACACATTTCAAGATTTTTTGTTTACAAACAAAGGTTACTAAATCTACGTACTAACTAATTTATTTCTTATTACATGCCAAAACCAAATAAAATAACCAATGATTTCACTTTTTAATACAGCATTTATTTTATTCAACATTAACTACCATTATACCATTAATTGAAATTACATTAAACAGTTGTCAATTTCATTCAATCAACATTATTAAATTATATTCTAATAATTTTTTTAGAAATCATAAATTTTAATTTCTCACAATATTAAATTCCAGAAATCTTATTAAATTTAATTTTTTTAATTATCAAAAATGCGGGTCGTTACACTTAAATAAAAAATTAAACCTTAAATAAATAATTTATTTTAAAGTAAAGCTTAATTAACTTATAATTAAAATAATTAAACACTTGACTAAGAATTTATTTAATAATTAACCCTATACTTAATTAGTTAAAAATAAATAACATGCTTAACTCATAATTAATTAAAAATTAATTTTGCCTAATTAAAAATAGATTTAAATTAATCTTACTTTTAGAACACAATTAACTAGCTAAACTTCACTTAATTATAATAATAAACCCTATTTAATAATTAATTATCAACGCTTAATTAATTAAAAATTAATTATTAATTAACATTCTAAAACACCATTGTTAAGTTTATAAAACATTTTCAAAACACTTTTAAGTATGAAAACTAAATTTTCAAAAACCCAATTTTTTATTCGAAATAGCATCCATAGCGACTATCGATACGGATGCAGTAACTTGTGTTTTTTTTCCAAGTTACTAACTTTCCAATTCTCCACTTCTAACTTTGTTTCATTTTAAACCATAAGGAAAGGTTTAGAAACTAATATAAAGTTTAACTTTAAAGTTTTAAAATACTTAAATACCGTAAAATCATTTCCTTCTAAAGAATCCAAATCTCCTTTTAACATTTCAATGTTAACTTATAAACATACCAGATCATAACCAAGTTCAGATTCTGTTAACCCCTCTTTTGATGACTCAGTGACCTAATGAGTTATCAGGTCAAGCGACATAACGAACTAATAATGGAAACGACCTAGCGACCTAAAGTGTGAAGTGACCCAGCGACCTAAAGACCTCACGACCTAACAACTTAACAACCCAAGCGACCTAACGGTTTAACACGCAAGCGACCTAGTGGGGAAGAAGTTCTACAGCGAGCTAACAAAGCAGCAGGATAAGCGACCTAAGGACCCAACGACCTAACGAGGTAGAAGGGGAGCGACCTAGCAACCTAGCGTGCTAAAAGTAGCTAGAGACCACATGCATTCTGTCTCCTTCATTAGGTCGCCCGCGAGCTAAAACAAGGCCGAGACAACTTCTTATGCCGCTCCTCTCCTGGGTCGCTCACGACCCACGAACTACCAGCTTGTTTAAGTGACCAAGTGCAAACCTGTTAAGCCGTAGCCCATGCTCCCTAGGTCGCTCACGACCTACAACCTATCCAAGGTCGCTCACGACCCACGACCTACCAGCTTGTTCAAGTGACCAAGTGCAAACCTGTTAAGCCGTAGCCCGTGCTCCCTAGGTCGCTCATGACCTACGACTTATCCAAGGTCGCTCACGACCTACGACCTAATTCCAGAATTCTCCTATAAATACTGCACCTGCTCCAACTGAGGAGGGACTTTTCCGAATCATTTCTGAAACACCGATACTCTGCTGTTCTCTCGACTCATCCAACACTTCAAGCATTCCAAACACCGAAGACACTTCAACGAACTTTTGGAAGAGATCTAACACATTCAACATGGATTTGAAAGGCTCTTCTATATTCAAGTTCTAGCTACTCGTCTTAAGTGTGTTGTAATCAAAGTTCATTGTAAAGAGTTGTAATCGAATCAGCGATAAAGAAGCTTAAAGTGGACGTAGGCTTGACTATAAGCCGAACCACTATAAAACTGTTGTCTTTTTACTGCTTTTACATCATTTTCTGCTTATCTCTAGTTCCCTTACCAATGGGTGGTGCTTTCACTTTACATCTACTTACACCGGGGTGTTAGCGTTCAATTTTTACGTTAACATTTTGGTGCTTTCACTGAGAATTGAACTCAGGAGTGTTCTCACCATTGCTTCGCAAAGATTTGTTGAAAGAATCTCTTTAAAAACCAGAAGTATATCTGAAATCATGGCTCCTGGAAGAAAGAGTAGATCTACGAGATCTGGAAATGCTAATGACAGGGCTGCCTCTTCTCCAGCGCCAAATCAGGCAACTCCCACTGTTGGAGTTACAAGGGACGAACTTGATGATGTTGTGTCGGGGTTATACCAACAAATGGAAGCTCAAAATGCTTTGATGATGGACAGGTTAAACGCCTTGCTCGGGGCAAACCGGCAACCATAAAATACTGAACCAACCTTTGCTGAAGATGCTCATGACTCCCAAGAGAAGAGTATTCCTCTAAAGGCAGCTGGCACCGCCGAAGGGGCACCTCCCCAAGCTGTAGGTTCAAGGCCGCAACCACCTCTTTGCGAACGATTGTTCAGGCAAACTTCCGAGCAAGTGGTCGACGTCTGCCTGGCAACGCCTCTGAACGATGAGGAATACTTATTAGGAATGGTTCGCCAAATCATGAAAGAAAGTATGCAAAGGAGTGAAGATGAAAATGACTGGGGATTTTCTCCAAGTAAGACTCCGTTTACCGAAAGAATTCTAAAAGCGGAATTTCCAAAGAAGTTTGTTCCTCCTACTATCCCAGCCTATCGGGGGACGAGCGATCCAAATCAGTTCTTGTACAAATACGACTAGCATATGATAGGTGCCAGGGCAACAGATGAGATTAAATGCAGATACTTTCCTGTCTATTTGGAGGGAGTGGCTCCACTCTGGTTTACAAAGCTACCAGTCCGATCTATGGATCAATTCTATGACTTGACTCATAAATTCAAGGATCAGTTCAAGTTGTATGCTACAAAGGCGAAGGATATAATGTCACTATCCAGCCTAGAGCAAGCTTCCGGTGAATCTATCAAATCCTTCTTGAATCGCTTCAACATAGCCTTGGCCGAAGTGGATAATGTTGAGCCTCGAATGATTCTAACTTACTTGATGCAAGCCATTGATAAAACAAGTGAGTTCGGAAAATGGTTGAAAATGAAGGAACCGAATTCACTAGAGAAGTTTTATAAGAAGGCTGACGAATTTATGCGTCTGGAGAATCTTCCTACACAATCAAAGGTGGTTGTGGCTGAAATTCAAAACAACAATGTGGCTGAAGCTTCTAATAAGAAAGAATCTGGAGGTCAGAAAAGGGAAAATAACAGTAGGAAAGGACAAAAAGACGTGAAGAAACCTCGTTACTTTAAGCCTTCAGACTTTACTCCTCTAACTGATACTCCAGAAAACATCTTCTTCGCAAGCAAAGATGCCGTAGAGTTCCCTGAGCCACCTAAGATTAAGCTCGGGAAGAATTTTGTGCCTAATGGAAGGTTTTGTCGATTCCATAACCAACCTGGCCATGACACCAACGAATGTCGCCATCTAAAGAACTTGATTGAAGAACTGTTGAGAGAGAATAAACTGCAACAGTATGTTAAGAGAAACAGAGGTGATCCGGCCTCATCCACTCAGAGGCAGCAGCTTCCTGCTCGTCAATCTGGCTCAGGAGAAAAGGCTGCGGTAAAGGAATCAGAAAGGCCTGTTATCAATGTAATCACAGGGGGTCCTCACCCAGCAGGTAGAAGCTGGGGGGAAATGGAAAGGTATGCTCATGCTCTGAGACATGCCCCGAAAGAAGAAACAGTTTTTGTTTTGGAAGATACCGTGCCTTCAAAACAACAAAGAACTTGCCACGATGACATCATATTCAGAGTTAGAGATTCTGTGGGAATTGAAGCTCCCATCATGGATCCTTTGGTAATAACCGCCGGTATCGGACCAGCTATTGTGAGAAGAGTGCTTGTTGATTGCGGCGCTTCTTGTAATATCCTCTTTAAAAAGACCTTTGATCAAATGAAAATTCTGATGGCTGATGTTCAAGCTTCTTCGCAAAAAATTGTGGGGTTCACTGGGGAACCAAAACAGCCCATCGGAACTGTCGACTTATTTGTAGAACTTGGTGAAGGGGAAAGAAAAGTGGTCCGTAAGCAAACTTTTGTTATTGTTGATGAATTTTCTGCTTATAACGCCTTCGTGGGACGACCGACTCTTGCTGGATTCAAAGCTATTCTCGCCCCGTGGTGCCTAACTATGAAATTCCCCACTGATAACGGCGTTGGTGTTTTGAAAGGGGACCAGAATGCTGGGCGGGAATGTTATCTCACAGAGTTGCGAGAGGCAAAGAAGAGAGAGATGGGAAAAGGTGCGGCAGCTCCGCTCCGCATCAAAGAACCCACCTTGTAGCAAGTACGGGGTGGACCCTGCACTGGTGAGCATAGTGGTGCGCGAAAAGAAATTGATCCCAGAAAGACCAGTGCAGGGGAGAGTAGAGTGGTGCTGGTAGAAGTAACGGTGCCAATACCTGTTGACCAGAAAGATCCAAACAAGGTGTTAAATGTGGGTTCACAACTTAGTGTGACGGTTCAGAATATGCTAATATCATTCTTGAAAGCAAACCTGGATGTATTCGCTTGGAGTCATGCTGACATGTGCGGAATATCTCCAGAAATCGTAGTACACGCCTTAAATATTGATCCAAAGTTCACACCTGTAAAGCAGAAAAGAAGAACCCATGGTCCTGAAAGGTCAACAGCATTGAAAGAAGAAGTAGATCGGCTCATGGAGAATGACTTCATCAGAGAATCCACTTATCCAAATTGTGTTTCTAATCCAGTGTTGGTTAAAAAAGCAAATGGAAAGTGGAGAGTATGTATCGACTTCTCAGACTTGAACAAAGCATGCCCCAAAGATTGTTTCCCACTGCCCAGAATTGATCAGTTGGTGGACGGAATAACCGGGCATGAATTAATGTCTTTTATGGATGCTTACTCAGGATACAATCAAATCATGATGCATGAGCCAGATCAGGAGGACACGAGCTTCATCACTGATGTTGGTCTTTACTGCTATAAAGTCGTGCTTTCGGACTAAAGAACGCAGGGGCAACTTATCAGAGACTCGTTAATGCCATGTTCAAGCCTCAAATTGGCAAGACAATGGAAGTGTACGTTGATGATATGTTAGTGAAATCGAAGAAGGCAGTAGACCACATGGATCATCAGGCAGAAATGTTCACAATCCTCCGAAAGTATGGGATGAAGCTTAATCCTCTAAAATGTTCATTCGGGGTTAAGTCCGGAAAATTCTTAGGTTTCATTGTGAGTGCTTGGGGCATTGAAGCTAATCCTGCTCAGATCGCTGCCTTAAGGGAAGTCAAACCCCCTAGAACAAAGAAGGAACTGCAAAGCCTCAATGGGAAAGTCGCTGCTTTGAGTCGATTTTTTCCAAAGCCACAGATAAATGCATTCCTTTCTTTGATGCTCTAAAGAAAGGAAAGAAGAATTTCGAATGGACTCCTGAGTGTCAAAAAGCTTTTGATGAGTTGATTCATCATAAGGAAACGCCTCCAGTACTTTCTAAGCCCAACAATGGCGAAGATCTATTCATATACTTAGCAGTTTCATCTCATGCTCTCAGTGCAGCGTTAGTACGAGAAGACGCAAAAGTTCAGCGTCCGGTTTATTACATCAGCAAAAGATTTACTGGGGTAGAGATGAATTATTCGAAGTTAGAAAAGCTCGCCTATTGTCTATTGATCGCATCCAGAAAGTTAAGGCCATACTTCCAGGCTCATCCTATTAAAGTCCTCACTGATCAACCTCTAAAGCAAGTCCTATTCCGCCCTGAAACTTCAGGTCGTCTTTTGAAATGGAATATTGAACTCAATCAATACGATATCACCTATCATCCCCAAAGAGCAATCAATGGACAAGCTTTAGCAGATTTCATTGCAGAATGCACAGATAAAGGTGGTAGTGAGGAAGAGGTAACTGAAGACATTCCGACCCGATGGAAATTGTATGTTGATGGTGCAAGAAATGACTATTGTTCCGGAGCTGGAGTTGTGCTTGAAACCCCCGAAGGGCGGTCATTGTGTTATGCATTAAGATTATAATTTCCTTCGACAAATAATGAAGTCGAATATGAAGCTCTTATTGCCGGTCTAAGGATTGCTAAAGAACTGAGCATCAAAGTATTGCAGATCTTCAGTGATTCCCAACTAATTGTATGCCAAGTCAAGAAAGAATTCCAAACTAGAGGAGGAAATCTGCCTGCTTACTTATCAAAAGCCTGTGAACTTCTCGATGGTTTTGATCATTATACAATCAATCATATACCCCGGGAAGAGAACATGAAGGTAGATTCTCTCACGAAATACTCAAGCTCTGGCGAAGCTCAATTATTGGGATTGGTTCCTGTAGAAGTCTTGACAGCTCCGAGTATTGATGAGATGGATATTGACTGGATCATGGCTGTATCTCAAGAACTGGAGTCATGGATGACCCCGATCAAGGAATATCTACTCAACGGTTCCTTGCCAGAAAACTCAAAAGAGCGCCAGAAGCTGTTAAGAAAAGCCCCGAGATATGTAATTTAGGGCGACCATTTGTACAGACGAGGGTTCTCGATGCCATTACTCCGTTGTGTAACTAAAGAAGAGGCTAAGACAATTTTAGATGAAGTGCATGGCGGAGAATGTGGGGATCATTCAGGTGGCCAAACTCTTGCAAAGAAAATTCTCCGTTATGGGTATTTTTGGCCGGATATTAACCGAGATGCTGCTAGCTACTCCCGAAAGTGTGACAGATGCCAGAGATTTGCGAAAATCCCCAGAGCACCTTCCACCGTGCTAACAGAAATGGTCAGTCCATGGCCATTCACCATTTGGGGGATAGATCTCATTGGGCCTATGCGGATTGCCAGAACCGGAATCAAATATGCCATTGTTGCTGTTGATTATTTCACTAAATGGGCTGAAGCTGAACCCTTAGCTACTATTACCTCTAAAAATATGATAAATTTTGTAACTAAAAATATCATTTGCAGGTATGGTGTGCCTTAGAAGATAATAACAAACAATGGTACCCAGTTCGAAAGCGAAGAATTCCAGGAATTTTGCAAGCGATTCAAGATCCGAAAAAGCTTCTCAGCAGTGGCTCATCCGCAGGCAAACGAGCAAGTGGAAGCAGTGAACAAAATCATCAAATCAACCATCAAAAAGCAACTGGAAAGAGCAAAAGGTGGTTGGGTTGATAAGCTGTCACTAGCACTATGGGCATATAGGACCACTCACAAAACTGCGACTGGGCACACTCCATTCTCATTAGCATATGGATCAGAAGCAATGATTCCAGTGGAAATAGAAGTCCCCTCACACAGGAGAATTCATTTCAACCAAGCTGAAAATGAAAAGCTGCAACTTGAAGCACTTGACTTGCTTGATGAAAGAAGGAAAGAAGCTGAACTCAGAGTTGCAGCACAACAACAAAGGATAGCTAGGCATTTCAATTCTAAAGTTCGTCAACGCAGCTTTGAAATTGGGGATCTAGTCTTGAAAAGGATCATGATAGCAACCGGAGTGTTTGGGCCAAACTGGGAAGGGCCATATGTCATAGGTCAAAAACTTCTTGATGGCACTTTCAAACTCACAACTGTCGAAGGAGATCCAATACCGAGAGTCTGGAACAGCAATCACTTGCGTCCATATTTTACTTAAAAGCCATGCTTAAATTTGTAAAATAATTCTGGATGTATCATTCTTGTATTGTAAGCCATTGTAAAATCAGTGTGACTCAGCAATAAGAACTATAAAGTGGATGTATGCCCAATTCTTGGTCGAACCACTATAAATCTTGTGTCTTTTACTGCTTTAAAATACCTGTATCATTTTGATCTGCAAATATCTTAAATATGTTGCTAAAATGACGATTTAATAATGTAGGAAATCAAAGCAAAGCTTACCTATAAATCACTCAACAAATAAATGTCAAGCCACAAAAGTTCCAGATTCAATTCCTACATAAGAAGTATTACTCACAAACGGTTGGTGATTCCACCAAAGGGGTACCTTCCAAAAATGAAGGTTCCAGGCCCTTGCTAACTGATCAAGATCGTTTGTGCAAACAGACATCCGGTTAAGTGGCTTGCGTCTGCCCGTGGATTCACTCAACCACGAAGTACACTTCCTTGGAAAAATCAAACAACCTGCAAAAGGAATGAACAAGTATTCAAAAGTGATAACAAGGGATCGCTGAGGAACAGACGATGAAAAGACATTGGCAAGCAGACAAAAAACAGCCAAAAAAGGAATCTTGTCTCTCAACCAATAAGTTGGTGGAACCACCGGAGGGGCACCTTCCCAAAATGAAGGCACCGGGCCCTTGTTGCTTAATTGCGATCGTTTGTGCAAACAAACATCCAGTTAGGTGGCTTGCGTCCGCCCTGTGGAACCACTTAACTGTGAGACGCAACCTTCTAGGCAAACAACTCGAAGCCCTCTCCGGAGGCACAATTTAAAAGCCCTCCAATGAGGCACGCTGTAAAATGAAACGTTTTTCTCAACCAATAAGGTTGATGGTACCACCGGAGGGGCACCTTCTCAAAGGAAGACACTGGGCCCTTGCTAATTAATTGCGATCGTTTGTGCACGAACATCCAATTAAGAGGCTTGCGTCCGCCCTATGGTCCATTTGACTGTGAGAAATAACTTCAGGCAAACAAATAAATCCCTCTTCGGAGGCACTCTTCTACTCTCATGGGAACTATCTTCCCCAAAATAGTTGAAGTGCAAAATCAAGCTCTCCAACGAGGCACGCTGTAAAATGAAATGTTTATCTCAACCAATAAGGTTAATGGAACCACCAGAGGGGCATCTTCCCAAAGGAAGGCACCGGGCCCTTGCTGCTTAATTATGATTATCTGTGCAAACAAACATCCAATTAAGTGGCTTGCGTCCGCCCCGTGGATCCATTTAACTGTGAGAAAACTGTCAGGCAAAACATGAAGCCCTCCTCGGAGGCACAAAGCCCTCTTCGGAGGCACAACTCTTCGGAGGAGTCCTCTTCGGAGGCAAAAGACCTCTAACGAGGCAAAAGCCCTCTTCTTAGGCACAAGCCCTCTTTGGAGGCATAACTCTTCGGAGGAGCCCTCTCCCGAGGCACAACAGAAAAGCCCTCTCCCGAGGCACAACAAAAAAGCCCTCTTCGGAGGCACAAGCCCTCTTCAGAGGCACATTCCTACCCTCAACGGTGAAATGCTAAACAAAGCCCTCTAAAGAGGCACGTCCAAAAAATAAAAGTTCTCTTCAGAAGCCCGCTTCACTACGAAGAGCAATCCACTTCTCAGATAATATAAGTGGCCATCTCTGAAAGTTGAAGTGTGTTAACTCTTTCTAAAAAGAAAAGAAATGGAAGAAAACTTATCCGATATAAAGCATACTCTATTAAAGCAGAATAATATTTCCTCAAAACGGAAGAATTATTCTCTAAAATAAGAGTACAAGTCTTTCCAGAATATTGCAATGAGCCATGGTATGAGGGAATAATATAGCTATATTAATAAAAACAACGCTCAAACAAGCATACCACGAGCTCACTGCAGTATCGTACGAAGAAAATAAAGAAATTTGTGCAAAAAACAAGGAATAAATGCATTCACGAATACTGACAAGAAATTGTACAGGTAAAAATGGCCATTTTATTCCATACTATAAGATTGTTTACACATGCGCAGGTTTCAAAAAAGCGGGGGCCGGTACCCGCACAATCCCCGGTCGATACAAGTCTGAGAATACAAACAAAAAGCAAAACAAGAAGCGTAAAGTCAAGCTCATTACTCCTTCTTCCCGCCACCTTTAGAGCTCTTGCCCGGCTTGATGATTAATTTCTGAAGCCGGCGTGGACGGGTCGGGGAAGAACGAGAAGGAGGTGTAGCTGGATCTGCTTCCACTTTTTCTTCGCCAGCAGGAGCGCTTTTCTTCTTCTTCTTGGAAACTGCGTGTTTCCCTTTCTTCTTTGAAGAAGACTCACTTCCCGGAGTAATCAATGCAGAAAGCTTTGTGTCATCATCATAAGGTTGCTCCGGGGTCTTCTCACCCTCCTCAAGTTCTTCCGCCTTCTGTTCTTGCGAAGCAACTGGATCGTCCAAGTCTTGAAGAGCTTCTATTTTTTCTTCCTGTGACCCCAGTTGGGAAGAAGAAGGAGGAGTAACTTGAGAAGATGGAGGAACAACAGCTGGAGGAGGAGAAGTATGTATAGCACTTGGTATTTCCGCTACAGAAGAAGAAAAATCAAAATCAGTATTCCTCGTAAAGAGAGGAGATGGTGGCTCATCGAGACTTAAGTAATAAGCGAGAAATTCATCAAGCTCAGTTGAAGCAAACAAGTAATCCGCTTGACCTGGTTCAACGTAGAAGTTACCTGGAGGAGTCGGCTTTATAATGTCAACCTCATAGGCTTGTGCTTCGGTGCTTTCTTCGCCTTCATCTCCGCCCTGTGTAGTTGTAATCTCGGTTTTGGCTTTAGCAGGAGGCAGAGAATGGGGACTGGAGCCTATGATATCAACGTCGGCCGAAATCGAAGTATGGACAGGGGCAGTTAAAGGTGCTTCCTTCCCTGGATGCTCCACTTCCGTCGATCCGACTCACACTTTAGCGAGTTGCTCCTTTCCTCTGGCAAGAGCGGCACGAGTTTCATCATCAAAATAATGCGCCTCAAGGTCTGCTTCGTCATAGCCAGCACCTCCGAGCATATCAATTGCGGCCTCCCACACTTCAGCCAAGGTGATCTCATATTTCGGGCCCAAGAATGAGAGGCTTCCGCGCCCCAAAACACTATGGAGATAAAACTCAAATAAAGTAGAGCTGACGTTGGCTTTTGTTGCTTCATGCGACTGTTCAGCTGCTTCTTTTCCAGCAATAGCCTCATCACGCTCTTTTTCAGTTTTTGACAGTTGAGCTCGCAACCGCATAATTTCCAAATCATGGGAACTTGCCTTCTCCCATAGCTGGGCAATGTCGGTGCGATAGATTTCTGTCATCTTATGTTCAGCTTCAAGTTGAGCCTCGGCATACCGTTGAGCGGCATGAGCATCGCGAACTTGTTTTTGAAGTACTTCTTCCTTTTGAGTATAGGAAGTAGAAGAAGTAACAAGCTCATGTTTAAGTTTCTCGACTTCAGCCTCAAGTCTCTCATTATCATCGGCGATGCTCTTCATTTCTGCATCGTGCTGGTCGAGAACTTTCTGCCACATGGATTTATCATTCTCCATGGTCAGCATGGCTTCAAGATTTGTGCGATTGACTCTCTGAAGCTCGTCGACAAGTTTTTGCCATCTGGACATTCTTTCGATATCAAGTCGGACGGCATCAAGATTCCTTAACATGGCTTGTTTGTCGATGGGATCCAAGTCAAGATCAAAGCGCACTCCCTTCAAGCACCACTGTGGGAACCGACTTTGAAGAGTAGCCGGACCTTGTTCAACTCGGTACTGAGGCCTGCTAATGATCGTCTGAATATTAGCCTTTTCGAGGGCAGGAGAACCAGAAGGGATGTCTATAGAAATAGAAGCAGGAGGCTTTTCAGAAATTGCAGATGCGTCGCTAAGCTTGGCCCGCTTGCTTGGATCTTCAGTGACATGACTCTTCCCTTTAACATCATGAAATTTTCGTTTATGGGAATCATCATCTCTTTGAGAAGAGTCATATCGTTCATCCCTTCTCCCGTATCGCTCCTTATGGGCTCTTCTTTCTTGAGCCTTCCTAGCAGCTCTTTCTTCGTCAGTTTCCCTAGGGGCAGGGAGATAGCGCCTGTGATCATAAGTGCCACGCCTTCCATGGTGCTGGAAATCGTCATAGTATGAGCTACTGCGCCCCATCAGAGAATCTGAAAGTGAAAAAGACAAGTCTTAAAAATTTTCAGAGTAAAGAAACCAAGTGCATATAATCGCCAAAAATCCTAAGTGTGTGTGATGTGCAAACTACACGCGTCGAGCTACAAACCACTCTTCGGCTTAGGAGTGACATCGGTTTTTGCGGCAGGCGTCAACTCTTGAGTTAACGAAATTGGTCGTAAAGTAGATGTCACTTCGATCACTGGGGAGACAACTTTAGTGTTGGTGGTGTCATCTTTAAAAATCTTGCGTGAGGTCACCATTAAGTCGCTTAGCCCATCAAAAGTATCTTCACCGTCATGCCCAGCGGAGCTTTCTTTTTCGGGTAAGTTTGGCTCACATCCCTAATAAGTTTCAAAATAAACAAAACATCCTTCACATACAAAACTTACATTTCCGCCCCCTATTTTCAAATTCGCGTAGGCAAAAATACACAAATACCCTTTACGTTTCTAACATTTCAAACGCGTATAACTTTATGTACAAAAACCGGATCAACAAACCGTTTTCACCAAAAAATCACAAATTTTATGATCTTTGAAATGAGATCCATTGTTGATACCAAAAATTCATATTTGTAGTAAATGTGCAATTATTTCAAATATTTGCAGACAATTCAGCAACTTTTAAACCTTTTTTAGTTTTTTTCAAATTTACAAAATTTACAAATAATTGTAGATATTTCTGCAGCTATATGGTATAGTTGCATAAATGTCTGCAACTATTGGGTATAGTTGCAGAAATTTATGCAACTATACGGTATAGTTGCAGAAATATCTGCAACTATTGCACATAATTGCAGACATTTCTGCAACTATTGCATATAGTTGCAGAAATGCAACTATTGCACATAGTTGCAAACATTTCTGCAACTATTGCAAATAGTTGCAGAAATATCTGCAACTATTGCACATAGTTGCGAACATTTCTGCAACTATTGCATATAGTTGCAGAAATGCAACTATTGCAAATAGTTGCAGAAATGTCTGCAACTATTGCGTATAGTTGCAGAAATATCTGCAACTATTGCAAATAGTTGCAGAAATGTCTGCAACTATTGCGTATAGTTGCAGTAATGTCTGCAACTATTGCGTATAGTTGCAGAAATATCTGCAACTATTGCATATAGTTGCAGAAATGCAACTATTGCTAATAGTTGCAGAAATGTCTGCAACTATTGCGTATAGTTGCAGAAATTACTGCAACTATTGCTTAGAGTTGCAGACATTTCTACAATTATTGCTTATAGTTGCAGAAATGTCTGCAACTATTGTGTATAGTTGTAGAAATTTCTGCAACTATTGCACATATATTTGCAGAAATTTATTGCGATTATTCATAACTGCAAATATTAAGAATATCATATTTCATAAAAAAAAATTGATTCATCTTTAATATTATTGCAGATTACCATTAAATCGAAAAATAAGAAGAAGATTCAGCTCCACAGCGAAACGTAAGGGTAATTTGGGAAAAAAATGGCGGAAAACAGAAACAGGGATGTAGAAAATATATATTTTATGACAGGGACCCGCTTTGAATTTAAGTTCCGTTTTAAGGATGTGTGGCTAATTTTCACTTCTTTTTCAACTCTTTCTTCAATCACCGGGGAAAGTGTAAGCTTGCCGGATGACCCCGCGACATCGGCAGGGATGGAACATTTCACTAACGAAGCTCCCGCAGCAGTTTCCTTCGATGCGACTTCTTCGGTAGAAACCGGTGCAACTAATGTTTCAGTCTCGGAACTAGAAACTTCATGAAGCTGAGTAGATCGAGAGGGATGTAAAAGCCCAAATTGGTGTAGAAACTCGTCTTTCAGCAAAAACTTAATGCTTCTCTCCTCAGCCGCCACGGCACTTAATGTTTCGAAGGTTGGCTTGTGGCCGGGATCTCTAAGCGGAGGAGGAAGTGCTGAATAAAGTAAAGATTGAAGTTAAGTACTTGGCAATTCGAGTTCCAAAAAATTCAGAAAAATGAAGTGAGCGGAAATAGGCAATCTTACTTCCTATTCTCCAGATGGCATAGAACCCCGGGGGGCAACGAACATAGAAGAATTGACTTAAAAACCCGTGTGCACTCTCGGGCAAGTCTAAAATCAGTTTACGGTTTCTCGCGCCTCTCACAAGAATAATTGAAGGATGATCTTTGTTCTTTGCAAAAGTGCACATATAGCAGACTACTTCGAAGCTCGGAAGACGGTCAAGTGTCCTTCTGAATAGCACACACAACCCCATCAAGATGGCGTAGCCATTGGGGTGTAGTTGGAAAGGAGAGATGATTAATCGGAGAAGGAGCGTTCGAAGAAAGTCATTGAAAGGAGGAATAGCTCCATTCAAGCACATTTGTCGGTTAACTGCAATGAAGCCGTGAGGTGGCCTATCAGCAGTATCATTCATCCCGGGAAGCCGAGCGTCTACTTCAGCAATGCCGAATTGAATGCACAACTGACTAAAAACTCTATGGTTCAAAGTGGTCGAAGCTCTTTCCGGAGGATCATTCAACGGGTTAGCAATTGGAAAAACCTCTCTAGCTTGCCCTATTTCTTCTTGTTGAGAAGTCATTCTACACAAGGAACTGGACATTCAAATATGAAGGTGCACGTTTCCTAAAAGTGTGAAGTGTTGTGCAAAACTAATAAAATAACAAGCAGATATAACTGGAATCAAACTAGTCAACACTTATCGATTATAAAGTTTCAGGACTTGTTATTTTAAAGTCTAAGTACAGTGTTGATGCAAACATATCAGCTTTAGTTGATTATTTTAGCTTTGCTTTAACACTTCACTTGAACTTTTTGACTCACAGCATTTCATTCACACAGTTCGCTTAAGTTGATTATTCTATATCGACTAATCTGTCATTCGATGTGGGCAATCAATGGTAGTGTATTCGCCCTAGTTTTCTGCAAATGTTGTATTTAACAGGTTGTTAGCTTAAAAGTTAATATAATCTATGAAAAAGTGCAACAAGTTCAAGCAGTTCATTCAAGCTGTTCAAGTTGGAAATTCAATCAAGATCTGCCAAAATTTTGTAAATGTCCAAGGCAAACTTTCTTAAGTCACATTGTTCAAGTCAAAGAATTCAAGGCAGGGCAGTGCAAATCTGGTTAAGTCCTAGGTCGCCTGAATGCATGCGCGACCTAAAAAATTAAGTCACGGAGAGCTTAAGTCGCAAGTAACTTAAGTTGTAAGTGGTTTAAGTCGCAGGAATGGGTTAAGTTAACTCGGGACAGTTAGGTCGTCCAGATTATGCCCTAGCGACCTAACATAGGTCGGACTTCCTTAGGACGTTTTGTTTAAAATTCATGTGATATTTTGACCAGTTAAGCCGCAAAACAGTTAAGCCGTTGAGCTGATTAGGTCGTGCAATTCGCGTCCAACTCTCCTTAACCCATCAGCTCCTCTACACTCACCAAACCATCTAACTTACAAACCTGTTAACCCGATAACCCATCGTCATCTCTCCACATTACCAAAATCACCTAAAAACCGAATCAAATCGCCTCAAATCCATTATGAACCCGATGCATTGCTATGTTTACAAGAATTACAATGGTAGCGCAACCGATGACGATCAAAAATCAATCGTAGTGTGACTCTTGGTGAAACGCAACATATGAAATTGGGTTAGGGACGGCAAATGGGGGAATTCGCGATTTGATGGTGATCAAGGATTGGATAATGAGCAGATCCACTTACACGATGGGATGATGAAGATGGTTGGTGGCTAGTTGGATGAAATTTGTCTTCGAAAGCTCAAGAATTCGTCAATGGTGGTTTCGAATAATGGAGCAAGTGAGAAGAAGGAGGAAGGAGATAGACAACTTATATGCAAAGACGGTAGAACCTGAAATGGTGCGAATGACTTAACTCCACCATTAGGTCGCTCACGACCTAGCGACTCAGTAAGGAGCGAGTTAACAAGTAACGAAGCACACGACCTAGTCCCTAGGCGTATACTTCGAGGGGCAAGTGTTAACCCCTCTTTTGATGACTCAGCGGCCTAATGAGTTATCAGGTCAAGCGACATAACGAACTAATAATGGAAACGACCTAGCGACCTAAAGTGTGAAGTGACCCAGTGACCTAAAGACCTCACGACCTAACAACTTAACAACCCAAGCGACCTAACGGTTTAACACGCAAGCGACCTAGTGGGGAAGAAGTTCTACAGCGAGCTAACAAAGCAGCAGGATAAGCGACCTAAGGACCCAACGACCTAACGAGGTAGAAGGGGAGCGACCTAGCAACCTAGCGTGCTAAAAGTAGAGAGAGACCACAAGCATTCTATCTCCTTCATTAGGTCGCCCGCGAGCTAAAACAAGGCCGAGACAACTTCTTATGCCGCTCCTCTCCTGGGTCGCTCACGACCCACGAACTACCATCTTGTTCAAGTGACCAAGTGCAAACCTGTTAAGCCGTAGCCCGTGCTCCCTAGGTCGCTCACGACCTACCACCTATCCAAGGTCGCTCACGACCCACGACCTACCAGCTTGTTCAAGTGACCAAGTGCAAACCTGTTAAGCCATAGCCCGTGCTCCCTAGGTCGCTCACGACCTACGACCTAATTCCAGAATTCTCCTATAAATACTGCACCTACTCCAACTGAGGAGGGACTTTTCCGAATCATTTCTGAAACACCGATACTCTGCTGTTCTCTCGACTCATCCAACACTTCAAGCATTCCAAACACCGAAGACACTTCAACGAACTTTTGGAAGAGATCTAACACATTCAACATGGATTTGAAAGGCTCTTCTCTATTCAAGTTCTAGCTACTCGTCTTAAGTGTGTTGTAATCAAAGTTCATTGTAAAGAGTTGTAATCGAATCAGCAATAAAGAAGCTTAAAGTGGACGTAGGCTTGACTATAAGCCGAACCACTATAAAACTGTTGTCTTTTTACTGCTTTTACATCATTTTCTGCTTATCTCTAGTTCCCATACCAACGGGTGGTGCTTTCACTTTACATCTACTTACACCGGGGTGTTAGCGTTCAATTTTTACGTTAACACATTCATATCATATCCAAACTTACAATGAACATCAAATCCAAAATTTATAAACTATATCATAACCAAAGTTTATAAATTTACAACAATACTAAGGTAGACTCATTTGAAGTCCACTTTTTTTCCACCTCGAATCATCCATATCCACACAAAAAACAAACATATAACAACTAAAACATATTTCATACACATCATAAAGCAATTTATACAACATATATTAAGTTAAAAACTTTGAAATTAAAACTGATGTTTACTCACCGAAAGCTTGGAAAACCACACAAAAATCACTCGAAAATGGGTCATTTTCTTCTTGATTTTTGATCATGTTGCTCTCGCAATTTGGATAAGTCATAAAAGGAAAAGTTTTAGAAAATTATTTTGTCTACAATTTAACATAATAATCACTAAATTTTGATATGTTTTGAGGGAGATATGGTCAAAAGAAGGAGTGGCATTTTCGGCCTTGATAATATGGATCCGAAAATGAGTCAGAAAGAAATGAAATTTTGACCCAAAAATATTCAAAACTTAGAATGGTTTTTCAATTGAAAGTTGTAGCCATTAGAATTCTATATGGTTGAATAAAAGAAAATCTTTATTTGGAGTAGTATGGATGAATTTATGGCCGAATGAAATAAGAGGAAAATGGAGAAGAAAGAGTTTAAAAAAGTTTGAATATTTAAAACAAATTTAAAACTTTTGATTTTAAAAATCTTAAACTTGACATAAGAAGCCATTAAAAGATTTAGACCTATAAAAGAGAAGATGGAGTTGCCATGGAAAACAGAAAAATAAAAATTGAAATGAAAAAAAGGGAAAAAGGGTTATATATAAAATGGAAAGATGAAATTACCAAAACGCCTTTGTCCTTTGTCCTCCACTCATTTGACCATAGGGTAGAAAATTATGTACGGACACCGGATTGGTTAAATTAAATGATTTTAAATCCTTAAATTTTGAATTTAGTTAAATGATATTTTGAAGAAAATTTGATTTATATAAACTTAATTATTTTTGAAAATCCGAGTTTTAAATGTGAAATTGGAGTTGGTTTAAATTGAAATTTTAAAGTTAGATTTGAAGTATAAATGAAATTTATCGAAATTGAGTTGTTGAAAACGTTTGAAAATGTAACTTTGAAATCTACTAAATTTGAAATAGTTTGGATTTATTGTTCGAACTTGGATTTGAAATCGATATTGATTAAATGGTTTAAATGAGAATTTGAATTGAAGGATAAAATTTAGTTTGTTGATTTGAAAGCTGGACATGGTCCAGATGTGTTGAAATGAAAGAAATAGTTTATTCCAATAAGAAACACGTTCATATAATCAAAAGATTGAATTATGATATTCGAAACTTGGTCATGTCTAAGTTACTTACTTTAACATGTGCTTTTCTTCCTCTATGCTTCATGATATCTAATGAAATGAATTTTAGAATGATCTACACTAAAAAACAACCAACTTTCCTTTTGGAATCACGGTCTAAAATTTACTGAACAGTGAGATAATGATTTTTAAAGTTGAAAAATCCTATCTTTTCAAAGAACAGAGATGATGTTCATGTCCCTTTGAGTCATAGGGTGTATAACCATGACTAACACACACACACACACACACACACACACACACATATATATAAGGCATAGAAACTTATTAACACATGAATACTTGACAAAATAAAAGAGTTCATTCAAATTTACAAGCATATAGATGCATACAAAATTTCCAGTAAGCAAAATTTCCAAGTTTTACTCACATGCTTTTGAAAAATGACACACTGGCCTTTGCTTCACTCCGTGAAGCTTGAATACTTAGTTCTCTACAAGGATTTAATGGCAGACTTTTTTTTACTTTTTTTGTGTGCTATACGTGAACAAAAACAAGACAGTGGTATTTATAGATGGAAAGGGACAGGTTGGACAGAAAGGCTGAAGCTTATTCCTATAAACAGGTCTTTTTTTTAATTAATTTGTTGACTTGATTTGAAAATTTGTTGATTTGATTTGAAAATTTGTTGATTTGATTTCCTGGTTGATTTGATAATTGTGATGATGATGTTTCCTATGAATATGTATATAGCTTACATGTATATTTTTATACCATATACATATTTATTTTGTCATAATTTACATATACATATACATAGATATATACATTTACATATCCACTATTTTATATAAACTTATATGCATATACATATACTTATGTATATTTTGCCGTATATTTTGTCATCATATATTTATTTATTTTCAATTGTTTAAATCATTCGATTTTACACTGCAAAAATCTTGATAATAGTTGTTCAGATGATAATACTTGCCGATAGGGTCCTAAAGCAAAAATTCACACGTCGATTGGATTTGAAATAAAAGAGAAAAAGAGTTTTAAATTTAGAGATTTTTAAATATAATAATATATTCAATTTAATTTTTAAAAATACAATCTATCCCAATTTACTACAAACCCGGCCCAAACCAATAAAATACGGCCCACTCCACTATTTCCTTCTTCTCCTTCTCCATGTTCCTTTTCCCCTCTTCTCTTTCATTTTCACGAAGACCAGTGTGCACGTCACCGTGCACATGCACACGTTGCCTCCGGCCTTCCCTCGCCGCCGATCATCAACACCAGACATCCATGACCACCGCATCTCACCAAAATCCTGGAACACGCGGCCATCCCCTCATTCGAAATATCATACTGGACCGAAGCCTGGACCCAACATCGAAGCCACCCAACCTCTCGCCTTGCAACCCCAGACCACCATCACCCACCGGATTTTGCCAAAATCTTTGCCACAACCTCCTCCTCCTTTTCCCCCCACCGCACGTCCCCATTTGCCTCTCGCCACCTCCGTTGACCCAAAACCGAACCCACACAAAACATGCCCTAAACCCTAAATCTACATCGACCCAACGCCACACACCACCAGCAAATGCCGCACTATTTTTCCTTGCCCCTCCATCACCCAAGTAACCTCCACAACCAACGACGAGCCACCACATCACCTCGGCCGCCGGAATTCGACCAAAACCCAATTTTGGTCATCTCCCTCTATCTCACTCTAAATGCGACTAAAAATCTCCACACCACTTTCAAAAATCAAGTTTTCCAATAATAAACACGTTCATATAATCAAAAGATTGAATTATGATATTCGAAACTTGGTCATTTCTAAGTTACTTATTGTAACATGCGCTTTTCTTCCTCTATGCTTCATGATATCTAATGAAATGAATTTTAGAATGATCTACACTATAAAACAACCAACTTTCCTTTTGGAATCACGGTCTAAAATTTACTGAACAGTGAGATAATGATTTTTAAAGTTGAAAAATCCTATCTTTTCAAAGAACAGAGATGATGTTCATGTCCCTTTGAGTTACAAGGTGTATAACCATGACTAAAACATATATATAAGGCATAGAAACTTATTAACACATGAATGCTTGACAAAATAAAAGAGTTCATTTAAATTTACAAGCATATAGATGCATACAAAATTTCCAGTAAGCAAAATTTTCAAGTTTTACTCACATGCTTTTGAAAAATGACACTTTGGCCTTTGCTTCACTCCCTAGAGCTTGAATACTTAGTTCTCTACAAGGTTTTAATGTTGAACTTCTTTTTTTTTGGGCTATACGTGAACAAAAACAACACAGTGGTATTTATAGATGGAGAGGGACAGGTTGGACAAAAAGGATGAAGCTTATAGACAGGTCTTTTTTTTTATTAATTTGGTAACTTGATTTGAAAATTTGTTGAGTTGATTTGAAAATTTGTTGATTTGACTTCCTAGTTGATTTGATAATTGTGATGATGATGTTTCCTATGAATATGTATATAGCTTACATGTATATTTTTATACCATATACATATTTATTTTATCATAATTTACATATACATATACATAGATATATACATATATATTTAAATATTTATATACATTTACATATCCACTATTTTATATAAACATATATACATATACATATACTTATGTATATTTTGTCGTATATTTTGTCATCATATATATATTTACATTTTTCCTATTACCTTTAGATATATACATGTTCATTTTATCATATTTACATATTCATATATACATCATTTTTATAAACATTTACCCATATATATATAGTCATAAGTTTGAAATTTGCCATTATGAAGTTTATACATTCATGTATATATATATATATCTACTTGCACATACAATATTTTTATAACATGTATACATTCATATAAACTTATATTTATTTTCGTCATCAAAATGGAGCTTGTATATATTTGTATATAGATATACAAATATTTTATCACGAGTTTGAACTGGTGAATTTTACATTTTCCTTATTTAGAAATTCACATTTTAAATTTTAATATAGTTTAAATCAAATTATAGATTCAGATTTTTTTTCAATTATCAAAAAATTTATCTATTTGACTTATAAAAATTTATATTCCAATAATTAAAATTAGTTAAATTTCCCAATATCAGATGGCTAAAAATCCGGGTCGTTACATTCACCATCATTATTAATCATTAAAAAGAGTTTTATTTACATTATAATTCCTATATGTTTATTATTTAAAATTAATTAAATATTCACAAATTGAAGTAGTGAAATTTTAGGTCGTTACATAAACAAACAAACATATATATGTGTGTGTGTATGTCTGGGGATAATTATCGACTACCTCATTTTTGCTATAACTCCAATCCCCATGATTTCAACCACATATTCTCCTTTAAATAATAATAGTTTCTCTCTTCTGTCACTTATATAATTATTTAAAAGGGAAGAAATCAAGGAGATTAGAGGTGCAGTAAAGATAAAGTTTAACTGATCCATATACATGTATGTATGTATGATCAATATCCCACTTTATTTAACATCATTTGTAGCCCTGATATCAGTGATAAGTTTATATTTATATATTTAGTCAATGTGAAAAGAGAGAGAGAGAGAGAGCGAACAAATATTTAAATAGAAATTTATGTCTGATATCATAGAGCTACAATATGGTGTTAAAGGGGCTGTTGACCCTAGCAATATATATATATATATATATATATATATATATATATATATATATGACCTCTTACATATCCCATCTAAAATCACATTTTTCTCTTTTTTGTGTAAAAAATCCGGATTGAAGTGAATTTTTGTGGAAATGTTGTGTTCATCAGCAAGATCATCTACATAAAATTTGGATTTGTTTCAAATATTCTTCTTCAAGATTGAAAGTTAACATGTATCATCAAAAATATTTATTTAACCGTCAATTTGAAATATTATTTTAAAGGGTTAAAATACTCGAAATGATGTCAAATTTTGCATGGATGATCTTACTAATGAACGTAATATATCAACAAAATTACACTTTGATACATAAGCATTTTGCATCAAAAGACAAAGGAGAATTTTAGGGGGATAAATAAGAGATATATACACATGTATGTATATGTGTGTGTGTGTGTCTATATATATGTGTGTGTGTGTGTGAAACACCCCACACCCCTAAGTATGCCCAGAAAGGACACACTAAAAGATGTGGTGCGTTGTAGGTATAGCTAAAACTTTACAGAGACTAAGATTCACAAGACAATTAAATTAAAACAGCGGAAACATTTAAATAATAACTCATTTAAAAAGTTGAACTTCATAAAATAAGTGATAACCAAAATATGTCTCAAAATACCAAATACATATGTCTCATGAAAAATACCATCTCAGTCACAATATCAGAGTACAAAATCATCCCTCTCAAATAGTATCAGTACATAAAAGTCCAAGTGAAAACTGAAGAGAATAAGAATACATGAAGAAGAACTCTGCAGCTGAATCTCCAAGAATGTCCAAAATCTATTGTCCCTGCCTCTGCTGGCCTATGGGGGGAAAAAGGGGGAAATAGAGGAGTGGGTCAGACTAAAATTCTGGTGAGTGGAAGTAATTACCAGTATTTTTAAGCAAGATAAAGATAATAGACTTAGCAACGGTTCTAGTATAAAAGGAAATAAAGTAAAAGATAAAGCTGGAATAAAATATGGTTTAACTGTTTGCTTTGCTTGGATAGTTTTGATTATCTTGATTGTTTGCACTTTCTTGAAACTGCTTTGACTAAGCTGAAATCCCAATCCTAGTTTAATTAGGCTGAAGTCCTAATTCTATCCTTTGATCGGCCTTCTATCTCTATTGTGCCTACTACGGGCTAGTCCCATCCTGTGAATCCCATAGCAAAAGACACCTACTAAGCGCTTAAAACTCAATAGCGACTTATCTCCCTGCACTGAGGCCGCACGCTCGACCACCATTAGGCTCGCCCTATCTGTTGTTCCCTCTTTGGATCTCTTATCTATCCTAAATAGCATAAACATGCCCAGCCTCACCTAAGTGTGTTGTGAGACCACCAGGTCCTGACTGAAGGGGAATGCTACCGATACGGGTCCTAACAAACAAAATCTAGTTGCACCCTTTTCCCAAATCCCATGATTTGAGCTTCTAATTATTGAACACTTATCTCCCTAAACATCATAAGTGTGTCCCAAGGGGAATGCTGCCAGTATGGGTCCTACTTCTTAATTATTGACCACATATCTACCCTAAACAGCATAAGGGGAATGCTGCCGGTACGGGTCCAACTTCTATCTTTGCGTATTAACTTAGTATAAGTCTTTTAAATAAGCCTCTTTTGTGATCTCTGCTATATTTGCTTATTAACTTATTCTAAGTCTTAAAATAAGCCTTTTTCTGTTTGCCTCTAATTATAACCTGTGTGTTATAACTTTACTTAATAACTTAACCCAAGGTCTAAGTATAAAAATAAGCTTCTTCTGCTATTTCTTCTATTTTCTCTTTCGAGTTATAGTTACATATTATAACTATGCTTGCAAGTATCTTAAATTTGCCTATTTTAGTCTAAGTCCAATTTATTACAGTTCTTCTCATTTTACATCCCATTTTTTGTAAATTCAATGTTCTTATATTTTAGTCCATATTAGCGAATTATTCTCTTTTAATTATTCCATTCGCGTAAAAAGGGAATTAAAATGAACTAACATTTACAGAATAAGTCCCAACGTAGAATAGATGTAACTAAATTATAAATAATAGTAAATAACTGTAAATATTGTAAATAACTGTAAATAATTAGGAAAACTATAATTAACAGTAAATAATTGCAAATAACTAAAATAGAATAGCTAAAAGAAAATAGACTGGAAAGCAAGTCTAAAATTTACTTAAAAATAAACTGTAAATAAACTTGCATAAAGGTTATCCCAAAATTCTAGAAAAACTACAACTATTGGAAACCCTATTACTAAAAAATCTAAAATAATTACTTAAACACTCACCTGTGGTCCTTAGCTCTTTCCTTGGCCTTCCCAAATCCACTTATAGCGTATAAAATATTTTAATTAAAAAGATCTTCTCCTCGGAAAAATATTGACTGAGATGTTTCAGGTTAGGTACATTGGATGTAGCCTATTTTGCTTCCGCATGGACTATTCCGCTAGCTCCTTTTTGTTATAGCTTTTCGTGTAGTCCTTTTTGGCTATAACTCTGATATGTATTCTTTTGACTCTCTTGTATATTGTGGTTTTCTTTACCACTTGATATGTATCATTTTGTATACTCTGTAATGTACATGTATATGTGTAAATGTATGTGATGATCCATTGTTCTGTGATGTGTATTACATTTGAGTTGTTATATTTTATTCTGATAGATCCTTCAGCCACCTATGGCTTTTTATTAAGTATTTATTGGAGATGTCGATCCACTTGAGTAAGAAGTGGCAATTGTTGGCGTATTCAATGGATAATTAAGACAAGGTTATAGATAGTCGCTCCTATCCAGCTCTATTCCCCGTATTAGCAGACGGTGTTACTTAGTAATACTCATTATGAAATTATTTCTTAACTTTTGCTTATAATATCAACTTTTTATTCAATCACCACAACAACAAATGATAATAGTTTAATATTATCATTTTCTAACAACCAAGCACACCATATACAACAATAATAATTTTTGAAAAATCATTCCTTTCATATATAAAAAAAATATGGGTAGAATTATTTCATTTACCCCATTTCAAACAATACCATGTCAAGTCGCTATGTTTAAGTGTTTAGAGATCCCTATCAATAACGTTAATTACTCGTATTGACCAGAATCCATAAGCCATTCAACAAATCAACCAACACAATATAAAAAAAATTTATACTCACTAACAAATACGCGCTCATATCTTTTAATACACTCAAACTCATTCTAGGGTATTATCTCTAATGAGTTACCCCATCAAAGCCAAGGTTCTCGCTTAACCTTCAGCTTTGATACCAAATGTCATGAACTGGATTTTCGACCCTCGAAAATCAACATAAATACGTCCTCTGTATGGCATGACGAGCAATCGAGTGCTGGAAAAACTAGATCGTTAGAGGAAAAGAAGAAAGAGGTAGAAGAAAATAGAACAACAACAACAAAGAATCTCACAATTGCAGCGGAACAATATATAATAGATAATAAAATGACTTTATACAAAAATAACTATAACTGTTATTTATACATTACATCATCAGAGTACAACAAATCAATAACTCAATACTGGACAGTTATAATAACTTGTCCTCACTAGTCCTGAATATACAGTCTACAATACACAGTGGAATATAATCAAGAACGTGGAATACGTCTCTGTCATCCAGTTCGTCTCCTGAGCTCTATAGCATCCTAACTTGAATTTGTAATACTCGGTCTGACCCAAGCATATAATAAAATAACACCCGAGTCAGTCTGGAAAACCAGCGTGAGAAAACACACTCAATTTGAATTATTATAGTTATCAAAATCCTTTGAAAAACAAAGGTATCTCGTAAGACCACGCCACACATAAACACGACGGGTTTTTACCTTACGATAACCAAAACATTTTATATCAAAATCATCTGATATTATAATAGTGTCTAAGTACAAATACTTATTCAAATAGCCGAAATTGTTACATTAATTAAATTCCAACATACTAGGCTCTACAACCAAAACCGTAAAGGCACGTATTGGAGAATGGTTTCCATACAATGACTAGGCACAAGGGTACCACCTATCATGGTACACGTCTAGAAAAATGTACCGAGGACCTCGCGGGATCCCCTACAACACAAGATCGGTTCTACCTCTAACCTGGATAGTACCGAACATGTTACCACCCTGGGTGTTCCCACCCTTATAGAGAGCTCTTTTCCATGCACCACCGTATCCACAATTTATAATATATCTGAGGGTATCTAGAAAGGTGATAGTATACCCTAATTGGGTGCGACCCACTTAGCCTTGTTGCATATCCCCTGATTTTCAGTCATTCCGGTTGATGAGGCTTGAGGCTACGTTTACCTTTCAAGAGAAAATTTCACTTAGAGTGCTCAATGTCCTCCAATTAAGATGTTCGGATAGCATTCGTCCATACAAGTTGTCCTGGGTCTAGACAAACCGAATCACCGTCTTCATCATCTTCACGGTATCCATTCGTAACGCTCAAATCGGATCGAAGTGGTTTTTGGATAATTAAATCTGATCCCGGACTCTTCGAAACGATCAACGAAATTGGCCAAATACTTGATAGTCAGTTATTTAACTATTAATATAACATCCATAAGCAGTCACTAGGCCCATATTATAAATTTTTTTCAAATTTTTATTTTCAAAATATCTTTATAAGATATATATTCAAATCCCTTCCAAGTTTCAATATTTGGGACAACTCAAATACTTATATCCATATCAGGATATTTCAAACCATCTCTTATTTCGACACTTAGAAAAATATTTAAAAATATATTTTCTACACCCCTTACTTCCCAATAATTAGGAAAGTTCCATTAATTCCTCTTTTCTCAAAAACTCTTAACAATTTATATTGTAAATTCCTTGACTCATTTATAACGAATTCTATAAGTTCAGGGTTCCTTAATTAAATCTCTAAATTCAAAAGTATATACTTATCTCACCGAAATAAGTATATTCACAACCATTTCCTTCAAAAATATTTAAAAAAAAACCTTTTAAAATAAATATGGAAAGCACCACGCAGTATCAACCATGGATTCACAGCTCAATGATTACATCTCTATCCCAGAGAAATCCAAACCTAACTGCAGGCAATCTCTGCCTCCGATTTCGCCATGAAAGTATACCATTACTTTCCGTAAACTTATCTAATAATTAAATATACTTTTAAAATAATTAAATAATTGCATAACTTTGAAACAATAACTAGTTTTGATTTATTAATGAAATTCTAATCGATTTACAAGACTTGTTTATAAAACTTATAATTCATTTTGACAATTTTAAAATATCTAAATAACTAATTTATGGAATATTTTTTTTAAACACTTTCTAAATTACCTAGTTTGATAAATAAAGATCATCTTTTTAAGCAACTCATCTTCTCGATAAAAACATATTTTTTTCAATTCCAATATAACGAATCTAATATTTATAAACCTCTCTCGATTTATCACAAATCGACTTACGTTCCCAATTACATAAATCTTTTTCCACAATTTCCAAAAGGAAAATCTTTCATTTCTTTTTACCCAATTTATCCATCTCAATATAAATTCTTTACCATGAATCTATATCTTCAATTTATCAACTGATAATCATTTTACTATATTTATAAACATTGTTTATAAATCCCACAGTCTTATTTCCAGTTTTACAATAGTTTCGCATCACCTAAACCCCTTTATAAATTTATCTCTAAATTAAATTCCATTTATAAATCAATTTCTTAAAATAACCCAAACCATATCCCAAAATCAACCAAATCTCGATTTTTCTTCTATTTCGTAATTTAGAAAACTCATTCAAGATCCAGTATAACAAATTTTACATTTATTTCCAAATTCACTTCTATTCTCCAAATCTATTTAAAATCTTGATTTTAAAAACCTTTTATATTTAAAACTAGTATCACTTAGGAACTTTTTTAAAAATCCTTTATATATATATTTACCGAAATCTCTATTTCCAATATCACGAAATAGTTAAGTACAAATTTAAGGTCAAACCATTTATTTTATCCAAATAAATTTTCTTTAGCTAATCCAAATTCTAGATAAATATTTAACTTCCAAAAAGAAATCTGTTTTTAAATTTCTTTTCAAATTCAACACATATTTATGGTATTTTAGAATACTAAAATCCAGGCTAGCACTACCATAGCATCCAATAAATTCAAATCACACGATAATCTACCACAGATTATTCAAACAAATCATATATCACTATATGTGAAATTAAATTCAACATTTTTGAGGAATACAGTTGGATCTCTCGAACCTGTTTTCCTACATCCACGTATGTTAATACAACATAAAAATACCCATCCTGCTTCGAGGCGGGATATCGCGGTATATAGCGTCATCCCCTATTATGGGTGGCGCATGTGGTCTCATCTATCTTTTCTCTTATCCTAGTTTTCATGGGCAAACTAGGAACTAATTGACTAACTGTCAATATCTTAATTCGGATATAGTTTTAACGGGCTAACTATAAACCTATTGGCCCCTACCAATATCAAATCACAGTTTTCATGGGTTGACTATGAACCTATTGGCCCCTACCAATATCTTTTGTTATACACAGTTTTCATGGGCTTACTATGAACCTATTGTCCTCTGCCAATACCTTTAATTAAGCTTTCAACATTTCTTAAGTTATATTCACTACTCGGTCAACCTAGCCGGTTATTATACCCTTCCCCAAAGTACTATTATGGGTTAATTACAATGTGAATAAATATATGAAGAAGTAATCATAACAACAAAATAACACCAACATCTATGGTTTATTATCTTTGAAATTATATATATATATATATATATATCCTAGTTAAACCCTTTAACCTTTAATCAAGGAAAACTTCTTCAAAAACTTCATTTCCAAAACTCTTTATTTATTTATGCCTTGGTTATTCCTTTAAATTGAGATTGGGTTTATGTTTTGAAATCTTACAACATCTCTTTCGAAACCTCTGGATAACCTCCTTCGAAAGCAAAGAAAACCTCTTTTCAAAACACAATAAAATACCGTTCGAAGCCCTTGTTAAATAATCTATTTCGAAACCAGATATACCTTTTGATGGTATCAGTACATTCTTTAAAACATAGCTTTGAGACAAATGAAAGTACCCCTTTAAAACATCTTTTGGGTCAAAGTGGTTATATACGAAAGTATCTCTTTCGAACCCCTTATAAAATTTTTGGGGAAAAGTTGATGATGCCGAGACCATCTATTCGAAAGCACAAACCTTTAAGTTAAAATTTCGAAGGATAGAGTCGAAACCCCCTTTCGATTCCATTGCCATCAGAGCACTCAACCCTTTCGAAAGCATTTAGGAAGTGGCTTAGCTTAGGTTATAACAAAGTCAGTCTTTCGAAAGTATTGATAACTTCAATATACTCGAAAGGAAAATAGCGGTTGGGTTTCGACTTAGTCGAAACCATTACTTTCGAAAGCACTTATTGAAAAATAAAGGTATCCATTCGAAAGCTAATACTTTAAACACAATACAACGACCTTCTTCAAAATCTATTTATAAACTCCTTTCGAAAGTATTCGTTCCGACTGGGTCGAAAGCTCTAAGCAAAAGTAAGCAAATACTTAACCTTTGAAAACCAAACAGGGTTTCAACCCCATCGGAAGCATTCCTTTTGACACCATGGCTTTCGCCTTCCCTCCAATCCACTACATACCATCTAAGTGATACCTTATGTATTTGTTTCGACTAAGTGGTGAGATGGAGCAGAGTCAATGGAGTCGAAAGGTACTGCTATTTGAGGTGGAACCAACTTTTCTGAATTTAAGGCTGAAATTTAGCTACTTTTAGTAATTGTTTTATAACAACTTGCCTACTTGTAAACCTTTTATTGGTTGCCTTAAAACTTTTCAATTACTTTACATTTAAAACTGCGCATTTAATTAGATCTAAATAAAAGATTTATAAAGTTTAAGCCCTTCCATTTTACAAAACCAACTTTTATAAATAAGTCCCTCTTTTAAAATAATTTATTTTCCCAAGCAATTTAATTGGGAAAATCCCTAAAAATCACAAAAATTCAACTTCATCATGTAATCAAACATATTAAAATTTCAGACCCAATTTCTTTCTGAAATTCTCGAAATAAATTTTAAACCCAATTATATCACATTTTCCTTTAAAAAATTCATAATAAAGTTTCCATAGCTTGGAAAATTCGAAAAATTAAAAATCATCTCCAAAATCATGTTTTACTTAACATAAAATTCTTCCATGGAAATCTAAAATCAACAACCCTCGGTTTTGTCCTAAAACCGTGCAAATTCATATGTCAATAAATTAAAATAAATCAAACACAATATAGCTTAAGCACATCATCCATTTCATCATAAAAATTGGTTTAATCTTAAATCCGAAAACATATGAACATAAAATAAAATGGAGATGGAATGGATTATTATTCACCTTAGATATGATAAGAAATTTGAGATTTGTTGTTGATTAATCCTTTCTAGCTCTGATCTTTAGCTTTAGATTGAATTCTTCCTCTTTTCTTCATTGTTAATTGTCGGCTCTATTTTAGGTTTATGATTTGCGTTTGTGAAAAACGAGAAATTAAACATGAATGGGCAATTACAAAAGAGTATAGCCGTGTATAATGAAGTGGCTATTTTCTAATATGCCCATGTGTAAATTAATTAACTTATAAACCAATTTAAGCCCTTTTTATTATTAAGCATGGCCCTATATATGATTTATTCAAATCTCAATCCCCTTATCATCATTATTCGTCCTCGAAATTCAGTAAGGACCAAATAATAAACATAGAAATCATCTGTAACAACTCCTAACAACCATCTGACTAGCAATTATCTATATAAATCTAATATAGACATACCCTCAAAGTAAATCAGGTTAAGTATCTCTAATCATGTCTTCTGTCTCCCAAGTACAGTCCTTCTCGTTGTCGCTCCACTTAACTTTCACCAACTTGACTGTCTTGTTCCTTAATCTTTTCTCATCTCTTGCTACAACTCAAACTGGCTGTCTAACAAAAGTCAAATTAGGCTCTACTACCAAGTCTTCCAACCCTGTCGGAGGAATAGTAGTCTTTGGATCATGCACATATTTACAAAGATGAGACACATGAAATACATTATGGACACACGCCATACTGCTTGGCAACTCTACTCTGTATGCGAGCTTTCCAACCCTCTCTATAATCTAGAATGGACCTACATATCTCGGGACTAACTTCCCTGTCTTTCCAAATCTTACCACTCCCTTCATACATGACACCTTAATAAATATCTTATCTCCAATTGAGAATCATAGGTATTTACGCCTCTTATCTGCGTAACTCTTCTATCTGGACTATGCTTCCTTCATCCTTTCCCGAATCAACTCAATCTTCTCTGACGCCTCTCTAACCAAATCTGGACCTAAGACTAACCTATCTCCAGTCTCCAGCCTACATGCTGGCGATTTGCATGGTTTTCCATACAAAGCTTCAAACAGCGTCTTCCTATACTAGTCTGATAACTATTATTATAGGAAAACTCAACCAAAAGTAGGTGGTCTTCCCAAGATCCACCACAGTCCAATACACAAGCTCTCAATAAATCCTCGAGTACCTTATTGACTCTTACTGTCTGCCCATCTATCTGATGGTGATATGCATTATTCATTTTAAGCTTGGTACCTAATACCTCTTGTAGACTCTTCTAGAATTCACTAGTGAACAGAGCATCTCTGTCACTGACTATGCTACTAGAAACTCCTTGCAATCTAACTATGTTCTTCATGAACAACTTAGCTAAAACATGTGCCATCCTGTTTGACTTAACTGGAATGAAATGGGCACTCTTGGTCAATCTGTCCACTATAACCCATATACTTTCATTACCCCTATTTGACCTTGGCAACTCGTCTATAAAATCAATGGATATCGAATCCTATTTCCAAACTAGAATCTCTAAAGTTTAAAGTAACCTACTTGGCTTCTAATGTTCGGCTTTCACTTATTGACAGTTTGCATGATGCAGTATCCCTCTTCATACCTTCCCAATAGAAGCTCCTCTTCATATCTTGATACATCTTTGTTCCTCCAGGATGGATTGTAAACTTGGATCGATGACATTCTCCAAGAACTTCTTTCATCAAGTCCTCAACATTCGGAACACACAACCATCCCTACTTTCTCAACCATCCTTTTTTATCAAAGCTAAAATCCTTTAGATCATCGATCTCTGATCCTACCTAAAGCCTTCTGATCCTCTCGGCTAACACTGGATCCTCCTTCTGCTTAGAAGCGATCCTCTCAATCAATACAACATGGCGGTACTCTGACTAGAACTAGCAGTCGATCTTAACTGTACCCCACAACTGGCCAAAGCTTCTAAATCCTTCCACTCAGCTAACATAGCTAACACCACACTCTGATGTTTTCTACTAAGAGCATCTGCTACCTTATTACCTTTCCCTGGTGTATACTCTATACCAAAATCATAAGCAGCCAAAAATTCTAGAAACCTCTACTGTCTCATATTCAACTCTCTTTGAGAGAATAAATACCATAAAGACTTATGATCCGTATAAAGCTCAAACCTCTCCAGTAGGAGATAATGTCTCCAAATCTTTAATGTGAAGATCACCGCCGCCAACTCTAAATCATGAGAATGATATCTAACTTCATGCAGTCTAAGCTATCGTGAAGCATAGGTAATAATTGTACCATTCTCCATCAATACTGCTCCTAATCCAGTTCGCATGCATCGGTATAAACCACCAACCCTTGGTTTCCACTTGGAACTACTAACACTAGTGCATTGCTCAACAAATGCTTTAACTTAAGGAATGCTTCCTCACATTTGTCGAACCAAATAAACTTCACCTACTTTCTGGTTAGTTTAGTTAAATGTGTTGCTATCCGCGAGAAATCCTTATTAGATCTCTAACAGTAGCCGACAAGTCCAAGAAAACATCTTATCTCGGTCACCGTCTCTGGTGTCTTCCAATTATTCACAGCTTTGATCTTATCTGGATCGACTGATAAGCCTTTCTATGAAACCACGTAACGAAGAAATTTAACCTCTTTCTTCCAAAAATGGCACTTGGTAAACTTCACCTTTAGCTGATTCTGCCTTAGCGTCTCAAACCCCACTCTAAGATGAACTTCATGCTCTCTCTCATGCTTAGAGTATACTAAAATGTCAACTATGAATACCAGTACAAACCTATTCAAGTACTCTCGGAAAACTCGGTTCATCAAATCCATGAAGAAAGTAGGTGCATTCGTTAATCCAAATGGCATCACCAACCACTCATACGAACCATACCTAGTCTGAAATGTCTTCAAAGGAATATTGTCCTCTACCACTCTTAACTGATGGAAACCTATCGCCAAATCCAACTGGGAAAACACTCTGGCTCCATTAAACTGATCGAATAGATCATCCGTTCTTGGCAAAGAATACATATTCTTGATCATCCTTTCGTTTAACTTACGTTAGTCGATACACATCCTCAACGACCCATCTGGTTTCTTCACGAGAACCGCGGCCACACCCCAAAGCGAACTGCTTGGTCTAATAAAATTCCTTCCTTCATGGTCCACTGGCTGCACCTTCAATTCCTTCATCTCAGTTGGTGTCATTCTGCCAGGTGGTCTACTCACAGCTTTGGCTTTGGGTGTAAGATCTATTTGAAAATGAACAGCTCTTTTGGGTGGTAGTCCAGTGACTGGCTCAAAGACATCTGCAAACTCTCTTGCTACTCGAACCTAACTTAACTCATCTCCTACCTCCATAGCACTAAGCAAAGCACTAACACTCCGATCAGCATTCTCCACTGAGAATATCACTCGGTTATGACTATCAGGGTGTCTCAGTGGTATCTCCCTATCTTGGAAAAATATTCTAGCCTCATAACTACCCAGCCAATCCATACCCAAGATGATCCCGAAATCTACAAAATTGATAACATACAAACTGCATGCAAACTTATGACCTAACAAATCAAGTTCTAACTAATTACATCTCAACCCTAGAGTTGCATACTCTCCTATTGAATTCGCAGCCCTTAAGGAAGTAACAAGGTAGGTGGGTTTAAAGCATAATCTATCAACCAAACACTAAGATATAAATGAATGTGATGCACTGGTATAAAAAATTACTCTAATTGGAATACTCTGAATCAAAAGCATACCTTCCATCATAGTCTTTCCCTTATCTACTACAGTAAGCCTAGCTGGTCCAATAGCAAAGACCTTTCCTTTGTCCGCTATAACTGGCTCTTGACATTGATTCTTGTAATGCCCAACTTGATCACAGTTGAAGCACTTCACATTATTCTTGTTTGCAGCTTTCTACCCATTTCCACCCTGGCACTCATTCGCAAAGTGACCCTTCTTATCACACTTATAAAAAACTATCTCAGCCTTTGACTTCTTAGCAATATCTCCCTTCTGGGCTCCCTTATTTTTGAATAACTTTCTCTTCTTCCCTTGAGAACCCTGAGTTTCCACTGGCTTCTCTTTAGCATAATCAGCAAGTAACTGCTCATGGCGAATGGCTATCTCCACCACCACATTACAAGGATCAATACATGTGTCAAGGTCACTCTGTTAAGCTCGGGCCACAATCCCCAAATGAACCTCTCATTCCTTCTGATGTCATTATCTATAGTAGCATATCCATATCGAGACAACCCTTCAAACTTAGTTGCATACTCGATTAGAGACATCTCTTCCTGAACTAGATCCATAAACTTCCTCATCGGCTCAGACTTAGCGAACTCAAATACAAATTTCTACTCAAATCTCCTTTTAGAATCAGCCCAAGTAAATTGCTCTTCCGAAACTCTAACAGTAACACTATTCCACCAGTGTAGCACTGACCCCTGCAACTGTCTAGAGGCCAACCTTCTCTTTTACTCATCATTCAGACTCAAATCAGTAAATATGCGCTCACAATGTAATAGCCATTTCTCCACCTCTATGGCACTCTCCGTCCCCATGAATGGCTTTCCACCTAAACTGGTTTAATCTCTACTCAGCAAAGCATAATTATTCCCAATTGGAGCCAAAGGATTAGCTCCTCCTACATTTCCAGTAACACCAAAAGCAGCTCCTGCTTACATTAACCCAACAAAGAATAGATACATTGTCCCCGTATCTACTGGTGGATTTCCAGCATCTACATTGGCTTCAGCATTTTGATTATTACCATTAGTCGGTCGACTCGGGTTCCTCGTGGCAGTGGGTCGAGCATTTCCATTAGTTGTGGTGCTTCCTCTACCGAGATTTCCTCTTCCGTTTCCTACTTCCATATCTCCTTTTTAGTAAATCTGCATACGAGCCTTAGGAAGACACAGAAGAACAGTCTAAGAGAGCGGGGAACATGTACTTATGTATATATAACTATATATCAAATACAAATACGTTACTATAGCATTAACCCAAATCCCAATCTTATTATCTGAATTATTGGATTATGTTTGAAAAATCTTTTAGGTTTAAGTTCTTTTAAAGTTTCATAAACCTATGTTCTAATGCCAACTTGTAACGTCCTCCTACTTGGAGGCCCAAAACTAATGGCTACGGATGCAGTAATCATCCAAAGTTATTAAACCTCGACGACCAAATATGGTGATATTAGATACATTGATACACAAAAACACAAAAATATGGAAAAAAATTAAACAACAAAAAAATTCCACATTTCATTTCAAAATATTCAAAATTGATTACATAATCCCAGTATGCAGCCCACGTTTAGATAAAATATAATTAATATAAAATATGCTAAGAGCGACATATAAAGATGCCCTTTTGGTTGATCAGAGCATATAATAAGGCAATAAAACATATTTTCATTTACAATCAAAACACACAGCGGAAATAAAAGAACTCTAATAACAAGCTTACCTCCTACATGTCTTCGAAAGCTTTATTCGTCTAAAAGAACACCGGGAAACCTTAACTCTCAACCTACTCAAAATCAATTGAGTACCCAAGAGTTTAAGGGGAAAATAAAAGTTGAGTCAAACATGAAGCCTGGTAAGAATAATAATCTACCATCTCAAACCATTTAGATATCTAGTCAGACCAGCCGCTTAGCGCAATGGGTTTTCCCCTTCCTAAAACATTTATAAAAACATATATTGTGCTCCTGCATCCACAATGGTTAAAACAAAGTATTTCAAAACATTATGATGATATGAAAAGCAAGTAAATCAAAACTGGATTACCCATCCCCATTCATTCTGACTATCTGTCTCAATTATAGTTTCCAAGGTCACTATTAACCTGTCAAATGTTTATGGACTATCTGTCTGATTCATAGTTTTCATGGGATCACTAAGAACCTATTGGTAACTCCAATATCTTTTCCCTTATCCTAGTTTTCATGGGCTAACTAGAAACCTATTGACTAACTGTCAATATCTTAATCCACATATAGTTTTCATAGGCTAACTATAAACCTAGGGCCCCATGATAGTATCAAATCGTAGTTTTCATGGACTGACTATGAACCTATTGGCCCCTCGCATTATCTTTTGTTATACACAGTTTTCATGGGAATACTGTGAACCTATTGGCCCTTGCCAATATCTTTTAATTAAGCTTTCAACATTTCTTAAGTTATATTCACTACTCGATCAACCTAGCCGGTTATTCTGCCCTTCCCCAAAGTACCATTATGGGTTAATTACAATGTGAATAAATATACGAAGAAGTAATTATAACAACAAGATAATACCAACACATGAGGTTTATTATCCTTGAAATCATATATATATATATCCTGGTTAAAACCTTTAACCTTTTAATCAACAAAAACTTCATTTTGGGTTTATGTTTTGAAATCTTAAAACATCTCTTTCGAAACCTCTGGATAACCTCCTTCGAAAGCAAAGAAAACCTCTTTTCAAAACACAATAAAATACTTTTTGAAGCCCTTGTTTAATAATCTATTTCGAAACCAATTATACCTTTTGATGGTATCAATGCTGTGACGCCCCACCTCTATACTCACACTAGCCAAGGACACTACAGGGTAATTCCGTCGACTAGCACGAAGAATAAGGCTGTTGAGAGCGTCTATCTGTGTAATTGCTTTGTGCGAGTACCGATATGTCAGAAAATATAACTTACATTTCATTTCAAGAGGAAATCCGACATATCAAATACAAACTCAAAGCTACCACACAGTGGCTAAGTGGACTTCGAAAACAAATATAGAAATAAACATAACACAAATCAGTCATAGATATTCATATCACAAAGGCGGAATCAGATATGAATATAACACATAAAAGTGTACATCAAAGTAGTGGTCAAACAAGATCCACTACATCACAAATGAATATATACAAGTGCTAGACAAAAGAATAATTATACATCAAGGAGTCTATAGCTCAAATGTATAATAACAAAAACTACTAATCTAAAGTAGTTAGCCAAAAGTCAAGAGAAGGGCCCTGATAAGAAGTCAAGCAGGAGCACCTGAAATATCTCGGTCTGACTCGAGTATTATTTAAGAAGAAAATAATAAACGGATTAGTCTAGCTATAAATATCAGGTAAAATGAGATAGGATAAGAGATATGACCAAAAACGTATGATAACAAAAATGCCATACTGTGTCAAGTATACATTTAACAACAAAGAAAAGTCATACAATTATCTCAAAAATCTCATAACATCAAAAAGAATGTCATATTCTTTATTTTATTCACCAAGCCACGAATATTGACAAACATATCGTTGCCAATCGCAAAAATTGGTGAAACATAAATTCCAGAAATCATCAATTAGAAACACAGAAATCACAAGGGGGAGGCCTATTACAAACGGGAGCATGAAAACTCCCAACACGTGTATCACAAACGAGATGATATCCCATAAACTGAACATCGACGCACCTAGAAAGATACGCCCCATTCACAGTCGAACATCGACGCACCTAGAAAGATACGCCCCATGCATAAATAAACATCGACGCACCTAGAAAGATACGTCCTATGTAAAGTCTAACATCGACGCACCTAGAAAGATACGCCCCATGTAAAGTCTAACATCGACGCACCTAGAAAGATACACCCTATGCAAAGTCGAACATTGACGCACCTAGAAAGATATGCCCCATGCATAGACGAACATCGACGCACCTAGAAAGATACGCCCCATGCTCTGACATATTGAGCCGATTGCTCCACGAACGGTCCAAAGACCATGGGTCGCTAACCCATAAAAATGAGACGAAGCTCATTAGGACGAGGTACTGTCCCCCACGTGGACAAAGAGACATCGCACATTGCTAGTCTAAACCGTAAAATGATCATCATCGATCATCAAGAAGTGTCAATTACACTAAGCTAGTAAATATATGAGTTTAGCTTCATGTCCCATAACCACTAGTTTAACTTAAATATTTACGAACAAATTGTAGATTTCCACTCGAAAGTTGTCATAAGAGTTTCAATCGAACAAGTCTAAGAATTAACTGACAAAGTAAACGCAAGCGTTTCATACCACTTGTTTTGCTAAGCCGTTTAATTGGATTTCTCGAACGAGTGAGGTAAAGGTTTGTATATACTAATAGATTGGAAAACGGTTTTATAAACGAGTTTGATATTGAAAGTAAACGTTGAAATTGTTTTAATGAAAGAGTTTTAGTATTTACTACTAGTATAGAAACCTTTGCATTTTAAAGTGACAAACCATAGAAATGATTGTAGGAACAATCAATCACCAAAAACTCACATACGAAGACGTGAATTAAATCCAAAGAAATCGATACCAAATCCATCAAAATGGATATTCCCAAAAATCCAAAGAAAGAAGTCATCAAAGTCGATAATAAGTGATAACAACTAACCGGATCAACAAAAATCGATAAACATTGGAAATCAGCTCAAAACAGCCCAAAATAGGCAAAGTGAACAGTTCCAGATGTCTGGGGGATTGATCCAGATGTCTGGCCCTAGGTTCTGGCCCAAAATAGGCAAAACTGCACATTTCAGACGTCTGAAATTACCAACCAGACGTCTGATTTTTGCGTTTTCCAGGGAGCAATTCCAAACTTTTAGATTTTTCAACCAGACGTCTGAATTTGAATCCAGATGTCTGGAATTCAATCCAGACGTCTGAAATTTCCTGGTAGGCAAAAATCAGCCTAGCCCAAAAAGGGCGAAAATCCAAACGAAATGCGATCGATCAAGCAACGACGACTAAGGATTTATGCCAAGCAACAACCCAGCCTTATAGGCTCTACGATACACCCCAAACATCAATGTCCAAACATCCATATTAGGATTTTCATAGAATTGGACCAAAACACCCAAATTTGGAAAATTCACCAAATCAACTCAAATCAAAAGCAAATGAACATGAACAAGCGTTAGGAATTCATACCTAACAACAATGATAGCTATAGACGTAGATGTGACTCACCTTTCATCTCAAAAACGATGAAGGAGAAGCTTGAAAGCAAAGGAAGGTCAACTACTCTTCAACTTCAACTCTAGAAGCTTGAATCTAAGCTTAAAAGAAGAACATTTCCTAAGTTAGGTTTAGGAATTTTCTGAAATTAAAGAGAGAATGAGTTGGAGAAGAAGGAGGAGATGCTTACCAAAGCTTCACCTTGAATTTGGAGCAAGAATTTGAGTTTGAAAGAGGAACTAGGGCTTGGAAATTCCTATTTCCCATTCTCTTCCCCCATTTTCAGTTTTGCTAGAGTTTAAGAAAATAGAAATGAAGTGAGGAGGAGAGGAGAGGGGCTGAACTAGGTTATAGAGTGAGTTGGGGTGAAACCCAAACCCAAAGCCCAATAGAAAATAGAAAAATTCAACTTACTCCAAACCTATCGAAGCTTATACTCAAAAAAGTCGCAAACGACATTTTGAACTCAATGGAAGTGGTCTCGAGTTCTAATTCGATTGTTTGCAAAAAGTAGCTTTTCGGACTTTAATCCGATTAACGATGCTATATTTAAATAAAATATTTAAATATACAATCGTAAAATATGCGGGTTGTTACAAATGCGTTCTTTAAAACATAGCTTCAAGAAAAATGAAAGTACCCCTTTCGAAAGTATCTCTTTTGAAACCCTTATAAAATTGTTTGGGGAAAGTTGATGGTGTCAGAACGATCTATTCGAAAGCACAAACCTTTAAGTTAAAATTTCAAAGGATAGAGTCGAAACCCCCTTTCGACTCCATTTCCTTCGGAACCCTCAACCCCTTTCGAAAGCATTTGGGAAGTGGCTTAGCTTAGGTTAAAACAAAGTCAACCTTTCAAAAGTATTGATAACTTCAATATACTCGAAAGGAAATAGCGGCTGGGTTTCGACTTTAGTCGAAACCATTACTTTCGAAAGCACTTATTAAAAAATAAAGGTATCCATTCGAAAGCTAATACTTTAAACATAATATAGCAACCTTCTTCGAAAGCTATATATAAACTCCTTTCGAAAGTATATGTTTCGACTGGGTCAAAATCTCTAAGCAATACAAAGCAAATACTTAACTTTTGAAAACCAAACAGGGTTCTGACCCAATCGGAAGCATTCCTTTCGACACCATGGCTTCCGCCTTCCTTCAAATCCACTGCGTACCATCTAAGTGATACCTTGTGTATTGGTACCGATTAGGTGGCGAGATGGAGCGGAGTCAATGGAGTCGAAAGGTATTGCTATTTCAGGTGGAACTAACTTTTCTGAATTAAAGAATGAAATTTAGCTACTTTTAATAATTGCTTTTTAAAAACTTGCCTACTAGTAAACATTTTATTGGTTGCCTTAAAACTTTTAAATTACTTTACATTTAGAACTGCCGTATTTAATCAGATCTAAATCAAAGAAATTATAACCTTTAAGCCCTTCCATTTAACAAAACCAACTTTTATAGATAAGTCCCTCTTTTAAAATAATTTATTTTCCCTAGCAATTTAATTGGGGAAAATCCCCAAAAATCCTAGAAATTCAACTTCATTATGTAATCAAACATATTAAAATTTTAGACCTAATTTCTTCCTGAAATTCTCGAAATAAAATTTAGACCCAATTATATCACATATTCCTTTAGAAATTTCATAATAAAGTTTCCATAGCTTAGAAAATTCTAAAAATTAATACCCATCAACCAAATCATGTTTTACTTAACATAAAATTCTTCCATGGCATTCTAAAATCCACAAACCTCGGTTTTGTCCTAAATCCATGCAAATTCATATGTAAATCAATTAATATAAATCAAATACAATATAGCTCAAGCATATCATCATCCATATCATCATAAAAATGAGTTTAATGTTAAATCTGAAAACATATGAACATAAGATAAAATAGAGATGGAATGGATTATTATTCACCTTAGATATGATAAGGAATTTGAGATTTGTTGTTGATTAATGCTTCCTAGCTTTGATCTTTAGCTTTAGATTGAATTCTTCCTCTTTTCCTCCTTGTTAATGGTCGGCTCTATTTTAGGTTTATGATTTGCGTTTGTTAAAAATGAGAAATGAAACGTGAATGGGCAATTACAAAGGAGTATAACTATATATAATGAAATGGTTATTTACGACTATGCCCATGTGTAAATTAATTAACTTATAAACCAATTTAAGCCCATTTATTTTTTTATAAAGCACGGCCCTGTATATGATTTATTCAAATCTCAATCCCCTAATCATCATTATTCTATTTAATTTATCTAATTAAATTTCCAGAATAATGTTATAAAAAATTAGGGATGTTACACTCATTAGAGATAGGGTTAGTAACATCCTAAAATTAGTTTGAGTGTGTATATATATAAATGAGCACATATTTGTTAGTGCTATAAAAATGTTTTATATTATGTAGATTCATCAGTTAAGTGGTTTATGAATCCTGGTCGAGGCAGAAGGAACAACTATGTCGATAGGGGTATCTAAACCCTTGGACAAGGCAAACTGATAAAGCATTATTGTGAATTTGGTAAATAGAATAATTTTACGTAGTTTATATTATATATGAGAATATTTTTTAGAAATCAATATGAAAATTTATGACGTGTTCATTTGTCTTGAAATGATAATATTCAGTTATTATCATTTATTGTTTGATTGGTCATTCTCAGCCAGTTTACAAGCATCGATTATATTTTGTTGATTTATTGTTTGTGCTTGGATAGTTTATGAGCATTTATTATTTTGGTTGAATTAAATATGAGCACCTTGTGAATTCAATTTCATAGTTTCATTATAAGGCGTTCGATGATAATGTTGGGTTAAAATTAAAATTTAATTTTGATAAAGGTTATTTACTGTAATCTATACAAAGATAATAATTATGGAATCTCATATATAAGAAAGCATATTTGGTATAAGTATGATATATAAATATGGTTACAAACAAAAAGGATTCAAACTGAGAATTTGAGAATTTAAATCCATGTGTTTCTAGAGAAAAGATTTCAAAGTTTTCGAAAAATTAATAATAATATTATTTTTAAAGTATGGATGCATAGAAATATTTTAAAGTGGATTTAAAAAGAGAAAGAAAGCATTGAACTCACTTCCGTCACTAGAAAATAATTCTGGTGATGACTTCAGCATCATCGACGCCCATTTTCGAGTTTCTATGTGAGGGATTGCTACTATAGTTATTTTTATCAATTTATTTTGGTAAGATAAATTTTGTTTAAAATTCTGAAGGAAATACAAAAAAGACATGTATATTATTATTTCGAAATGAATTGAAAATAAAACCTGGTGTTTAGTTCTTAAATTTTCATTTAAGTGATATTATAGACGCTCATGTATCCTATCTATTAGGATAGTTTGGTTTGTGTATCTCATATTGATATATTGATTGGTATTCATTTATTGAAATGAAATGGAATTTTCGGCGATTTTGGACAATCGAAAACTTCCGAGTAATTGAGAGGTTGAAGCTAAGTATTTTTATGGAAACATAAGAAGACAAGTTTTTATAACATACAAATTTGAGAAATTAATAAGCTAAAAACAAATTTTAAATTTGTCGAACATTCTGGTTAAGTAAAACAATATTTGAAAATATAGTATATAAACTCTTGGGATGTAGAAGAGTGTTATACAAATATGAACTTAGGTTTTAAAGTGATTAATAAACCCTAGATGTGTTTTACAAGATATTTATAAACTTAAGAAATGATTTTATCTAATGTTTCATAAATGATTTTCGTATTAAAGGAAAATACTATTGGAGTAATTAGTTGTGACTTAAAAAGAATGTGGTTCAAAATGAAAAGAAATTGTTATAATTAAGAAACCATTGGAATAAATACGTAAGTTATATGTAAATCATTTTATTCCCGTAACTGTTTAATCCAAATACGAGTATACGGATTTGGGGTGATTTGCACCGGTTCGAGTTAGGATTTTTCACTCGATTCTTGACGGTGAATAAGTGATATGGATTTTTAATTTGCTTTAGACGTTTTCTATCATAGCTTTTAGCTATATGAGGAGAAGAAGGGTTCTAATCTAGGAACTAGATCAGGGTCTGCACTAGAGGGCTCAAGTGAGTGATACTAATTTAGAAGTGAAATTTGTGTGATCAAACGAGTGATCAAATTTGATATTGTGTACGGATAGTATATGTACATCCTACGGGATTTAATAAACTGTATGCTTTAGACTTTAGAAACACAAGTTATATAGTTTTTCAGCAATTGTAAGTGAGATGCAGGTTAATAGAAGCAAAGGCTTGCTTATTGCTTTTGGTTTTATGAGTAGAGTTGGTTTGCTCGACTAATAGGTACACGTTTATATTATTGTTGATGATTTTATGCCCCATATATGGGAGGCCAATTTTGAGCTTTGTTTTCTTGTTTGTTTTAGGCCCCTTGGAGTGAATTGTAATATTTTCGATCGAGCCGCACAAAGGAGGTGCTACTAGAGTTTACCATAACTTTAAGAGACTTGGAAATTTAATAATCCATATCAACCAATTGATTGTGAAATTTTTTGGGTTTTGTGACATTTCTCTTCCTTTGGGAATTTCGGGGATGAAATTCTTTTAGGGGGGAGAATGTAAGAACTCGGAGTTTTTAATATTTCGAATAAGGAAATTTAATTTATTTAAATATTCAGACTTTGATTAAAATTTAATAAGTAATGAGGAATTTAATTTTTATAATATAATGACTTGATTTTTATTGATGTGTTTTTAATTTAATTATTTTGTGATCTTACGTAATAAGATAACGTGTGTATTTTATAATTATTTTGCAATCGGCTCGCATTTTGGTGCACGATCGTATTTTTTTCTATCGTTCACGGTATATATGTGAACGAAATACTATGTAGCAGAGTACCATAAATATCTCTTTCCATAACCTTTTAAAATCAAATTCAAAAATCTAAACAATTCATCAATGTTGATTTGATTTTTAGATGAAGTGTTGCTTCAAAAAATTGGTTTGCTTGAAAAATAAAATTTAATTATGAAGGAGGATTTTGACCCTTGGTTATAAAAACAAAGACTTTGAACACTTAACCATTTTTTTCTTTCATTTAATTTTTCAACACTGCCTTGTCTTTCCCTCTCTTTTCTCAGTTTCAACTTTCTTGCAACCAAAAAAATGGTTCCTAAAATTCAAAATAAAAGTAAATACTCAATGGAAAAAATCAAAGCTCTTTGAATCTGAAATGGAGAGATCTACATGTTGTCATGTTCTTGGAGGTTGCGGCATCAATTTGAGAAGCTTGAAAGTTTTGGTCATGTGCTTGAGGGACTAGGGTTATGGATTTGACAAGCATGGGGAAGCTAGAGGTAAATTAAAGATCATCAGTGGGTTGCTTGTATCTGGGAGCTCCTTCTTGCTATTTTCAGAATGCTCGTTGTACATTTGGGTGGTGTGTCAATTTCTGGGGGTGAAAGTAGTGAGAAATTCACGATTATAATTACTCGATCGGGGTAGGAGTTGGAGGCATCATTGCGAAGTTTTGGTGAAGAGGAGTTCGACAGAGCTGTCTTGAGGTGATTTCATGGTCAAATGATGGAGCTACGCTGTGCGTGTACAAAGAGGAGGCGGTGTCAACTACTGGGGCAGGAGCTTTTGTTTTTGAGGAGGAAGAGTTAAGTGGTGGTTAGTAATTAATTAATAAGCTAATTAAGTGTTAAATGATTTATTATATTATTTAATGCCAAATCTTATAAAATCAACCTCTCTCTCGTACGAGGTCGAATTTGGACACGGTCAATTGCGTTGAACTTCAAGGAACATTGGCTATGCGATGGAATTAGTTTCATTAATTTTGAAGCTAGTGAAATTTTAGGCTAAAATCGAACGTTTTTCAAATTTAGTTCAAACTTGAACGCCATTGGAATTTCAATGAGTTAAATCCACCTTTTTGGAGAATCAATATGATATATAGTAGATAAAAATTTATTGTTTTCTGTTTGGATGAAATATTGGTTGGTGAGTTAAAATATCCGCTTTTGAAAAGCGAATGTCATTTAAACTGAAATATAGGGAATTTTTTTAGAGAAATCCAAATTTCTCACCATAGTGATTTGGATTTCCAGTTATACACTCGTTGATTTTAATTTTAGTTATATACCTATTATAAAGATTGTTAAATGTTGAAATTTGATTTTTGGGCCACATTGGATGTAACACCGACATATGTTTAAAAATTAAACCTTTCTAGAGAAAAGGTAGTGATTGCATTGGATAAGTGATATAGTAACAATTGGCCTCGATATAGTTAATTACTATTTGATGTTGGAAATGGTTTTTCGATTTGAAAAATGATTTTTAATCTGACCTTTTGGATTTTCTGTGATATTTTATTTAGAATAGTTTTGTACTTCTTTATTTGACTTTAATTTCTTTTATTATTCTTTTCTAATAAATATATATATGTAAATATTTTAAATTATTCTAAAAAAAGTATATATCTTTATAGAAAAGTTATTATAATAATGAATGTTTATTATAAAAGAAAAATAAAGGGGTTGATCATATATTTTAAAGTGATTTTGTTTTTAAAAGAAGAAAGAAATATTTTAGAATAATTATTCGTAAATATTTATATAAATGTTGTATAAAGTGATAGATTTGTAAATATTATTTTATATGTAAAAGATAGTTTTATAGGTAGTATTTTACAAATAAAAGAATGGTTTTTTAAATGATATTCGATAAAAAGGAAATTAATATCATTATAGAAAATTCGAATAATTAATTCCATTTGTGGAATTATGGTGATATAGGAAATGATCGTTTGATGAAAGTATTTGGTCTTATTTTGGAAACGAAGATTTGTGTTAAGGATATAAGATCTATAAAGATGAGTTTTGGATTTATAAAGGATTTTTATAAGGGATTTTTCTAAAGGAACTTTATAATTAAATTTTGGAATTCATGGGAAGTATATTAGTTTTATAATTTTATATGAGGAGATTTATAAAAAGAGTTTAATAAATAGAAATGGATTTATAAATATGAAAGAAGTCTTTATTAAAGGAGTTTATAATTATATAGGAGTTGTATAAAAGGAGTTTGTGAAAACGTTTATTTATGTAAAAGAGTTTATTTATATAAAAAGGGTTTTATAAATAGAATGGAGTTTTATAAAGGAATTTTATAAAAAGAAATTATAAAAAAAATGAGACCATATTTTCATTAGTGATCTTTTTAAGTTACGGTGGTATGGAAAATGTTCTTTTCATACTTAACACCAAATTCCTAGGTATGAAAACTCGTTTCTATCTTGAGAAATAAGAATGTTCGAGGCAAGTATAGTTTTCTAACTTGTCCGATCTCATTTTTAATCGAGGGATGGTACTGTTTGAAATCGGGAAGCGGTGTTAAGTATAGTTGGTCTAATTTTTATACAATCTATTTACTTACACCAAAACGAAAGTGTTTAGGTTTGATGTTTGTTAACAGATTATCAGATAAGAAAGCCAAAATCGTTACTTGTTATTCACAAACCAAAGAGTATATATACATAACACTTTCAGCCCAGTAAAGCCCACAAGCTAAAGCCTACAAAATACAAATAGGCTGGGCCTTATATCACAAGGCAAAAGAAACAAACAACTACAAAATATAAATGTATACAAAAGAATACAATTACACATATGTAACCCTCATAACACTCCCCCTCAAGTTGGTGCATATTCATTTATCATGCCCAACTTGTCACTCAGGAATCTAATTCGTGCTCCATTCAACGCCTTGGTGAATAAATCTGCAAGCTGATCACCAGACCGAACATGCTTCAGATTTACCAACCCCATTTGTACCTTCTCTCTGATGAAATGGCAGTCCACCTCGATATGCTTTGTCCTCTCATGAAAAACTGGGTTGGTTGCAATATGAACCGCTGCTTGGTTATCACACCACAGGTCTACTGATTCTACCTTCTTCATCTTTAATTCAGACAACACATGACTCAACCACATCAACTCACAAATTGCATTTGCCATGGCTCTATATTCTGACTCAGCACTTGAACGAGACACAACAGTCTGCTTCTTGCTTTTCCATGACACTAGGTTACCTCCAACAAAGACACAATACCCAGATGTTGACCTTCTATCTGATTTAGATCCAGCCCAGTCAGCATCAGTGAAACCCTCTATCTTGTTATGACCATGATTAGTATACTCAATGCCTTTACCTGCTGTTCCCTTCAGATAGCATAGAATTTGCTTGAGTGCATTCCAGTGATGTATTGTAGGTGAATTCATGAATTGGCTAACAACACTGACTGGAAAAGCAATGTCAGGCCTTGTTACTGTTAGATAGTTTAATTTGCCAACTAACCTTCTATACATTTCTGGATTATCAAACAATTCACCTTCAGTTGTTAATCCCTGGCTTGTATCCATAGGAGTTGTGCATGGTTTTGCACCTAAATGTCCTGTTTCTGAAAGCAGATCCAGTGTATACTTTCTTTGTGTCATGAAGATATGTCCATTATCTCTTATCACTTCGATTCCTAAGAAATACTTCAACTCACCTAAATCTTTTGTATGAAACTGAGCTTGAATAAATGTTTTAAGATCAATAATTCCCTTCTTATCACTTCCAGTTATCACAATATCATCAACATAGACTACAAGGAGAATTATTCCTTCTCGTGAAATCTTATAAAATACAGAGTGGTCAAAGTTACTTTTAATTATACCAAATTTCTCAATTACTTGACTAAATTTGCCAAACCATGCTCTTGGACTTTGTTTCAACCCATATAAACTTTTCTTTAACCTACATACCTTTCCTTGCTCCCCCTGAGCAACAAAACCAGGTGGTTGCTCAACATATACCTCCTCCTTTAAGTCCCCATGTAAGAAAGCATTCTTTATGTCTAATTGATGTAACTCCCAACTATGTGTTGCTGCTAAAGAAATAAACAATCTGATTGAGGTCATTTTAGCTACAGGGGAAAAGGTTTCACAGTAGTCAGTTCCATAAACTTGTGCATAACCTTTAGCAACTAGACGAGCTTTAAGTCTAGCCACTGAACCATCTGGATTCATTTTGACATTAAACACCCATTTGCACCCAATAACCTTTCTATTTTCTGGTAACTGAACTAACTCCCAGGTATGGTTTTGATCTAATGCTTCAATCTCCTCTAACATTGCCATTTTCCATTCAGATTTAGATAAAGCTTCTTTCACAGTTTTAGGAACAGTAATTTTATCAAGAGTAGATACAAATGATGCAGAAGTTTGATCTAATTTGTCATATGAAACATATGATGATATAGGATATGTACATTTGCGTTTACCTTTTCGAAGTGCAATAGGTAGATCCAGATTAGGATCTGGTCTTGAGACTTCACTATCATCCACTGTTGGGAAGTTTATCTCATCTTCTTGCGTAACACTAATATTTTCTTCATCATTTTGTGCACTGTCCTGAGGTGGATCAGCAGGATAGATTATGAAATCTTCCTCTTCACTCTGTAATTCTTTAACTGCTGGAGAAAAGTAAGGTACATCTTCTACAAATGTTACATCAATTGATACAAAATACTTATGAAGACTGGGACAAAAACATGCATATCCTTTCTGAAGTCTCGAGTATCCAACAAATACACATTTCAATGATTTCGGGTCTAGTTTGGTTAACTGTGGGTTCACATCCCTTACATAGCATACACAACCAAAAATTCTGGGTTTGACTGGATATATGGTTCTATTTGGACATAAGACTTGAATAGGAACCTCGTAGTTTAACACTGTTGAAGGCATTCTATTGATTAAGAAACATGCCGTACTCACAGCATCTGCCCAGAAAACTTTGGGAACATTCATATGAAATAGAAGTGCTCTAGTAGTTTCAATGAGATGTCGATTTTTTCTCTCTGCCACTCCATTTTGAGCTGCTGTATCCACACATGATGTCTCATGAAGCATACCATACTTAGCCATATAAGTACTGAACTGACTGGACATGTACTCTTTAGCATTATCACTTCTTAGAGTTTTGATTGATACATTGAATTGGTTTCTTATTTCAGCACAAAACATAGAAAATATAGAAAATAATTCTGATCTGTTTTTCATTAAGTACAACCAAGTTACACGAGTATGATCATCCACAAAGGTTACAAAGTACTTATATCCTTTCTTTGACACAGTGGAAGACGGTCCCCATATATCTGAATGAACTAAATCAAATGCTGAAGAAGCTCTTTTATTTATTCTAGGACTCAAACTTATACGATGGTGCTTAGCAAAATGACAAGACTCACAATCTAATGTAGATATAGAATTAAATTGTGGACATAGTTTTTTTAGTAAGGCAAGTGATGGATGCCCTAACTGATAATGAGTCTTTAGAGCAGAATCAATACTTGAGCATGTGATATGGTCAGTAGATGCAGCATTGAGTGTATATAATCCTCCAGTTTGTTGACCCTTACCAATAACTTGTTTCGTCACAAGATCCTGAAACAAGCAATAATCGGGGAAGAAAGATATGCAACAATTGAGATTACGAGTAATTTGACTCACAGATAGTAAATTAAACGACAAATTCGGTAAGTATAATACTGAGCTCAATGGTAAGTGAGGATGTAAATCTACATTTCCTGATCCTTGTACATAAGTTTGTGATCCATCAGCTAGTGTAACAGCATGTGGTGACTTGTTTAAGTGAATATCAGAAAATAAACGACAATTACCTGTCATATGGTCAGTAGCACCTGAATCTATGACCCACTTAGATGTTTGATTCTCACCATTAGCAGTTTTAGCAACCATAGTGACTGAAGAAGAATTTTCACTTGGTGTATTGTTCTTCAACCCTTCTTGATATTTCAAATAGTTATTGTACTCATCAGCAGTTAATAGCACCGTTTTACTTGAATTAGCTGTATTGTTTGCCACTGAATTTTTGTACTGCAACTTCCTACATTCAAACTTAGTATGGCCCGGCTTCTTGCAATATGCACAGAACTTCCCTTGACTTCCTGATCTATTTCCTTGAACATTCTTAGTAGAAGAATTATTCCCAGATTGCCTATTATCAGATTGGGAACTTGATTTCCACGGCTGTTCATAATTCTTGCTACTGCTAATCAACGCACTGTCAACTGGAGTACTTGGAGTCTGAATAATTTCAGTTCGTAGGATTCGACTAAACACCTCCTTCAAAGATGATACATCAGATCCAGATAGGATTTGTGATTTTGCAGATTCAAAATCAGGTGTCAATCCCGCAAGAAAACTCATTATAGCCATTTGTTCTCGCTGCTGCTGTTGAACTTTAACATCTGAACTAAATGGAAGCAACAGATTCAATTCCTCATATATTTTCTTGAAATTCATAAAGTAACTCATTAATGTTTGCTCCTGTTTCTCTGCTCTATAGAACGATTTACATACATCGTACATTCTCGTCAAATTTCCTTTACCAGAGTACAAAAACTCCAAGTATTCCATCAATTCTTTCACAAATTCACAATGATCTACTAAACCAATCACTTCTGTATCAATTGAATTCCGGATCTGAAGAAATAGACGAGCATCATCTCGTAGCCACAGTAAATCCTTCTCTTCTTTAGAATCAGCAGCTGGTGGATCTTCAGTTAGGTGATTGCCTTTGTCAATACTCCTGAGGTAGAGACGAATCGTTTTACTCCAATTCAAATAGTTTCGATCATTCAACTTGTGATCGGTGATCTTGGGCATCATCTGAACGGTATCGTGAATAACCTTGTTTTCTCCCATGACTTAAACAAGCTAAGATCTGAGATCGACTGTAATCGACAAATCAGACGATCGATTGACAAAGAAGCAGTCCTAGTGGGATTTATGAATTTGAACAACTTTTGGCTCTGATACCATGTTAACAGATTATCAGATAAGAAAGCCAAAATCGTTACTTGTTATTCACAAACCAAAGAGTATATATACATAACACTTTCAGCCCAGTAAAGCCCACAAGCTAAAGCCTACAAAATACAAATAGGCTGGGCCTTATATCACAAGGCAAAAGAAACAAACAACTACAAAATATAAATGTATACAAAAGAATACAATTACACATATGTAACCCTCATAACAATGTTATTAATTTTTAAATGACATTTGTTTTAAACCAATTAATTATGATTTTGGAAACGAAATCTTTCGTAAGATTTGTGAATATACTTATACCATTGAGATACGTATATGAGTACATTTCCTAAGTTTTGAAAAAGTAGTGGTTGTGAATATACTTATACTATTAACATAAGTATACGAGAAGTTTCTTTATAAGTTTTGAAAGTGAAATGTTTTGTGAGTATGCTTATATAGTTAAGATAAGTATACCAATATTCTTAAAGTATTGAAAGGAGTTGAGGGGGTTTGTAAATATATCTTTGTAAAAGTATTTTGATACAAGTATTTACAAAGTAGTTTTGTGAAACGAGATGATTAATTAAAGAGGCTTAGTGATTGCTTTATGCTTAATCGTGCTTGGTTAAATCTTTGGTTGAATTGTTTGTTATTTGATAGTTAAATAACCGACTATCAAATCTTTTCCAATTTTAAAATTATCATTGTCGGTTTGACGAGACTGGGATCAGATATATTATCTGAAAACCACTTAAAATCGAGATAAGTATTCGAAATGGAAGACATCTTGAAGATGTTTGAAGATGGAGATCCTTAAAGTGCAAGGGCTACTTGCTACTAATCCTAAGGCTGATTTCAAAAAGGATGTAGTAGAAGTAGTGCCTTCAATTTGTTCATAACATGAGCAACTTGTATGGACAAATGCTAGCATTGCATTATTGCTTGGAGGGTAGTGTTAGCGTTCCAAATGGGATTTGCTAAAAAGGTAAGATGATGCCTCTAACCTCAACAACTGAAAATGACTAAACCAAGGGATACGTCGCAAGGCTATGTGGATCGCACCTATTTGTGTATTATCATCATCTTTTTAGATTATTATTTATTGATTTGATTGTGCATGAGATCTCTTGAAAAAAGATTGCAAAGCAACCGGAAGGATGAAACATTCGATGTTATCCAATAAGGGGTAGGCCGGTGATGCCATGCAAGGGGTCATTATAAAGCCCTCGGTACACTTTATCTAGAGGTATATTATGATAGGCGGTACCCCATTAGCCTTGTCATTGATGGAATCCATTCTCCAATAAGTGTCCTTCGGACTTAGTTGTATACTTATTATGCTGGAATTTAATTAATGTAACAATTTCGACTATAATTCAATATTTATTGTAAACCCTAAACATTATTATAAGATTCGAAGATTTCTAATGGAATGGTTTGGTTGTTATAAGGTAAAAATCCATTCATGTTTGCGTGCGGTGTGGTCTTACGAGATACCTTTATTTTTAAAAGGTTTTACAACATTAAAGTTCATTTGATGTGTGTTTCTTATGCCGGTTTACCACAATGATTCAGGCATTATCTTCTTATAATGCTTGGGTCAGACGGAGCGTATTTATAGATTTAGTTTGGATGCTTTGGCGATTCAGGAGACGAGATAGAGGCCTCATAGATGTAATTGTGTATATTTTATTTTCCACTGCATTGGCTGTTTATATTTACTAGATTTATGAGGACAAGTTGTTATAATTGTACAAACTGATGATAGATAGATATTTTGATTTGTAGTATGTATATTATAGTTTTTCTTTTATAACGATATGTTGTGTATTTTATGTTGCTCATCACGATATAGGATTCTGTTATATCTTTTCTTTCTTTTCCCCCAACACACTGTCTTTCCGGCTTTTAGATGCTTGGTACATGAATACCATGGATGTATTAGTATCAACTTTTGAAGGTCGAAAAGGCGGGTCATTACAAGTAATATCAGAGCTTAGGTTGAACGAACACCTAGGCTTTGGTAGGGTAGACACATTAGAGAAAAGGTTAGAAACACCCTAGAATTAGTTTGAGTGTGTGTGTCTATATATAAGCGTGTGTTAGTGCAATAAAAATGTTTTACATTGTGTTGATTTATCGGTTAAGTAGTTTATGAATCATGATCGATACAGAAGGAACAACTGTATCGATATGGAGTTCGAAATTCTTTGACAGGGCAAACCAACATAGTGTGAATTTCGTAAATGAAATAATTTTAAGTAGATTATATTATATGTATAAGAATAATTTTCAGAAATCGATATAGAAATTTATGATGAGTTTGTTTGTCAGGAAATGATAATATTTAGTTATTATCGTTTATTGTTTGATTGACCATGTGACGCCCCACCTCTATACCCACGCTAACCAAGAACACTACGATGTAGTGCTGTCAATTAGCACGGAGAATAAGGCTATGGAGGAGCGACCATCCATGTAACTTCTTTGTGCGAGCACCGATACGTCAGATAGAATAGAATGCATATCTTTTAAGGAGGAAATCTGACATACCGATACAAACACAAAGCTATCACACGGTGGCTATATATAATCTTCGGAAACAAACATAGAAATAGTCATAACATAAATCAGTCACAGACATCCATATCACAAAGGCGGAAGAAGATATGAATAAATATATAACACATGAAAGTGTACATCAGAGTAGTGGTCAGAAAGATCCACTATAATACAAAAGAATAGCATCACGTGCTATATAAAAGAATAAGTACATAACATAGAGTCTATATCTCAAAGGTGTACAACCAAAAACTACTAATCTATGTAGTTAGCCAAAAGTCAGAGTAATCCAGAAGAGAAGTCAAGCAGAAGCACCTGTAACATCTCGGTCTGACCCGAGTATTATTTATAAGAAAATAATAAACGGATCAGTCTAACTATAAATATCAGATGACATGATATAGGATAAGGGGTATGGCATAAACATATAATAACCATGATGGCATACTACTATAAGTATGTAAATGATAATCAACAAGGGATTAATCAATGTCACAAGAATCTTCTCAAAGATCCAAACACATAAAAAGGTAATGACACACAAATTCACCAATACACAAAAACTGATATCATATCAGTGAAAACCACAAAAGTTGGTGAAGCCTAAATCCAGAAATCAACACACGAAATCTAGAACAAATCCCAGAAATCAACACACGAAATCCAGAAATCACTAAAAGGGGGAAGTCCGAACACACGGACGAGAAGCTATCTCATGGAAGCTATCCATTTAATTTTTCCGAACACACGGATGGCCCGAAGGCAAGTCCGAACACACGGACGAAGAGACATCGCTCAATCGCTAGTCTAAATCACAAGAATGATCGTCATGATCATAAGGAAGTGTCAATCACACTAAGCTAGTAAATATATGAGTTTAGCTTCATGTCCCATAACCACTTGCTTAACTTAAATATTTACGAACAAACTGTAGATCTTCACTAGGAAATTGTCACAAAAGGGTTCAATCGAACAAGTCCAAGAGCTAACCGACGAAGTGAACGCAAGCGTTTCATACCACTCGTTTTACTAAGTCGTTTAAGTCGATTTCTCATTCGAGTGAAGTAAAGGCTTGTATATACTAGTAGATTGAAAATCGGTTTGAGAAAACGAACTTTTGATATTTAAAATAGTGTTGAAATCGCTTTGATGAAAGAGTTTTGATATTTACTATTAGTATTGAAACCTTCATATATCTTTAAAGTGACAAGTCATAAAACGATGGTAGAAACAAATCAATTCACGTTCGAAGACGTGAGTAAAGTCCAAAGAAGTCAATCCCAAAACCATCAAAGTAGAAATTCTGATAAATGTTTTTCAGACGAGATTGCCTACGCAGAGTAATACGGGGTTCGACCTGCCCGGTCAGGTCGCGGGGGTCCAGGGGGCAGCGCCCCGTCACGGTACGACCTAGTGAAGGCAAGCGGTCCAGCGACCTAAGGAAAAATAGGTCATACGACCTAAGGAAATCGCGAACTAAAAAGACCAAGTGTAAGGTCGGCGACGACCTACGACTTACAGAGTCCTGCGACCTAAGTGGGATGCGACTTAGTGGGGCATAGGTCGGAGACGACCTACGACTTAAGGTCAAGCGACCTAAGGTAAATGGTCCAACGACCTAACTCGAACGACCTAGAGGGTCGAACGACTTAACTGGAGGATAAGTCGGAGACGACCTACGAGATATACTGGCCGACCTAACTCGAGCGACTTAAGACTTAGCAGGGTCGAGCGACTTCTGAGCTACGACCTAAGGTGACGAGGGCGTTAGGTCGGAGACGACCTAACACTTGACTCGCGAACGACTTATGGAAAAGAAGCTTAGGTCGGAGACGACCTACGAGATAAGCCAGTGCGAGCGACCTAAAGTTTGCCTGGGGGATTATAGGTCGGCAACGACCTAACACTTTGCTTGGAGATTATAGGTCGGCAACGACCTAACGTTTTTCCTGGGGATTTTAGGTCGGCAACGACCTAAGACTTAACAAAATTCGAGCGACTTAGTGGTTTGCCTTGGAATTTTAGGTCGGCAACGACCTAAGACTTAAAGCTGTTTCGACCTACGACTTAAGGACGAATACGACCTACGACTTAAGGACGCGCGACCTAACTCCGAACGAGCTAAAAATGGCCAGAACGACCTAGTAGCAGTTTTTTACCAAAATCACTAAATTTTGGAGTTTTTCGCCAATCCAATCCAAACCAAATGCAAATGTTGATGCTAGAGTGATAGGGAATCATTCCCAACAGTCCAAGATAGATATAGGCAAGATGTGAGATCAAAAATCTCACCTTTTCACGGAATTTGATGAAGATGGAGATTTGAGAGCAAAGCAAGAACACCAACAAGCTTGAATCAATGGTCTTCACGTGAATTTGATGTTGAATCTCGGATTTGCAATAGAATTTGTGTTTGGAGTTTTAATTTCCACTTCCCACCACCATTTTTGACAAAGCTTGAAGTGTTTTGATAGAGTGAGGAAGATGGTTGGGCTGAACTAAAGGGGTGCAGTCCAATCCAAAGTCAAAGGCGGGAAAAAGTGTTGAAAATTTCACTATCTCCAAACATATCGAAGTTTACACTCAAAAAGATCGCAAACGTCATTTTGAACTCAATGGGGGTGGTCTCGAGTCATATTTTGACCGTATGCAAAAAGTTGCTTTTCGGACTAACATCCGACTAACGATAAAATATTTAAATATAAAAAATCGATAGATATGCGGGTTGTTACAGACCATGCTTGGCCAATTTAGGAGCATCGACTGTAGTTTGTTGATTAATTGTTTGTGGTCGGATAGTGTCTGAGCATTTACTGGTTTTGTTGAATTAGATACGAACACCTTGTGAATTTGATTTCATAGTTTGACTATAAGGCATTCGGTGATAATGTTAGGTTAAAATTAAAATTTGTTTTTGATTAAAGGTTATTTATTATAATCCATACAAAGATAAACAATTGTGGAATGTCTTATATAAGAAAGCAAATTTAGTATAAGTATGATTTATAAATATGGTTTATAAACAAAAATGATTCAAACTGAGAATTTAAGGATTTAAATCCTGGTGTTTTTTGAAAAAATTCAAATTTTTGGGAAAAATAATAATAGTATTGTTTTGGAAGTATGGATGAATAGAAATATTTTAAAGTGGATTGTAAAATGGATAGAAAGCGTTGAACTCACTTCTGTTGTTGGAAAATATTTCCGGTTATGGCTATAGCATCATCGACGTTCATTTTTGAGTTTCTAAGTGTGAGATTGCAACCGTAGTAATTAGTTACCGTGTTGTTTTGGTAAAACAAATTTTGTTTAAATTCTGAAAGTATGATTTGATTTACAAAGGAGATTTGTATATTATTATTTCAAATTGAATGAAAATAAAACCCGGTGTTTAGTTTTTAAATTTTCAGTTAAGTGATATTATAGACCCATGTATCCAATCCATAAAATAGTTTAGTTTGTGTATCTCATTTTTATAAGTTGATCGATAATTTATATTTATTGAAATGAAATGGAATTTTAGGCAATTTTGGACAATCGAAAACTTTCGAGTAATTGAGAGCTTGAAGCTAAGTGTTTTTGTGGAAGCATAAGAAGATAAGTTTTGATAACTTACTAATTTGAGAAATTAATAAGTTAAAAACAAAATTTAAATTTGTTGGACATTTTGTTTAAGTAAAACAAATTTGAAAATATTGTGTATATACTCTTAGGATGTAGAAGAGTGTTATATGAATATGAACTTGAGTTCTAAAGTGATTAATAAGCCCCAAATGTGTTTTATAAGAGGTCTATAAACTTAAGAAATGATTTTATGAAATGTTTCATAAATGATTTTAGTATTACAGAAAATACCATTGGAGTAATTAGTTGTGATTTAAAATGATTGTGGTTTAAAATGAAAATAAATTGGTATAATTAAGAAATCATTGAAATAAATATATAAGATGTACGTAGATCATTTTATTCACATACTATTTAATCTTAATTCAAGGTGATTTGCACCAGTCCGAGTTAGGATTTTTCACTCGATTCTTGACAGTGAACACTTGATGTAGATTTTAGATTTGACTCAGAAGTTTTTTGTCATAACATATGGGTATAAGAGGAGAATAGAGGGATATAATTAAGGAATTGGATTGGAGTCCACACTAGTGAGGTTGAGTGAGTGATACTAGTTTGAAGTCAAATTTGTGTGATCGAGCGAGCAATCAAATTTGATATTGCATATGGATGGTATATGTATATCGTACGGGATTTAATAAATTGTATGCTTTTGACTTTAGAAATGCAGTTATATGGTTTGTTGGCAATTGTAAATGAGACGTAGGTTCATGGAAGCAAAGGCTAGCTTGATGCTTTTAGTTATACGAGTAGAGTTGGTTTGTTCGACTAATAGTGCATGTTTATATTGTTGTTCATGATTTTATGCCCCAGATATGAGAGTCCGCTTTTGGGCTTTGTTTTCTTTGTTTGTTCTGGGATCATTGGGGCGAATTGTAGTTTTTCTGATCGAGCTGCATAAAGGAGGTGCTGCCAGAATTTTCCGTAACTTTAAGAAACTTGAAAAATTATTAATATATATCAACTAATTGATTGTGAAAAATTAAGGGTTTGGAAATTTCGTACAAACTAATGTAACAACCCACTTTTACATACAATTTAAGCCAGCAATAAACCACACATGTACAGCCCAAATTAATTGGGAAAGCGGATAGTTAGAGAAAAGAAAGAAGAAAGAAGACAAGTAGAAACTAAACAACACAGAATCTCACAGTAGAACGAATAATCTATAATTGAAAACAAAACTTTACACAAAAACAAAAGTGTAATAGATAAATATATATATAAATATATATGTATACATTAATTAGAGTATACTAACCTATTCAGCACGGATAGTGTAACATCCCCAAATTTTTGATAACATTATTCAGAAAATTTAATTACACAAATTGAATAGAATAATGATGATAAGGGGATTGAGATTTGAATAAATTATATATAGGGCCATGCTTAATAATAAAATAAAAGGGCTTAAGTTGGTTTATAAGCTAATTAAATTACACATGGGCATATTAGTAAATAGCCACTTCATTATACACAGCTATACTTCTTTGTAATTGCCCATTTATGTTTTATTTCTCAGTTTCACAAACGAAAATCATAAACCTAAAATAGAACCGGCCATTAACAAGGAGGAAAAGAAGAAGAATTCAATCTAAAGCTAAGGATTAAAGCTAGGAAGGATTAATCAACAACAAATCTCAAATTCCTTATCATATCTAAGGTGCATAATAATTCATTCCATCTCTTTTTGGTTTTATTATTATATGATTTCAGATTTTGGAGATGGGTTTTAATGAAAAATTTGTATGGTTTTAGGGTAAAAACCGAGGGTTATTGATTTTAGAATGGCATGGAAAAATTTTATGTTAAGTAAAACGTGATTTTGGAGATGGGTTTTAATTTTCAGAATTTTTCAAGCAATGAAAAATTTATTATGAATTTCTAAAGGAAATATGATATAATCGGGTTTAAAATTTATTTTGAGTGTTTCAGGAAGAAATTGGGTCTGAAATTCTAATATGCTCGATTGCATACTGAAAGAGATTTTATGTGATTTTTTAGGATTTTTACCAATTGATTTGCTAGGGAAAATAAATTAATTTAAAAGAAGGACTTTTCTACAATTGTTGGTTTTGTTATATGAAAGGCTTAAACGTTATATTTCTTTGATTTAGATCTAATTAAATGCATCAGTTTTTAATTGTAAAGTATTTGAAAAGTTTTAAAGTAACCAATCAAGGAATTATAACATGCAGGCAAGTTATAAAGTGATTGTCGTATTTAGCTATAATCCAACGTCTTTTAGAAAAAGGTGGTTCCGCCTATTTCGGAGGTACCTTTCGACTCCTTTACCTCGGCACTAATCCAGTTGAAACCATTAGAGTCAAAACCAATGCATACGATATCAATGGTATGAAGTGAATTGGTAAGTAGCGGAGGGTAGGGTGTCGAAAGTGATGCTTTCGTTAGAGTCAAAACCTAGGTTTACTTTTAAAAGATAAGCGCTTGCGTAGTTTTTGAAGGGCTTTTGACCAAGTCGATATCCTATAGGGTCGAAACCTTAGTTTGTTTTCAAAAGTTAAATTCCTTCCTTGTTTTACTTAAAGCTTCCGACCTAGTCGAAACTCATGCTTTCAAGAGTGTCTTTATAAATAGCTTTCGAAAGGTTATCCTTGTTTTTACATAAGTTAAGCCACTTCCTAAATGCTTTCAAAACGGGTTGAGGGTTTTGAAGGTAATGGAGTTGAAAGAGGGTTTTGACTCTATCCTTCAAAGTTTTAATTTAAAGGATTGTGCTTTCGACTAGACAGTTCCGACACCATCAACTTTTCCCCAAACGATTTTATAAGGGTTTCGAAAGAGATACTTTCGTATATAAGCCCTTTGACCCAAATGATGTTTTAAAGAATAAACCCAATGTTTTTTAAAGGGGTACTTTCATTTGTTTTGAAGCTATGTTTTGAAGGACGTTTTGATACCATCGAAAGGTACATTTGGTTTCGAAAGAGAATATTTGTCAACGACTTCGAAAGGTATGTTTAATATGTTTTGAAAAGAAGTTTTTGCTTTCGACGGAAGTCATCCAGAGGTTTCAAAAGATATGTTTTTAGGATTTCAAAACATAAACCCAAGCTCAATTTAAAGGAATAACCATGGCATACATAAACAATGGGTTTTGAAACGAAGAAGTTTTCATTGATTATAAAGGTAAAAGGGTTTAACCAGTATATATATATATATATATATATGTATATATATATGTATGTATGTATGTATGTATGTATGAGTATGTATGTATGTATGTATGAAAGATAATAAACCACAGGTGTTGGTATTATTTGTTGTTATGTATACTTATTCATGTACTTATTCACATTGTTATTAACCATAACAGTATTTTGGGGAAGGGTATAATAACCAGCTAGGTTGACCCAGTAGTGAATATAATTAAAGAATGTTAAAATATAAATTAAAGATATTGGTAGAGAACAAGAGGTTCACAGTAAGCCCATGAAAACTGTGTATAACTAAAGGTATTGGCAGGGACCAATAAGTTCATCGTCAGCCCATGAAAACTATGGTTTGATATTGGCAGGGGCCAATAGGTTTAAAGTTAGCCCATGAAAATTATATTCGGATTAAGATATTGACAATTAGTCAATAGGTTCCTAGTTAACCCATGAAAACTAGGATAAAAGAAAAGATATTGGAGTTACCAATAGGTTATTTGTAATCCCATGAAAACTATGAAATCAGACAGATAGTCCATGAACATTTAACAGGTTAATAGTGACCCTTAAAACTATAATTGAGACAGATTGTCAGAATGAATGGGGATGAGTAATCCAGATTTAATTTACTTATTTTGCATATCATCGTAATATTTTGAAATATTATGTTTTAACCATTGTGGATGCAGGAGCACAGTATATGGTTTTATAAATGTTTTAGGATACTAGTGAGGGGAAAACCCGTTCCGCTAAGTGGTGTGGTCTCACTAGATATCTAAATGGTTTGAGATGGTAAATTATTATTCATACCATGCTTTATGTTTGACTCGAACTTTTTGTTTTCCCCTTCAACTCTCGGGTACTCAATTGATTTTGAGTAGGTTGAGAGTTAAGGTTTTCAGTTGGTCCTTTAGATGAATAAAGCTTCCGAGGACGTGCAGGAGGCAAGCTTGTTATTGGAATTATTTATTTCCGCCGTGTGTTTTGATTGTAAAGGCAAACTATTTTAGTGCCTTATTATATACTTGATCAACCAAGGGGGCATCTTCATATGTCGCTCTTGATGTATTTTGTATTAATTATATGTTATCTGAACGAGGTTTGCGCATTGAGATTATGTAATCAGTTTGGAATATTTTGAAATGGAATGTGGAATATGTTTGTTGTTTAAATTTTTTTCATATTCTTGTTTTTCTGTGTATCAATGTATCTAATATCGCCGTATTTGGTCGCGGGGATTAATAACTATGGATGACTGCAACATTTGTAGCCGTTAGTTTTGGGCCTCCAAGTAGGGGGATGTTACAAGTTGGTATTAAAGCATAAGTTTATGAAACTTTAAAAGAAATTTAAACCTAAAATATTTTTCAATCATAATCCAATGAATCAAATAGTGATTGGGGTTTGGGTTAACGCTATAGTAGCATACTTGTATTTGATATATATATATATGTATATATATATATATAAGTATGTATTCCCCGCTCTCTTAGACCGTTCTTTTTATCTTATTAAGGCTCGTATGTAGATTTACGAGAATGGAGATATGGAAGCAGGAAACAGATGAGAAAATCTACGTGGAGAAAGCACCACAACTAATGGAAATGCTCGACCCACTACTAGGTGACACCCGGGTTGACCGGCTAATGCTAGTAATCAAAATGCTAATGCCAATGTGGGTGTTGGAAATCCACCAGTAGATATGGGGGCGATGTATCAATTCTTTGTTGGTCTGATAAAAGCAGTATCTGCTGCTGGTGTTGCTGTAAATGTAAGAGGAGCTAATCCTATGGCTCCAGTTGGGAATAATTATGCTTTGCTGAGCAGAGATTACACAAGTTTTGGTGGGAAACCATTCTTGGGAATGTAAAGTTCCATAGAGGTTTAGAATTGGCTATTGCATTGTGAGCGTATGTTTACTGATTTGGGTTTGAGTGATGGGAAAAAGAGAAGGTTGGCTTCTAGACAGTTGCAGGGGTTAGCACTACATTGGTGGAATAGTGTCGTTGCCGGGGTTCCACAAGAGCTGTTAACTTGGGCTGATTTTATAATGAGATTTGAGCAGAAGTTTGTATCTGAGTTTGCTAAGTCTGAGCCGATGAGGAAGATTATGGATTTAGGTCAAGGAGAGATGTCAGTAGTTTCTCTTCTTTGTCGCACTTATAGCAAACTATCTCAGCCTTTGACTTATAGCAAACTTTGTCTTATAATTTGATATATGGACGATCATCAAGTGCTTCTTCTATTACGTGTTAAATTTCCTCTTGTTTGGGTTATTGTTATTGCCACTGGTGCTTCTACTGACAACTTTTTCTCAAGGACCTCATACCTCAAAGCCATGTCTACCAAATCCACAAAAGATTCCTTCAAATGGGCGGTCATCTTCCTCTAAAATCCTTCTCTCATTCCCTTCGCAAACATCTCATTCTTCTTAAGCGGGATATCAATCAACTCTGAGTCAAATCGCAATAGCTCAATAAACTTAGTCTCATATTCAACTACCGACAAATCTCCTTGCTTAAGATCCAAGAAAATCCAATGCATTTGAGTCTTCAATCACCTCCATAAATCTAGCCCAAGAAAAATCATCCTCTAAAACATTCGCTATAATAAAGTCCCGCCAAGCGGTCGCTCCATCTTGTAACTACCAAGATGCTAAGAAATGCTTCTGCTCATTCGAAATATCTAGCCCATTGAAAATCTTTTCACAAGAATGAAGCCAAACTTGGACTTCAACGATGGATTATGTTCCCTTAAACAGCTTTCCTCCCAAATTAATATAATCATTTCATAGAGCTGCAAAGTTCACATGGGGCTATGCCAGTGCTGCCTCTTCAACTACTCCAACTCTTCCAATATTCGGAGCTTGACCATTAGTGGTCATGGTGCTACTAGCTCCGCTATCTCGTCTTGACCTGTTGCTCATTCTTACTACCTGGATATAGTAATATAACCTTTTAGAATACTTAGATGAGACAATCTAAAGGGAAAGGATACAAATCAAACATATCAAAACTGATCTAAAACTTGAGTATATATATAAATAAAAATTACAAATACGTGCTCTTATAGACTAAACTCATTCTAGGGTATTACTAACTTTATCTCTAAGGAGTTGACCCCGACCGAGGCCTAGGTGTTCGCTCTACCTAGGCTCTAATACCACCTATAATGATCCGCTTTCTTACTCTTCATGACGATATTTAATACACCCACGGTATTCATGTGCCGATCATCTATGTGTTCGAAAGACAAGCTGTTAGGGTAAATAGAAAAGAAAATAAGAAAGAAACTTTTTCTCAAGGATCTTTGACTTCTTAGACGTATCTCCCTTGGGAACCCTGACATCTCTCTCTGAACTATAATTCAAAGGAATATTGTCCTCTTATTTGGGTTATTAAATACCATGGGTCAACTCATTAGAGATAAAGTTAGTAATACCCTAGAATGAGTTTAGTCTATGAGAGCACGTATTTGTAATTATTATTCGTATATATACTCTAGTTTTAGATCAGTTTTGATATGTTTGATTTGTACCCTTTTCCTTTAGATTGCCTAAGTATTCTAAAAGGTTATCTTACTATATCTAGGTAGTAAGAATGAGCAACAGGGCAAGACGAGATAGGGGAGCTAGTAGCATTATGACCACCAATGGTCGAGCTCCGAATGTTGGAAGAGTTGGAGTAGTTGAAGAGGTAGCACCGGTGCAGCCCCGTGTGAACTTTGCAGCTCTATGCAAGGATTATACTAATCAGGGAGAGATGTCAGTAGTCGAGTATGATACTAAGTTTGAAGAGCTGTCTCGAAATGGATATGCTACTATAGATACTGACATCAGAAGGAATGATCGGCATATGAATAACTGACTGAGGAGTTACTTTGAACTATAAGTCAAAGGAATACGTCTACGAAGTCAAAGGCTGAGATCGTCAGTAGTAGGCTATAAGTCAAAGGAATACTATCCTCCACCATTCTTAAATGATTGAAACCGACCACCAAGTCCAACTAGGAAAACACTCTGGCTCCATTTAAATGATCGAACAGATCATCTACTCTTGGTAAAGGATACTTATTTTTGATCGTCCTTCCGTTCAACTTACGATAGTCGATACGCATCCTTAACGACCCATCTGGTTTCTTCACAAATACCGCGGCCGCTCCCTATGACGAACTGCTTGGTAAAAAATAAAATCCTTCCTTCTAGATCCACTAGCTGCACCTTCAATTCCTTCATTTTAGCAGGTGTCATCCTGCTAGGTGGTCTACTCACAGGTTTGGCTTCGGGCACAAGGTTTATTCTGAAATCAACAGCTCTTTTTGGTGGTAGTCCAGTGATTGGCTCAAAGACATCTGCAAACTCTCTTGCTACCCAAACCTGACCTAACACATCTCCTACCTCCATAGCACTAAGCAAAGCACTAACACTTCGATCAGAATTCTCCACTAAGAATGTATCTCGGTTATGACTATCAGGGTGTCTCGGTGATATCTCTCTATCCTGGAAAAATATTCTAGCCTCATACCCACCCAACCGATCCATACCCAAAATGACCCCGAAGTCTACGAAATCAAGAACATAAAAACCGTAGGAAAATTTATCACCTAACAAATCAAGTTCTAACTGGTCACATCTCAACCCTAGAGTTACATACCCTCATATTAGATTTGCAACCCTTAAGGAAGCAACAAGGTAGATGGGTTCTAAACATAATCTATCAACCAAACACCGAGATATAAATGAATGTGATGCACCAATATCAAAAAATACTCTAATTGGAATACTCTGAATCAAAAGTGTACCTTCCATCGTAGTCTTTTCCTTATCTACTGCAGTAGGCCTAACTGATCCAATAGAAAAAAAATATTCCTTTGTCTGCCCGGACTGGCTCTGGATATTGATTCTTGTAATGCCTAACTTGATCACAATTGAAGCACTTCGCATTTTTCTTGTTTGTAACTTTCTTCCCATTTCCTGACCGATACTCATTCACAAAGTGACCATTCTTGCCGCACTTATAACAAACTATCTTAGCCTTTGACTTCTTAGATGTATCTCCCTTCTGGGCCCCTTTCTTCTTAAAGAACTTTCTCTTCTTCCCTTGGGAACCCTGAGCTTCCACTGACTTCTCCTTAGCGTGATCAGCAAGTAAATCCTCATGGCAAATGGTTATCTCCACCACCACATTACACGGATCACAGACATGTGTCATGGTCATTTTAGAAAGCTCGGGCCTCAATCCCTGAGTGAACCCACGGTATTTAATACACCCATGGTATACCCAAAATAGAAGAAGCACTAGAAGGGAAAGTTAGGTGGAGATCAATGGAACACGTTCAAAGATGTTGAGTGTTATCAGTGTAAGAAGAAGGGCCATCTGGCTAGGTATTTTAAGAATTCTGAAGCTTCAAAGCAACAAGGAGGACCTATCTCTTTAATGGTTCGGATGACACTTTGCTACAACTATCAGCAGCCATGGAATATGGTGAAGGAATGCCCACTGATGAAGAAGGGTCAGCAAGCCTAGATTTATGCTATAAAGGATTAACCATCAACCTCTAGGAATATGAAAGGAAATGGAGTTCTTCCAAGTACTTCAATGATTAGTGACATTTTTGTTCGAGTACTATGTGATGCATGGGCTTCCCATAGTTTTATTTCTCTACGATCGGTAGAAAATTGCAACTTTCCCTACAAATTATGGAAACCCCTATTTGCGTATTTAACCCCATTAAAGGTACCACTAATTTGTGCTTGATTGGTGAGAATGTACAAATTTCTTATCCTACCCACTATTTTTTTATAGCCTATTTGTCTTAGATTTTAAGGGGTTTGACGTTATACTCGGTATGGATTGATTGTCAAAGAATGAAGCTGTTATAGATTGTGTTGAAAGAACGGTATATTTAAAATCCAAATTTGGAAAATTTATTAAAGTGTTGTGTGATGATCGAAACAAGCGAACGAGTAGTTTCTTATATGCATCATATTCGTCCAAAGAAGAATTAGGGTCGATAAAAATTGTTATGGATTTTCCTGATAGTTTAGAAGAATTTAACAATTTACCTCCACATCGGAAGATTGAGTTCCGTATTAACTTAATTCCTTGTTCGAGACCTGTTATTCAACCTATTCGTAAAATGGCTCTAAGAAAGAACAAGGAGTTAAGAGGTCAGACAGATGATTTGTTAAGAAGAGAGCTGATTAGACCAAGTTGTTCTAATTAGGAAGCAGCTGTAGTTTTTGTGGCAAAGCCTGGTGGATCATTAAGACTTTATGTGGTTTACTGGGAGTTAAATAAGCAGGAAATTTGGAATAAGTATCCTTTGCCCTATATAGACGACCTGTTTGATCAATTTCACGATGCTCGAGTATTTTCTCAAATGAACCTTGCTATAGGATTTCACCAGTTAAGGGTAGCGGAGGATAGTATCCCCTAACAGCATTTAGGGGTCCAGATTTTTTCTTTTAGTGGTTGGTTATGCCTTTTGGGCTAACCAGTGCACCCAACTATTTAGTAGATTTGATGAATCATGTTTTTAGAGATGTACTTAATAAGTTTGTGTTGGTCTTTATAAATGATATCCTTTTCTACTCTAAGACCAAGGAAGAACACAAATACCATTTGGAAGTGGTGTTAGAAATGTTAAGGAAACACATATTAAAGGCAAATTTTCTAAATTTTATTTTTGGCAGTCGGAAGTAAAGTTCCTCAAGAATGTTGTATCTGGAGATCGAATTTCGATTGATCCAGCTAAGTAGCGGTTGTTCAAGAATAAAAGACACCGTAGACTCTTATAGAAGTTCGAAGTGTCTTGGGCATCGTTGGATTTTATCGGAGATTCATCTAGGACTACTTCAATATGGCCTTGCATATAACCAAGTTGACGAAGAAGGATAAGAAATTTTTTTGGACCCCTAAGTGTGAAGAAGCATTTGTTGAATTGAAGAAGAGGTTGATCGGTGCTCCAGTTTTAGCTATTCTAGATGGAGGGGAAGGATTGACTATGTATGCTGATGCTTGTGAAGTAGGTTTGGGTGTAGTTTTGATGCAGCATAGGTGAGTTATCTTGTATGCTAGCAGGCAGCTGAAGCCCCATGCGAAGAATTATGTAACACATGATAAGATGTTGTGTTTGCATTGAAGATGTGGAGGCATTATTTATTTGGTGGAAAGTTCGAGCACTTTATGGATCGTAACTCCTTAAAGTATATTTTCATGCAAAAGGATCTGAATATGAGGCGGCGGCGGCGGTGTTTGGAGTTTCTGGCAGCATACGACTAGGATATACTATATACGCTAGGTAAAGAAAATATGGGGGTGGATGCTCTAAGCAGGAATGCAGTTGTGCTCTTTTGGAGGTTACTCTAGCTCCTTTGGAGAGGACTGCAAAAAAGCAAAGGGAAGATAGCTTCTTAATGGAAATCATAAGGATGTGGAGGAAGGTCATTGTTCGAGCTTTAAGATGGACCATCGGGGTGTATTGCAAATGAAAAGGAGAATATGTGTTCCTAATGTCAAACGGCCTTAGATTGGAAGTTTTAACATAATGCTATCAATACAAGTTAAGTATCCATCCTGATGTTTCAAATATGCATCATGATATGAAGCGGGTATTCTGGTGGAAGGGAATGAAGAAGGATATCTCTATCTATGTTAGCGATATGTGAATTGCCAGCAAATCAAAGGCGACCACCAAAGGATTGCTGGGTTACTACAACCATTGGAGATTTCAAATTGGAAATGGGAGCAGATATCAATGGATTTTATTGATGGTTTACCCAGATCAAGAAAAGGTAAAATGAAGGTGTTTGGATCATTGTAGATCGGCTAACCAAGAGTTCCCATTTCATTCGAGTAAAGCCAATGAGGACTGTAGCAACTTTGGCGGAGATTTACATAAGAGAGATCGTCCGGTCGCATGAAGTTCCAATGTACATTATAAGCGATTAAGATCCAATCTTTACCAACCAATTTTGGAAAGCGCTACAAATAGCTTTAAGAAGAAACCTAAGTCTGAGCACTGCCTATCATCCTCAAATGAATGAGCAAATGAAAAGAGTAAACTGAATCTTCGAGGATCTACTGAGAGCATGTATTTTGGACTTTGGAGGATTGTGGGAGGATCATCTACACTTGGTGGAATTCTCTTACAACAACAGTTGTCAAGCAAGCATTGGCATGGAGCCCTATGAAGCTTTGTATGAATGGCCATGCAAGTCACCATCTTGATAGGTAGTGACCAGAGATTGGTTAGTACTTGGACTTGACATGGTTCTGGAAGCTACGAAGAAGGTTGTAGTGATCAAGAGTTGGATGAAAGAAGCACAAGATCGATAAAAGAGCTATGCCAATCCGAGATGAAGGGATTTGAAATTTTCAGTTGGATATTTTGTATTTGTGAAGATTTCCCCGATTAGAGGAGTTGTTCGGTTTGGGGGAGTAGGGAAGTTGGCACCAAGGTATATTGGACCTTCTCGAATTCTTGAGAGGATTGGTGTCACGTACAGGAATTTTCGACTTTCGAAAATTCGACATCGATACTCACTTTATCGACTGCCGAGAAATCGAGTGCCGGAAACTCCAATAGTGAGAGTTTTAAAAAGAAGAAAAAGGTAGAAGAAGAAGAAGATAGAAGAAAAAGAGAAGAAAGAAGAACAACAGAACAACATCAGAACAGAAAACAATATCAGAATCTCACATATCGCAGCGGAACAATATACAATAGATAATTACTAGTCTTTTTAAAACAAAGAACTATATCAGTTTATACATACATCAATCAGAGTCAATATACAACAATGGACAGTTATATAACTTGTCCTCATATAGAATACACAGCGGAATAAATAATATCAGATACAAATACTACGTCTCGTCATCCATCTTGCTTCCAAAGCTCCAGAATATCCAGAATATCCTGATAACATAACTCTAGGCTGCCCGTGTGGAAATTGGTGGGCACCCAGAGTTTAGAAGGGAACAATAAACTCCGAGTCAGTCATGGTGACTGGTGTGAGATCGTAAAACAGTTATTCTTTAAAATAAACAACAGGAAGATTTTAAAGTCAATTCGCAATGCTTTTGGAAAATAAAACTACCATAAGACCTCCCACCACACACACAATGCAAACGCAGAATTGGAGGAGATTTCTTCTTATGATAGTCAAAGATGCTTACTACGCAAAATCAAATCATTTTTGATATTATTATTAGTGCATAGTGTAGAAATCATTTCGAAAGTATAATATAAATCTTAGCCAGCATAGACATTCCGAACTATGCCTACTATAGCTACCATCCAAACAGTGGTGACCACCATAAGTGAATGGCAGGTTCTACAACTAAAACCGTACAAGGCTCGTATTGTTTCTTTGGATTTCCAACAAATGGTCAGGCTAAGGAACTTCCTTTTCCACGATGGGTACGTCCCTGGAATAGACGACCCGAGAACCTAACCGGATCTCTGCAACCACAAGGCCTGGTTACCTCTGCAAAAATAGGTAACTACTGACACGCGTATGTCATCCCCCGATCGTAACCGATCTTCCCGAGGATCCCCGATTTCCAACAAACCACATAGTAAAAATGCAGCAACCACATAGGTTAAGTATCTGGGCTCCATACCATGATACCACCTCTATCCAGAAGGAATGACATACACTAAGGGGCGCTACTCCCTAGAACCTTGCCGCATCCTTCCTGTTTCGACCATTTCCGGGGTGTGAGGCTCGACGAAGTCTCATCCACAAAGCTACGCTTTCTACAAAGCCCTGCTTCGGGTCAAACAAATGATCAACCTATGATCACAAAGATATAAGATCAAACAAATGATCATATCACAAATGATCAAACACTGATCATTTCACAACAACACTCAATATGCCACGTTACCAAATTGGGAGTATATCACTGATAAATTTCAACTACATAACCTCTGAGCTCGTACGTCTCAGAGAAGGGTGTTAAGCTAAGAGAATAAATTCTCCGCCACCAACAGATATGTATTTGAAAGAAATCAACTTTATATCTCAAATTGTAACGTCAGACACACAATCCATACAAGTCTGTTCCGGGATCGAACAAAACCGAAGGCACTTCCCACGAAGCCCTTGCATATCCGGATAAATTTCTAATCACATCCGGACTTCCCGTCACTAAGGGTGATAAAACCTCTAAATCGGAGATCAGCCGATGTAGAGTAACTCGACGGTAATCCTTCCATTTTCAAAAATATCCGGTCTTCAACACCGGTCTTCGAATGCAATTCATAACGACGTATCACATATTCGAAATGGGTTATACGACCCCATGGTCCTTTCCCGGCTAACCCGAATAGTGAGCGATTATTCAAAAATAAGTGTGGCATTCAAATTCATCCAATCACAACAAATACCATTCAAGGTAATTATTGATAGTCGGTTATTTAACTATCAATAAAGATGCGCAACATCATCAGATTCTAAATAATTTTCCAAATTATTTCATCTTCCAAAATATCTTTACTAGAGATATAGTTTCCACACTTAACCGTTTGAAAACAAATTTTCAAATATTCACTTTTCAATTTATCTTTAAAAGATAAAATTTCAAACCCTTCGTTTCATATTGGAAAAACATTCCATACTTATTTAATTATAAGTAATTCACAAATCTATTTATTTTCAACTTTTGAAAATATTCAATATACTTAAATCAAATTAAGTATATATTTCATTCTTTAAGGAAATCATTTACTATAACAACATTTATTTGAGTCAAAACGAATGTTACGTAAAACATCGTTACGACGACTCAAAATCACTAGTATAGGGATTCGAATTTTTATAGATATATAAATCCCAATACTACATCAAAACATTTCCTTTCGGAAATCATTTACTATAACAACAGTGTTATAGTCCATCATTTCCTTATTCCTCGAAAACGTCTATTTCAACAATGAATGTTGAAATCTATGATTTCGATATTCATTATATTTGAAAACATCTTTAGAACAATTAACTTCATTTCAAATATCACTTTCCCAAAACCATATCCATTTTACTTAACAATATATTCACTGTCCAAAATCGTGAATATACTTCACTAATTACATTTCATTATTTTCTACACGTTTATTTCAATAATAATTCGCTATCCAAAATCGCGAATATATCTCCTTTAACAACCTTCTATATTTAATTTATCAAATTCAATTGATCTCGAATTTATAAAACAACGTTTATAAATTCTATTTCTATTTTCTAACAACTTCAATTTAATAAATCTCCTTTATTAACAATTCGATTCATAACTCAAATCTTATACCAACAATCCATATTATAAGTTGAATACTTATAATTCCTTTATTTTACAAAATCATTTCCATTTATAAGTTCATAATTTATAAATTCCATTTATTTATAAATTCTTAAAAATTCATTTTAACGCTTATAAAAACTCGTTTTATAATACCAACATTTTAAAGTTATAAATATCAATTTTGTACATCTTTTACATACATCATTTTTAATAATTCAAAAATTCCAATTAAAACCATTTTATAAATTTCTTAACTATTTATTTCAAAAGAAATTACCTTTTGGTTATAATTCACAAATCTTAACTTTTATAACTTTAAAGTTTTAACGTTTATTTATTTAAAATAAATCAAATTCAACAATTTAAATACACGTATATTTTTCAAAGATCACTTTAAAAATCTCTTTTAAAATCAACATCGTTATTTTTAAATTTCAAGGATGAATCCGATGATGCAACAGCACCAATTTGTCAATCACAACATTCAATATCATATATCAACATGATAACAGAATATACATCAATATCTGTAAATAAATAAATACTGGTGAGGAATCCAGTTGGATCCCTCCAACCTGTTTCCCTGCATCCACAGATGTTAGCACAATACCAATTCCACTTCGAGGTGGAATATCGCGGTATATGGGTTTTATAAAAATAATCCGCTTACTAACGGCGCAATAGGGTCTCATCCGCTATACGAGGCGGGAAATCATCAATCCAATATATACATATGCCAATATGTATATATTGCTATATATATAGATATATCCTATCATATCTAATATCACATCCAATAGCAATCAATCAAATCAATAATAACTGCAATTCATTTTGAGTGAGAAAAATCTCACCTTTGCTTTATTAGCATCCAATTTTATTCCAGCTTGTTTTCTCGATTTTTAACCTTGTATAAATAATTATACAATTCTATTAATACTCGAATTAAATCCAACAATTAAATTATCGTTTAATCTATTTACTTAACAAAAAGTTTTTATCTTATCTGGTTTAATTCTCAAACAAAAAAAATATTTTCCATTTGAAACTAACATTTTAATTCAACTAAAAATTTAGTTTTAAACAAATTTTCTTAATCTTAAACTGCATACATTTACAACTGTTCTATCTATATATATATACATTCCTATTTCAACTTAAATTATGTATTTAAATTAATATATATATATAGAAAAATCTGTTTTCATATAACTTCAATCATTTAAAATTTTCCTGTTTTATACTTATTGTTTTCCTTTCTGCAAATTAAAGCAGTAATTAATTTTACTGTTAAAAATTTAAAACCTTATCTACATATATATATTTACTGTGAAATAATCTAACCACCAAACCTATTATTATATATATTTTCCCAACTCAAAACGTTTGAGATTTCTGTTCTCATAAATCTTATATATTTTTCAGTTAAATATGATAAAGACAGTATAGGGTTTCATCTTGAAATTTAAATTAAATTGAAAAAAACTAAATATACCTTTTACTCGAACCAGGCCTCGACCACGATGCTACGGGCCTCGAGTTTTGTCGAGCACGAAGATCTCTCCGATAACCCTCGTCGATCTTGACTTCGCGACTCCGCCTGCAACCCCCCAAGATTTTTGACTTCGCCATCGAACAACCCTCTCGCGTGCCCTAGCTTTGACTGACCCTGGCCACGCGATTTCGATCCCTCCTCCCACGCGAACGCAAATCGCCGCGAACTCATCGCGACCTCCAGAGCTTGCTCGAGCCACCGCGACTAGCTCGACGAACCCAGCTACACGCCGCCCTCCCCTACGCGAGCGACGACGAACCGTTTGAACGAAAAGAATTTGAGAAGGGGACTCGCGATTTCAATCGCCCCCCCCTTTTTTTTATTTGAATCGAACCGTGAACTTAAAATTTGAGGGAAGAAAGGAATTGTTTAAACTTGGTCACCATTAATTCAGTTTTGAACGAGACGTATTTTCTTTCCTTTGATTTTTAAAACGTGAAAGAGCCAGGCTTGCGTGATAAAAGAAAAACGAAGGGGACAAGAGATCAGCGCATTCAGATGTTTCAGGGAATAGGTCTGTTAAAAAAAAACCTAGGGTGGCTGATGTTGACAAATTTTAAATTTAAATTTAAATTGAATCTGATTAAATTTCAACGCGTTTTCTCACCATACGGTCACACAACAACTCCGGAAAATACAAAATTTGAAATCCGACAATAATTCAATATTACGGACCCAATGAAACTGGTTTCGTTGAATTCCGAGACTGTGCCTCGGACGGCTATTTTTTTTTAAATAACGATTCGAACAATAAATTTCCAAAACTGATCAAATCAATTCGAAATTAGATTCTGAAGCTTCTGTTATCTTCAGTATCATTATTGTAAATTTTAGAAGCTTTTGAAATATTTTTCTACAGCTTAAAACTGAAGATACAAATTTTTATTTTATCATTCAATAGATTAAATTCTGTAATTTAACCGCCAATTTCAAAGTTATATTCGGGATTCAAATTAAATCATCGTTCAAATATTTAAAAAAAATTAAATATTCTCAATTTAATTCGTTCAAAATTCTGGGTCGTTACAAACTTCCCTCCTTAAAAGAATTTCGTTCTCGAAATTACAAGTTAGGAAAAGTGGTCCTTAACTCGTCTACTATTTTTCACAATCCAATAGTTTTATCAAATTTTCAAAACAAATCCTTCTACTAAAGATTCGTTATTATCTCAACTAACTTTCTAACTTCAATTATAGTTCAAAACAACATTGTTTTCATAACAATTCAATTTTAAGTTTAAATTCAAATTTTAAACTTTCAAAATTTTCTCAAAAATTTTCTAACGCCCTAAATTTCCGAAAAATTTTGCCAGCGTCTCCTTTGCGCGGCTAATACGGCACGACTACAAAACGTCCCTACGGACTCTCAGATTTCAAAAAGAAAAAGAAAAAGCCAAGCGGCTAGACAAGAAATCATCAAATCTCATATTGAAATTCAAATACTTACCTTTTGTCGAGCAATTCAAATTCTCTTCAAAATTAAAATCCCAATTCCTTTACACCTGTATATCCTACTAGCCATAATATCTAGTTACAACATTCAAACCAATTTTCCAATTCTGTTACAAAATTTTCAATATAAACTACTTATACCTTTTAGCTTACTATTGAAGTTACATCTATTATCGTTCAATTTTATATTTCACATTCATTCAGAAATTTATTTCTACTTACTTGAATATGTTTTTAAATTCGAACCATTTTTTTTTAGTTCACAATTCAAGTTTTAAATTCACTAATTCAACTTCTATTTCATGAATTAATTATCAAAGTAGTTTATTCGGATTCAATCCATTTTATTTTTCTCAGGTTTGGATTTTATTCCATTTGATTTCATTTAATTGATTCACCTGTACTTACATTTATTTAGCTCCATCTTTTAAGTTAGATTTATTCTATCAAAATTCAAATTGTATAAGTTATCAACTTAATAATATTTCATAAATATTTTTATATAGTATTCCAGAGTCTTACCAACATTTCAATATCATTTTGAAAACAATTCAAATTATCCTTTGAATTTCCAAAACAAAACCCAAATTTTCAAATTCTTTTCAAAAATTTCCAAATACTTCTCTGGAATTCCATTTTAAATTATAAGTCACAATTATAATTTATATTCTTTAGTTCTATTTGTATATGAATTTATCTCTTAATCTTTGGTTATTATTTTATTTCTTATTCAATTTCAATAGAACAATGATAATATGTCAATGTTATTATTTCCCAACAACCAAACATCCATATACTATGATAATTCATAGAAAATCATTTCTTTTCTATACAAAAATAGTTTTGGGCAAAATTATTTCATTTACCCTATTCAAAAACAATACTGTGCCGAATTGTTCTATTCAAGTGTTTAGAAACCCCTTCGATCCAGTTGCGCAGACTGTGCCGACGAAGGTTCATATGCCACTCAATAAATCAATCATCACAATATAAAACAATTTCATATTCACTAACAAATACGCGCTCGTATCTATTATTACACTCAACTCATTCTAGAGTACTACTGACTCTATCTCTAATGAGTAACACCCAACAGAGCAGGGTTGTCGCTTAACCATATGCTCTGATACCACGCTGTCACGTACGGGAATTTTCGACTTTCGAAAATTCGACATCGATACTCACTTTATCGACTGCCGAGAAATCGAGTGCCGGAAACTCCAATAGTGAGGGTTTTAAAAAGAAGAAAAAGGTAGAAGAAGAAGAAGATAGTAGAAAAAGAGAAGAAAGAAGAACAACAGAACAACATCAGAACAGAAAACAATATCAGAATCTCACATATCGCAGCGGAACAATATACAATAGATAATTACTAGTCTTTTTAAAACAAAGAACTATATCAGTTTATACATACATCAATCAGAGTCAATATACAACAATGGACAGTTATATAACTTGTCCTCATATAGAATACACAGCGGAATAAATAATATCAGATACAAATACTACGTCTCGTCGTCCATCTTGCTTCCAAAGCTCCAGAATATCCAGAATATCCTGATAACATAACTCTAGGCTGCCCGTGTGGAAATTGGTGGGCACCCAGAGTTTAGAAGGGAACAATAAACTCCGAGTCAGTCATGGTGACTGGTGTGAGATCGTAAAACAGTTATTCTTTAAAATAAACAACAGGAAGATTTTAAAGTCAATTCGCAATGCTTTTGGAAAATGAAACTACCATAAGACCTCCCACCACACACACAATGCAAACGCAGAATTGGAGGAGATTTCTTCTTATGATAGTCAAAGATGCTTACTACGCAAAATCAAATCATTTTTGATATTATTATTAGTGCATAGTGTAGAAATCATTTCGAAAGTATAATATAAATCTTAGCCAGCATAGACATTCCGAACTATGCCTACTATAGCTACCATCCAAACAGTGGTGACCACCATAAGTGAATGGCAGGTTCTACAACTAAAACCGTACAAGGCTCGTATTGTTTCTTTGGATTTCCAACAAATGGTCAGGCTAAGGAACTTCCTTTTCCACGATGGGTACGTCCCTGGAATAGACGACCCGAGAACCTAACCGGATCTCTGCCAACACAAGGCCGGGTTACCTCTGCAAAAATAGGTAACTACTGACACGCGTATCTCATCCCCCGATCGTAACCGATCTTCCCGAGGAACCCCGATTTCCAACAAACCACATAGTAAAAATGCAGCAACCACATAGGTTAAGTATCTGGGCTCCATACCATGATACCACCTCTATCCAGAAGGAATGACATACACTAAGGGGCGCTACTCCCTAGAACCTTGCCGCATCCTTCCTGTTTCGACCATTTCCGGGGTGTGAGGCTCGACGAAGTCTCGTCCACAAAGCTACGCTTTCTACAAAGCCCTGCTTCGGGCCAAACAAATGATCAACCTATGATCACAAAGATATAAGATCAAACAAATGATAATATCGCAAATGATCAAACACTGATCATTTCACAGCAACACTCAGTATGCCACGTTACCAAATTGGGAGTATATCACTGATAAATTTCAACTACATAACCTCTGAGCTCGTACGTCTCAGAGAAGGGTGTTAAGCTAAGAGAATAAATTCTCCGCCACCAATAGATATGTATTTGAAAGAAATCAGCTTTATATCTCAAATTGTAACGTCAGACACACAATCCATACAAGTCTGTTCCGGGATCGAACAGAACCGAAGGCACTTCCCACGAAGCCCTTGCATATCCGGATAAATTTCTAATCACGTCCGGACTTCCCGTCAATAAGGGTGATAAAACCTCTAAATCGGAGATCAGCCGATGTAGAGTAACTCGACGGTAATCCTTCCGTTTTCAAAAATATCCAGTCTTCAACACCGGTCTTCGAATGCAATTCATAACGACGTATCACATATTCGGAATGGGTTATACGACCACATGGTCCTTTCCCGGCTAACCCGAATAGTGAGCGATTATTCAAAAATAAGTGTGGCATTCAAATTCATCCAATCACAACAAATACCATTCAAGGTAATTATTGATAGTCGGTTATTTAACTATCAATAAAGATGCGCAACATCATCAGATTCCAAATAATTTTCCAAATTATTTCATCTTCCAAAATATCTTTACTAGAGATATAGTTTCCACACTTAACCGTTTGAAAACAAATTTTCAAATATTCACTTTTCAATTTATCTTTAAAAGATAAAATTTCAAACCCTTCGTTTCATATTGGGAAAACATTCAATACTTATTTAATTATAAGTAATTCACAAATCTATTTATTTTCAACTTTTGAAAATATTCATTATACTTAAATCAAATTAAGTATATATTTCATTCTTTAAGGAAATCATTTACTATAACAACATTTATTTGAGTCAAAACGAATGTTACGTAAAACATCGTTACGACGACTCAAAATCACTAGTATAGGGATTCGAATTTTTATAGATATATAAATCCCAATACTACATCAAAACATTTCCTTTCGGAAATCATTTACTATAACAACAGTGTTATAGTCCATCATTTCCTTATTCCTCGAAAACGTCTATTTCAACAATGAATGTTGAAATCTATGATTTCGATATTCATTATATTTGAAAACATCTTTAGAACAATTAACTTCATTTCAAATATCACTTTCCCAAAACCATATCCATTTTACTTAACAATATATTCACTGTCCAAAATCGTGAATATACTTCACTAATTACATTTCATTATTTTCTACACGTTTATTTCAATAATAATTCGCTATCCAAAATCGCGAATATATCTCCTTTAACAACCTTCTATATTTAATTTATCAAATTCAATTGATCTCGAATTTATAAAACAACGTTTATAAATTCTATTTCTATTTTCTAACAACTTCAATTTAATAAATCTCCTTTATTAACAATTCGATTCATAACTCAAATCTTATACCAACAATCCATATTATAAGTTGAATACTTATAATTCCTTTATTTTACAAAATCATTTCCATTTATAAGTTCATAATTTATAAATTCCATTTATTTATAAATTCTTAAAAATTCATTTTAACGCTTATAAAAACTCGTTTTATAATACCAACATTTTAAAGTTATAAATATCAATTTTGTACATCTTTTACATACATCATTTTTAATAATTCAAAAATTCCAATTAAAACCATTTTATAAATTTCTTAACTATTTATTTCAAAAGAAATTACCTTTTGGTTATAATTCACAAATCTTAACTTTTATAACTTTAAAGTTTTAACGTTTATTTATTTAAAATAAATCAAATTCAACAATTTAAATACACGTATATTTTTCAAAGATCACTTTAAAAATCTCTTTTAAAATCAACATCGTTATTTTTAAATTTCAAGGATGAATCCGATGATGCAACAGCACCAATTTGTCAATCACAACATTCAATATCATATATCAACATGATAACAGAATATACATCAATATCTGTAAATAAATAAATACTGGTGAGGAATCCAGTTGGATCCCTCCAACCTGTTTCCCTGCATCCACAGATGTTAGCACAATACCAATTCCACTTCGAGGTGGAATATCGCGGTATATGGGTTTTATAAAAATAATCCGCTTACTAACGGCGCAATAGGGTCTCATCCTTTATACGAGGCGGGAAATCATCAATCCAATATATACATATGCCAATATGTATATATTGCTATATATATAGATATATCCTATCATATCTAATATCACATCCAATAGCAATCTATCAAATCAATAATAACTGCAATTCATTTTGAGTGAGAAAAATCTCACCTTTGCTTTATTAGCATCCAATTTTATTCCAGCTTGTTTTCTCGATTTTTAACCTTGTATAAATAATTATACAATTCTATTAATACTCGAATTAAATCCAACAATTAAATTATCGTTTAATCTATTTACTTAACAAAAAGTTTTTATCTTATCTGGTTTAATTCTCAAACAAAAAAAATATTTTCCATTTGAAACTAACATTTTAATTCAACTAAAAATTTAGTTTTAAACAAATTTTCTTAATCGTAAACTGCATACATTTACAACTGTTCTATCTATATATATATATATACACATTCCTATTTCAACTTAAATTATGTATTTAAATTAATATATATATATATAGAAAAATCTGTTTTCATATAACTTCAATCATTTAAAATTTTCCTGTTTTATACTTATTGTTTTCCTTTCTGCAAATTAAAGCAGTAATTAATTTTACTGTTAAAAATTTAAAACCTTATCTACATATATATATTTACTGTGAAATAATCTAACCACCAAACCTATTATTATATATATTTTCCCAACTCAAAACGTTTGAGATTTCTGTTCTCATAAATCTTATATATTTTTCAGTTAAATATGATAAAGCCAGTATAGGGTTTCATCTTGAAATTTAAATTAAATTGAAAAAAACCGAATATACCTTTTACTCGAACCAGGCCTCGACCACGATGCTACGGGCCTCGAGTTTTGTCGAGCACGAAGATCTCTCCGATAACCCTCGTCGATCTCGACTTCGCGACTCCGCCTGCAACCCCCCAAGATTTTTGACTTCGCCATCGAACAACCCTCTCGCGTGCCCTAGCTTTGACTGACCCTGGCCATGCGATTTCGATCCCTCCTCCCACGCGAACGCAAATCGCCGCGAACTCATCGCGACCTCCAGAGCTTGCTCGAGCCACCGCGACTAGCTCGACGAACCCAGCTACACGCCGCCCTCCCCTACGCGAGCGACGACGAACCGTTTGAACGAAAAGAATTTGAGAAGGGGACTCGCGATTTCAATCGCCCCCCCCTCTTTTTTTTATTTGAATCGAACTGTGAACTTAAAATTTGAGGGAAGAAAGGAATTGTTTAAACTTGGTCACCATTAATTCAGTTTTGAACGAGACGTATTTTCTTTCCTTTGATTTTTAAAACGTGAAAGAGCCAGGCTTGCGTGATAAAAGAAAAACGAAGGGGACAAGAGATCAGCGCATTCAGATGTTTCAGGGAATAGGTCTGCTAAAAAAAACCTAGGGTGGCTGATGTTGACAAATTTTAAATTTAAATTTAAATTGAATCTGATTAAATTTCAACGCGTTTTCTCACCGTACGGTCACACAACAACTCCGAAAAATACAAAATTTGAAATCTGACAATAATTCAATATTACGGACCCAATGAAACTGGTTTCGTTGAATTCCGAGACTGTGCCTCGGACGGCTTTTTTTTTAAATAACGATTCGAACAATAAATTTCCAAAACTGATCAAATCAATTCGAAATTAGATTCTGAAGCTTCTGTTATCTTCAGTATCATTATTGTAAATTTTAGAAGCTTTTGAAATATTTTTCTACAGCTTAAAACTGAAGATACAAATTTTTATTTTATCATTCAATAGATTAAATTCTGTAATTTAACCGCCAATTTCAAAGTTATATTCGGGATTCAAATTAAATCATCGTTCAAATATTTAAATTTTTTTAAATATTCTCAATTTAATTCGTTCAAAATTCTGGGTCGTTACAATTGGGCCACTTTCCTACAGAGTTGAGTTGCTAGATAGGTTGTCGGGAGTTCATAATGTTTTCCATATATCCCATTCGAGGAAGTATGTGCATGACCTATCGCTGATTGTTCAGCCATATGTTCAGGAGGATTTGGAGATGAAACAAAATTTGACTTTGATAAGACATCCAGTTCGCATTGTGGATCGAGATGTAAAGCAATTGCATAGTAAGGTCGTGAGGTAGTTAGGGTTCAGTGGAGTAAAGATCTCAGAGATTGCACTTGGGAGACTGTAACGACCCGGAATTTTGACCAAATTAAATTGAGAATATTTAATTTATTTTAAATATTTGAATGATGATTTAATTTGAATCCCGAATATAACTTTGAATTTGGCGATTAAATTATAAAATTTAATCGATTGGAAGTTGGATAAAAATTTGAATCTTCAAATTTAAGCTGATTAAAAATATTTCAAATGCTTGTAAAATATATATTGATATTTCTGAAGATAACAGAAGCTTCAGAATCCAATTTCGGATTGATTTGATCAGTTTTGAAATTTAATTGTTCGAATCGATATTTAAAAAATTGTCAATTTTCAAACAGTCTCGGAATTCGACGAAACCAGTTCCATTGGGTCCGGAATGTTGTATTATTGCCGGATTTCAATTTTCGTAATTTTCTGAGTTGATATGTGAGCACACGGAAATTTAACGCGTTGAAATTTTACAAACGAATTTTTATTTAAGCTTTGAATTTTCTGGTCAACATTCCCACACTTTCTCTCCTTAAATCACGCAAAAGATCCCGGAGAAAAATCGTGCAACCCCTACTCAAGCAATTTTAAATATCACGTCTCTTTCCCCCTTACGTTTCAATTTCAGTTTCGAACGAAAACTAAAAAGGGGGCAGCTCGTTTTCATCTCACCAAAAATTTCCCTCTTTTCGAATTCGAACGAATCTATTTCGTTGGAGATGAAGCAAACAATCGAGGAAGCAGAAAATCAAATCGGCGGCCAAGGAAATTGAATCGCGTAATCGCCTGGACTCGCTCGCGATTGAGTTTCTTATCGCGAGTCAGGCTGGTCGAGGGAATCGCGCGGGGACGACAAGGCCAATAAATTCGACTATGGTTCGGCGGCGATTGTCGAACGAAGCTAGAAAGAGGGGGGGGTCTCGAGGTTGCGAGTTGTTCGAACAGCTCCTGTAGGCTCGTCATCGAAGCAGTGATCTCGGGTTGAAGGGGTTCGACATTTTTCTCGAGGCGCGTGAGTGTGCTCAGTATTTGGGAATCGAATGGTGGTGGTACTCGAGGCCGGAGGGGCGGTGGGGTGTTCGGCAGGTCGGCGTCAGACAGTAGTCGATGAGGGTGAGGTATCTGCTGTTATTTTTATGCAATTCATTCTTTTAGTTACATTAAATAATATATATATTAGCTCACGTATTTTTATTTTGAACAGTAAGGATATTAATATAAGATTTTGAAAATAGGAATTTTAAAGGATTTGAAATTATGTGAAATTAAATTCTTCAATTAGAGATATAAAATTTTATTTATTTACTGAAAACATGTTCATAATTTCAGATTTACAATTTAATTTTTTTTAAATGATAAATAAGGTGATTAAATCAGCAGTAAACTAAGTTTGAAATTATTTGAAAGATTATATATATATATATAAAAAAAAAATTAGATGTTTAAATCCACTAGTTGATTTTAATAACAGATTTGGAGATTTAATTGTCTAATTTAATTATTTTGGTTATTAAAATACTTTTTCTAAAGGGAAAATTTCAGTTTAAAATAAATTACTAGTTATTGAATTATAAAATGGAAAATGGATTATTCGATTTGTTCGAATATTAATAAAATTTTATAATGTTTATTCAAGGTCTTAAATAGAGAAATCAAAGCAGAAATGGAAAAATGGGATGGCAAAATATAAAGCTAAGGTGAGATTTTTCTCACTCAAATTGAAAAGTGGAATTTTCAGTTATTGTTTGATTGTCTGTTTGGATGTGCTATTAGATATAGTAGGATATATCTATATATATATATATAGCAATATATACATATTGGCATATGTATATATTGGATTGATTGATTTCCCGCCTCGTATAGCGGATGAGACCCTATTGCGCCGTTAGTAAGCGGATTTTTATAAAACCCACATACCGCGATAATTCCGTACTGGAGCGGAATTGGTATTGTGCTAACATCTTTGGATGCAGGGAAACAGGTTGGAGGGATCCAACTGGACCCCTCACATTGATTGAATTTATTTCTATTGTGATATGAATCTGTGAATGATTATAGTGATGCTATTAATCATATTGATATCTGGAAATTGTTTGAAAGCTAAAATTTAGCTGAATGGATGTTTTGACATCATTGGATTCCGAAGATAAACGAAATTGAATTTTTGAAATTCAAGTAGAAAATTTCTAAGTGAATCAATTTTTGAAATTGAAGAAATTTTGAAGAAAGGAATTTTTAAAGTATAAAAAAGTAAAATTTTATAATCTTATTGAATAAATTCCAGAATAAAGTGAAAATGCTAAATAAATGGATTTCATAAAACAGTGATTATAAATTGAAGAATTTAATTTAAATTTGGATTTCTAGATAGATTGAAAGAGATAAAGAAATTGATTTTCCTTAAAAGGAATTTATTTAGAAAAGAAATAAGTGGGAAGTCCAATTAGAAATTTAATTTCAAATTTGAAACGAATTTGGAAAAAGAATGACATTTATAGATGTATAAATTGTGAAGTTAAAAAGGATGAAATTTATAGATGTATAAATCGGGAAGTTAAAATGAATGAAATTGTAGAATAGAAGATTTATAAGAAATTAACTTATAGATTGGATTTTTTTTTTTGCCTTCAAATGAAATATTGATCAAATTTGTTAATAAAGGAGATTTACAAATCGAAGTTGTTATAAAGTAGGAATAGAATTTATAAACGTTGTTTTATAAATTCGAAATCAATTGAATTTGATAAATTTAAATATAGAAGGTTATTAAAGTAGATATATTCGCGATTTTGGATAGCGAATTTCTATTGAAATGAAAATGTGTAGAAATGATTGGAATTGGGTTAAATGAAGTATATTCACGATTTTGGACAGTGAATATATTTTTAAGTGAAAATGGGTATGTTTGGGAAAGCGATATTATAAATGAAGTTAATTGTTTTAAAAGATGTTTTAAAACGTGTTAAATATCGAAACCATAGATTTCAACATTTATTGTTGAAATAGACGATTTCGAAAAATAAGGAAATGGCGGACTATAACACTGTTATTATAGTAAATGATTTCCAAAAGGAATATTTTTATCTAGTATTGGGATTTATATATCTATCTAAAATCCGAATCCCTATACTAGTGATTTCGAGTCGTCGTAACGATGTTTTACGTAACATTCGTTTTGACTCAAATAAATGTGCTTAAGAGAATGTTTTCCTTAAAAGAATGAATATATACTTAATTTGATTTAAGTATATCGAATATTTTCAAACGTTGAAAATATATGATTTGTGAAACACTTATTTTTAAATAAGTGTGGAAATTCTTTTCAAATATGAAATGAACTGTTTTGAGATTTTATCTTCAAAGATAAATTGGAATGTGAATATTTGAAATTTGTTTTCAAATGATTAAGTGTGGAAAATTTATATCTAGTAAAAGATATTTTGGAAGATGAAATAATTTGGAAAATTGTTTGGAATCTGATGATGTTGCGCATCTTTATTGATAGTTAAATAACCGACTATCAATAATTACCTTTAGATAGGTATTTGTTGTGAATTGGATGAATTTGAATGCCACACTTGTTTTTAAAATAAACGCTCACTATTCGGGTTAGCCGGGAAAGGACCATGGGGTCGTATAACCCATTCCGAATATGTGATACGTCGTTATGAATTGCATTTGAAGACCGGTGTTGAAGACCGGATATTTTTGAAAACGGAAGGATTACCGTCGAGTTACTCTACATCGGCTGATCTCCGATTTAGAGGTTTTATCACCCTTAGTGACGGGAAGTCCGGACGTGATTAGAAAATTATCCGGAAATGCAAGGGCTTCGTGAGAAGTGCCTTCGGTTCTGTTCGATCCCGGAACAGACTTATATGGATTGTGTGTCTGACGTTACAATTTGAGATATAAAGCTGATTTCTTTCAAATACATTTCTGTTGGTGGCGGAGAATTTATTCTCTTAGCTTAACACCCTTCTCTGAGACGTACGAGCTCAGAGGTTATGTAGTTGAAATTTATCAGCGATATATCCCAATTTGGTAACGTGGCATACTGAGTGTTGCTGTGAAATGATCGGTGTTTGATCATTTGTGATATGATCATTTGTTTGATCTTATATCTTTGTGATCATAGGTTGATCATTTTGTTTGACCCGAAGCAGGGCTTTTTGAGAAAGCATAGCTTTGTGGACGAGACTTCGTCGAGCCTCACACCCCGGAAATGGTCGAAACAGGAAGGATGCGGCAAGGTTCTAGGGAGTAGCGCCCCTTAGTGTATGTCATGCCTTCTGGATAGAGGTGGTATCATGGTATGGAGCCCAGATACTTAACCTATGTGGTTGCTGCATTATTATCTATGTGGTTTGTTGGAAATCGGGGATCCTCGGGAAGATCGGTTACGATCGAGGGATGGCATACGCGTGTCAGTAGTTACCTATTTTTGCAGAGGTAACCCGGCCTTGTGTTGGCAGAGATCCGGTTAGGTTCTCGGGTCGTCTATTCCAGGGACGTACCCATCGTGGTTAGGAAGTTCCTTAGCCTGACCATTTGTTGGAAATCCAAAGAAACAATACGACACTTGTACGGTTTTAGTTGTAGAACCTATCATTCACTTATGGTGGTCACCACTGTTTGGATGGTAGCTATAGTAGGCATAAGTGCGGAATGCCTATGCTGGCTAAGATTAATATTATACTTTCGAAATGTTTTCTACACTATGCACTAATAATAATATCAAAAATGATTTGATTTTGCGTATCAAGCATCTTTGACTATCATAAGAAGAAATCTCCTCCAATTCTACGTTTGCATTATGTGTGTGGTGGGAGGTCTTATGGTAGTTTCATTTTCCAAAAGCATTTCGAATTGACTTTAAAAATTATTTTGTTGTTATAAAGAATAACTGTTTTACGATCTCACACCAGTCACCATGACTGACTCGGAGTTTATTGTTTCCCTTCTAAACTCTGGGTGCCCACAAATTTCCACACGGGCAGCCTAGAGTTATGTTATCAGGATATTCTGGATATTCTGGAGCTTTGGAGATAAGCTGGAGGACGAGACGTAGTATTTGTATCTGATAGTATTTATTCCGCTGTGTATTCTGTATGAGGACAAGTTTATATAACTGTCCGTTGTTGTATATTGACTCTGATGATTGATGTATGTACAAACTGATATAGTTCTTTGTTTTAGAGATTATTCACTTATCTATTATATATTGTTCCGCTGCGATATGTGAGATACTGATATTGTCTCTGTTTCTGATGTTGTTCTGTTGCTCTTCTCTCCTTTCTTCCTCTGTTTTCTTCTTCTTCTACTTTTTTTTCTTTTTCTTAAACCCTCACTATTGAAGTTTCCGGCACTCGATTGCTCGGCAGTCGATAAAGTGAGTATCGATGTCGAATTTTCGAAAGTCGAAAATTTCGGTCTGTGACAGAGACGGAGGACAGCATGAAGGAAGCTTATCCCAAGTTGGTATTAGGATAGTAATTTGCTTGTTCTGTGAATTGTGTACTCTCTATTCGTGATATAGTGGCATAGAATGAACTTTTTGTGTGTGTTAAACCATATATAATATAGTGAAAATTAGACTTGGGTCCCTAATAAGTTTCAAAATACACAAAAAGCCCAGTAAAAATAGTATGTAAATTAGGTCCCTAGAATTAAGTTACTAAGTAATTGCATATAGTTATGCAATTATTCACGAAATAATGGCAGATATTTATGTAATTATATCCAAAAGTTGCATAAATTTATGCAATATTTTGGTGAATAATTGCGGAATTCTTCGCAATTTTTTGAAAAAATTGCAGAAATTTCCGCAATTATTTTGGTGAATAATTGTGGAAATTTTCGTAATTTTTTTGGTGAATAATTGCGGATTTTTTTAAAAAATTACGGAAATTACCGCGATTTTTAGTGAATAATTGCAAAATTTTCCGCAACATTTTGAAAAAATTACGGAAATTTCCGCAATTTTTCGATGAATAATTGAGGAAATGTCTGCAATTTTTTAATATAATTGCATAATTGTCTGCAATTATTCACTGAATAATTGCATAAGTGTATGCCATTATTCAGTAACTTAATTCTAGGGACCTAATTTACAAACTTTTTTTACTGGGGTTTTTGTGTATTTTGAAACTTATTAGAGACCTATGCCAAACTGTCCCTAAAATATATGCCTTTTGGAGTTATTTTGAGTTATCTTTCTATGTGTTAATTTCGGTACGAAATTCTTTTAAAGGGGAGAATGTGATGACCCGTAATTTAAACATTTTAAATACGAATATTTAATTTATTTTTAAATAATTAATTAATGGATTTTATAACTCAAATAAACTTCTTTTAAATAATAAATGATGATGGTGAAGTTAGTTTGGAATTTGGTTTAAAAAAGTAATTAGTTCGAAAAAATATCGAAAATGTGACCAAAAATCATTTTTTGGATTTTTGGCTTTCCATCGTCTAAAAGTTGCTAGAATATTGTGTACATGGGAGTATATATATACACACACTTAGATAATAACATATGAAATAGTTAGAGTTAGAATAGGTTTAAATATTTACTTAAGGAAATAAGATAGGTTGACTTTTCTTTTTAAAATTGAAAAAAATGAAAAGGAGAAAAAGGAAGTGTCAAACATCATGACAACTCATCCTAGTACTTGAAAATGTGGTGAAGTGATGAGGGGTGGTGGTTTGGTGGTTGCATGTGCTAGGGCTAAAGGAGGGGGGTTATGTAGCACAAAAATATGGAGAGTAAATGGATGAGGGGTAAATAGGTGATTTTCTTATTTCATTTTATATAAAAACAATTTCTTTTTTTTAGTTCTATTCTCAATTCATTCACTCATTATCAAACTTCTACTCCTTCCTTCCAAGCTCCTATTTTTATTTCCGTGGCTTTCAAAAAATTTATAATTTAAAAAAAAATCTTTCCTTCTCCTTTTAAATCCCATAAAAACTACATAAAACCCTTCCTTTTACTCTCTGTTTCACTTAGCTTCCAAAATGAAAGTCCAAAACCCACCTTTTCCATGCTAGGCCGAGCCACTCCATCCTAGGCCAAACCAAAAAACCACCTTCCAAGGCCCAACGATAAAGTTCCATTGGATCCATAATAGCCTTCCAGGGCACAGTCTTAGAATTCGACGAAACTAGTTCCATTGGATCCATAATAGTGTATTATTATCGGATTTCAAAATTTGTAGCATTTGGAGTTATCGTTTGGACATACGGGATAGAAACGCGTTGAAATTAATATTGAAAATTCAATATAATAGTTGGGTTCAAAAAGCTATCTTCTCCATACAATCGAATTAGGACTTGAAACATTTTCCATTGTGTTCGGAATAGGGGTATAACATTATTAACGCCTAGCGGCATGCCTCGATAGGGATTTGGAATTTTGAGTTATGTAATCGAGACGATTTAAATTTAAATAAATATATATATGTTTATTGATTTTGACTATATTCACATCAACCAACTTTCTTTCTTTTCATAGCCGCTTAGGATTTAACTCTACCTATTCAAACATGCAAGGATCACATCTCCTCCTCCTTTATATTTCACGCAACCGAACACAGTAAGAAAAAAATTCCAAGCTTCTAAAATCCATACCTCACAAACTACTCAAGGGAAAAATCCAATTCTTATTTCTAAATTCTAGTTTCTCAACTCTCTTAGACCTGATATACATATGGGAAGGTTCGGTTCACGTTTTGGTGCTTGTCAGTTCTACAGTGAGTGACAAGGTGGAGCTAGAACTAGGGTTGGAGATTGAATTAGATTCAAAGGTCGAAGTCGATTTTGGAATGTGGGATCGTGATCGCGAGGTGGAGAAGGGGTGGCGCCCAATTTTTGACGAGGTCCGATCACCTCCGAAGGGGGTGTGGCCGTGGCTACGTGGCGAGCTGTGTCTTGGATGCATTTTCAAATAGGCGTGTGGTAGTGATGTAAAGGTGACTAGGAGGAAGAGATTTCGATAAGAAGTTCAATTTCATCGTCGGTTGGGAGGATCGTCAATGGAATTGCCATTGGGGTTATACGTGCACGCGGCTGTGCTTGGATATCGCGTGCAAGCTTTTGTTAGGGAAGAAGAAAGGATGGCAGTTCTGTAAACATCTTAAACTTTTAATTTGTTTAATTTGTTTAATTTAATTAATTGTCGTTGAACTTATAAAATGTATATCTCTCTCTCACGAGGTCTGATTCAGACGATTCAAGTTGCGTTGTGATTGTATTGTCATCACCTACGCATAGGAATTGGATTGATTAAATTTGGAGATTTTGAAAATTTCAGATAATTTCAAATGCGTTCGAATTAAATCGGAACCGGAACGCGAAAGCGATAGGAAAATAAATGTGAGTTAATCTCACTCATTTTTGGATTACTAGTTAATTTGAAATAGTTAAAATTAATTAATGGTTGATTGGATGATTTGATAATTATTATTATCAGTTTGGATGTTATAATATATATAGTAGTATATATATTAGTAGTTGGATTGATATTCCAGCATATTTTTAGCGGATGTGACCCTATGCATCCCGCATAATAGCGGATGACCCTATATTACCGCGATATCCCGCTTTGAAGCGGGATTGGTATTTTTATGTTGTATTAACATCTGTGGTGGCAGGGAAACAGGTTGGAGGGATCCAACTGGATTCCTCAAAAATGCTAAATTAAATTTCATATATATTGATATATGATTTGTTTGAATAATCTATGGTAGATTATAGTGTGATTTGAATTTATTAGATGCTATGGTAGTTTTGGCCTAGATTTTGGTATTTTTAAATATCAATTATATATGTTTTGAATTTGAAAAGAAATTAAAAGGAAATTTGGCAGTGAAATATTTATAGTGAATTTCGGATTAATTAAAAGAAACGAATTTGGGTAAAATAAATAGTTTGACTTTAAATTTGTACTTAACTATTTCGAAATATTGCAAACTGAGATTTGGAATAAGGATTTTTAAAAAAAATTCCTTAGTGGTATTCGTTTAAATATAAAAGGTTTTTAAATCAAGATTTTAAATAGATTAGAGAAATAGAAGTGAATTTGGAAATAAATAAAATTGGTTATACCGGATCTTAAATAAGGTTCTAATATACGAATGGAAGCAGGATCGGGATTTGGTTTGTTTTGGAATATCGTTGGGTTATTGAAGTAATAGATTTATAAATGAAATTTAAATTAGAAATCAATTTATAATGGACTTAAGTGATGTGAAACCGTTGTAACGGAAGATGAGACTATGGGATTTATAAACAATGTTTATAAATGAAGTGAAACGATTATCATTTGATAAATTGAAGATATAAATTCACGGTAAGAATTTATAATGAGATGGGTAAATCGGTTTAAAAAGAAAGATAGATTTTTCTTTTGGAAATGTGACACTATGCCATAAATGGCCTTCTGCAACACAAAAAAAATGTTGGCTCAGGCCCGAAAATTGTTGTCATAGGTCTATGGCAACACTTTTAGGGTGATGCAATTTTTGTCGTTGCCTTAGACCTCAAAGGCAACATTTTGACTATCTAAGGCAACATAAGTAATATTGTTGCAATAGAACCCTATTTGGGTCTATGGCAACACCCATAGGTATCTGTAGCAACATTCCAAAATGTTGCTATAGATATTAACTTTCTGAATTTGTGGGGCCCACAATGTAGAGCATATTTGATTTTTTAATAAAAATAAATATTTATTTAATAAAATGCTATTGCATAGAATTTAATATTTAAACAGTAATTTATTTAAATAAATATTTTATTTCAACATTTGAAATAGTACAAATTCCTGACTCCACTATTTTACAATTCAATGATATATAACACTGATATTCACATATACAGATATTCCTCACTACATCACTCAGTTCACTCATTACATATGCAGTTTCAATTTATACAGACACCGACACTAACAAATATATGACGAGCCGAGTGCCGAGCCGAGAAGCGGGTCCGGGCGCAGCGCCGGCGGGGGTCCGGGCAACCGCAGTCCCGGCGAGGATCGACCTTGTATCCAGCTTCGCCCGATTCATCCGATTTCGGAAGATCGAGCCTTCTTTGAAACCTGTCTTCAAGCTCATGCATTCATACACTCATGCACATTTGATTTGACTCTGTCTTCAAGCTTGTATCCAGCTGTCCAGTCTTTAATACCTGTCACATATAATTCTAAAGTAGTAATCTGGAAAATAATATTTAACTCGAACAGAAAATGAAAATATTTTTGTTATAATATTTGCCTCAGGTATTTGGGTTGTTTCTTTTCATAAGTGCATAAGCCAAACATGAATGCAACACATGGATACAAGGACACGGCACAAGGTCAAACCCGAGTCATCGACTGGATTCAACTCAGGGCCAAGTAACCAACAAAACAAACAAGAACCAGGTTCAGCAAAATATAGACAAGCCAGTGCAAGAAACACAGCAATACACATAGGCAGCCCATCAAGCAAAAACAGTGAATGCATCAGGCATGTACAAGAGAAACATAGGCAGTAATATGATATACAGAGGACTTGGAGCAACAGTTCATGTTCTGATTTTCAAAAATGATATACAAGTTCTGATTTTCAAAAATGCAGAAGTTTTCAAGTGAAGCAGTTTTCAAGAGGACAGCAGAATACAAATACTTCAAGGTCTGGTTTAACAAATGCAGCAAGGTACATAGGTATGTGAACAAGTTTAACAAAGGTTCAAGTGCTGGTTTAACAAATGCAGCAGAAAGGAGCTAACAAGCTCAGATCAGAAATAAAAAACAAGCCAGTGAACCAAAATCCAACATACCAAATAATATCACATCGCAATTCATCATCGGCAAAGCAAAATCAAGCCAGTGAACCAAAATCCAACATACCAATACATCATCGCAACCAACATACCAGATTTCTCAAAGTCCAACAGAAAGATTAAGCTCGAGATTATAGGAAATAAAGCCTATAAATAAATCCTAATTCATCATCGGCAAAAGCGTGTGAGTGTAACCAAAATCGAGAATAATCAAGTAAACCAGAAGGCAGAAAACATACCGAATAATATCACATCGCAGCCGACGACGAAGTCAAAGCAATTCGAGCAATCAATCAAGGAGAATGAAGGAGCAAGCTACCAGAAACGTTTCTCACACTAGATTCGATCAATCAGAGCATCAAAGCAACTGAAATCGCGTGCCCTAGTTTTCACAGAGAGGAACGAGAAAGAAAAATCGCGTGCCCTAATTTTCACATAGAGAGGAACGAGAAAGAAGAGCTGGCGGTGATGATAGCGGTGGCAAATGGGGTTTGAACGGAAAACTTTGTTTGGCTTCGGGTTTTGGTGTCGTGACGGGGCTCTGGTTGGAGCTAGATGGTCGCGATGGGTCAGGGGGTAGCTGGGGGTGAGGGTGACAATTTGGTGGCGATGGGTCAGGGGGTAGCTGGGGGCGATGGGTCAGGGGGTAGCTGGGGGCGATGGGTCAGGGGTAGCTGGGGGTGAGGAACGAAAATATGATTTGGAAATTAGGGATTTGGAAATTGGGGGTGAGAACGAAATGTTATGAAAAGTAAAGCGGGAAAACGAAATTTTGGGACAAATTGTAGTGGTGATCCATTTTAACAATCATATTAAATGTAGACCGTTGGATCGTATTCACGCGGATTGCTAATTTTATTAATTTTTTAATTTGAATACATCTATAGCAACACTATATAAAAATGTTGCATCCTGTTACACTTGTTTAGCTAGAGCAACAGATTTTTATGGCTAAGGTAACACCAAAAATACAACGTTGCAGTACAGTAGGACCAAAATTTTATAGCGGTCGCAACATTTTAGCTCGCAACACCTTGCAAAAATGTTGCAGAAGGTCATCTATGGCGTAGTGTGAAAAAGGGATTTATGAAATTCGGGACGTAAATCGATTGGTGTTAAATCGAGAGAGTTTTATAAAGATTAGATTGGTTAATTTGGAATTTGGAAAATATATTTTTATCGAGGGATTGAGTTTGTTTAAAAAAAAGATTTACAAATTTTAAACTAGGTAATTTAAAAGTGTTTAAAAATATTTCAAGAAATTAGTTATTTAAATAATTTTAAATTGTCAAAAATGAATTTTAAGTTTTATAAACAAGTATTGTAAAATGATTAGAATTTTATTAATAAATCAGAATTAATCAGTATTATTATTTTAAAAGATAAATTAATCAATATTAATATAGTTTTATATAATAACTTTTGTTTAAGGGTTTTTGCCTAAATTAAAATTGGGAAAATTATTATAGAAACTTTATAAGCATTATTTTGAGATAATTATTAAATAAAGTTTTTGAAAAGTAATGGTATACTTTCATGGCGAAATCGGAGGCAGAGATTGCCTGGAGTTAAGTTTGGATTTCTCTGGGATGGAGACTTAATCATTGAGCTGTGAATCCATGGTTCATACCATGTAGTGCTTTCCGTATTATTTTAAAAGGTTTTTCAAATATTTTTGAAGCAAATGATTTGTGTATGTACTTATTTCGGTGAGATAAGTATATTTTTGAATTAAGAAATTTAATTAAGGAACCGAGAACTTATAGAATTCGTTATAAACGAGTTAAGGAACTTACAATATAAATCGTGAAGGGTTTTAAGAAAGGAGAAATAAGTGAAATTTTCCTAAGTGTTGGGAAGTAAGGGTTTTAGAAAATATATTTCTAGATATTTTTCTAAGTGTTGAAATAAGAGATGGTTTGAAATATCCTGATATGGATATAAGTATTCGAGTTGTCTCAAATATTGAAAATTTGAAAGGGATTAGAATATATATCTTATAAAGATATTTTGAAATAAATTTTGGAAAATCTAAAATAAGGCATGATGTCTGCTTATGGGTGTTTTATTGATAGTTAAATAACCGACTATCAGTTTTGGCCAAATTCGTTGATCGTTTCGAAGAGACCGGGATCGGATTTAACTATTCGAAAACCACTTCGATCCGATTTGAGCGTTACGAATGGATACCGTGAAGATGATGAAGATTGTGATTCGGTTTATCCAGACCCAGGACAACTTGTATGGGCGAATGCTATCAGAACATCATCATTGGAGGACGATGAGCATTCTAAGTGAAATTATTCTTGAAAGGTAATCGTAGCCTCAAGCCTAATCAACCGGAATGACTGAAATTCAGGGGATATGTAGCAAAGCTAAGTGGGTCATACCCAATTAGGGTATGTTATCACCTTTCTAGATACCCTCGGATATATTTTAAATTATGGATACGGTGGTGCATGCAAAAGAGCTCTCGATAAAGGTGGGAACACCCAGGGTGATAACATATTCGGTTCTATCCAGGTTAGGGATAGGGCCGGTCTTGTGTTGTAGGGGATCCCGGCGAAATCCTCGATGCATTTTTCTAGACGTGTACCGTGATAGGTGGTACCCTAGTGCCTAGTCATTGTATGGAATCCATTCTCCAATAAGCATCGTATGGTTTTGATTGTGCCCAGCTATGCTGAAACATGAGATGCAAGCATTTCAGCTATTTTCTATTTACTTTGTTTAGACACTATTATAATATCAGACGATTTTGATATAAAGTGTTTTGGTTATCGTAAGGTAAAAACCCATCGTGTTTATGTGTGACGCGGTCTTACGAGATACCTTTGTTTTTTAAAGGATTTCGAAAATAGTAATAACTCAAATTGAGTGTGTTTCTCACGCTAGTTCTCCAGACTGGCTTGGGTATTTTTTTATTATAATGCTCGAGTCAGACCGAGTATTACAGATTCAGGTTAGGATGCTATGGAGCTCAGGAGTCGAGCTAGATGACGAAGACGTATTACACGTACTTGATTTTATTCCGCTGTGCATTGTAGGCTGTATAGTCAGCACTAGTGAGGACAAGTTATTAAACTGTCCAATATTGAGTTATTGATTTGTTGTACTCTGATGATGTAATGTATAAGTAATAGTTATAGTTCATTTTGTAAAACGACATGTTATTATCTATTATATATTGTTATGCTGTGATTGTGAGATTCTGTGTTGTTATTTCTATTTTCTTCTACCTCTTTCTTCTTTTCCTCTAACGATCTGGTATTTCCGGCACTCGATTGCTCGGCATGTTATACAGTGAACGTATTGCTGTCAATTTTCGAGGGTCAAAAATTCGCGTTCGTTACATGTGGTATCAGAGCTGAAGGTTAAGTGAGAACCTTGGCTTTGATGGGGTAACTCATTAGAGATAGGGTCAGTAGTACCCTATAATGAGTTTGAGTGTATTAATAGATATGAGCGCGTATTTGTTAGTGAATGTAAATTGTTTTATATTGTGTTGATTGATTTGTTGAGTGGCTTATGGATTCTGGTCAATACGAGTAATTAATGTTATTGATATGGATCTCTAAACACTTGAACAGAACAATTCGACATGGTATTGTTTTGAAATGGGGTAAATGAAATAATTTTACCCTGATTATTTTTATATTTAAAGGAATAATTTTTCATAAATTATTATAGTTGTATATGGAGTGCTTGGTTGTTAGGAAATGATAATATTAAACCATTATCATTTGTGTTGTGATGATTGAATAAGAGTTGATATTATAGTCAATAGTTAAGAAGAAATTTCATATAACGAAATGGAATTATGTAAATGTGATTTTGTAAATGTGATGTAAAATTTGAAATGAAATTCGAGAAGTATATTAAAATATGATCTGTTAAAAGGATTTAAAAGTTGGAAATTTGGGAATTTAATTCCCGTTGGGTTTGAAATGTTTTTCAAATTCTTGGAAAAATAATAGTTATATTATTTGGAGAATATTTTTGAATTGGAGATATTTAAAAAGGATTTTCAAGGGAAAAAAAGCACTGAACTCACTTCGGTCGTTGGAAAATAATTTCGGTGATGACTACAGCATCATCGACGTTCATTTTCGAATTTCCAAGAGAGGGATTGCTACTAATTGGAGTTTGTTTAGTAAAACTGAATTGATTTTGAAATTCAAAGAAATGATGTGATATACCAAGGGATTTTGGATATATTTGATTTCAAAAATGTTTTTTGAAATACTTAGAACAAAATGTTTTAACTCTGGGATTTTTATTGGAAATGTTTTCTCGAATATGAGTAAGTTTGATAACTTATAAAAATTTGAAATTTGATTTTGGTATGGAATTTAACTTGAATTAAGTTAAATAAAGTGAATTTTGAAATTTTAGCCTTAGTAGGCTAAATGAAATAATTATTGGAAATGGAATCTATTGAGATTTGGGATAAATGAATAATGAACTAATTAAATCGATTTGTTATTTGAAATAATTTGGAATGTTGATTGATAAAAATCAAATGTGAAATCCGAAAATTGGAATTGAATTTGAATATAAATGGATATAAACTTAAATGGTGAAGTGGAAATAAATCTAAGAACATTTGTATAAAATGTTATAATGGACTTAAGAAAATTTGATGGTGAAATTCTTAAGTGGGATTAGTATTGAATGGATATACTAAGTAAATAGGTGAATGTGAAGTATAAATGTGAATAGAAAGAATTTGATATAGCTAAGAACCAATTTAAAATAAATACGAAGTTGTACGTATAATATTTTATTCGCATGACGGGTTGATCCAAATTCGAGCATAGAATTTCGAGAAAAATTATATCGGTCCGAGTTAGGATTTTTTACCCGATTCTCGACGGCGAACACTGGATATGAATTTTTGATTCATTCTGGAATTCTCTATCATAGTATATGGCTATGCAAGGAGAATGACAGTTTTCGATCAAGAAACCTGATCTGAGTACGCACTAGAGAGTCGTGTGAATGATAGTAGTTCAGAAGTGAAATTGTGTGATCGAGTGAGCGATCAGATTTGATATTGCGTACGGATGATATGTGTACATCGTACGGACTTAAGTAAAGCAAATTTTGAAAATTTTGAAAAAAATAAAATGATTTTGAATTATGTGATTGAATATTATTGGTAAATAAGATGCAGGCATTTAAAATCAAAAGAAAATTTGATTGCCCGACAAAAAAGTACATGTTTAAATTGTTGTTTTATTTGATGGTTTTATGATTGAGCCACTTGGCTTTTGTTTTCTTTCGATGATTTGGGCATGTAGTGGTGATTTGGAGTTGTTTGGATCTAGCCGCGCAAAGGAGATGCTAGCGAAATTTTTCGAAAATTTAAAGACTTAGAAAATTTTGAAGAAAATTTTTAATAACGAAAATTTAATTTTGGATTATAACTTGAAATGATTGAGAAAATAGTATTATTTGGAATCTATGGATGAGTTTGGAAATTAGTAAAAGTGATAGTGTGTTTTCAATAAATTGATTTTGGGAAGTTGTTTAAACTGATTGGGTTTGAGGAAGTTAATGGGTTTTAGGTCATTCTTCTTACCTTGGAAATTTCGGGGACGAAATTCTTTTAGGGGGGGGGAATGTAATGACTCATAATTTTGGTTATTTGAAATTGGATTATTTAATTGATTTTAAATATTTAAAAGTTAATTTTTAACTTGGATTTCAAATATAATGATTTATTAGATAATTTAATTATTGAATTTAATAATTGAAAATTGGTTAAAAACATTGAATCTTAAGTTTTTAGCTTGATAAAAATAATTTAAAGGTTTACTAAATTTCTATTAGTAAGAATGAAGATAATGAAAATTTTAAATTGGAATTAAAAGCGATTTACTCGGTTTTAAAAATATTCCGTTTGAATTAACATACAAAAATAGCCTTCCGGGGCATAGTCTCGGAATTCGATGAAACTAGTTCCATTGGATCCGTAATAGTGTATTATTATTGGATTTCAAATTTTGTAACGTTTGGAGTTATCGTTTGGACGTACGGGATAGAAACGCATTGAAATTAATATTGAAAATTCAATATAATAGTTGGGTTCAAAAAGCTATCTTCTCCATACGATCGAATTAGGACTTGAAACCTTTTCCATTGCGTTCGAAATAAGGGTATAACATTTTAAACGCCTAGCGGCACGCCTCGGTAGGGGTTCGTAATTTTGAGTTATGTAATCGAGACGATTTAAATTTAAATAAATATATATATATTTATTGATTTTGACTATATTCACATCAACCAACTTTCTTTCTTTTCCTAGCCACCTAAGATTTAACTCTACCTGTTCAAACACGTAAGGATCACATCTCCTCCTTTATATTTCATGCAACCAAACACAGTGAGAAAAAAAATCCAAGCTTCTAAAATCCATGCCTCATAAACTACTCAAGGGAAAAATCCAATTCTTGTTTCTAAATTCTAGATTCTCTACTCTCTTTGACCAGATATACATATGGGAAGGTGCGGTTCACATTTTGGTGCTTGTCAGTTCTATAGTGAGTGACGAGGTGGAGCTAGAACTAGGGTTGGAGATTGAATTAGATTCAAAGGTCGAAGTGGATTTTGGAGTGTGGGATCGTGATCGCGAGGTGGAGAAGGGATATCGCGGTAATATACGCCCAGTTTTTGACGAGGTCCGATCGCCTCTGAAGGGGGCGTGACCGGTGCTACGGTGGCTAGCTGTGTCTTGGACGCGTTTTCAAATTGGCGCGTGGTAGTGATGTAAAGGTGACTAGGAGGAGGAGATTCGATGAGAAGTTCAATTTCGTCGTCGGTTGGGAGAATCGTTGATGAAATTGCTATTGGGGTTGCACATGCATGCGATTGTGCTTGGATATCGCGTACATGCTTTTGTTGGGAAAGAAGAAAGGATGGCAGTTCTGTAATTATCTTAAACTTTTAATTAGTTTTTTAAATTTGTGTTTAATTTAATTAAATTGTCGTTGAACTTATAAAATGTATATCTCTCTCTCACGAGTTCCAATTTAGACGATTCAAGTTGCGTTAGGATCGTATTGTCATCACCTACGCATAGGAATTGGATTGATTGAATTCAGAGCTTTTTAAAATTTCAGATAATTTCAAATGCGTTCGAATTAAATCGTAACCAAAACGCGAAAGCGACAGGAAAATAAATGTGAGTTAATCTCACCCATTTTTGGATTCCTAGTTAATTTTAAATAGTTAAAATTAATTATTGGTTGATTGGATGATTTGATAACTATTATTATTAGTGTCGATGTTATAATATATATAGTAGTATATATATTAGTAGTAGGATTGATATTCCCGCATATTTTTAGCGGATGTGACCCTATGCACCCCGCATAATAGCGGATGGCCCTATATTACCGCGATATCCCGCCTCAAAGTGGGATTGGTATTTTTATGATGTATTAACATCTGTGGTTGCAGGGAAACAGGTTGGAGGGAATCCAATTGGATTCCTCAATAATGCTGAATTAAATTTCATATATATTGATATATGATTTGTTTGAATAATCTGTGGTAGATTATAGTGTGATTTGAATTTATTGGATGCTATGGTAGTTTTAACCTAGATTTTGGTATTTTTAAATACCAATTATATATGTTTTAAATTTGAAAAGAAATTAAAAAGAAATTTGGAAGTGAAATATTTATAGTGAATTTCGGATTAATCAAAAGAAACTAATTTGAGTAAACTAAATAGTTTGACTTTAAATTTGTACTTAACTATTTCGGAATATTGTAAATAGAGATTGGAATAAGGATTTTTTTTAAAAAAAATCCTTAGTGATACTTGTTTAAATATAAAAGGTTTTTATATCAAGATTTTAAATAGGTTAGAGAAATAGAAGTGAATTTGGAAATAAATAAAATTGGTTATACCAGATCTCAAATAAGATTCTAAGATACAAATGGAAGCAGGATCGGGATTTGGTTTGTTTTGGAAGATCGTTGGGTTATTTAAGAATTGATTTATAAATGGAATTTAAATTAGAAATCAATTTATAATGGACTTATGTGATGTGAAACTGTTGTAACGAAAGATGAGACTATGGGATTTATAAACAATGTTTATAAATGAAGTGAAATGATTATCATTTGATAAATTAAAGATATAAATTCAAGGAAAGAATTTATAATGAGATGGTTAAATCGGTTTAAAAAGAAAAGATAGATTTTTCTTTTGGAAATGTGAAAATGGGATTTATGAATTTGGGGATGTAAATCGATTGGTGTTAAATCGAGAGAGTTTTATAAAGATTAGATTGGTTAATTTGGAATTTGGAAAATATATTTTTATCAAGGGATTGAGTTTGTTTAAAAAAAGAGATTTTAAAATTTTAAACTAGGTAATTTAAAAGTGTTTAAAAATATTTCAGAAAATTAGTGATTTAAATATTTTTAAATTGTCAAAAATGAATTTTAAGTTTTATAAACAAGTATTGTAAAACGATTATAATTTTATTAAAAAATCAGAATTATTCAGTATTATTATTTTAAAAGATAAATTAATCAATATTAATATAGTTTTATATAATAACTTTTATTTAAGGGTTTTTGCCTAAATTAAACTTGAGAAAATTATTATAGAAACTTTATAAGCATTATTTTGAGATAATTATTAAATAAAGTTTTCGGAAAGTAATGGTATACTTTCATGGCGAAATCGAAGGCAGAGATTGCCTACAGTTAAGTTTTGATTTCTTTGGGACTACTACACCAAAACAGGCAAATCCTAACATTTATAAGTATTACAAATAATTTTAGTAACACTTTTTAAGTGTTACTAATGGACTGTGAGGAATGAAACGACCAAATTTGTAACACTTATAAGTGTTACGAACATACGTATTACTAGCACTCATAAGTGTTGGTACAGAAATATACGGTAACGCTTATAAGTGTTGGTACAGAAATATGCGGTAACGTTTATAGGTGTTGGTGCAGAAATATACGGTAACACTTATAAGTGTTGAAAAATGATTATTTAGTAACACATATATGTGTTGTTACACATAAAATGCTTTGCTTATCATTTAGGTTTGTAACATAGATAAGTGTTGTTATCCAAAATATTGGTAACACTTATATGCGTTACTAATTGAAATTATGTTTTTACACTATCTTATACACAATTAATATTAAATTCTTAAAACAAATGAATATAATATCTCATAAATGATGATGTCCATATCATTTATAATTCATCATATCAATTCAATATGAAGTCTAAAATGCTTTCATATCTCAAATGCAACAATATCATATTTAGATAATACTATAATAGGAGCTACAAACTTTCCAATTTCAAAATACCACAATATCATATCCAAATTACAAAAAAGCAATTTCATATCTAATATAATACGAGCTACTAATAAATAGAATTTTAGATACATCCACTCCGACAACAATAGTGAAACTTCCCTTCTCGGCCACATTGCAAACATACCCACTTCTGCCAAAAATAAAATAAAATAAACACAACATACTCCATCAAACACACTGCACCATAACACTGCAAACATACAACAATAACCTCTGCCTGATACAGACTCGAGCATCACCACCTTCAATAACCAGATATATTAAATTGACCAGACAAACATCTCCACTCACAACTGCACACAGTTACTACCCATACTTCCTAATCAACTGCACTACAACAACCCCTGACATTTCAGACAAGTGCACGCATGTCCAAAACTGCAACTTACCATCACTCCTTTTCACCACTGGCCACAACAACAACAACCAGTGTTCTGCCTTCATACAACTAGACAACTTCAACTCTTCATACAACAGCGCACTACACAATCACATTTCCTTGCAAACATAAAATTTCCATATCACAAACCATTTCCGCTCTCGAATTCCATACACCCAAACTACTGCATTTACAAACTGCTCTAACACTAAACTGTGCACATTGCAGTGCTACTGCTCCTCCACTCACCAGCCATCTCCATAATCACCTGTGTGCAACACTTCTCTGACATAGGTTAAGCAACATCGTTTTATAACCAATGGAAATTCAAAATAAAAACAATGTGTATCCACCTAGCTCTAAACAATGTGTATCCATACAATGAAACTTAAAATGTCATTTCAATAATTATAGTAGTAATGATGCGGTACATACCTCTATCATCATTTTCAGCAAAAATATGTATTATTTACAATGCAAGAATACACAACAACAATCTTTACAACAACAATGGTCTGCCTTAAATGTGCAGATTTAGTGATCAATGCCAAAAACACAACAGTGCATACACACTTTGGAGCATTGATACGATATCAAAGAGGGCAAAAGAAATATATGAAAACACTTGTAATTAGCTAAAAGTAAAGTTCAAAACCACCGGATACATGTATTAAATACAGAGTTATGAATATGAACAGAAAGTTGATCAAATCATGCATAACCTTGTATGATATAACCAATAAAAAAGTAAAAATGAAATAAAATAGCATTAAAAATTTCATACCTAACAAATTAAAGCCGTGGTGATTTAATAAGATGCAAATGATAAAGTTGTGACAATTGGCGCATGTGATAAGCAAATACCAGATGCTAGTGCAATTTCGATCCAGTAATAGATCTTCCACTCGTATCCAAGTGATACCCTTATACCTTGAGCAGCATTAAACTCCCTCGTTGAGCTCAATCAAACAAACCACATATGAAAATTCCTTCCTACATGCAGCAAACATAAAATTTATTAGGAGTACAACAATCATTTTAGCTAGTGAAAATCAAGTGAACCCGAGTTAAAGCTAACTGAAAATTGGTGTATGTATTACTTTTCAGACATCTCCTAATGAGACTTGGTGCTTTTTAATGTAACACTTCTTATTTAATGCTTACATGCATCCACACTAATGAAAACATTATATACACACACATACATGGCACTTTTCCGAACATCATTCTTCAAATAAATGTGCAAGCTGAAAATACAAATTGCACTTTTCCAAACATCATTTGTCAAAAGGTACTTACAGAGCATGCAAGAAACAAATTAGATGCAAACATAAGCCTAAATGAAAGCTAGTTAACTGAGTGTCATTGTTTTGACAAAGAAAACAGGGTGCAAACATAATTTCATAATGAAAATCACCTTTGGTAAATTGAAATGAGAACATTAGCATGTGTTACATACCAAGCTAATGTAAAAACACTCAAATGGAAAAAAGTGTAATCCACTGTGTCGTTTGGAAAAGATGTAATCTTCCACCTGCTGATTTTATATTGATTTGGACACTCACATCCTGAATGAGATTGGCAATGTTTGTTGGGTTTCCACTGCTGTACATCTGCACATGGAAAAAAGTGTACTCATGCAAATTTGAAGTAGTTTGTTGCATAAAAAAGGAAACATCTAGATATCAGATATTAATCAGTTTGCAAACATAGGATTGAACACAGAAATGTGGATAGCTTTCATCCTTAGGATATGAAGTTTAAAATACTAAACATACTATAAATTAGCTTTTCCTACTTTCACTGTGTTAATACTTTTTATGAGTTATACGGCGCATGCATCTAACTGCTGGAATACAAATAATAATCCTGTCTACTTTCAACGAGTATACAATGATTTTTGGTGTACTTTGGATTTTTTATGCGAAGGGTGTAATTTCATTCTTAATTAACAATTCTGTACTCTTCTATTCTCTTCCTAGTCATATCCATACATTCTCAAATAGTTTTAAAATGATTGCTTTTTATGCGAAGGGTGTAATTTCATTCTTAATTAACAATTCTGTACTCTTCTATTCTCTTCCTAGTCATATCCATACATTCTCAAATAGTTTTAAAATGATTGCTTTTTACTGATTAATTTACAAAGGGATAATAATTCCAATGGATAGTATTAATAAACAACAACAACAACAATAACTAAATAAATAAATAAACAATACAGCTTAGAAAGCAAGTGAATCATTCATAAAATACAAGTCATGCTTCTTCAAATATGTTCGACATGTATTCACTGGATACACAAACAATGTGAAGTAGAAATAGTAAATGAAACTTACCAACATAGGAGCCCAAATACCGCAAATTTAAACTAAGAACAAGCATATCCCACTGCAGAATTTGGTCATTTTGCTTTGCTTTTGACCTTGTTTATGTCCAGCTCTATTCAAATCAGCATCACATTTCACAAGGAACAAGCTTGCATTGATATCTTCCAACTATACAATAAGTATTAAAACAAGCTAAAAATTACACTTCGTAAAAAAGATATTACTGCAAATAATACAATTCTAATGTAGCCAAAAGGTCAAACTAGATTTTGAACTCCCACAATTATCAAAATATACAGATCAAATTTTTGTGAATCAATTATACCTGGAAAAATATGATTTGCTTAAATATTACACATGGTAGCCAAAAGAAATTTCATTCTGAATGCTTTGATCTGCATGTATTATTTCTCTTGTGGATACAATGCCTTTTAGAGGGTTACTGTTGACATATCCAAATTGGATATGGGTAACATTAATATTTCAGTTTTATTAATATATTTCCGGAATATAATGCTCAAAATTTTAAAAGAAAATATTCAAAAATAAAAATTACACTTTGTAAAAAAAGAGATAACTGTGAATAATACAATTTTAATGTAGCCAAAAGGATAAACCAGCCTTCGAACTCCCACAATTCATCAAAATATACAGATCAAATTTTAGTGAATCGATTATACCTGGAAAAAACATTTGCTTAATTATTACACAGGGTAAGCAAAAGAAATTTTATTCCAAATGACTGATCCGTCTGTATTTTTTACCTTGTAGGTACATGCCCTTTCGAGGGTTACTGTTGACGTATCCAATTTTGATATGAGCAACATTAATACTTCAGCTTTTTAAATATATTTTGGGAAAATAATGTCCAAAAGTTCAAAAGAAAATATACCAAAAATACTGAAGATTTGATGTTTGCCCAAACCCCCTTTGGTCATTTCAAATTGGTTGTGTCAATAGTAAATTTCCATTTTCAATATTAAGAAAATATTTAATGAATTTGTCAAATAAGGACTTTAAATATGTAAAAATAAATCTTACTTGACCACAGGCAAAGTTATGTATACACAAGTTTACTAATTAAACTATCACTGTAATGGGAGAAGTTTTCAAATGAAAGCAAAGAACAAAACAAAAGATATATCACTCCAGGCCAGTACCAAATTTTAAATTCTTATTATCAGGACACTTGGTTTACCTATCAACCGGAGCAAGGGTGAGCGTTATCTGATTAAAACCGTTCTGGTTGAATGCCATCTTCTGGCCATTCATCAACTTTCATAGACAATTGCACAAAATAAGGAGGTGCTTCTGATCCTTGAGTTAGAGATTTCCAATACTTGGAAAAACTTCTCAGTATTTCCTTTGTCACATTTGTTAGTGGAGATAAAAACTGGTTTAAACGATCAGCCCAACTATAATTCAATCTTCGCTCTTCATGAAAATGATTTCTTTTGTTCAGGAGATTAAATTCAGTTACCAGAGCCCATTCTCCATCTTTAGCGGTTATGGAGCTTTGTAAAAGGGTTGATACATAAACCATAAAAAGAGAAAGGGTGCTTATGACAAAAGAAGACAATATTTTCTGTTTTGGATTTGGAAATCCCAACCACTGCAGTATTATGTTGTCAATATAAAATCCACAATGTTGGATGAAGATTTGATATAGATACTGAAGCAGAATATAGATTTCGGTATATATAAGCATGATGAGCCAAAAGAAATAACTAGGTCCGGAGCTGACACAAAGAGCATATAAGAAAAGAGCTGCTAGGTAGACCATAGACATCAAACTAAAATTCCACAAGAAAACTAGTATAAAGAAACAGTAGCAAACTACATCATTATTGGAACGCATCTGAGACCATATATAGCGGAAAATACGTCCAATCTGAAGGCTAGCTGCAGGTGCATTTATCCCACTTGTAGAATGAACCGAATGGGTCTGCTCTAGTTGACCATAATACCAAGCAGTTTTCTTATTTTTGGTTTCATCGTAAGCTCCATCTTCTACTGAAGAATGCCCATTATTAGAGTCAGATTCTTCAGGCTCTATATTTAAGAAGCTCACGATATTTGTAACCGCCTGATTTCCAAATGATTGTACTTGAGAAACTCCATCGCCTAATAATTGAATAGCAGAGATCAAAGGGTGCTCTTTACTATTTACCTTTTTGTTCTTAGTTTTATCGGCAGTAAAATCAGAAGAACCAAGCAAATCGAAAGTACTTCTACAGCAAAGCGAAGAGATGAAAAAAAAGTAGAGAGGAAGAAGAACCTATGCGAAGCAAATTGAAGTCGGCATCGTTGAAGTGGTTGTAGTCGGCATTCGACAATGGAAAGTGGATGAAGTGCCGTTGATTTTAAAAAGTGGTTGAATCGACATTGATTTTGGAAGGAAGAGAAAACCCTAAATTAAATTTTATGCGACCGAAATATGTCTGGAAATGGATGGGTAAGCGAGAGAAGAGAATGCAAATGTAAATGACAGAAGACTCCTCTTATTAATAAACTATTTACATTTTTACCAACTACGGTAACACTTATTTGTGTTGCAAAGTTTATTTAGAAAAGTATTTATTTTCACCAACACTTTTCCAGTATCCTAACACTTTTTTACCGTTAGTAGTTTGCAGCATTTATAAGTGTTAGCAATTAACAAATATAAACTGTTGCAAAATCACTGATTTGGTGTAGTGGACAGAAACGTAATCTTTGAGCCGTGAATCCATGGTTGATACCGCTTTGTGCTTTCCATATTATTTTAAAAGGTTTTTCAAATATTTTTAAAGGAGCTGATTTGTGTATATACTTATTTCGGTGAGATAAGTATATATTTTTGAATTAATAAATTTAATTAAGGAACTCAGAACTTATAGAATTCGTTATAAACGAGTTAAGGAACTTACAAGATAAATCGTGAAGGGTTTTGAGAAAAGAGAAATAAGTGAAATTTTCCTTAGTGTTGGGAAGTAAGGGGTTTAGAAAATATATTTTTAGATATTTTTCTAAGTGTTGAAATAAGAGATGGTTTGAAATATCGTGATATGGATATAAGTATTTGAGTTGTCTCAAATATTGAAAATTTGGAAGGGATTTGAATATATATCTTATAAAGATATTTTGAAATAAATTTCGGAAAATCTAAAATAAGGCCCGATGTCTACTTATGGATGTTTTATTGATAGTTAAATAAACGACCATCAAATTTGGCCAAATTCGTTGATCGTTTCGAAGAGACCGGGATCAGATTTAACTATCTGAAAACCACTTCGATCCGATTTGAGCATTACGAATGGATACCGTGAAGATGATGAAGACGGTGATTCAGTTTATCCAGACCCAGGATAACTTGTATGGGCAAATGCTATCAGAACATCGTCATTGGAGGACGATGAGCATTCTAAGTGAAATTATTCTTGAAAGGTAATCGTAGCATCAAGCCTCATCAACCGAAATGACTAAAAATCAGTGGATATGCAGCAAGGCTAAGTGGGTCATACCCAATTAGGGTATGTTATCACCTTTCTAGATACCCTCGGATATATTATAAATTGTGGATACGGTGGTGCATGCAAAAAGCTCTCGATAAGGGTGAGAACACCCGGGGTGATAACATATTCGGTTCTATCCATGTTAGGGATAGGGCCGATCCTGTGTTGTAGGGGATCCCGGCGAGGTCCTCGATGCATTTTTCTAGACGTGTACCGTGATAGGTGGTGCCCCAGTGCCTAGTCATTGTATGGAATCCATTCTCCAATAAGCGCCGTACGATTTTGATTGTGCCCAACTATGCTGAAACGTGAGATGTAAGCATTTCAGCTATTTTCTATTTACTTTGTTTAGACACTATTATAATATCAGACGATTTTTATATAAAGTGTTTTGGTTATCGTAAGGTAAAAACCCGTCATGTTTATGTGTGACGCAGCCTTACGAGATACCTTTGTTTTTCAAAGGATTTCGAAAATAGTAATAATTCAAATTGAGTGTGTTGCTCACGCTAGTTTTCCAGACTGACTCGGGTGTTATTTTATTATAATGCTCGGGTCAGATCGAGTATTACAGATTCAGGTTAGGATGCTATGGAGCTCAGGAGACGAGCTGGATGACGAAGACATATTACGCGTACTTGATTATATTCCATTGTGTATTGTAGGCTATATTGTCAGCACTAGTGAGGATAAGTTATTATAACTGTCTAGTATTGAGTTATTGATTTGTTGTACTCTGATGATGTAATATATAAGTAACAGTTATAGTTCTTTTTGTAAAAGGACATGTTATTATCTATTATATATTGTTTCGTTACGATTGTGAGATTCTGTGTAGTTATTTCTATTTTCTTCTACCTCTTTCTTCTTTTCCTCTGACGATCTGGTATTTCCGGCACTCGATTGCTTAGCATGCTATACAGTGAACGTATTGATTTCGATTTTCGAGGGTCAAAAATCCACTTTCGTTACACACACCCTAGATAATGGATTTGTCCACTGCCGATAACTTGACCCTTTTAGAATTTCCGAATGTTGTTTCGAAGAGACCAGAATCAGATAGTATGAGTTATTCGAAAACTTCTTCGAACCAACAGAAACGTTCGAATTTGAAAACATATGGAAGATAACGAAATCGAAGACGAACACCTTTGAAGTGAAAGGGCTAATTGCTACTAATCTTGAGAGTGATTCCAAAATGGATGTAATGGAAGTAGTGCCTTCGTTTTCCATATCCTGAGCAACTCGTATGGACAAATGCTCGCATCACATTTTCGCCTGGAGGGTGGTGTTAGCATTCCAAGTGAGATTGTTATATGAAAAGGCAAAACATAGCCTCAAGCCTCACAACAGGAAATGACTAAAACAGGGGATATATGGCAGGGCTATGTGGATCACACTCATTAGGTTATAGTCATTACCCAATCTAGATTGATATTTTCAGATTATGTATGCTAGTGACCCGGGTACGGTTGTTGGTAAGAACCGGGGTGGTGATATATTCTCTACTATCCATTAATGCATAGGCCGGTCCTATGTTGGCAGAAGATCTATGTGAGGCTCTCGGTATACTTTATCTAGAGGTGTACAGTGGCAGGCGGTACCCTAGCGGCCTTGTCATCGTATGGAACCCAATTTTCAATAAGTGCCTTTACGGACTTATCTATATACCTAATATGATGTAATGTAATTAATGTAACCATTTCGTCTATGATTCAATATTTACTTTAAACCTTAGACATTAATATAATATCACTGGCTATTCTATCGAAAAGTTGTGATTATCGTAGGTAAAAACCCATCCGTGTTTATGTGAGGTGTGGTCTTACGAGATGCCTTTATTTAAAAGGAGTTTTACAAGTATAACGATTCAGTTGTTGGAGTTTACTCACACCAGACCCATGTCTGACCCGGAATTTTTCTTTCTTTCCCTAAAACTCTTGGGTACTCAAATTTAAATGAGTACCCAAGTAGTACAGGTTCCTACGGATGCATTTTAGAGGAACATGGAGCAGAAGGCTTCAACATTATCTAGTTATTCATTTTATTTCTACTGTGTTTGTATATATTGTATTAGCATTGTAGGGGTACGCAATTATAATTGTCCCTGGCTGAAGTTAGTACCTGTTGTAATTCTGATGTATTATTTTGGAAGTGAATATGCACTATCTTATATTCTACTATATGTGATTCACCTTGCGTTGTGAGATTATATGTGTCTTTCCTCTTGTCTTTTCTTTTCTTTTTACCCCAACTGCTTGTCTATCGGACAATTAAATGATCGATATATGAATACCGTGGGTGTATTGAGTTTCATGTTTTGGAGTAAGAAAGGTAGATCGTTACAGTAAACTATTTAAGTTCGAGATTTCTTATACACTCATATCTTATATGATTTCATTAACTAAGATCTTGATGAAAATGAATTTAACACATGTACTTACGTCTAAGTATATATCGTTATAGAAAGATGTTAACTCAACCTCATTCATCATCAATTAATCTTTATCCAACAATTACCGATTAATCTTTATCGATACAAAGTTATGTATTGTAGATAAGAATGAATTTGAGATATAATCTTGTTCATTTTAGGTACTATTGGAACATGTATCATATGTACTCACCTACTCGATCAAATCGAATTGTTTTATTTCCTTTGCATTTTACGTTTATACTTCCATTTTATATTCTACAATTTATCATAGGTATATACTCTTGTGTATCAAATACACATATCCGTGTCTGTATAAATTCATCAATGAATTTAACAAAGTAAGTGGATCTGTTTTGGTATCATTAGACATCGGACTGTATACATTTATATGTATTAGTCCGAAGAGTTCGTTAACTCTTTTATCACTCTCACCGAATGGGTGCTTTGCCCTTAATTGTTTGAGATACACTTCACGGTACCCTGTGATTAATAATAATATAATTAAAGAGTTATTTCTCAAGATTATGCCTTGGCCCATAATTCCAAAATAATTGTAAAAAAATTATATACTTCTGTATTTTTTATAGCTAATGCATCATTATTGTAATGAAAAAATACTGTTATTATAATAGATTTATATTATGGTGAATATTCATAATATTCATATTAGTATAAAATTATATCTATTTTCATTCAATCCAAAAAATCTTTTATTATTTGGTAAATAATACTCGGCATATATAAATAATTTGTCGTGCATCCCCTAATAAATGATGTACGGTACACACTCACGATTTCTTCTTATTACAATAACAACACATAAAATAGTCGATGCTCCATTTAACCGCTTATTATGAGCTATTTACTTCATTTACTATAACTAGTTTACAGCCGAGAGTTTCAGATCAAATATATTGAACTTGTAGAAATAAGTCTTACGGCAAAACAATTTGTTATAAAAAATTACGCTTGGAATATAAATCGTGTTTCTCATTCCATATTGAGTATCCACTTGTATTTTATATAATTCTCGTGCCTGGTGTTTCTTCATGAACAGATTTGACCATTCACTCCACTACACCAAAATAGGCAATTCCTAATGTTTACAAGTATTACAAATAATTTTAGCAACACTTTTTAAGTGTTCCCAATTGTCTGTGGGCAATGAAGCATCCAAATTTCTCTTACTTATAGGTGTTACTAACTTACATCTTGGCATCGCTTATAGGCGTTGCTATTGTATAATTTAGTAACATTTGAAAGCGTTGTAAAACATAGATTCAACAAAGATTCAGAAACAACTACGGGCATTACAAAGCGTCCACCATTTGCATTATAATGTTTATAAGCATTGCTAATTAAGATATTAGTAGCATTTATAAGCGTTACTAACAGAAAATTATAGTTTCAAATAATTTCTTGGCCTATTGATATTTAAAATTCTTAAATCAAAATTAAGTATTAACATATTATAAACAATGATTTTTATATCACACATATGATTCATCATATAGATTCGATACAAAGTATGAAATGCTCCGCAAATGGATTATAATTTTAAATAATAGTTGTAATATCTTTGGTGTCACACTTTTTTGGTGTAAGCGTGAACTACCAAAAATGTCATCTACATATATTATCAAATCTTAATATCACATAAAAATATGATCTAATAAATAAACTCCATTTACCAATTCAAAATGCTCTTTTATAAATATTACCAAATCTCACTCACTTAAAAATATGATCTAATAAATAAACTTTTTTTTACCAATTCAAAATCCACATCAACAAGTATTACCAAATCTTAATATCGCTTAAAAAATAGATCTAACAAATAAACTTTTTTACAAATTCGATCTTTATTAATTAATAATAGAAATAAATTCAAACTAACTAAAAATTAGATGGTGAAGCATTGAATAAAAATTCAAACTAACTACACCTGAATGTGTTAAACATATATAATTTGTAAAAAAATAATTCACGTGCGAAGCGCGTGCCGTAATGCTTGTATATCATAAACAATGTTTTTTCTTTTGAAATGGTACTTAAATATAACATGCCACTAGGACAACAAATCACAAATCACTTGTCAATATATGTTCGAATCACGCTAGGCAAGTTTTGAACTTATGACCTCTCGCACCAAAGTCGAATCACTTAACCACTGAGACAATGGTGCTTGTCCATAAACAATGTTTGAAATATCTAAATACCATCTTAATACTACAAGAGCTACAAAATTTCTAATTTGAAAATACGACTAAATTTAACTTAAGGTTAATATAACCATTCTGGATCAGCCACGCCAATCTCCAATGGTTTTGCACATTGTCCAATAGGACAATCTAAAGCCCGCTGGTCAAAAACAAACCTCTGATAAACCTCATTGGTTGCTCCATTTACTTTCAACTATGTTATCCATTCCCCTGCATAACACAATAATTCATTCGGTGTTATTTTTTTCTTTAAAAGGGAAGGGAAGAACAAGAAGAAAATATCAAATAAATTCTACAAGGTTGTTGTATTTATTTTTGATGTTTTCGCAAACTGAAATTGCAATATACATGCAAACTAAGTTAGCATTTTGCAAATTGAGTTCGCGAATCCACTTTTCAAAACTGAGTCTACAAACTCAGTATTGCAAACTGGAGTTGCAAACTCGGTTTTGCATCGGTTTGCAAAACCATGCCTGCAAACTCAGTTTTGCAGACCCATTTTTGCAAAATAGAGCTTGTAGGCTCAGTTTGGAAAATTTAACTTGTAGGCTCAATTAGCAAATCTAAGTCGACAAAGTCAGTTGCAGAACTGAGTCTGAAACCGAGTTGCAAGGGTAAACTTTGAGTTTGTATTTGCAAGTGAGTTTGCAAACTCAATTTGCAAACACAATTTGCAAATACAGTTTGTACCTTGTATGTATTGAAACTAAAAATATACTATAAAAAACATCAAAAAAATTGAAAACGAACAGGAAGCAACAATGAATAAAAGCACCAAAATGGAAGTTATATTTGACTGGAATGCTAGAAACTGGAATTATATGAGGGTTTAATGGTAGATTAGATATGGGAAAAGAACAGGGATAATGTGACATTGGATTTTTTATATATCAAAATTGATAAATAGGTGGTAAGAAATTGGCAACAAAATTTTGTGTCACCTAAAAATAAAATACCTAAACCTTATTGAATATGATTTTATGCATACAAAGTTCAACTTCAAACCAATAAACACGTAGAAACAAAACCAGTATGGTGGAGAGCACCACATTTTAGACATAAGGATAGAAATTAAATAGTGATGTATACCATGTGTATTTTCTTATGAAAAAAACAAAAAACTGTATTGAACAACTAATTAGAGGATTTTTTGCAAGTACAGTCATAAGCCAAAGTAATATATATTTTTGTAGAACAGTGACTCCTATGATTTCATATGGCATCACTGGACCTATTGTAAGAACAGGCTTCGCTACTATAAAAGTAAACAACTTTAGAGTCAATGGTCTTACGAAATGAATATAAGTAAAGAATGATGATGATAAGTAATTTTTTACCTCTTGGAGTAAGGAATATGCATATATCAACATAAAATAAAATGGTCCATCAACATTGATAGATAATGGTCATATGTTCTAAAAACAAAGCTGATGACTAATTTGATGTGATAATTACTTCTTGAATATGAAATCAGTATAAACCCATAATGAAAGGATATACAGTGAAGGATAGAGCTACCCATTGATACCAAACAAATATTATATTCATACTAGACTCGTAATACACTCTAGAATATCTGCACAAGGAACGATATGTACACTAGAGGCGGGATTATTAATAAATACTGGTTAAAAAATCAAAATGTATTAGTTGCATTCATCATAAGGCTCAAAAAGAAGAAAAACATGTAGTTTATGAGTCAAATCACTTATATTATTATGTTCAATCTAAAAGTTTCGGTATCTCGGTTTCCAAGAAATAGGCCATTGAGGACCATTTAGGTGTGTGGTGACATAAGTCAAGAGTCAGGACAATTCAAGTTGACCTAAGAAGCCATAGTCTTTTGGGAGGACAATATTATTATTTTTTAGTTGGAACCGCATTTTGGTCGATTTTATTTGAAAACCCGATGAAAACACATTTCTAACTAGTTAGTTAGTAGTATGAGAAGATTGTTCAAAGTAGACAGTACATGTTTATCTTAATACGAAACATTTTTCAATAACATAAAAAAGATAACAAAAAATATTAGAATGAATTTTTGACATTTAAAAAGTGAATATTTAATTGAGTTTTAATATTCGAATGATAATTTAATTTGAAATTCGAATATCAGAATGAATTTGGCGATTAAATTATTGAATTTAATTTTTGAAACTGAGTAAAAATTTGAATCTTCAGTTTTAAGCTGATTTAAAAATAATATGAAGTCTTTGAAAATTCATATTGATTATACTGAAGACAATAGAAGCTTCAGAGTTGAAATTGGAACTGTTTAGTTCGGTTTTGAAGTTTATCGTTTAAATCGATATTTAAAAATAGCGCTCCGGGGCGCAGTCTCGAAATTCGACGAAACCAGTTCCATTGGATCCGTAATATTGTATTATTATCGGATTTCAATTTTCGTAATATTTGGAGTGATCGTTTAGCCGTACGATAAGCAAACGCGCTGAAATTAAATCGAAAATTTAATTTAATAACTGGTCCAAAAAGCTATCTTCTCCATACGATCGAATTTGGACTCGAAACCATTTCCATTGCATTCGAAATAGGCGTATAACATTACGAACGCCTAGCGGCACGCCTCGATAGGAAGTCAAACTTTTTGGTTGACTTTATCGAACGGTTTGAATTTAAATTTAAATTAATATATATTTTCTTTTGTTGACTAATCAAGTTATTCACATCAGCTGAAATTTTATTCACATCAAACCTTTATCACTTCAGCTTTTATTTTTTTCAAAGCACTACAGCCTGAAATTTTTGTACGCCTGTTCCCCCTTTTCCTAACATCACGTTCTCTCCTCCCCTTCATTTTAAAACAACCCTACCGAGATTGCCAAAAACTTCAGTAAAATAAAAATTTAAAACAATGGCCGCGTACTCATCCCCTCACTTATTCTCCAATTCGAAAAAAAACAAACGAAACTATCTTCGTTCGACTTCTCTAGAAAAAAAAAGAAAAAAAACAGGGCGATTCGAGATCGCGATACAAGTCTAAATCATTGTTCGATTGATCAAAAGTGGAGGGGGATCGCGTGTGCGCAGGCACGAGGCAAGGGAGGCATCGCGTGAGTGTAGGCGTGGAGTTCGATTCGTGGGCGGCGACGTGTCGCGAATGTCGCGAGCGCGTAGTCGATTATCTAGGCGAAGCTAGGGTTTTGTTTGAGTAATTTGGGGCTGAATGCCTCGAGATGGTTTCGAGTTCGACATGGCAGTGGCAACTGAAGGTGGCAACATTCGATCTCAGGGAGAGAGAGAGAGAGTGAAGTAGGGATGCGCGACCATGGGTTGGAGGTGGATGGCAGTACGAAGCTCTGGGGGGTGTCACAGCGAGCGATTGACTGGGTTTTGGAACCACGTTCGAGATGTGCCTAGGGTTTCGTACAGGAGAGGTATGGAAATTTCTAATTTTTGATAATCTCAGCTTAATGTAAATCTGTAAGTATATAGTGGTGAAATCAAAAGAAAAAAATATGATATATGCACATAAATATATTAGTTTATATGAAAAGATTTTTTTTCAGTAATTAAATTACTGTTATATTCAAAATGTTGTATACATGAAATATATATATTAAACAGAAATAACTATATATAGTTAAGTTTGAAAAAAATAGATATATATATATATATATATATGAATTTTAAAAATATTTGAAGGTTTATATAAATTAGATTTTCGAAATCTATGAATTATTTGTTAGTTAAAATTATCAAATAGAGAAATTGATTTGTTCGATTATTCGAATATTGATGAATTGTATAAATGTTTATACAAGGTTTAAAACCGTGAAGAAATGATCAAAATGGAAATGGATAGCAAAATAAAAGGCTAAGGTGAGATCTTCTCACTCAAATGAAAAGTGGAATTTTCAGTTATTGATTTGATTGTCTGTTTGGATTGTGATATTAGATATGGTAGGATATATCTATATATATATATATATAGCAATATATACATATTGGCATATGTATATATTGGATTGATTGATTTCCCGCAATTATATAGCGGATGAGACCCTATTGCGCCGTTAGTAAGCGGATGATATTTTATAAAACCCATATACCGCGATATTCCACCTCGAAGTGGAATGGGTATTGTGCTAACATCTGTGGATGCAGGGAAACAGGTTGGAGGGATCCAACAGGATTCCTCAAAACATTTGAATTGATTTCATATGTTGTTTGATTGATTATTTATAATCTATGTATGATTATATTTGTGATTGAATGTGTTGAGAGCTATAATTAGCCGAAAGTATTTTTGGTATCGTTGGATACCAGAAATGAATGAAATTGGATTTTTGAAATTAAAATTTGAAACTTTAAATAAATTCTTTTGAAAGAATTGGTTAAATTTTAAAAGAAGGAATTTAAAAGCGTAAAGTTGATTTTTGAAATCGTATTGAATAAAATTCCAAAATATGGGAAAGGATTTTATAAATGAATTTTGAATAGTATTATTTGAAAGTTGAGAAATTTATATAAAAAAAATGGAATTTTAAATGGTTTGGAAGATATAAAGGAATTTATTTTAAAGGCGATAAATTTGTTGAAATCAAATTGATAATTGATTTGGTATTGAAAAATAAATCTTTGGGAAATCGATTTGTAAAAATGATTTGGTCTTTGGGATTAAAGTTAGAATCAATTTGAAATGTGCTTCAGTGTGGAAGTAAATTCAGAAATCAATTTGAAATTCGATTTGGGATTTGAAATAAAATGGAGAAATCAATTTTTAAAATTGATTCGGGGTTGAAAATGAATATTTGGAAACGATTTGAAAATCGTGTAAAAGTGGATTTTTGGGAATGTAAATTCCGAATAGAATTGGTAAAGGAAAGGGAAATTTGTTTTAAAAATAAATATTGATTTATTTTTAAAGTGTGGAAAATATGATTTGAAATCGGATTTTCAAAGTGATGAAGTGTGAAAATAAATTTACAGATTTGGAATGTAAATTTGAAATAAATCGATAAGGATTTATCTAATTGGTTTAAATGGACCATTTTGGGATTTGAAATTGATTTTCAAATGTGAAGTGTGAAATATGATTTGAAATTGGTTTTCAAATGTGAAGTGTGGAAAATATATATCTTTTGAAGATATTTTGCAATAAATAATTTGGGAAAAATTATTTGAATTGGCTAATTGTTGTGAATGTTGTTTGATAGTTAAATAACCGACTATCAATATTTGCCTTTGAAATGACACTTGATTTGTTTTTAAAACAAACGCTCATTATTCGGTTAAGCCGGGAGAGGACCTTTGTGTCATATAACCCATTCCGAATAGCGATGCGTCGTGAATGGATTGCATTTGAAGGCCGGTGTGAAGACCGGATATTTGTGAAAATGAAAGGACAACCTGTCGAATGTCTCTGCACCGAGTTGCTCCGGTATAGAGATTTATATCACTCTTTTTGTGATGGGAAGTCCGGACGTGATTAGTGAATATCCGGATTGCAAGGGCTTCTTTGGAAGTGCCTTCGGTTCCGTTCGATCCCGGAACGGACATGTATGGATGTGTGTCTAACGTTACACTTTGAAATGTAAAGCTGGTTTCTATCAAATACATTTCTGTTGGTGGCGGAGAATTTATTCTCTTAGCTTAACACCCTTCTCTAAGACGTACGAGCTCAGAGGTTATGTAGTTGATGGTTACTAGTGATACATTCCCAATTTGGTAATGTGGCATACGAAGTGCTGATGATCATTTGTTGATCAAAGCGTGGCTTTGTGAAAAAGCGTGGCTTTGTGAAAAAGCGTGGCTTTGTGAAAAAGCGTTGCTTTGTGGACGAGACTTCGTCGAGCCTCACAACCCGGTAAATGGTCGAAACAGGAATGTTGCGACAAAGGTTTGTAGGGGTAGCGCCCCTAGGGAATGCCATTTCCTTCTGGATAAAAGGTGATATCATGGTATGGAGCCCAGATATTTTACCTATGTTGATTATATTTTGTGGCTGTTGCGTTGTGATTGAGGATCCTCGGATAAAGGTCGGTAACGACCGGGGGATGGCATAGCTCGTGTGTTAGTTACCTAGTTACAGCTGTACAGCGTGAGGTAGCGTCAGTGTGTTAGTTACCTAGTTACAGCTGTACAGCGTGAGGTAGCGTCGGCCTTTTGTTTGCAGAGATCCGGTTAGGATCCGGGGCGTCTTTCCAGAGGCGTTTCTATTTCGGTGTAAGTAAGTTCCTTTGCCTGATCATTTATTGGAAATCCAAAGAAACAATACGAACCCTGTACGGTTTTTAATTGTATTACCTGCTATGGAATGTGGCGGTAACCTGCTACTGAACGTAGTAGTTATAGTAGACATACAACAATAGTTGTATGTTAGCTAAGATTGATATTATACTTTCGAAATGTTTTCCACACTAGACATTAATAATAATATCAATTGATTTTGCGTAGTAAGCATTTTTGACTATCATAAGGAGAAATCTCCTCCAATTCTGCGTTTGCATTGTGTGTGTGGCGGGAGGCCTTATGGTAGTTTCATTTTCCAAAAGCATTGTGAAATTGTTTTATTTTCTTTGCGAAAATAACTGTTTTACGATCTCACACCAGTCACCATGACTGACCTGGAGTTTATTGTTCCCTTCTAAACTCTGGGTGCCCATAATTTTCCACACGGGCAGCCTAGAGTTATGTTATCAGGATATTCTAGATATTCTGGAGCTTTGGAGATGAGCTGGATGGCGAAGCGTACTATCGTACTTGTTTATTTATTCCGCTGTGTATTCTGTATGTGGACAAGTTTATATAACTGTCCAGTGATGTGTATTGTTGTAACTCTGATGATTGATGTATGTATAAACTGATATAGTCTTTTGTTTTAAAGATTATTGTTTCATCTATTGTATATTATTCCGCTCCGATATGTGAGATTCTAATATTGTTTATGTTTCTGTTCTTTCTTTTCTTCTGTCTTCTTCTACCTCTTCTTTTTAACCCTAAAGTTTCGCGTTTCCACCATTCAATTTTTCGATAGTTGGTACAGTGGACGTATCAATGTCGAGTCTTCGAAAGATGGGATTTGCGGGTCTTTACAAAGGCGAACTGCCAGGTTTTGAAGTGGGATGTTGTTTTGGTTCCAGGCTTTGATTTGAGAAACTCATAGAGGTGGTCGCCGATATGAGGGGATGGTCGTGGTCGATAGGAGGTGGCGAGCGGAGGCGTGCACGTGCACGGTGGGTTGTTCTGGTGGTTGTTTTTTTTTCTTTGTGACGACAGAGAAGTGTACTCGAGATTTACTCGAGTAAATCCCTGTTTTGCTCGAGGCCTCGTGATGTTTACTCGAAGTACTTTGGATGAACTCGGGTCAAGTGTTGTTTTAGGTTTTAAAATAAAAGAGAACCTGTCTGTTTAAAAATTTTGGACAGGATTTTTAAGTTTGAATTAAGATTTTGAACAAGGTTTAAAATCAAAATAATTTGAGTCTAAAGTTAAATTAAATTTCCAGATTTTGAATGGAAGAGAAAGTTTATAAGTTTAAATACTTTAAATAAGTTTAAATATTTGAACTTAAGTGGAATTTGATTTAAAATTCCTTTATAACAAAGTATTGCTTTAATTTGTAATTTAAAAGTTTTTAAAAGTTAGATTATAAATTGATTTAAAGTTCAATTGGTGTTCGTTTTAAACTTGAAATTTAAAACGGAAGTTCAAAGAAAAGTGAAATATATGGTTTCAAACATATTAAAGTGAAAATTTAATCAATAATGGAAAATGAGTTTATTTTAAGTAATTAAGATTAAGATTTAAATTCATTAATTATTAAGATAATTAAAGTAGATAATTGATAAATTGTATTGATTAAATTTGTAATTATAAGTTTAAATGTATTAATTAAAGTTTAAATAATGGAATAAGTAATTAATAGGTAATTAGAAATCATAGATTAGACTTTAATAAATTAATGAATGGTAAATTGAACTAATAATCAATAATGATTAATGTAAGTTGATTATTTTAGAAAAGTAATTAAATAAATGTTAATGAAGGTCATTAACTAGATTATTTTATAATTAATTAATGTAATTGATTATAAAAAGTTAATTGGATTAATTAATTTAATAATCAACATTGTAATTGTTTAAGTGTAATTACTTAATGGGAAGTAATTAAGAAATTTATTACTCATTTTGATTAATTGGGTAATTTGATTAATGTGAGTTAATTAATTTAGTTTAATTAATTTGGATTAATCACTTGATGATTTGGAGGTATAATTACTTAGGAAAGTAATTGATGAATAATTATAAGATGTAATTAATTGGATGATGTTTTATTAATAAAGTAATTTGAGTATAATTACTTTGTATAATTAATCAAGGGATTAATTAGAAATAATTAATTATGGAGTAATCAATTTATTTAATGAAGTAATTAAGAGAGTTAATTACTAGACGTAATTAATCAAAGGTGATTAATATTGTGGTTTAATTAGAGATTAATTACTTTGATGTAATTAAATTAAATAGTAAAGGTAATTAGAGATCATTAATTATTATAATTAATGTTGGATTTAAAATGGATTTATTTGGAAATAATTAATAAATAAAGGAATTTATTAATGTAATTAATTAAGTAATGTAATTAATCTTGGTTAATTAATAAATGAAGTAATGTAAAGATTAATTTCTATATTGGTTAAAAAAAATTAATTTGTGAAGATAATTAAAGGATAATTACTTAAATGTAATTAAGGATAATTAATCAGGGATGATTAATTAAAAGGAATAAAGGGATGATGATTAATTAATTGATTGATAATTAATTAATAGTAGTATAAGCAAGTTTAATAATGATGAAGTAATTAATTTAATTAACTTTAAATTAATTAAAGATAAGATAATTAATTTAATTCATTTTAAATTAATTATAAAGGTGTGATTATTAATCCTTGTTTATATATGATGGATGATATGGTTTGAAATCTCAGATATGAGATAAATAATGCTGTGTGATATGGATGCTTGGTTGCTGTGTGATGATAATATAAATTATCTATTTATGATGATATGTGAATTATCTATCTGTGATATTGTGAATTATCTATCTGTGTTGATATGGATAATAAATTTGAATTGTTTTAACTTTAAAACAACTTGGACTTAAAAGATGGCGTTTTGGATTTCGGTGAGACCGGGATCGGATCTTTCCATATTTGGGGGTCCGAAAACCATATCGATCCAAATTAACGATAGGTCATGAATCTCAAGTGAAGATGAAGATTCAGAGTGTAAGGGTTATTGTCGTTAACTCTGAGGGTGATTCCAATATGAGTGTAACGAGATAATGCCTTCGGTTTCGTTCGAACCCGGAACGAACTTGTATGGATTGAATGCTTTCATAACATCGTCTGGTGGGCGATGAGCATTCTAAGAGATGTGTTCTCTAAAGGTAATCGTAACCTCAAGCCTCATCAACCGGGAATAACTAAAACAGGGGAGGTGCAGCAAGGTTAGTGGGTAGCACCCAAGTAGGATGAGATTTCCCCTGTCTAGAGGTCCCTTTTTATTCGGCTTAGTGGCAGTTGGAATTGCGCACCGACTGCGGGGTTTCTTATCCGGGAATTATCCAGTAAGGGATGTTCCGGCCTTGTGTTGCAGGGGAGCGGGCGTACTCCTTGGTACTCTGATCTAGGCAAGGTACTGTGACGGGCGGTACCCCAGTAGCCCTGCCATTGTATGGAATCCAATCTCCAATAAGTGCCGTACGTTTTGATTATGCCCAACTATGTTGGAATGTGAGATGTAAGCATTTTAGCTATTTCTGTATTTTACTTGAGAACCCTAGACCCTATTATAATATAACTGGATTTCCTATCAAATGTTTTGGTTAACGTAAGGTAAAAACTTTTTCATGTTTATGTGTGGGAAGTCTTACGTGATACCTTTGTTTTCAAATGGTTTTCAAAGTTAAGCAACTTTAACCTGTTACTCATACCAGACCCATGTCTGACCCAGAGTTTATTTTCTGTTTTTCTTAAACTCTCGGGTACCCAAATTTTTACGGGTAGCCAAGGGATTCAGGTTAGCTTTGACGAATTCTGGAGGAGCAATGGAGCAGGAGGCTTCAGCGTATAGATATATAGTGGTTCCGCTGTGTTAGTATTTATTCTGTATTTCCGCTGTGTTGGTATCTCGGAGATATTTGTTGAGTTGTATCGAGTTGTATTAACTAGACAGGTGTTTATAACTGTCTAGTATGTGATGTATTATCTGTGTAACTCTGATTGATGTTATATATTATGTAATATTTATGTGATATATTATATTTTATTCAATCCGCTGTTGAGATTCTGATGTTGTTTCTTCTTCTTCTCTATCTTTTCTACTTTCTCACCTCTTTCTTTCTTAAAAACGATACGACTTTCTGGTGGTAGAAGGTCGGGTCATCACATCTAAATCAAAGAGTAACTAGCCATATTGAAGATGCTTAGGATGAGTAATTTTAAATCACATTATATACTAATTCACCTACATATTTGATTTACATATAGTTGTGCATTACTTTTTGAGTATTCTCTTTTTAATAACTCAATCATAGATGGTCAAAATTTTCCATAACTCAAGACCCATCAATTGTCAATCATACTTGACAAAGATTGATAAAATATTAATTGCCATAGAATAAAGAAATAACATGCTACAGTTACTACCAAACTTTACAATATATATCATTTTGTATTTTTTATTTCCTTTAATAATTAGTTGGCTTTCTTTGTTTTTAAAATTTGTGAATTATTTATGTTTATTTTCATTATAGTTTATGCAAAAGCTAAATAATTAATGTCAGTGAAGAGCATAAACATGGTACATGTTATTTATTCTATCTTCTTTCATAATACTAAAAAAATTCTTACAACACTAACGATATCAACTGCATGTACCAACCATAGAACAAAGCACAAGGAAATTTGAAGAAATAAGGAAAGTCGTGTATAATTTCATGCCATCATATTCATGATAGTCATCTCATACTATTTTATATTCAATTTATTACTGTGTTTACTAATTAAAGACATACTCCTTAATTATATTTTTGAAATAAAATATAGAGTAGAGGAGGATAGAAGTGGATGAAGAAAGAGGAAAAATGTAGCAAATCATTAGGTATTATTTTATACCAGTTGTAACGAACCAGAATTTTAGATATTTGAAATTGAGATATTTAATCGATTTTAAATATTTAAAAGTTAGTTTTTAACTTGAATTTCAAATATCACTATTTATTGGATAATTAAATTATTGAATTTAATAATTGGAAATTGGGTTAAATATCGAATCTTAGTTTTTTTAAGCTGGTTAAAATTAATTTAAAGGGTTATAAAATTTGCATTGATAATACTGAAGATAATAGAACTTTTAAAATTGAATTTAAAGGTGATTTTTTCAGTTTTGAAAATATATCGTTTAAATTGACCTTTAAAAATAGTCATCGGAGGCACAATCTCGGAATTCGACGAAACCAGTTCCATTGGATCCGTAATAGTATATTATTATCGAATTTCAATTTTCATAGCGTTTGGAGTTATCGTATGGCCGTACGGTATGTAAACGCGCTAATATTCATATCGAAAATTCAATATAATAATTGGGTCCAAAAAGCTATCTTCTCCATACGATCGAATTAGGACTCGAAACTTTTTCCATTGCATTTGGAATAGGGGTATAACATTATAAGCGCCTAGCGGCACGCCTCGATAGGGGTTCGAGATTTTGAGCTATGCAATCGAGACGATTTGAATTTGAAATGATATATATATATATTATTTTTTTGACTTGACCAATATCTTCCTATCAGCACTTTTTCTCACCTCAGAATTACTGTTCATTCATCCCTACACACAACCTTCCCTTCATAACTCACGTCTTCCCTCCTTCACCTTTCATCGGTTCAAATCGAAAAAACATATTAAAAACGCAACTGTGAACCAACACGTTACCTCCTATTATAAAATTTACATCTCCTCCCCCTTTCAAACATTACAGCCGAACCAAAAGAAATGGAAGAAGCCAACTTTAAAAATTCATTCCTCCTCCAATGCTAAACCAAAAATCATGAAGTAAATTTCAACAATCTCATTTCCAAGAGAGCGTCAATCTAATGTTATTCTTGTTGGGTGCGGCAGCGGTTTTGGTGGATCATCGGTAAAGTCGAATGAGGGGATTTCGACTAGGACTAGGGGTTTTTCAATTGGAGAAGGAGCTGGCTCGATCGGAGGGCTAGTCTGGGTCTCGATGGAGTGGGGCTTCGGAGGCAGTGAGTTTGGGGATGCGATGGTTCGAGAACGACGTGACCTGATGGGTTCGTTTTGGAGTCTCGGCGATGTAGCGCGTGGTGGTGGCGCTTCAGGGTGGAGGCGAGTGGCACTCGTTGGTGGCCGCGATCTTTGCCGCATGAGCAGTCGAAAGGGAGGGGGTCACGATCTCGTTCAGGCGTCAGGCCGACTCTGGTGGGGTTTCACGAGCTTGAGACGATGCTCGCAAGTGGAGGCAGTAGGTATTTTCTGAAATTAATTTAAGCTTATTGGAATTTGGGTAGTAAATCTTATTATAAAGAAATATATATATATAATAAGAAGATTTTTTTACAGAAATTTTAAAATGTTTTGATTCAAAAAAAAGTATATATATATAGTAGTTAATTAAGATGTGAATTGAAATTTATAATGAAGTTATATACCCTTTTTCTGTAATCATGTTAAACTGGAAAAAGAAAAAAAAGTAAGAATTTTAAAATGGTTGAAAGTTTATATAAAATTAGATTTTTGAATCCATATAAATAAATTTTTATAAGTGTATGGGTTTCAAAGAAAAATATATATAAATATAAATTATCTATATAAAAAAATATATACATATTTTCACTTACTAGTTTATTTTAAAAATATGGATTAAGGTGATTAACTTATTTAATTAACTTATTAAATTATTTTAGTTACTAAAAATTATTTATTACAGGAAAATTAGTTTAAAAATTAAATTATTAGTTCAAATTAAATTATTAAATGGTAATTGATTGTCCGATTATTTCAAATGTTAATAAACCATATAATGTTTATACAAGGTAAAAAATAGTGGAGAGGCAAGCCGGTTTTGAGTGGATTGCAAACAAAAATAAAGGTGAGTTAATCTCACTCAAATTGGATTACAGCTAAATTTGAATAGTGAAAATTAAATTATTGGTTGATTGATTGAATGTGATAGTTATTATCAGTTTGGATGTGATATTATATATAGTAGTATATATATATTGGAGTGATTGATATTCCCACATTATATAGCGGATGAGACCCTATGCGCCCCGCATAATAGCGGATGACCCTATATACCGCGATATCCCCCTTGAAGTGGGATTGGTATTTTGATATTGTGCAAACATCTGTGGATGCAGGCAAATAGGTTGGAGGGATCCAACTGGATTCCTCAAAAATATTGAAATTTATTCTCATATTCAGTGATATGATTATTTAATAATCTGTGATAGATTATAATGTAAATTGAAATTATTGAATGCTATGGTTGGGCTGAATATATTTTGGTATTTTAAGACATCAAAAATATAAAGATTGGGTTTTTGAAGGAAAATAAAAAGAAAATTTTAAGTAAAATATTATAGCGAAGTGGATATATTAAAAAGATTGAATTAGGGAAAAATGTAAAGTGTTTGATTTTAAAGTCCTATTAAATAAATTCCGAGTATGGAAAAAGAGATTTTGAATAAAACGGGAATAAAAGAGTTTTGAGGACTTAAGCGATATTGTTTAAGAACTAAAGGATTTATTTTAAATTCAGGATTTAAAATAGTTTCGGAGAAATAGAAACGGGAATTTTGAAATAAAGTGTGAAATTGATATGTAACGACCCGCATTTTTACGGATCGAAAGATTGTAAAACAGTTGTCATTAGGACGTGGTGTTGTTAAGTCGACTAGAGCTTAAGTCGTGTAGAAGTTAGGTCGTTCGGAGATAAGCCGTGTTGTAGCTTAAGTCATGTGGTAGCTTAGGTCGTGAAGGAGGTTAGGTCGTGGAGTGACTTAAGGGGTAGACGACTTAAGAGTTTGGAGCGACCTATAGGAAGTTAGCGACTTAAGAAGGGTAGGTGACCTAAGGAAACTAGCGGCATAGGTGAGTGACTTATAGGAGTTGGCGACTTATAGGAGTTGGAGACTTATAGGAGTTGGTGACTTATAGGAGTTGGCGACTTAAGAAAGTTAGCGGCTTAAGGATTAGCAGCTTAGGGGAGTTAACGACCTAGGGGGTTAAGCGGGTTAACGACCTAAGGGAGTTAAGTCGTGGACGAGATAAGGCTTAAGCAGTTAAGTCGCTAAGTTGCGAGGGGGTTGAGTCGTAAGTCGTGCATTAGCGTTAAGGCTTAGGTCGTTGGGTCATTAAGTCGCGCACGTGAGTCGTTATGTCAGCAATGTTGCTAAGTCGTTAAGTCGCATCTCTGTTAGGTCGTAAGTCGCGTGCGTGTTATGACTTAGGTTGTGGAACCGTTAGGTCGTTAAGTCGTAGGATGTGTTGAGTCGTGGTGTTCTTAAGTCGTAGGTCGTGGGGTTTTCTTAAGTCGTGGACGACTTAAGGAGGCGAACGACTTAGGGATTTCAGCCTATAAATACACGTCCATTTCCTCACTTTTTGGGATCCGGATTTTGAAGCGACGAAGTCCTGCCATTTTGAGAGCTCAAGTGCTGCACTTCTTCACTTCTTTTCTCCACTCTAATCTTGTGATTCCTTCCATCCAAATCGAAGATCCAAGAGCTTAGATTGAAGATCTACATCCATCGAAGAGAGATTTCATCGATTGAAGTGGAGTTTTGGAGAATCAAGCTAGATCCTTCGCTGTCCAGATCTAAAGTGTGTTGCTTTTAAGGTGTTTAGGTGATTTGGTGAGTGGTGGTTATCTCTCACACGGATCCAAAGGAGTATATCGGATTGTTGGCTTGATTTGGTGTTAAAATAGTGATTTCCATGCATTTTCTTAAACTTAAGTATATATCTATTGTTCATGATGATTTGACATCCATTTTACTACATGTTAACCTATGTAAGTTCATTCATCAAGTTGTAGAGACATTGCTCATAATTCATGCTTGTTAGATTTGGACTCTTTATATACAAGATTGCCATTATTGTTATAATTGTTTATTAGATCATGTTTAAATGCTTGATTACTTGGATTAATGATTGATTTGATTGATTGTTATAAATTAGTTGATTGATGATTTGATTTGGACAAGATAGTCGAAGATGATTCAAAAGCTAGGGGAAATGTAACGACCCGACTTTCCAGACCCGGAAAATCGAACCATTTTAGTTAAGAAGAAGAGGTAGAAGAAGAAAATAGAAGAACAACATCAGAATCTAACCATCGCAGCGGAATAAAATATAATATATATCAATAGATCTTTACACAAATCAAAAACTATATCTGTTTATATAATACATCATCAGAGTACATCAACATCCATAACATACAACTGAATACACAGCGGAAAAATAATAGCAAGTACGAGAGTACGTATCGTCATCCAGCTCGTCTCCTGAGCTCCACAGCATCATATCCTGAACCTGTTTATCTCGGTCTGACCCGAGCATCATATAAAACAATACCCGAGTCAGTCTGGAATACCAGCGTGAGAAAATCACACTCAATTTGACTATTAAAGTTTCAAAATCCTTTGAAAAACAAAAGCATCTCGTAAGACCACGCCACAAATAAACATGTCGGGTTTTTACCTTACGATAGCTAAAACACTTTTTAATAAAATCCTCTGATATTATAATAGTGTCTATTTACAAATACTTATTAAAATAGCCGAAATTGTTACATCTATTAAATTCCGGCATACTAGCCACAACGTGGGTAATACAAACAAAACTCGTACAAGGCACGTAGGGAGAATGGATTTCCAACGAATGACTAGGCACTGGGGTACCACCTGTCACAGTACGTGGCCTAGATCACAGTACCGAGGAGTACGCCCGCTCCCCTGCAACACAAGGCCGGAATCATCCCTTACTGGATAATTCCAAATAAAATCACCCCACGGTTGGGATCAGCAACCGCAACACTAAGTCGAAATAAAAGGGACATCTAGACAGGGATGACCTTACTCTCAAGTGGGGGCTACCCACGAAGCCTTGCTGCATAACCCCTGATTTTCAGTCATTCCCGGTTGATGAGGCTTGAGGCTAAACGATACCTTTTCAGAACATATCCCTTAGAATGCCCATCGTCCACCTGACGATGTCACGAAAGCATTCGTCCATACAAGTCCGTCCCGGGTTCGAACGGAACCGAAGGCACTATTCCTACTACATCCATTTTGGAAATATCCTCAGGATTAGTAGCGACTAGCCCTTGCACTTCACAGCTCCATCTTCGACTCCGAACACGTTACACGAAACGTACAAACCGGATCGAAGTGGTATTCGAGTCTCCAGACCTAGAATCCTGGTATACGGAAACCCGATCCCGGTCTCTTCGAAACGATCAGCGCATTTGGCCAATATTGATAGTCGGTTATTTAACTATCAATTAACATCCACAAGCAACCATCACACAATAAATAATTTCCCACATTATTTATTTGCCCAAATATCTTTCCAAGATATATTTCCAAATTTTCAAAACTCATTTGAAAACAATTTCAACAGTTTCCGCTTACGGAATACATTTCCCAAATAATTATTTCCACTGAATCACCAAGTACAAAATACTTTTAATTTTAAAATAATTTAAAACACTTTATTTTAAATATATTTTATAACATTGAAATCAAACTACTTTAATACTTTATTAAAAATATATACTTTAAATAAACCACTTTATAAATATAAACTAAATTTCCTCTTTAAAACATAATACCAAATCACTTTTATATAATTACTACAATAATAGATTTTTGAAAATACTTACTTTGGAAATTAACCTTTGGAAATAATCAATTTCCTAAACAAGCATTTTTAACAAATTAGAACTTTTAACTTATATTAAAATTGCTTTGAAAAACGTACTTGGCTATCCAGAGAAATACACTTCTCATTTCCATCTTTTAAAAATAAATCAACATTTATTTTTAAACCAATTCATATTCTTTTATCAATTCCCACCTTGCATTTATATTTCAAATATCCAGTGATATTCTATTTCACTTTATAAACCCAGTTTATCTCTCCAAAATCTCATTTCTCTTAAATTTCAAATCCCAAAATATTTAAATCAATTTACAATTGATTTTCCAATTTACTTTGAAATAAATTTCCTTACTTAATCCATTTATTTCCAAATTCATTAACTTTCAGATTTTATTTCTCATTATGATTTAAAATCTTTAAACTGAAACACAAGTTTCAGATTTCCCAAATTCCTTCTTTCTTTTTAATTTCATTTAAACATTGAATTAAAATAAATTATTTATTCCTTTAAATAATATCACATAAGTTTTTAAATTCAATATTTCTCGGTTTATTCAAAATTCCTCTTTTCCATATTTATTAGAATGTTGGAAATCACTTTTATTCTAAATCAGATTCATTCTCAAATTTATTCTAAACTCTTATAATTATTTTACTTAAAAATTTACTCTTTTATTTCTTTTCAAAAATTCCATTCTAGAGATTTTGATAATTCAGCACATCCAAATCGGTCCAACCAAACCATAACATCCAATTATCCATATAATTCATCACATGATATCAATAATCATATCACAGAATATTTAAACAAAATTAAATATTTTGAGGAATCCAGTTGGATCCCTCCAACCTGTTTCCCTGCATCCACAGATGTTAGCACAATACCAATTTCACTTCAAAGTGGAATATCGCGGTATATGGGTTTTAATATAAAATCATCCGCTATTATGCGGCGCATAGGGTCTCATCCGCTATACAATGCGGGAATATCAACAACTCCAATATATACATATGCCAATATGTATATATTGCTATATACTACTATATATATAGTATCACATCAAACCAAATCAATCATTCAACCAATTATTTAAATTTAACCAATTAAATTTAAATTATAATTTAACTGAGTGAGATTAACTCACCTTTGCCCCTTATATTAGCAATCCGATCCACCTTGCCAATTCCTCTATAAATTCTAGACCTTGAATAACATTATATAACTTATCAATATTCAAAATAGTCAAACAGTTAATTACCATTTAATTAGTTACCCTAAACAATCAATTACTTCTTAGATTACTTAAAAATCAAATCTTCATAAACCCTACAACATTTTTTTTTACTGCCTATACATATAAATCAAATTAAAACAAACAGCAATACCTCGCTGCGCTCACCCCCAAAACGTCGATCGAAACCCCACCACTCGAAGCTGTGACCTTGTCAGAGACTCACGAACGTAGCCCAGCCCTCGTTGCTGCTGCCACCACCATCGCTCCTCTCTGTCGTGCCTCCCCATGATCCTCCCCCAGTCGCACTCAAGCACACGCGATACTCAAATCTCGAGTCGCTCGCTTGAATCCCCCATCGACCCGCCGTCGAGCACGAGTCCACCCCAACACACGAACGTGCCCTCGATCGCCTCGCCCCGAATTGCGACCAGATCCCACTTCACGCGCGCGCGAAGCGCCTTCCCCCCAGCTGACGCGAGCAACGAAGTTGCCGACCCTTTGCTAGAATTTGGATCGAGATTTCATTTTTTCTCTTTTTTTTTCTCTCTGAACTCGATTTCATTATTAATTTTAACAGAGTCGAAGAAATAAAAGGGGAGTTGGAGAATTTGATTGAAGGAACGAGGGGCATGCCTATTCTACCAGCTTCCGTTACGTTTGTTCGAATTGAATAGGGAGGGGAATTTCAATTTGAACGATTAAGGGAGAAATGGTTTCGTTCTGCCATTGTTTTTCTTTTGTTTTAATTTTTATTTTCTAACGAGAATGAACATCTCGATTTTGAAAGAACGAGGAAGTGTGTTCGAGAAGGCAAAGGAACGTGTGGGAAAAAATATCTAGCTACAGTGTTTTGCTTATATTGTTTATATTAAATTCTCGATTTAATTTCAACGCGTTTGTATGCCGTATGCTCACACAACAACTCCAATCACTTCGAAACTTGAAATCCGGTAATAATGCAATATTACGGACCCAATGGAACTAGTTTCGTCGAATTCCGAGACTGTGCCTCGGAAGGCTATTTTTAAATTCAATTCAAAATAGTATATCTTTAAAACTGAACAAAACACTTTTAAATTCAATTTTAAAAGTTCTATTAACTTCAGCATTATAAATATGAATTTTCCGAGCTTCCAAAATATTTTTAATTAGCTTAGAATACCATATTTAACATTTTACCCAACTCCACATTATTTAATTTAATAATTAAATTACTCACAAAACAGCGATATTTGAAATTTAAGTTAATAATTAACCTCTGAATATTTAAAATTAATTAAATATTCCAGTTTCAAATATACAAAAATTCCTGGTCGTCACATTCCTCCCCCCTTAAAAGAATTCCGTCCCCGAAATTACTAGTTAGGAAGAATGATTCAATTCCCGTTAACTATTTTCCAAATCAAACAGTTTTAACAATACCCAAACAATCCTTTATTAATGATACACTAATCATCTTTTAACTTCCCAAACTTATTCATAAGTTCAACCCATACCACCTACTTATCCATTCAAATTTAAATTTGAATTCAAATTTTGAATTATCACAATTTTCCAAAAAAAAATTCTAACTCCCTAAATTTCCGAAATTTTTTGCCAGCGTCTCCTTTGCGCGGCTAGCTCGGTACTACTACAAAATGGCTCTACGGCCTCCCAATCTCAAAAAGAAAACAAAAAGCCAAGTGGCTGGATCAAAAACCCAATCAAATTTCATATAGAAATTCAAATACATACCTTTTGTCGGGCCATTAAATTTTTATCTTTAAAAATCAAAAATCCCAATTTCTCCATTGCTTTTATACACCTGTATATCTTACTAAGCAATAACATCCAATTACAGCTTCAAACCATTTTATACATTCATGTACAAATTTTCAATATTTGTTTTACTTAAGCCCGTACGATGCACATATATCATTCGTACGCAATATCATATTCGATCGCTCACTCGATCACACAATTTCACTTCCGAACTAGTATCGTCCACCCGACTTCCTAGTGCGGACTCAGATCTGGTTTCTTGATCAGAAACCGTCATTCTCCTTGCATAGCTACCAACTATGATAGAGAATTTCCAGAATCAATCAACAATCCATATCCAGGTTCGCCGTCGAAAATCGAGTGAAAAATCCTAACTCGGATCGGTATAATCACCTCGAAATTCTGTGCTCGACATCTGGATCAAATAGCTATGCGAATAAAATAATATACGTACGCCTTACGTAATTAGCCCAATTGATTATCAATTATATCAATTCTCTTTTATTCACATTCATTTTGATTGTTATTCACTTATTCACAACTATCTCATTTCACAATTTACTGTTAAATTTTCTATTCAATTATTCACTAGGAATAATTTTCTCAATACCGAATTTACTTAAGAATCTCACCATTCATTTCTTAAGTTCAAGATAAACATTTTATATACTTCTTGGATTTATTTCACTTCATTCTTGAAGTTTATATTCAATTTTATTCACTTTTGTCTTTACAATTCCATTTGAATACAATTTGGTTCCCGCTTTGAATATTCAATCAGTTACACTTACTAATTAATTTAAATCTCAATTAAAAATTTATTTGTGAACCTTTCTTTCTTTAGTTCCTTCGATTTCACTTACTTTACATTCACATTTAAATTAGATTTCAATATCCAGTTTCAATTTCATTTGCTTAACAAATTTAAATCATTTATCGTTAATGAAAATTTTCAAAAACTTTCTAACTCCCAAAATTTATGGAAAATTTTGGCAAAGTCTCCTTTGTACGGAGGGACTTCTGCGATATCGCAGGATGCACAAATATATATATACATCGGCCTCAGGCCGGAAATCACAATATATATCAATATATGCAGTTCATATTTCCTATTTTTGAATTTTTTTGCATAAGCGTACCTTATTTAGCATTTATAAAGCAAGCAGCTATTTATTTTAGCAAATTTCGCAATCAAATCCAGCCAAACGGCTTCCCGGTACCTGTACTAACTCAACTTAAACAGGTAAGTGACGATATCCAAAGTTTGTTATTATTTCAATTAATTTCATTAGCTAACACATACAACATAAGCAATATTCACTAAACACTTCCATAAGTGAATTTATTAGGCCCAACACAAAATAAATGCTTCCATTTAAATGGTTTACACTACATTACTTACATTCTATTCATTTTAATCCAAATGAATACGTATTTATTACGATTGATTTTTTAAAAAAAAATCAATTATATTTCCTATATTAACTCACATTTACTACAATTGATTCCAAAATCAATTTTATTTCCTTTCTATCAATTCATAGAATTTTATTTAACCTCGTTTTACCTCAAACGATCCATTTTCTAATACAATTCGTCAATATCAATGTGAATAAAGGATTACTTCAGCTTTAGAACCATTTAGGTTAAATCTAACTAAATTTACATTTAACCTATTCCATTTTAAATTTATTCACAACTTTCATTGTATATCTTCCATATCCAAAGAGTTTGATTCCAAACCATTTTATTAAACTCAGCATCCAATACACCAAATAACCGTCACACAACTTACTTAAGTTATTTATTTCCTTCAAACAATTCCACCCAATAACTTAAGTTTATTTTATTCAACAACTTCCATTCAAATCCTTGATTTCATTTTCTTTTAATCAAATCCCAAGTTTGGAATTTTCATTTATTTGTTTGAGTAGAATTTTATTCCATTCAATTAAACAATCACTTCATTTTATAACTATTCGAATTGATTCCAATTCAATTTATATTAATTCCACTCCAATTTAACATATTCTCTTTCCATTACATTCAAATTCTATTTTAATTCACAATCTATTATTGAATTTGTTTTATCAATAACAATGTCATTTTAATTCATTTGCAACCATTTCAATTTTATTTTATTTCTCAAGTTTGGATTTTCCCATATACTAAACAAATCTTATTTTGGTTTTTGTTTCACTTTCCAATTTCTTATAAGCCACATACATACATTTTCATACTTCCATTCATTTATAATTAAACACATTCCCATTCACATTTTACTTTTTAACTCGGAATTATACATCTAATTTAGCCATGTATACCTTTTCTCCATTAGTTTCAATTATTTAATAAGCCATCGAAATCTATTTATTACAATGCAAATTTGTAAGTTTCTATAAGTTCCCCAATTTACTTACCCTCTATTTGTTTACTCCTTTAAATTTACTATAATTAATTGGCTTATATTCTAACTTATTTTCATTTCCTTACTTACTTCAAATTTTGTAAGTGTCCAAACTTTATTTATTATCCCATAAACATTTTAAATAAAGTTTCAGAGCTTTACAAATTTTCAAAATTTCAAAATTCCCTTTGAAATCAACTATATCCCAAAATCCTTTGGCAATTCAACTATTCCTTTGAATTTTCAAAACCAAATCCAGTTCACAAACAAATCCCATTTCAAACAACTCGGTAGCAATTTCTCTCCTAGAAACTCGAAAATGAACATCGATGATGCTGCAGTCATCACCGAAATTATTTCCCAGCGACCGGAAGAGAATTAAATGCTTTTATCTCTTTAAACCATTTCAAATATTTTTAAATTTCAAATCTTTCCAGATTCCAAACTCAACTCAAAATATTCCTGAAATAATACCACTTATTATTTCCTCAAACTCTTTGAAAACTATTTCCAAATCTCAAGGAATTACAAACCTTTCCCAAAATTCCAAACTTAAAATCCATTCCGATTTATTTTCCACATTTTTCTGGAATTCTATTTTAAAGTACAAATCTCATTTGTATATGAAGTTTATTTCAATTTTATAAATTACATTTGTAATCTATATCTCAAATTTTATTTTATTATAAAATTTTATTCTTTGCTTTGGTTATAAATTTCAATTTCTAGTTAAGTTTCCATATATTAATGATAATAATTCCATATTATCACTTCTAACATCCAAACAACCATATATATTAACTAGAATAGTTTACAAAACTTTTCTTTATATACAAAAATAATTTGGGTAAAATTATTTCATTTACCCCTTTAAAACAATACCGTGTCGGTTTATCTTGTTTAAGAGTTTAGAAATCCCTATCGATGTTGTGGCGTCCCACACATCGACCAGAATCCATAAACACTCAACCGATAAGTCAACACAATATAAAATCATTTTATATTCACTAACAAATACGCGCTCATAATTATTAATACTCTCAAAATTCCCACCAGAGCCAAGGTTATCGCCAACCTTCGCTCTGATACCAAATGTAACGACCCGACTTTCCAGACCCGGAAAATCGAACCATTTTAGTTAAGAAGAAGAGGTAGAAGAAGAAAATAGAAGAACAACATCAGAATCTAACCATCGCAGCGGAATAAAATATAATATATATCAACAGATCTTTACACAAATCAAAAACTATATCTGTTTATATAATACATCATCAGAGTACATCAACATCCATAACATACAACTGAATACACAGCGGAAAAATAATAGCAAGTACGAGAGTACGTATCGTCATCCAGCTCGTCTCCTGAGCTCCACAGCATCATATCCTGAACCTGTTTATCTCGGTCTGACCCGAGCATCATATAAAACAATACCCGAGTCAGTCTGGAATACCAGCGTGAGAAAATCACACTCAATTTGATTATTAAAGTTTCAAAATCCTTTGAAAAACAAAAGCATCTCGTAAGACCACGCCACAAATAAACATGTCGGGTTTTTACCTTACGATAGCTAAAACACTTTTTAATAAAATCATCTGATATTATAATAGTGTCTATTTACAAATACTTATTAAAATAGCCAAAATTGTTACATCTATTAAATTTCGGCATACTAGCCACAACGTGGGTAATACAAACAAAACTCGTACAAGGCACGTAGGGAGAATGGATTTCCAACGAATGACTAGGCACTTGGGTACCACCTGTCACAGTACGTGGCCTAGATCATAGTACCGAGGAGTACGCCCGCTCCCCTGCAACACAAGGCCGGAATCATCCCTTACTGGATAATTCCAAATAAGATCACTCCACGGTTGGGATCAGCAACCGCAACACTAAGCCGAAATAAAAGGGACATCTAGACAGGGATGACCTTACTCTCAAGTGGGGGCTACCCACGAAGCCTTGCTGCATAACCCCTGATTTTCAGTCATTCCCGGTTGATGAGGCTTGAGGCTAAACGATACCTTTTCAGAACATATCCCTTAGAATGCCCATCGTCCACCTGACGATGTCACTAAAGCATTCGTCCATACAAGTCTGTCCCGGGTTCGAACGGAACCGAAGGCACTATTCCTACTACATCCATTTTGGAAATATCCTCAGGATTAGTAGCGACTAGCCCTTGCACTTCACAGCTCCATCTTCGACTCCGAACACGTTACACGAAACGTACAAACCGGATCGAAGTGGTATTCGAGTCTCCAGACCTAGAATCCTGGTATACGGAAACCCGATCCCGGTCTCTTCGAAACGATCAGCGCATTTGGCCAATATTGATAGTCGGTTATTTAACTATCAATTAACATCTACAAGCAACCATCACACAATAAATAATTTCCCACATTATTTATTTGCCCAAATATCTTTCCAAGATATATTTCCAAATTTTCAAAACACATTTGAAAACAATTTCAACAGTTTCCGCTTACGGAATACATTTCCCAAATAATTATTTCCACTGAATCACCAAGTACAAAATACTTTTAATTTTAAAATAATTTAAAACACTTTATTTTAAATATATTTTATAACATTGAAATCAAACTACTTTAATACTTTATTAAAAATATATACTTTAAAATAAACCACTTTATAAATATAAACTAAATTTCCTCTTTAAAACATAATACCAAATCACTTTTATATAATTACTACAATAATAGATTTTTGAAAATACTTACTTTGGAAATTAACCTTTGGAAATAATCAATTTCCTAAACAAGCATTTTTAACAAATTAGAACTTTTAACTTATATTAAAATTGCTTTGAAAAACATACTTGGCTATCCAGAGAAATACACTTCTCATTTCCATCTTTTAAAAATAAATCAACATTTATTTTTAAACCAATTCATATTCTTTTATCAATTCCCACCTTGCATTTATATTTCAAATATCCAGTGATATTCTATTTCACTTTATAAACCCAGTTTATCTCTCCAAAATCTCATTTCTCTTAAATTTCAAATCCCAAAATATTTAAATCAATTTACAATTGATTTTCCAATTTACTTTGAAATAAATTTCCTTACTTAATCCATTTATTTCCAAATTCATTAACTTTCAGATTTTATTTCTCATTATGATTTAAAATCTTTAAACTGAAACACAAGTTTCAGATTTCCCAAATTCCTTCTTTCTTTTTAATTTCATTTAAACATTGAATTAAAATAAATTATTTATTCCTTTAAATAATATCACATAAGTTTTTAAATTCAATATTTCTCGGTTTATTCAAAATTCCTCTTTTCCAGATTTATTAGAATGTTGGAAATCACTTTTATTCTAAATCAGATTCATTCTCAAATTTATTCTAAACTCTTATAATTATTTTACTTAAAAATTTACTCTTTTATTTCTTTTCAAAAATTCCATTCTAGAGATTTTGATAATTCAGCACATCCAAATCGGTCCAACCAAACCATAACATCCAATTATCCATATAATTCATCACATGATATCAATAATCATATCACAGAATATTTAAACAAAATTAAATATTTTGAGGAATCCAGTTGGATCCCTCCAACCTGTTTCCCTGCATCCACAGATGTTAGCACAATACCAATTTCACTTCAAAGTGGAATATCGCGGTATATGGGTTTTAATATAAAATCATCCGCTATTATGCGGCGCATAGGGTCTCATCCGCTATACAATGCGGGAATATCAACAACTCCAATATATACATATGCCAATATGTATATATTGCTATATACTACTATATATATAGTATCACATCAAACCAAATCAATCATTCAACCAATTATTTAAATTTAACCAATTAAATTTAAATTATAATTTAACTGATTGAGATTAACTCACCTTTGCCCCTTATATTAGCAATCCGATCCACCTTGCCAATTCCTCTATAAATTCTAGACCTTGAATAACATTATATAACTTATCAATATTCGAAATAGTCAAACAGTTAATTACCATTTAATTAGTTACCCTAAACAATCAATTACTTCTTAGATTACTTAAAAATCAAATCTTCATAAACCCTACAACATTTTTTTTTACTGCCTATACATATAAATCAGATTAAAACAAACAGCAATACCTCGCTGCGCTCACCCCCAAAACGTCGATCGAAACCCCACCACTCGAAGCTGTGACCTTGTCAGAGACTCACGAACGTAGCCCAGCCCTCGTTGCTGCTGCCACCACCATCGCTCCTCTCTGTCGTGCCTCCCCATGATCCTCCCCCAGTAGCACTCAAGCACACGCGATACTCAAATCTCGAGTCGCTCGCTTGAATCCCCCATCAACCCGTCGTCGAGCACGAGTCCACCCCAACACACGAACGTGCCCTCGATCGCCTCGCCCCGAATTGCGACCAGATCCCACTGCACGCGCGCGCGAAGCGCCTTCCCCCCAGCTGACGCGAGCAACGAAGTTGCCGACCCTTTGCTAGAATTTGGATCGAGATTTCATTTTTTCTCTTTTTTTTTCTCTCTGAACTCGATTTCATTATTAATTTTAACAGAGTCGAAGAAATAAAAGGGGAGTTGGAGAATTTGATTGAAGGAACGAGGGGCATGCCTATTCTACCAGCTTCCGTTACGTTTGTTCGAATTGAATAGGGAGGGGAATTTCAATTTGAACGATTAAGGGAGAAATGGTTTCGTTCTGCCATTGTTTTTCTTTTGTTTTAATTTTTATTTTCTAACGAGAATGAACATCTCGATTTTGAAAGAACGAGGAAGTGTGTTCGAGAAGGCAAAGGAACGTGTGGGAAAAAATATCTAGCTACAGTGTTTTGCTTATATTGTTTATATTAAATTCTCGATTTAATTTCAACGCGTTTGTATGCCGTATGCTCACACAACAACTCCAATCACTTCGAAACTTGAAATCCGGTAATAATGCAATATTACGGACCCAATGGAACTAGTTTCGTCGAATTCCGAGACTGTGCCTCGGAAGGCTATTTTTAAATTCAATTCAAAATAGTATATCTTTAAAACTGAACAAAACACTTTTAAATTCAATTTTAAAAGTTCTATTAACTTCAGCATTATAAATATGAATTTTCCGAGCTTCCAAAATATTTTTAATTAGCTTAGAATACCATATTTAACATTTTACCCAACTCCACATTATTTAATTTAATAATTAAATTACTCACAAAACAACGATATTTGAAATTTAAGTTAATAATTAACCTCTGAATATTTAAAATTAATTAAATATTCCAGTTTCAAATATACAAAAATTCCGGGTCGTCACAGGAAAGGCTCTTGAATTGGAAAAGCTGCTCGTGGCATATGTGGCGGATGATGAAGCTCATATGGATAGATTTGATGATGTTGATGTTGAGATGAGGCTTTGCTATGATGAGATGAAGCGAGGCATGGTATGAGATAGCCTTGGTTTAGTCCAGACGGGATCATTCCAAGCATGTTGATAACTCGGTGAAATGGTTCGGGTTTGAGGATAATGGTTTGCTCGAGAGGCGCTTGAGCTAGTATGGAAATAGTCATCGAGGAGGATGACTAGAAGGCTGAGGTTTCATCGTTATTGAAGGTTCTAGCAGACTCAAAGCAAGAGTACGCTGGGCAGATTCGATAGTCCCTAAAGACTATGATTGTAGTCGAGTACTCTGGGCAGATTCGATAGTCCTAGGCACGGGCTGCGACGACGTGCGGAGTTCTGTCTAGAACCGGGGTTACCATTGGCCCTTGACGGACGGCTGAAAGAATGTGCCGGTCATCCAATTAACGGTGGTATCAAAGCATTGATAACAGTGATAGCCAGAGTCATGGATGTTTGGTTGTATCGTCATTCGGTCTCAAGAGCGGTATTTTCTAGGTGCTTATTTGATCTTGGTTTAGGCCTTGGGGGTTTGTACTTGGAAAACATCGCCCTTGACTCGAGTGATAATTACTTTACTTTAAATATTTGCTTTGCTATGTTTACTTCTGCTTAGTGTGTGTCTGGAGGCTATCACTGTAGAAAGAGGTGGAGTGGGAGGGTTGGATTCCTATTCCTTTTTCCTTTATGCTCTTTTGGTATGTTGTTAGTTAATTTACCGCTCACTAAGACTGTTGTCTGACTCAAGGCTTTATGTTTAACTCTTATTGCCTTGGGCTGTTCATCCATTTTGGGATGGGCAGACTAGGTAGCAGGTGACAGGTGTTGTTCTTAGTTTCCGACGATGCTGATGACGAAGACGAGCTGGAGGCTTGCATATTATTTTCTTACTATATGTACTGGATGTTCCGCTGCTTTGTATAATTCTCTGAGTGATATGTAGTGAGGCTTGATGTATTGACTATTCAGATGTTTGTATTCAACTATTATGAAGCTTAATTGCTGAGATTCTATTTTGAGATGCTTCACTATATATATTCTCTATTGTATTTATCCATGCGCTATGAGTAATACGATAGATTCTGCTGCTTTAACTTACCCCTGGTGATCGTCCATGGCTGCTTGGCACACTTTACAACGCACTATTTCTTGGTTTAGCGCAGGGGTCATGGGCGGTCGTCACATTTGGTATCAGAGCTTTGGTTAATCGATTTTACCCAACGCTCGCTGACGTAACTACGTATGAGAGACGTAATTGTATTTTGATGGATGATTACTATATATAATATAGTAGCTTAGAAGGATTTGAATTCCTTATGCAGTTGTTTCTCAAGGTGTGCTAATCATTTCTTTTATAGATATTAAGAATGAGTCGAAGAGGGAGACCAGCTGCTAGGGAAGGCCGTGCTACTGAGGGGGCTGCTGATTATGTTGCTATGTTCGAGGCTATGATGACTTCGATCATGAGAAGGATGCCAGCTCCGGGGCCATCAGTAGATGTTGGAGTTCAAGTCCAAACTCCAAAACCGATGGATTTTGCTAAGCTGTGTAAAGATTATACGACTCTTGGAGGAAAGGTTTTCTTAGGAACAGAGTCAACTATTGAGGTCCAGAGGTGGATAGATGCTTGTAGAAGAATCTTTGGTGATTTGGGAATTGAGGATGCAACTAAAAGGAAGCTAGCATCAAGACAGCTTCAAGGAAGAGCTTCTGATTGGTGGAACTCTATCACCATTGATACTCCAGAGGAAGAAATTACTTGGGTGCAATTCCAAGCCAGATTTGAAGCTAAGTTCATTTCTACAGCTCAGAAGTCTGTTCTGTTCAAGAAGTTTGTGGAGCTCAAGCAAGGTGGAAGACCAGTTCTTGAGTATGTTTCTGAGTTTGAAGCCTTGTCCAAGTATGCCCGGTCGTATATTGAATCTTCGTACCAGAAGAATGAGAAGTTTGTGACAGGCTTGGACAGTTATCTTGGGAGGCAGTTGGTGGATCATTTGGACGATCCATTTGAGAAGCTTGTGGAGAAAGCTCTCAGGCACGAGAATCTGTTTCCTAAAGAGGGGTCTGTTGTTGTTGTAACCAAGGAAGAGTCTAAACCACAGCAGGGTGGAAACAAGAAGAGGAAGCATCATCAGCAAAAGGGTAAGGATGGCCAGAAGAAGCCGAAGGGCGAAGTGACCTGCTATAATTGTCAACAGAAGGGCCATTTCTCCAGGGATTGCAAGAATCCGAAGGTACCGGTGAAGTGCCACAACTATGACAAGCCGGGACATATTAAGAAGAATTGTCCAGAACCGCGGAGGGACAAGAAGATTGTGCAAGCTTATGCTTTGGGAGCTATTCCATCATCTTCAAAAGCTCCTACCGCTGAAGAGAAAGGAAAGAGTGTGGTGGTTCAAGGTACTCTTTCCATATGTGGTGTTCCAGTTAGAGTGTTATTTGATACTGGGGCGTCGCATTCCTTTGTTTGTAATGAACTTGTAAGCCGGTTAGGTTTAGAACCGGATATTGTTGATAGGCCATTGGTTGTGACTAATCCAGTTGGGGGTTCGTCTTGTCTGTGTATGCTATGCCGTGGTTTGATTGTATCGAGTCATGATTGCTCTTTTGTTTGTGATTGTTTTGTTCTGAACTTTGCGGGGTTTGGAATTATTTTGGGTATGGACTGGCTTAGGAAGTATGCGGCAAAGGTTGATTGTGAAAGGTTGGAGGTGACAGTCGAGAATGTGGAGGGGCGAAAGGTTGTGATACGATGTAAGCATGAGGAAGGCGTCTTCATGAGCTTCATGTATTCACTGGTTGTTCCACGGGATGGACTGTCATCGGTGCCAATCGCTAATGGATGTGAGGATGTCTTTGATAAGGTCAAAGGGTTATCGCCGCATAGAGAGATCGAGTTTCATATAGATCTAGTTGAAGGAGCCGGACCGGTTGTGATGCCCCTTAGGCGGATGGCGCCTAGGGAACAGTAGGAGTTGAGGGTGCAGGTTGATGATCTTTTACAGAAAGGATTCATTCGGCGTAGTGTGTCCGAATGGGGTGCACCAGTTGTGTTTGTAACCAAAGCGGATGGATCGTTGAGGTTGTGTGTGGATTATCGTGAGCTGAATAAAGTGACTAAGAAGAACAATTATCCATTGCCAAGAATAGATGACTTGTTTGATCAGCTTCACGAAGCTAAGGTGTTTTCTCAGATGGATTTGGCAACGGGATTTCACCAGTTAAGAGTGGCTAAGGATAGTGTGCCGAAGACTGCTTTCAGGACACCATCCGGGTTCTTTGAGTGGCTGGTAATGCCGTTTGGATTGACTAATGCGCTAGCATATTTTGTGGATCTTATGAATAGAGTGTTCAGAGATCAGTTGAACAAGTTTGTATTAGTGTTCGTGGATGATATTTTGATTTATTCCAAAACTGAAGAAGAACACATGACGCACTTGCGTATTGTTTTGGAAATCTTATGGAAACATCAGCTGAAGGCTAAGTTTTTGAAGTGTCACTTCTGGAAGAGTGAAGTGAGGTTCTTAGGCCATATTATCTCTGGAAATGGAATAGTGGTTGATCCCGCTAAGGTGGCAGCAATCCAGGATTGGATTAGACCTAAGAATGCATCTGATGTGAGAAGTTTTCTTGGATTAGCAGGATACTATCGTCGATTTATCAAAGACTTTTCCAAGGTGGCTGTACCATTAACAAGATTGACGAAAAAGGACCAAGTATTCAGATGGGATGCTAAGTGTGAGCAAGCTTTCGGAATCCTGAAAGAGCGATTGACAAGTGCTCCTGTTTTGACTATTCCAAGTGGGAATGATGAGATGGTGGTTTACACCGATGCATGTGGTACTGGACTTGGAGCAGTGCTGATGCAGAAGAATAGAGTTGTTGCGTATGCAAGTCGACAACTGAAGCCGAATGAAAGGAATTATCCGACTCATGATTTGGAGTTAGCGGCGATTGTTTTTGCTCTGAAGATGTGGAGACATTATCTATTGGGAGTTCGATTCGAGTTGTTTACAGATCATAAGTCGTTGAAGTATCTTTTCTCCCAAAAGGATTTGAATCTTCGGCAGCAACGATGGCTAGAGTTTTTGGCATCATATGATTTTGATATAGCCTATACTCCGGGAAAGGGTAACGCGGTGGCAGATGCGTTAAGTCGAAGACATGCAGGATTGGGAGCCATGTTTTTAGAATGGAAGAGTCTCGAGTATTTAGCTGGATTTGACTTCAGGCCCAGATGTGAATTGGAAACTGAGATGTTGGCAAACTTATCGATAAGACCTACTCTTGTGGAAAGGATTGGCGAGAGCCAAAAGCGAGACGATAAGCTTGTCAAGATTATCCGTGATTTGGAATCTGGATTGGATCCAGAAAAGGATAAAGGATTCGAGGTCGATCGAGAAGGTTGGCTTAGGAAACAAGGACGACTAGTTGTTCCCGATATAGAGGAATTGAGAAATGAAGTTCTGAAGGAAAGTCATCATTCAAAGCTGACAATTCATCCAGGTGGAAATAAGATGTATCGAGATATGAAGAGAACCTATTACTAGGAAGGTATGAAGAAGGATGTTGGAAATTTTATTTCCAAGTGCATGAACTGCCAGTTGGTAAAAGCCGAACAGAAGAAGCCAAGTGGATTGCTTCAGCCATTAGAAGTTCCTACATGGAAGTGGGAGCAAATATCGATGGATTTTATTGATGGAATACCTAGAACAAGAGTGGGAAATGAAGGGATTTGGGTCATCGTAGATCGTCTGACTAAGAGTGCAAGATTCATTCTTGTTCGATCAACTAGGACTGCATCAAAGTTGGCTGAGCTGTATGTTAAGTGGATAGTTCGATTCCATGGTATTCCGAAGAGTATAGTGAGCGATCGAGACCCATTGTTCACTAGTGGATTTTGGAAGAGCTTCCAGGAAGTTTTGGGAACCGAGTTGTGTTTGAGTACAGCTTATCACCCCCAAACAGATGGTCAGACCGAGAGAGTCAATCGAGTTTTGGAAGATCTCCTTAGAGCTTGTGTTTTGGATTTCGGAGGATCATGGGAAGATCATCTTCATTTGGTAGAATTTTCGTATAACAACAGTTACCAGTCAAGCATTGGTATGGCATCGTATGAAGCATTGTATGGAAGACCATGTAACTCTCCGACATGTTGGTTGGAAACAGGAGAAAAGTTGATACTTGGGCCAGAAATGATTCGACAGACTTCGGATTGCATAGAGATCATTCGGCAACGAATGAAGGCAGTCCAAGACCGTCAGAAAAGTTATGCAGATAAGTGTCGTAAGGATTTGGAATTCAACGTAGGTGATATGGTTTTTGTGAAGATTTCTCCACTGAAGAATGTTATTCGATTCGGGAAGAAAGGAAAATTGACTCCGAGATTTGTTGGACCATTCCCGATCATCGAGCGAATTGGAAAGCTCACCTACAAATTGGAGTTACCAGAAAAGATGGCGGGTGTGCACAATGTTTTTCATGTATCATATCTACGGAAGTATGTGCACGACTCGAATACAGTGGTTTCTGCTGATAGTTGTGAAGATTTTGAGATTGATCTAGTCGATAAGAGACCTCGTAAGCCGCTTCGTATTGTGGAAACTGACACGAAACAGCTTAGGAGGAAGGTTGTTTGATTGCTCAAGATACAATGGAGTGATGATGTTAACGACTGTATTTGGGAGGTGGAAGAGAGGATGAAGGCAGCTCATCCTGAACTCTTCGAGGTATGGCCATAAGGTGTCGTGTCATCTCACGACATTGTAACTTGTTCTAGTTTTAGAATTCTGCATGCTAGGCTAGAATTGGACGCATGGTTTGTTGATTGCTATGGATGGTAGGCATGCAGAATAGTTTTTGATTGCTCTTGTTTGTTTGGAATTTCGGGGACGAAATTCCTAAAGAGGAGAGAATGTAACGACCCGTATTTTTACGAATCGAAAGATTATAAAACAGTTGTCATTAGGACGTGGTGTTGTTAAGTCGACTAGAGCTTAAGTCGTGTAGAAGTTAGGTCGTTCGGAGATAAGCCGTGTTGTAGCTTAAGTCGTGTGGTAGCTTAGGTCGTGAAGGAGGTTAGGTCGTGGAGCGACTTAAGGGGTAGACGACTTAAGGGGCAGACGACTTAAGAGTTTGGAGCGACCTATAGGAAGTTAGCGACTTAAGAAGGGTAGGCGACCTAAGGAAACTAGCGGCATAGGTGAGCGACTTATAGGAGTTGGCGACTTATAGGAGTTGGCGACTTAAGAAAGTTAGCGGCTTAAGGATTAGCAGCTTATGGGAGTTAACGACCTAGGGGGTTAAGCGGGTTAACGACCTAAGGGAGTTAAGTCGTAGACGAGATAAGGCTTAAGCAGTTAAGTCGCTAAGTCGCGAGGGTGTTGAGTCGTAAGTCGCGCATTAGCGTTAAGGCTTAGGTCGTTGGGTCATTAAGTCGCGCACGTGAGTCGTTATGTCAGCAATGTTGCTAAGTCATTAAGTCGCATCTCTGTTAGGTCGTAAGTCGCGTGCGTGTTATGACTTAGGTTGTGGAACCGTTAGGTCGTTAAGTCGTAGGATGTGTTGAGTCGTGGTGTTCTTAAGTCGTAGGTCGTGGGGTTTTCTTAAGTCGTGGACGACTTAAGGAGGCGAACGACTTAGGGATTTCAGCCTATAAATACACGTCCATTTCCTCACTTTTTGGGATCCGGATTTTGAAGCGACGAAGTCCTGCCATTTTGAGAGCTCAAGTGCTGCACTTCTTCACTTCTTTTCTCCACTCTAATCTTGTGATTCCTTCCATCCAAATCGAAGATCCAAGAGCTTAGATTGAAGATCTACATCCATCGAAGAGAGATTTCATCGATTGAAGTGGAGTTTTGGAGAATCAAGCTAGATCCTTCGCTGTCCAGATCTAAAGTGTGTTGCTTTTAAGGTGTTTAGGTGATTTGGTGAGTGGTGGTTATCTCTCACACGGATCCAAAGGAGTATATCGGATTGTTGGCTTGATTTGGTGTTAAAATAGTGATTTCCATGCATTTTCTTAAACTTAAGTATATATCTATTGTTCATGATGATTTGACATCCATTTTACTACATGTTAACCTATGTAAGTTCATTCATCAAGTTGTAGAGACATTGCTCATAATTCATGCTTGTTAGATTTGGACTCTTTATATACAAGATTGCCATTATTGTTATAATTGTTTATTAGATCATGTTTGAATGCTTGATTACTTGGATTAATGATTGATTTGATTGATTGTTATAAATTAGTTGATTGATGATTTGATTTGGACAAGATAGTCGAAGATGATTCAAAAGCTAGGGGAAAGGCTCTTGAATTGGAAAAGCTGCTCGTGGCATATGTGGCGGATGATGAAGCTCATATGGATAGATTTGATGATGTTGATGTTGAGATGAGGCTTTGCTATAGATGAAGCGAGGCATGGTATGAGATAGCCTTGGTTTAGTCCAGACGGGATCATTCCAAGCATGTTGATAACTCGGTGAAATGGTTCGGGTTTGAGGATAATGGTTTGCTCGAGAGGCCCTTGAGCTAGTATGGAAATAGTCGTCGAGGAGGATGACTAGAAGGCTGAGGTTTCATCGTTATTGAAGGTTCTAGCAGACTCAAAGCAAGAGTACGCTGGGCAGATTCGATAGTCCCTAAAGACTATGATTGTAGTCGAGTACTCTGGGCAGATTTGATAGTCCTAGGCACGGGCTGCGACGACGTGCGGAGTTCTGTCTAGAACCGGGGTTACCATTGGCCCTTGACGGACGGCTGAAAGAATGTGCCGGTCATTCAATTAACGGTGGTATCAAAGCAATGATAACAGTGATAGCCAGAGTCATGGATGTTTGGTTGTATCGTCATTCGGTCTCAAGAGCGGTATTTTCTGGGTGCTTATCTGATCTTGGTTTAGGCCTTGGGGGTTTGTACTTGGAAAACATCGCCCTTGACTCGAGTGATAATTACTTTACTTTAAATGTTTGCTTTGCTATGTTTACTTCTACTTAGTGTGTGTCTGGGGGCTATCATTGTAGAAAGAGGTGGAGTGGGAGGGTTGGATTCCTATTCCTTTTTCCTTTATGCTCTTTTGGTATGTTGTTAGTTAATTTACCGCTCACTAAGACTGTTGTCTGACTCAAGGCTTTATGTTTAACTCTTATTGCCTTGGGCTGTACATCCATTTTGGGATGGGCAGACTAGATAGCAGGTGATAGGTGCTATTCTTAGTTTCCGACGATGTTGATGACGAAGACGAGCTGGAGGCTTGCATATTATTTTATTACTATATGTACTGGATGTTCCGCTGCTTTGTATAATTCTCTGAGTGATATGTAGTGAGGCTTGATGTATTGACTATTCAGATGTTTGTATTCAACTATTATGAAGCTTAATTGATGAGATTCTATTTTGAGATGCTTCACTATATATATATTCTCTATTGTATTTTATCCATACGCTGTGAGTAATACGATAGATTCTGCTGCTTTAACTTACCCCTGGTGATCGTCCATGGCTGCCTGGCACACTTTACAACGCACTATTTCTAGGTTTAGAGCAGGGGTCATGGGCGGTCGTCACATGATATTTCAGATTTAAATAAGATTTTAAATCATAATAAAGGAGTGAATCTGGGATTAATGGACTTTGGAATAAATTTGGATAAATCAAGAAATAAATTTCAAAATGGAATAAATTCAGGAAATCGATTTGAGAATCGATTAAGTGTTTTTTGAAACAGTGGTTAAAGGGAAAATGGGACTATGGAATTTATAAACAAAGTTTTATAAAGTGAAGTAATTATCAGTGGATAATTTAGCATTATAAATCCACAGTGGAGATTTATAAGGGGATGAGTAAATCATTTTAAAAATAAAAGAGATTTTATTTTTAAAAGTATGGGAAAGAAAATTTACGGGATTTGGGACATAAATTAAATTGGAGATAAATCGAGAAGGATTTAAAATGGTTAGACCGGTTTTATTGGAGTGGAAAGGGTATTTTCCTGAAAAGCTAAGTGTATTTTCAAAGAAGATTTTTAAGTATAAATTAGAAGTTTTAAAGATGTTTAAAAGGAATGTTTTAGAAAAGTTTATTATTTAGTTGTTTTAATTTTTTTAAAGTAAATATTAATTAAGTTAATTTTAGTAGTAATTATTTTAAAGGTTAAATTAGTATTATGATTTAAAAGATAATTATTAAATATTTATACTTTATACAATAGTTTTATTTTAAAAAGTAGTTTTTGGCTAAGTTCTACTTAGAGAATTATTTTAGAATTTCATAAGTATTATTTTGAATAAAGAATATAAGTAGTTTTGTACTTAAATGTTTTATTTGTATATTTTTGGGATAAAGTGATTTAATTTATTTAAAATCTAAATTTAATAGGACTTGGGGTTTTTCAGTGGAAATAAAATAATTGGTTGAATGATTGTTTAATTTGATAGTTAAATAACCGACTATCAATATTGGCCAATGCGATGATCGTTTCGAAGAGACCGGGATCGGATTTAATATTCGAAAACCACTTCGATCCGATTTGAACGTAGCAAATGAATACCGTGAAGATGACAAAGACGGTGATTCGGTTTGCCCAGACTCAGGGCAACTTGTATGGACGAATGCTATCAGAACATCGTCATTGGAGGATGATGAGCATTCTAAGTGAAATTCATTCTTAAAAGGTAAGGTTTAGCCTCAAGCCTCATCAATCGGGAATGGCTAAAACACGGGAGGTGCATCAAGGCTAAGTGGGTAGCACCCAATTAGGGTAAGGTCATCCCTGTCTAGAGTCCCTTGATCTCGGCTGTGTGGCGGTTGCTGATCCCAACCGCGGGGTGATCTTATTCGGACTATCCAGTGAGGGGTAGCTCCGGTCTTGTGTTGCAGGGGATCGGGAGTGGTCCTCGGTATGCTAATCTAGGCCAGGTACTGTGACGGGCGGTACCCCAGTAGCCCTGCCATTGTATGGAATCCATTCTCCAATAAGCGCCCGTACGGTTTTGAGTGTGCCCAACTATGCTGGAACGTGAGATGTAAGCATTTCAGCTATATTCTATTTTACTTTCTATAGACACTATTATAATATCAAACGGGTTTGATAAAAATGTTTTGGTTATCGTAATGTAAAAACCCGACATGTTTATTTGTGGTGTGGTCTTACGAGATAACTTTGATTTTCAAAGGATTTTGAAAATTTAATAATTCAGTTGAGTGTGTTTTCTCACGTTGGTTTTCCAGGCTGACTCGGGTGTTATTTTATTATAATGCTCAGGTCAGACCGAGTATCACAGATTCAGGATAGGATGCTATAGAGCTCAGGAGGCGAGCTGGATGTCGAGACGTATCACACGTACTTGGAGTATTCTGCTGTGTATGGTATGCTGTATAGTCAGCTTTTGTGAGGAAAAGTTATTATAACTATCCAGTATTGTGTTATTGTTTGGTGTATACTCTGATGATGTAATTTATAAAACAGTAATAGTTCTTTTGTATAAAGATTAGTTGTTATCTATTATATATTGTTCCGCTGCGATTGTGAGATTCTGATGTTGTTTTCTATTTTCTTCTTCTACCTCTTTCTTCTTTACCCTAATGAATCATATTTCCATCCACCTTGAGTTAAACTGTTGGAGAATATTGTCGACTCAAAGGGGTATGGATTTGCGGGTCATTACACTAGTTAAAGTATTTCATAATATTAAACACTATAATGTCCTTATCTAGATAAGAAAATCTTGGTTTTACTCACCTAATGAATGAATTGTGCATCGATTCATGTACTTAAAATAAAATATGCATGACATAAAATATTCACGTTTATTTACAGCAAATGACCAACCTATTATGTAACGACCCGAAATTTTCGATCTCGAAAATTTCAGATAGTTAGGAAAGAAGAAAGAGATAGAAGAAGAAGAAACAGAAAACACAACCCAGATTCTCACATTCGCAGCGGATCAAATATAATATTAAATAATAACAGTTTACAAAAGAAACTACATCTGTCAATTTTATTTTAATACATCAGAGTTATACATATACACAATCACTGGACATATAAAATTCAATATATCCCAGATAAACAGAAATATATCACAGCGGTAACACTCCATACGTTCCTGCCATCCAGCTCACCACCTGAGCTCCAGAACGACCTCACCTAAAAATCTGTAATACTCGGTCTGACCCGAGCATTACATCAAAGTAACACCCGGGTCAGGCTGGAAACCAGCGTGAGTAAACCCATCTAACATGAAATATAACAACACAAAATTTATATAAAACCCTGGGGTAACTCGCTATCCACTACAAGTTCACAACTTGTTATAATCTGCACTTATATTCACAATCAATGTCAAGTACTCTTACTTAGTTTTAAATGGTCGGGTCAATTAAAATTATTCCATTTTAACCCATTTATACCCATCCGTAAGGTATCATTGCAAGTTACCTATCGAAGTGGGTTCAGGTATTTCTGATTTCCGATTTCAGTCTCATCGAAATCCAACGTGATTTAAAGGCCAAGTTGTTTAAATTTAACACTTGAATTCATATAGTATTTATCACAGGTGAATTATACTCGATCCAAAACAAATATAACACAGAGTATGTCACCAACTAGTTATCACAAACAACCAGTCATCACAACCAGATATTTAAAGGTTAATCAAGCGTAAATCATCAATGTATATTTAAATAAGTTTAATCAACTTATATTAAGTTAAGGAAACAAATTGTTTTCTACAAAACTAACCAAAATCTTGATTAACTAATTAAATAATTAATCACCCCTTAACCATCCTTAAAAACATTTAATAACCATTAATTTATTATCAATTTATAACCTTAGTTATTAATTAATTTAACCTTAATTACACATTTATTTATCTAAATTAGTTACTTAACTATTTACCTGTGAAATTTGTGATTGATCCTTAATTAAATTTTTAAATTAGTTAACTTTTAATCTTGAATTAACTTTAGTTAGTTAGTTTACTTTTTTTTAATTACTTTCTTTATGACCTTACTATTTATTAAAGTCAAACCCTTCCTTTTTGAAATTACACAAAATTTGTTTATAACTTTAAAATTCTTCAAGTTTACCATTTGATACATTCCAGGCTAATCTCGTTACCACGAGTTGCACCCGCGTATTTGCCCATTCCTCCTGAGTCTTCCTTCTTCATTTCATTTTTTTATTCTAAGGATTAACCCACCAGGAAAACAAATTGAACAACTCAAATACTCCAAACTCGAACAGAACTCCCACGTACTCGAAAGCCTCACCAAACTACCCACGAAAAATCCAACTCCTGACGCACAACAATGACGTGCACAGCCTCGTTAGAGGCCTCCGATCACCTTCGGCGATTCCGACACATCAACGTCCATCTCAACATCAATCTCAGATCAACCCAGAAACTCAAACATCCCCATATCGAAATCGAGTATGGCTCAAGCCATTCGTCCCAGACCTCCGACCAAAGAATCATTCCGCGATCACAACACCGGCCATCAGAAGCCTAGCGCCTCCGGCCACTAACTCATCACACTCCAAGCCACTGTTCCCCCAATGAATGCACAACTCGATCGATCAGAGGTGATGAAATCACCTTGTTTCCAGATCTCGTCCAGAACCATGAATTAACTCTAACTCGCCCTCGTCTCAACATCACGTGCAATAGAAAAATAAATCAACAATTTTCCCCACATAAATGATTGCTAATCTTGCTTCGAGCAAAGTTTCAACACCCAATATTCACTTGATCGACGGAAATTGAGCAATAAGCATTTTCTGGTCAACTCAGTACTATTCATAACATAGTGAACTAAAAATCACCATTTTAATTATAAAAATCCTATTTTACAGAGTGGATTCAAGTTATGTAATTGAATTATCAATTTATAACACTCGAATTCAACATAATATTACATGTCGCTCTGTAAAACAAGTTTCCCAGTGGTGATACTTCACCAACATGATTAAAACAAATTTTAAAATCTTGATTTATGTTTAAACAACTTATTTTGTTTTAAACTCTAAGCCTAACAATGGTTGGATGGAAGTATTTTGAACTTTGACTAACTATTCAACTCTGTAACTAACAACAGAGAAGAACAGGTATATTAAATTTACACAGTACAACTCATATATATACACAGAGCTACATTCAAAAAAATACATATGCAAACACAATATTATCCATGAATCACCTGCACAGATTTAAGTTTTAAATTGATATGTTTACTCACCTAATTTGTTGAACAGAGAACCAATGTCTAGCAGCTGCAAAGTTGATTTATTTATTTTTATTTTCTTTTTAAAAGCTGCAGATTTTGATCTTCCTGAACTTGAGTTATTTGATTTCAAAGTGGCACCTTAATATATTTTTTCATTCGTATCAGAGATTGAAGCAAAGCAAGGTATATGTGTATGTGTAGAGAAGGAAGTGTACAGGGTAGGTATTTACTGGTGTAAGCATAGTTCTTTGGTCAGAGATATTTTTCTTGCCTCCTTCTTTGACCAGGCATGATTTTCCTTCTAGCTCAAGCTTGACCTGATGTAAGCTTGAAATGATATATTGTAGGCTACAATTTAATGCTTGTCTCAATATATGTTTACAAGAATTTTGTATGAATCATATATGTATAGTCATGTATGTTATTGTTATTATAACATTCATATATTTATAAGTTATCTACTTATACTTATTATTTTCAAACATCAAGAATTTTTGTATTTATTTATATTTTCATTTGTATATTTATGGATTTTCATCTTAATTTATATAGTATAACTTATATGTATAATTTTTATTATTTCCATAAGCATTGTTCCAGTAACAAATATACAAATATTTACACATATAGTATTTCAATAATCATATATATATCTATTTATATATGTTGTTGTCATCCTTTTATATATTTGCATTCTATACTTCTATATGTTATATATATATATATATTAATGGGTGTTTTACCTTAATTTAAATTAGTGGAGCTTACATTTTTTTTATAAAACTTATCAATAGTCAGAGATTTATAATTCAACATGTATTAAAATTTTCAACTCAATCTATATATATTCAGATACTCTAATTGCTAGAATTTGTTTGTTCGACTTATAAAATTAATATTTCAAAAATTTTATTCAGTTAATTACCAGTTAACACCCATTAAAAATCCGGGTCGTCACATTCCTCCCCCCTTAGAACTTTTCGTCCTCGAAAAGGCACGAAGCAATAATATTAATTTGCTGTGTATTTTAGTTAAATTATTCCTTAAACATTTTTAACTCTTTTACCCCTTTTATATTAAAATTTTAAAACACTTAAAAATCTACATAATATTCCGAACATAGTTTTATACAAAAATACTTTTTATAACTCGATGTCTCAACAAGTCCATCCTTATTCTCTTAGAAATTCGGTCATACGTTGATCAGGCGTAGGACTGAAAATTGATAAGTACTTGGTAAAATTGTTTTCAACATTCAGCAAAAATTCTTTGAAAAATAACTTTATTGGAAATATAGAAAACAGTTTCGAAAATAAAGGAAATATCTTTGGTGAAAATGCTCTGGAAATCATCACCCCCATCCATGGTCACAGTTACATCCTGGGTTACGTTGCCATCGCAGCAAAAGTCCATGCAACTGTAGGTCTCCGCGCCCCTCGATTACGCCATGGAACCCACAACAAATCGCAGTTACATTCCAAGGTTACGTTGCCATCGCAGCAAAAGTCCATGTAACTGTTGGCTCTCAGCGGCACACACGATTTTCGCTGTCAAAATGAAACTTCTCCACTCTTACATAGGTTGCAGTCTACCGATATAAAATCAAACATAGACTGTTGTATCTCAACGGCACACGCGACTTTCGCTATGTTACCATAGTGTCGCAGTCTACCAATATAAAATCAAACATAGACGGTTGGCTCTCAGCGGCACACACGACTTTCGCTATGGTCTGTAGTAGATCGCAGTGACATTGAGTTACACTATCGTCACATCATAACCCAAATGCCCCTGTAGGAACCAGCCCCTCGGCTTTCGCTACACAAATAATCCTCAGGAACTAGTTTTGTCCGGACTCCTCACAGGATCAACTTTAGAACCTCCCCCTTAGAGGCTCAAGGCAGTACCACTCTGTGGCACTCCTGAGAAGTTCATTTCAAGGGAGCGCCTTTTTTCCCAAAGCCAATCTCAAAACACTTTATACTATACACATATAGTATTTTCCAAATCATACACCTAGTATGAATCACATATAAAGCTCTTTTCCTCAAAATCGATTCCCAAAATTGATAATTCTTAAATTAGGCTTTCCAAATTCCAATATTGATTTTTCTCTAAAAATCAAAAGCCTTTCCAAAATTCAAAGGTTCCAAAAACCTTTCCTCAAAATCATTTTCACAAATCCTTTTTATAAATACATATATATAATAATCTTGGAAAATCTTTGGTTCAATTCATACTTGTATAAATTCATTTTTATACTTCAAATATTTCCAAAACCCTTCTCTTATGGCAATAGATTCAATTAGGGGAGTTTTCCATATATAACAATGATATATAACTTTGTTTATAAATATTCAAATTTGATTACTCTTTACTTTTCTTCATAATCATAGAAATTTCCAGTTTCATTTTACCCCATCATATATTTTCACAAAATATACTTTTCATTTCAAAAATCATTTACAGTTCTTATCCACAAAATTTCAATATCGATTTCATTCAAACACGTACGATGTCCATATATCATTCATACGCAATATCAATCTGATCGCTCACTCGATCACACAATTTCACTTCCGAACTAGTATCGTCCACCCGACTTCCTAGTGCGGACTCGGATCTAGTTTCTTGATCAGAAACCGTCATTCTCCTTGCATAGCCATAACTACGTTAGAGAATCTCCAGAATCAATCAAAAATCCATATCCAGGTTCGCCGTCGAAAATCGAGCGAAAAATCCCAACTCGGATCGATAATATTATCTCGAAATTCTTTGCTCGAATCTGGATCAACCCACTATGTGAATAGAATAATATACGTACATCCTACGTATTTATCTTCATTGATTATCAGTTAAACCAATTTCCTTTCTATTCATTCTCACTTTGATTTTATTCACATTTACCTTAATCCCCACTTGGATTATCACTTCACTTCTTAACTCAGTTGGGTATTTAGTCAATAACAGTTTGAACTCCGACCAGCTTAAATTTAGAAATATAGCTTGAATTTTTTTTAAAAAAAATAGATAAGTAGTTGAAAAATAATTATTAGCTGTAAAAAGCTGTAAACAGTTAAGTAATTGTAAGATAGTTGAAAAATAGTAATTATTTATAAAACAGTTGAAAAACAGTAATCAGTTTATAAATCAATTGTAAAATTGTTAAATAGTTCCAAAAGTAATTGTAAAAAAAGCTTAAGATAGTTTTAAGTTTTAAAAAGAAAAGATGTATGGTAAATAGTTTGGAAAAATAGATTTATATCAAAACGATTTATTTTGAAAATAGTCCAGAGTCAAACTGTACAACTTCCCAATCTCCATTTCCATCAATTTCCCATTAAATTGATCTAGTCCCAATTCAAGTTGAATTATCCACAATTTCTTTCCTAAATTCAAATCAAATTCCATTTGATTTTAAACATATTCACTTTAATTACAATTCCAAATTATTCAAATTAATTTAGACTAATTTCAAATTAAATCCACCTCAATTTCAAATCATTTCAATTTCTATATGAATTAATCCCAATTCCCATTTTGAATTTGAACTCATTCAATCTTCAATTTTATTTCAAATTAATCCAATTCAAATTTTCCATTTGAATTTTAAACTTATCCATCTTAAATCACAATTCCCATTAATTCAAATCAAATTCAGTTTGAACTAATTCAATTTAAATCTCAATTTTAAACCATCTCGAATTATATAAATTCGAGTTAAATTTCCAAATGTTGATTTAACCCCTTAAATCAAATTTACCTTTATCAATAATCCAAATCTTTAAACAATTTAATTCTGAGTCCAATTCTCAAAATTCCATTTTAATTTATCTTTACTTAACTTATTTCAAAGTTCAAATAAGAGTTCAAAAAAAATTTTATCTTAAAAATTCAATTTATTACCAAATTTTATTTTCAGTTTTGAAACCAGTTCTTAAGCAAATTTTAATTATTCAAATCTTCAGTTCAATGTAATTCCTTATCCTTAATTTCAAATTAAAGTTTAATTTCCCTATTTATCTTAATAATGGATATATTACCACACTTCATTCCTCATTTATTTAAACAAATCTAATTCACACTTTTAAAGATTATTAATAAAAATAGGATGACATCATCCAATTTATTTTAAAACATCCACCCACTTCCAATTTCCAAATCTCAAACCCATTTTGAGATCACACAAACTCCCAATTCAAATTAACCATTTAACTCCCAAGTTAAATCTCAATTTCATCTTGAAATTTCCAATTTAGGTTGCTTGTTAACTTATTTAACTTTCCCAAAGTTAAATTCAATTTACTTAATCCAGCCAACCTTACCCAATTTGAATTCCCATTTCAAAATTTAAATTTCACATTAATAATCTTATAAGTTCAAAAACTTATCACCTTGGATATCACATCTCACTTCCAATTTAAAACTCAACATTTAGAGTTTATTTCAAACCATTTTTGATATTATGTATATTCCTCATATATACATTTTATTTCCTTTACACACCAAGTTATCCTTAAATTTTAAACCACCTTTGGTTCTTAATTCAAAACAAATTTCTTTAAAAATTTCAAACAACTCTTGTTTGAAATAGGACCCTTTCATTCAAATATATTAAATAACATTATTTATTATTTCTTTATCAATTTGAAACAATTTTCAAATTCTGGACCCAGATTTAAAACTTCACAATTTAGATCATCTTTAGTTCCAATTTAAAAGTCATACTTACCTAAATGCTTTACTTTCCTAAAACATTCATTTTGCTTACTTATTAATCGACATCTTATTATTAAACACAACAATCATTTATGATAATAACCAAGATCATCATATCTGGAAACCAATTCATTATTATCTTATTCTGGAACTTTTCCCCAAATTCAAGATTTAATCTCAGTTTGAATCCATTTCAAACTTACCTTTATTTAATTTTAATTTGGTCGTATTTCTATTACCTCTTAATTTAATTCCAATAATTTAACAACCAATTACCTTAACATTTATTGGTTAAGGAATATTGCCTTATATATATCAGAATATATTCTTATATAAAATCATTTAAAATGTTTATATATGAAAATAACAAGTACGCTTTCATATATATATATATATATATATATATACACATACTCACCTCATTCCAGGGTTCTATTGACCCTATCCTTATGAGTATACCCACCAGAGCCAAGGTTCTCGCTCAACCTGGCTCTGATACCAACTGTAACGACCCGAAATTTTCGATCCCGAAAATTTCAGATAGTTAGGAAAGAAGAAAGAGATAGAAGAAGAAGAAACAGAAAACACAACCAGATTCTCACATTCGCAGCAGATCAAATATAATATTAAATAATAACAGTTTACAAAAGAAACTACATTTGTCAATTTTATTTTAATACATCAGAGTTATACATATACACAATCACTGGACATATACAATTCAATATATCCCAGATAAACAGAAATATATCACAGCATTAACACTCCATACGTTCCTGCCATCCAGCTCACCACCTGAGCTCCAGAACGACCTCACCTGAAAATCAGTAATACTCGGTCTGACCCGAGCATTACATCAAAGTAACACCCGGGTTAGGCTGGAAACCAGTGTGAGTAAACCCATCTAACATGAAATATAACAACACAAAATTTATATAAAACACTGGGGTAATTCGCTATCCACTACAAGTTCACAACTTGTTCTAATCTGCACTTATATTCACAATCAATGTCTAAGTACTCTTACTTAGTTTTAAATGGTTGGGTCAATTAAAATTATTCCATTTCAACCCATTTATACCCATCCGTAAGGTATCATTGCAAGTTACCTGTCGAAGTGGGTTCAGGTATTTCTGATTTCCGATTTCAGTCTCATCGAAATCCAACGTGATTTAAAGGCCAAGTTGTTTAAATTTAACACTTGAATTCATATAGTATTTATCACAGGTGAATTATACTCGATCCAAAACAAATATAACACAGAGTATGTCACCAACTAGTTATCACAAACAACCAGTCATCACAACCAGATATTTAAAGGTTAATCAAGCGTAAATCATCAATGTATATTTAAATAAGTTTAATCAACTTATATTAAGTTAAGGAAACAAATTGTTTTCTACAGAACTAACCAAAATCTTGATTAACTAATTAAATAATTAATCACCCCTTAACCATCCTTAAAAACATTTAATAACCCTTAATTTATTATCAATTTATAACCTTAGTTATTAATTAATTTAACCTTAATTACACATTTATTTATCTAAATTAGTTACTTAACTATTTACCTACGAAATTTGTTATTGATCCTTAATTAAAATTTTAAATTAGTTAACTTTTAATCTTGAATTAACTTTAGTTAGTTACTTTACTTTTTTTTTAATTACTTTCTTTATGACCATACTATTTATTAAATTCAAACCCTTCCTTTTTCAAATTACACAAAATTTGTTTATAACTTTAAAATTCTTCAAGTTTACCATTTGATACATTCCAGGCTAATCTCGTTACCACGAGTTGCACCCGCGTATTTGCCCATTCCTCCCAAGTCTTCCTTCTTCGTTTCAATTTTTTTTAAGGATTAACCCACCGGGAAGACAAATTGAACCACTCAAATACTCCAAACTCGAACAGAACTTCCGCGTACTCGAAAGCCTCACCAGACTACCCACGAAAAATCCAACTCCTGACGCACAACAATGACGTGCACGTGCACAGCCTCGTTAGAGGCCTCCGATCACCTTCGGCGATTCCGACGCATCAACGTCCATCTCAACATCAATCTCAGATCAACCCAGAAACTCAAACATCCCCATATCGAAATCGAGTATGGCTCAAGCCATTCGTCCCAGACCTCCGACCAAAGAATCGTTCCGCGATCACAACACCGGCCATCAGAAGCCTAGTGCCTCCGGCCACTAACTCATCACACTCCAAGCCACTGTTCCCCCAAAGAATGCACAACTCGATCGATCAGAGGTGATGAAATCACCTTGTTTCCAGATCTCGTCCAGAACCATGAATTAAACCCTAACTCGCCCTCGTCTCAACATCTCGTGCAATAGAAAAATAAATCAATAATTTTCCCCACATAAATGATTGCTAATCTTGATTTGAGCAAAGTTTCAACACCCAATATTCACTTGATCGACGGAAATTGAGCAATAAGCATTTTCTGGTCAACTCAGTACTGTTCATAACATAGTGAACTAAAAATCACCATTTTAATTATAAAAATCCTATTTTAAAGAGTGGATTCAAGTTATGTAATTGAATTAGCAATTTATAACACTCGAATTCAACATAATATTACATGTCGCTCTGTAAAACAAGTTTCCCAGTGGTGATACTTCACCAACATGATTAAAACAAATTTTAAAATCTTGATTTATGTTTAAACAGCTTATTTTGTTTTAAACTCTAAGCCTAACAATGGTTGGATGGAAGTATTTTGAACTTTGACTAACTATTCAACTCTGTAACTAACAACAGAGAAGAACAGGTATATTAAATTTACACAGTACAACTCATATATATACACAGAGCTACATTCAAAAAAATACATATGCAAACACAATATTATCCATGAATCACCTGCACAGATTTAAGTTTTAAATTGATATGTTTACTCACCTAATTTGTTGAACAGAGAACCAATGTCTAGAAGCTGCAAAGTTGATTTTTTTTTCTTTTTAAAAGCTGCAGTTTTTGATCTTCTTGAACTTGAGTTATTTGATTTCAAAGTGGCAGCTTAATATATTTTTTCATTCATATCAGAGGTTGAAGCAAAGCAAGGTATATGTGTATGTGTAGAGAAGGAAGTGTACAGGGTAGGTATTTACTGGTGTAAGCATAGTTCTTTGCCTGCATCGAATTCTTTATAAATGCTCGAATGTGGATCAAATAAGACCTTACTATAAGACTGCATCGAATTCTTTGTAAAGCTGCAGTTTTTGAAATATTAATTTTATAAGTCGAATAAACAAATTCTAGCAATTAGAGTATCTGAATATATATAGATTGAGTTGAAAATTTTAATACATATTGAATTATAAATCTCTGACTATTGATAAGGTTTATAAAAAAAATGTAAGCTCCACTAATTTAAATTAAGGTAAAACACCCATAAATATATATATATATATATATATATAAAATATAGAAGTATAGAATGCAAATATATAAAAGGATGACAACAACATATATAAATAGATATATATATATATATATGATTATTGAAATACTATATGTGTAAATATTTGTATATTTGTTACTGGAACAATGCTTATGGAAATAATAAAAATTATACATATAAGTTATACTATATAAATTAAGATGAAAATCCATAAATATACAAATGAAAATATAAATAAATACAAAAATTCCTGATGTTTGAAAATAATAAGTACAAGTAGATAACTTATAAATATATGAATGTTATAATAACAATAACATACATGACTATACATATATGATTCATACAAAATTCTTGTAAACATATATTGAGACAAGCATTAAATTATAGCCTACAATATATCATTTCAAGCTTACATCAGGTCAAGCTTGAGCTAGAAGGAAAATCTTGCCTGGTCAAAGAAGGAGGCAAGAAAAATATCTCTGACCAAAGAACTATGCTTGATCCACATCGAATTTCAAGTGTTTTAATTTTCTTAAATTTTTTGAGGAATTAAACTAAATAAAATTTTGAAATTTGTTAAATATTTAAATTATTAATTAATTAATTAATGTATGCACACATTTGATATATATATTATAAATGATAGCGGTTCTAGCTAAATATTCTTCATAAACAGTTTAAGTTAAACAAAATAAAATTTCTAAAATTTTAAATAAAATTTAATTAAGCTAAGGTAACTAAATATGATTTAATTAAGAAGATTCATATAAATATTATATAATTTGTCTGAATTATTATAGTTAGAAATAAATTAAACTCGTATAATTATATGTATAATTAAAATATAAGTGGAACTGAAATAAAACCCAAAATAGATTTTTGAATAAATAAATACGTACGGTACATATACTGTGATTTTATATGTGTCCAGTACTTGAATCACACGGGTATTGCATAGGAAGTGAAATATTCTTTAGACTAATATTACTTAGAAGATATCAAAGATTGTGAACCTTTAATATATCATTTACATATTGATAAACTACTTACACATGCACTAGGTTTTGAGAAAACTTATGCTATAGCTGTTATGCGTAGTAAGATTAATATTGCCTAGACAATGTAAGATAAATGCATGTGTTCATTATGCAAATCAAGATGCATGCATTATATTTGAGCCGTCGAGAAATGATAGGTAAGTGTGAACAATCCATGTTTATTTGTTAAGCAAACTTAAGATCAAGGTCGATGTTAGGGCAAAGACCATGGTTAGAAGTTGTGTATGATATAATCGATAGAGTTATTCATTGCTTGTAGGCTTACGATGTGCAGAATAAACTCAAGGTCAGAATTCTAAGACAAGCGAGTCCTAACACTCACTCGAGAAATCAAATAATTTCTATATTTCCCCTAGAGTTTTAAGAAATATAAAAATCTAGCGGGAGCATTATTAGAAATATGAAATGATAGTATTTCTACATTTTGAAAAAAAAAATTGAAATTATCTACTTTGGTAAAATTGTGCACTAATGAAACTGATAAAGTTGTTTATTAGTTCAAATATATATGTGAACTGGATCAGAATTGACAAAGAAATATAAAATATACATACTAGCAAATTTTTTAGCATGTAGTCACTTCAAGCCCCATGCATGAGCCAAATTATACAACTATTAAAAACATATGTACCTTTTTCACATAAGGGTTTATTTGCCCGAGACTATATGTTTTCTTATATTTGTTTTGAAACCTAAAGCAATACAAGAATTTGGATATTTGATCCACATTCGAGCATTTATAAAAGGTGTATGGTGAACGGTCACGCTTTTGTTGTAAAATAAAGATGTAAATGTTTCATTCAAAATGAAGTAAACTATAATGTAAGATCATGTGTTCAATATGATTGAATACAACGAAGATTTTATTGTGTTAGAAGCAATGCATATAAAGAACTATTAAATAGACTTAGAAATTAAATCACTAAAAATGTTTGTTAAAATAAGTTTACTTAAGTGCAACCTATTCGATATCCTTAAATTGTTAAGGATGTCTGAATGCGCTTTACAAAGAATTCGATGCAGTCTTATAGTAAGGGTTATTTGATTATAGTCAGAGATATTTTTCTTGCCTCCTTCTTTGACCAGGCAAGATTTTCCTTCTAGCTCAAGCTTGACCTGATGTAAGCTTGAAATGATATATTGTAGGCTACAATTCAAGTGTTATATGCATTGCTTTACAAAGAATTCGATGCAGTCTTATAGTAAGGTCTTATTTGATCCACATTCGAGCATTTATAAAAGGTATATGGTGAACGGTCACGCTTTTGTTGTAAAATAAAGATGTAAATGTTTCATTCAAAATGAAGTAAACTATAATGTAAGGTCATGTGTTCAAATATGATTGAATACAACGAAGATTTTATTGTGTTAGAAGCAATGCATATAAAGAACTATTAAATAGACTTAGAAATTCAATCACTAAAAATGTTTGTTAAAATAAGTTTACTTAAGTGCAACCTATTCGATATCCTTAAATTGTTAAGGATGTCTGAATGCGCTTTACAAAGAATTCGATGCAGTCTTATAGTAAGGGTTATCTTTTGAATGGTTCGACCAAATTACTAATTTTGCAACATTTTGTATTCGTCAATTTCCAACGCTTATAAATGTTATAAACTACCAATAGTTAAAAAATGTTAGGATTGCTAAAAAGGTGGTAGTAAAATTAAATAATATTATGTATAAATTTTGCCACACAATAAGTGTTACAATAGTTGGTAGATATGTAAATAAATTCATTAAGAGGTGGGGTGTTTTCTGATTTTTATGTGTGTTTCATTTTCTCACGAAATCTCATTTCCCATTACTTTCAGGCCGCATAAAAGTTAATTATATTAGCTAGGGTTTGAGGCAACTCTCACTCTCACGACAACGATGATGGGTAGTTAGTGCGGTCCTTCTCCAGGCAACATCGACGACGGATTCTCATAGTCTTCTTCTCTAAGCGAGATCGATGATATCGAGTTTCACAACATAATGGTTTGTCCTCATGGTGGAGCTGGAGTCTATAATCCTAGATTTTGTGGACTGGTGCACTGCTTTCTTTCTTTCTTCTTCTTCTCTATGAGTTTTTTTGTTTCATTCTTTCAAACTAATGATGAATTTATTTTTGGTTAGTTTCCACAGAACATTGAGAAAGGAAAACGTACAAATTGTTCTTTTATCTTTGAGCAACCAATCTGACTCATGATTTGGAAATGAAAGCTTCTCTTACAAGTCAAATGGGTTGCAAACACTGACATCTGCAAATATCTCGTAAGCTCATTAATATGGCTCCTTAGTTACATGCTTAACATTAATTAACTTATTTTTACACCTTACAATTTATAAATATTCATTTGATCCAGTATTACTACAGAAAATGCATAATTGTACACATCCTGATTGAGTTGCTAAACTATTAATTGATTGCACTCTTTCCTATTCCATATTATGTGTGCACGAAAAGTGCATAAACATTAACCGCAAGCCCTATTATATAAAACAATTGATGTAAGTGAATACTGCCAAACCATGTTCCATTCCAGCTATTGAGTCAATTAACACCACTATTTTGCATTTTATTATTGTACTATTTATAATAAAGACTCCAGTTTTGTAGTATTTGAAACTATAAAAGTCATAAGTCGCTGCTTTGAACTTGATCTCTGAAAAATCACACATGAAGGTTTAAGCATATTTACTATATCTAACATATAACTCTTAAATATAAAGTTATTAAATTATTTGTGTACGTATTACATAGATTTTAAGGTTTTATGGAGTGTTGTTTTTTTATAAGATATGCTATAAAAAAATCATGGTTTTTAAGTCTATTAATTATCTAATATTCTTATTTCTGCCTATATCTAATATTCTGATTACTATAGTAATGTTTAAATCATTTATAAATCCATATCAGCATTATTAACCCAAACAAGTATAGTATACTGTTTTAGTACTCAAATTTTTGTAATAAGTTACAGTAAATTTTGATTAGTATTGCATACAATGTGACGACCCAGATTTTTAATGGGTGTTAACTGGTAATTAACTGAATTAAAATTTTGAAATATTAATTTTATAAGTCGAATAAACAAATTCTAGCAATTAGAGTATCTGTATATATATAGATTGAGTTGAAAATTTTAATACATATTGAATTATAAATCTCTGACTATTGATAAGGTTTATAAAAAAAATGTAAGCTCCACTAATTTAAATTAAGGTAAAACACCCATATATATATATATAAAATATAGAAGTATAGAATGCAAATATATAAAAGGATGACAACAACATATATAAATAGATAGATATATATATATATATGATTATTGAAATACTATATGTGTAAATATTTGTATATTTGTTATTGGAACAATGCTTATGGAAATAATAAAAATTATACATATAAGTTATACTATATAAATTAAGATGAAAATCCATAAATATACAAATGAAAATATAAATAAATACAAAAATTCCTGATGTTTGAAAATAATAAGTATAAGTAGATAACTTATAAATATATGAATGTTATAATAACAATAACATACATGACTATACATATATGATTCATACAAAATTCTTGTAAACATATATTGAGACAAGCATTAAATTGTAGCCTACAATATATCATTTCAAGCTTACATCAGGTCAAGCTTGAGCTAGAAGGAAAATCTTGCCTGGTCAAAGAAGGAGGCAAGAAAAATATCTCTGACTATAATCAAATAATCCTTACTATAAGACTACATCGAATTCTTTGTAAAGCGCATTCAGACATCCTTAACAATTTAAGGATATCGAATAGGTTGCACTTAAGTAAACTTATTTTAACAAACATTTTTAGTGATTGAATTTCTAAATCTTTGTAAATTTAATAACTTTATATTTTAACATACACCTTTTATAAATGCTCGAATGTGGATCAAATAAGACCTTACTATAAGACTGCATCAAATTCTTTGTAAAGCGCATCGAATTAAAACACTTGAACTTTTAAACTTTTTTTTTTCAATTTTGACTTTTAAGTTAAAAGTTTTCCAAATATACTTTTTTACTTCTTAACTTTCTAAAAGCAAAAGGACTTTTGAAATAAGCAAAAGCCCTATTGTTTTTGTTTGCCATACGGGCCCTAAAGGTTCGTGCCTGCTTTCCTGAGTATGCACGGACCGAGTGATGTGGTAGATTAGGCACCGAGCCTATGCGGCAATGTGTGTTAGTACACGGGTATCGCATGCCTAAAACGGCAATATTTATAAGTTACAGCAGGCTTAATTTTGGTTTACGATTTGGTATAGAGCCGGCTTAGTTTTTGAATTTGGGGACGAAATTCATTTTAACGGGGAGAATCTAATACCTTGAAAAATCAAATAGTATTCTAATTGAATAATAATACTAATATGATAGTATGAAAAATAGTGGAATCGATGGATTGATTAAATAAATTAAAAAGAAGGATGGGTAAAATGGTCATTTTTAAGAGGTTGGAATTTGGTGACGAAACTGGCGCCATCGCAACCGTCTCGTTTTTCTGATTTGAACGATATATTTGTTTGTGTCGCTTGGAGCTCGTATGAAGGTCATTAGACCGAAAACGTCGTCGAGTCGCAGGGACGCCATGCAATCTGAATTTTAATTTTCGGGCAGACTGCAGTTGTTTATCTCCTTTAACTCAAAAAGGTGATGCGTTTCCGACTTTCCATTTCAGAAAATTAATTTCCCATCTCCCTCTTCTTCTTCCCCGATGCTCTCATTAACCATAATATTCAAAATTAGTATTTTTATGCAATTCTATTAAATTTACACGAATTTATATACACAAACATTATATTATATTAAAAGCAGTCCAAATTCGTATATTAATGGTTTGGTGTAGATAAAGCACAACAAAATAGCACGAAATTGATTTCAAAAGTTAAAGTACACCAAACGGTGATAACATACAGGAATATATTATTTATATATAGAAAATACGGTTTTAAAATAAAGATTTGATTTCTATAGATCGAATACATATGTTTTCGTAAGAAATATAATTTTATTTACAATATAAACTATATATATTGAATTTATATAATTTATTTCAATATAAGAAAGTTGAAGGAATTATAATCTTAAAAAATAAAACGAGGGTAAAATCTTACGGGGAAAATAGTATGGTTTATTAAGAATGTATATTACGTAAGTATGAATTCAAAAGCTAAGAAACCATAAGGACAAAGAGTTAAAAATAATAAAATACAATATTATAGAAATTTGTACATCCTAGAGTAACCCAAGAATTGTTTCGGGCTAGTACACCGCACTGGTCGTCGAGTATTTTTTACAGGTTCTTGGACCTATTTTATGCCGGAATCTATAAATTTAAGGGGTCGTTTGGATGGTAATAAACAAGTTGCTTTTGTCACATACCGAAATTTTCGACTTTCGAAAATTCAACATCGATACTCACTTTATCGACTGCCGAGAAATCGAACGCCGGAAACTCCAATAGTGAGGGTTTTAGAAAGAAGAAGTAGAAGAAAAAGAGAAGAAGAAGAAAGAAAGCAGAGAAGAAGAACAACCGAACAACATCAGAACAGAAAACAATATCAGAATCTTACACATCGCAGCGGAACAATATATAATAGATAAATGAATAATCTTTAAAACAAAGAACTATATCGTTTTATACATACATCAATCATCAGAGTCAATATACAACAATGGACAGTTATATAACTTGTCCTCATACAGAATACACAGCGGAATAAATACTATCAGATACAAATACTACGTCTCGTCGTCCAGCTTATCTCCAAAGCTCCAGAATATCCAGAATATCCTGATAATCTAACTCTAGACTGCCCGTGTGGAAATTGGTGGGCACCCAGAGTTTAGAAGGGAACAATAAACTCCGAGTCAGTCATGGTGACTGGTGTGAGATCGTAAAACAGTTATTTATCTTTAAAATAAATAGCAGAAAATTTTAAAGTCATTTCGAAATGCTTTTGGAAAATGAAACTACCATAAGACCTCCCGCCACACACACAATGCAAACGCAGAATTGGAGGAGATTTCTTCTTATGATAGTCAAAGATGCTTACTATGCAAAATCAAATCATTTTTGATATTATTATTAGTGCATAGTGTAGAAAACATTTCGAAAGTATAATATTAATCTTAGCCAACATACGACCAGTATCGTATGCCTACTATAGCTACTATGTTCAATAGCAGGTTACCGCCACATTCCATAGCAGGTAATACAACTAAAAACGTACACGTCACGTATTGTTTCTTTGGATTTCCAACAAATGGTCAGGCTAAGGAACTTCCTATCCACGATGGGTACGTCCCTGGAATAGACGACCCGAGAACCTAACCGGATCTCTGCCAACACAAGGCCGGGTTACCTCTGCAAAAATAGGTAACTACTGACACGCGTATGCCATCCCCCGATCGTCACCGATCTTCCCGAGGATCCCCGATTCGCAACAAACCACATAGATAATAATAATGCAGTAACCACAGAGGTTAAGTATCTGGACTCCATACCATGATACCACCTTTATCCAGAAGGAATGACATACACTAAGGGGCGCTACTCCCTAGAACCTTGCTGCATCCTTCCTGTTTCGACCATTTCCGGGGTGTGAGGCTCGACGAAGTCTCGTCCACAAAGCTACGCTTTCTCAAAAAGCCCTGCTTCGGGTCAAACAAAATGATCAACCTATGATCACAAAGATATAAGATCAAACAAATGATCATATCACAAATGATCAAACACTGATCATTTCACAGCAACACTCAGTATGCCACGTTACCAAATTGGGATATATCGCTGATAAATTTCAACTACATAACCTCTGAGCTCGTACGTCTCAGAGAAGGGTGTTAAGCTAAGAGAATAAATTCTCCGCCACCAACAGAAATGTATTTGAAAGAAATCAGCTTTATATCTCAAATTGTAACGTCAGACACACAATCCATACAAGTCTGTTCCGGGATCGAACAGAACCGAAGGCACTTCTCACGAAGCCCTTGCATATCCGGATAATTTTCAATCACGTCAGGACTTCCCGTCACTAAGGGTGATAAAAACTCTAAATCGAAGATCAGTCGATGTAGAGTAACTCGACGGTAATCCTTTCGTTTTCAAAAATATCCGGTCTTCAACACCGGTCTTCAAATGCGATTCATAACGACGTATCACATATTCGGAATGGGTTATACGACCCCATGGTCCTTTCCCGGCTAACCCGAATAGTGAGCGTTTATTTAAAAACAAGTGTGGCATTCAAATTCATCCAATTCACAACAAATACCTATCTAAAGGTAATTATTGATAGTCGGTTATTTAACTATCAATAAAGATGCGCAACATCATCAGATTCCAAATAATTTCCCAAATTATTTCATCTTCAAAAATATCTTTTACTAGATATAAAATTTCCACACTTCAAAATAAATCAATATTTATTTTTAAAACGAATCCCCATTTCTTTTTATAAATTCCATAGTGAATTTATACTTATCGAATATCTACCGATATTCGATTTTTCAAATCGATTTTAATATTCAATTTTGATTTATCTTTAAGAAGATAAATTCTCAAAAACGTTTCATTTCATTTTGGAAAGCATTTCCATACTTATTTAATAATAAGTATTTCACAAATCTATTTATTTTCAACATTTGAAAATATTCGATATACTTAAATCAAATTAAGTATATATTCATTCTTTAAGGAAATCATAAATTTCAACATCTATTTGAGTCAAAACGAATGTTGCGTAAAACATCGTTACGACGACTCGAAGTCACTAGTATAGGGATTCGGATTTAGATAGATATATAAATCCCAATACTACATCAAAACATTTCCTTTCGGAAATCATTTACTATAACAACAGTGTTATAGTCCACCATTTCCTTAAATTTCTCGAAAACGTCTATTTCAACAAGAACTGCGGAAATCTCTGCTTTCGATTTATAATACATTTTAAAACATCTTTAAAATGTTTAACTTCATTTTTCAATATCACTTTCCCAAAACAGTATCCATTTTACTTAACAATATATTCACTGTCCAAAATCGTGAATATACTTCACTAACCCCATTTCAATATTTTCTACCCATTTTTATTTCAATAAATATCCACTATCCAAAATCGCGGACATATCTCCTTTATTAAACTTCTATGTTTAACCTATCAATTTCAATTGGTTTTGGATTTATAAAACAATGTTTATAAATTTCACCTTTTATATTTTATAACAACTTCGATTTGTACATCTCCTTTATTAACAAATTCGATCAATATTTCTTTTGTAGGCAAAAAATCCAATTTATAAGTTAATTCCTTATAAATCTTCTATTCTACAATTTCATTCATTTTAACTTCACAATTTATACATCTATAAATTTCATATCTTCACAATTTTAAAATTCTATAAGATTCATATCTTCACTTATAAAAACTCGTTTTAAAATTCCAAAAATTTTAATTGATAAATACATCAATTTTTCTGTACATCTTTTATAATACTTTAAAAATCTCAATTTAACCCATTTTACAATTAAATCAACTTTCATTTCAAAAATCACACTTTGGTTATATTTCACCAAAAATCTTAACTCTTATAACTTTAAAATTCTAGACGTTTATTTTTCTGAAATAAATCAATTCAAAAATTCGATAAACGTCTACTTTTCAAAAATCACTTTAAAATCTTTTTAAAATAAAAGTCGTTATTTTTACATTTCAAAACTGAATCCGATGATGCAACAACACCAATCAGTCCATCACAACAGTCAATATCATATATCATCATATGATAACAGAATATATCAAAATATCTGTAAATAATCAAATACAGTTGAGGAATCCAGTTGGATCCCTCCAACCTGTTTCCCTGCATCCAAAGACGTCAGCACAATACCAATTCCGCTCCAGTACGGAATTATCGCGGTATATAGGTTTTTTTATAAATCCGCTTACTAACGGCGCAATAGGGTCTCATCCGCTATACGAGGCGGGAAATCAATCAATCCAATATATACATATGCCAATATGTATATACTGCTATATATATATATATCCTATCATATCTAATAGCACATCCAATAGCAATCAAACAGTCAATAATAACTGTAATTCAAAATTTCCTTCGAGTGAGAAAATCTCACCTTAGTTTTTAATAGCAATCCGTTTCCATTTTCGGCTGTTTCTTCATTTCAGCCCTAGTATAAACAGTTTATACAATTTATTAAAAATCCGAACTAATCGAATAACAATTTTTCGTTTGATCAATTTAATTAACCGATGGTTTTATTTTTAACTAATTTCTTTTAAATAAATCTATCCAACTAAACTTTTTTTCTTTAAACCAAAATCTCATGTATATAAATATTTCAAACATTTTTTTCCTTATATGAATTTCTTCAATATTTTAAAACTCCTTTGTATAAATTCTTTTCTGTTTTAAACCTTTACATTTTATATCTACATATATATATATATACTTAAATTAACGTTCGAACCAATTAAATAACCAATTTTTTTTCTTTAATAAATTTATCTAACAAGTTATTAAATTTCTCTTTTTGAATAGATTTATTTAATTTAACTAATACCTTTAATTCTCTAAACCAATCACTTTTTAATAAATTGATTTAACTGAAAATTAATTTTAAAACAGAACTACCTCACTGTATAGGCAACCCGGAACTGCTGCTCCGAACGCCCCGGCGTCGACGACTTCCCCGACCACCCACTGTAGCCACTTGACGAACCTGCGGCAACCAGACTTCGACATGCCTTCCCCGAGTCGCCTTCGACATCGCGACTTCACCCTCCTCATCATCACTGCGCCTCGCCTCCATCCACACACGCGAGCCCAAAATCTATCACGCGGCCACCATCTGAAATCGAAGTCGCGAATTTCGCGAATCACCCCAGACCGCCGATTCGATCGCCTCCACCTGCTCACGAACGCGACCTAATCCCCAGAAATGCTCGCGACCCACGACTGCGTGCCTTGACGAACTCGCAGGCGAACTCCCCTGCTGCCACGATCTTCGCGACCCACTCGCGATGCTCGACAACGAGCCCTAGCTAATTTGAACGAGGGAGAATCGAAACTCAGTTGAACAGAGAGGGTAGTGTCGATTTTATTTTTTAAACTGAGGATGATATAATCTTTTCTTGTTCGTCTAATTTCAACCGAGAAAGAAAGGGGATGCTCGGTGAAAACTATACGACTGGCTTCGGCCATTGTTTTATTTTGAACGAATGAAGATTTTTTTTTTTTTTTCCTCTTGGCCCTTTGATTTGTTTTGAACGAGAAAGAGGGGTACTTGAAAACGAAAAGCAGCATGCTTTACACGATCACCTTCGTGATTTACTGCGTGATTAAAGGAGGGTAACGTGCTGAGGTGACCGATTACAATTTAAAATTTAAATTTAAATTCAATTTGATTTCGACGCGTTTATACGCCGTACGCTCGCATAAAAACTTCGATCGATACGAAATTTGAAACCCGGCAAAAATACAATATTCCGGACCCAATGGAACTGGTTTCGTCGAATTCCGAGACTGCGCCTCGGACGGCTATTTTTAAATATCGATACGAACGATATATATTCCAGAACTGAACAAAACAGTCTGAAATTAAATTCTGAAGCTTCTATTATCTTCAGTACCATCATTACGAAATTTAAAAGCTATTGAAATATTTTTCTTCAACAATAAATTGAAGATTTAAATTCTTATCCAGTTTTCAATAGATTAAATTATAAAATTTAATCGCCAAATTCTGAATTATATTCGAGATTCAAATTAAATTACCGTTCAAATATTTAAAATAAATTAAATATTCTCAATTTAATTTGGTCAAAATTCCGGGTCGTTACAGACTTCCCCCCTTAAAAGAATTTCGTCCTCGAAATTACAAGTTAGGAAAAAGGTCCTTAACTCGTCTACTATCTTTCCACATTCAAATAGTTTTATCAATTTTCCAAGACAAATCTTTCTATTAAAGATTCGTTATTAATCAACTACATTTCAACTTCAACTCTAAGTTTCAAAACAACATTGTTTAACTTCAAAATTCAAATTCGAGTTTAAATTCAAATTTTAACTTCAAAATTTCCTCAAAAAATTTTCTAACACTCGGAATTTTCGAAAAATTTCGCCAGCGTCTCCTTTGCGCGGCTAATATGGTACGACTACAAAACGTCCCTACGGACTCTCAGATTTCAAAAAGAAAAAGAAAAAGCCAAGCGGCTAGACCAGAAATCATCAAAAACTCATATTGGAATTCAAATACGTACCTTTTTCGAGCAATTCAAATTATCTGTGAAATAAATTTTCCAATCCCTTTATACACCTGTATATCCTACTAGCCATAATATCTAGTTGCATATATTCAAACCATTTTGCAAATTCTATTACAAAATTTTAATATAAACTACTTATATCATCTTTAGTTCACTATTGAAGTTATATTCATTATCTTCAATTTTACATTTCAAATTTTATTTGAATTCAATTTCACATTTCAATTTCTCATTTGAGTTAAATTCACAATTCCAATCTAATTTGGATTCAATTTACTTTCAATTTTGAAATATTGAATTTTATCAATTATCTGCCATTTACAACTGCACTACCTTAAATTAGTTCCAATTACTAATTCATTCGTCTTCAATTTGAATTTCATTCCAATCAGATTTCAAATATTCTATAAGTTATCAACTTATTTACATCTTGATTTATACAATCATTTATACATTCACATTCACAATTCCATTTCATTAAGGGATTTTATTCTCAATTATCTTCTTGGAATTCTATTTTCATTTATGAATCATATTTACAATTCATATTCAAAATTTTTGTTCATATATGAATTTATTTCCTTATACCTTCTATTCACATTTATAGATTTCATTTGTTAATGAACTTTAATTCCAATCACAATTACATAATTTACATTAACAATTTCTATTTGTATAAGTTATAAATTCAATCATATTCCATAAATATTCTTATACAGTATTCCAGAGTCTTTTCAACCTTTCAAAACCATTTTGAAAACAATTCAAATTTCATTTGAATTTCCAAAACAAAACCTCAAATTTTCCAAACACTTTCCGTTTAAAATAATTTGGCAGCAATTTCCTCTTTTGGAAACCCGAAAATGAACACCGGTGATGTCGCGATCATCATCGGAATTATTTTCCAGCGACCGAAAAGAGTTTAGAGCTTTTAACTCTCCAAAATACTTTTCAAAACCTTTGAAATTCATTTCCAACTTCAAAAAGAATTTAAACTTTCCAAATCTCCAAAATTTCTTTTCAAAACATTTCCAAAAACTTCTCTGGAATTCCGTTTCAATTTACAATTCACATTTATAATTTATATTCTCAAATTTCATTTGTATGTGAATTTATTTCTTAACTTTGGAGTTACGATTTCAATTTCTTATTCAATTTCAGTGATGATAATTCACTATTATTACTTCCTAACATCCATGCAACCATATACTATAGTACTTCATAGAAAATCATTTCTTTTCTATACGAAAATAGTTTTGGGCAAAATTATCTCATTTACCCTATTTTAAAACAATACTGTGCCGAATTGTTCTATTCGAGTGTTTAGAGATCCCTATCAATGATCGTTAATTACTCGTATTGACCAGAATCCATATACCACTCAATAAATCAATCATCACAATATAAAACAATTTTATATTCAAATAACAAATACGCGCTCATATCTATTATTACACTCAACTCATTCTAGAGTACTACTGACTCTATCTCTAATGAGTAACACCCAACAGAGCAGGGTTGTCGCTTAACCATATGCTCTGATACCACTTTGTCACATACCGAAATTTTCGACTTTCGAAAATTCAACATCGATACTCACTTTATCGACTGTCGAGAAATCGAACGCCGGAAACTCCAATAGTGAGGGTTTTAGAAAGAAGAAGTAGAAGAAAAAGAGAAGAAGAAGAAAGAAAGCAGAGAAGAAGAACAACCGAACAACATCAGAACAGAAAACAATATCAGAATCTTACACATCGCAGCGGAACAATATATAATAGATAAATGAATAATCTTTAAAACAAAGAACTATATCGTTTTATACATACATCAATCATCAGAGTCAATATACAACAATGGACAGTTATATAACTTGTCCTCATACAGAATACACAGCGGAATAAATACTATCAGATACAAATACTACGTCTCGTCGTCCAGCTTATCTCCAAAGCTCCAGAATATCCAGAATATCCTGATAATCTAACTCTAGACTGCCCGTGTGGAAATTGGTGGGCACCCAGAGTTTAGAAGGGAACAATAAACTCCGAGTCAGTCATGGTGACTGGTGTGAGATCGTAAAACAGTTATTTATCTTTAAAATAAATAGCAGAAAATTTTAAAGTCATTTCGAAATGCTTTTGGAAAATGAAACTACCATAAGACCTCCCGCCACACACACAATGCAAACGCAGAATTGGAGGAGATTTCTTCTTATGATAGTCAAAGATGCTTACTACGCAAAATCAAATCATTTTTGATATTATTATTAGTGCATAGTGTAGAAAACATTTCGAAAGTATAATATTAATCTTAGCCAACATACGACCAGTATCGTATGCCTACTATAGCTACTATGTTCAATAGCAGGTTACCGCCACATTCCATAGCAGGTAATACAACTAAAAACGTACACGTCACGTATTGTTTCTTTGGATTTCCAACAAATGGTCAGGCTAAGGAACTTCCTATCCACGATGGGTACGTCCCTGGAATAGACGACCCGAGAACCTAACCGGATCTCTGCCAACACAAGGCCGGGTTACCTCTGCAAAAATAGGTAACTACTGACACGCGTATGCCATCCCCCGATCGTCACCGATCTTCCCGAGGATCCCCGATTCGCAACAAACCACATAGATAATAATAATGCAGTAACCACAGAGGTTAAGTATCTGGGCTCCATACCATGATACCACCTTTATCCAGAAGGAATGACATACACTAAGGGGCGCTACTCCCTAGAACCTTGCTGCATCCTTCCTGTTTCGACCATTTCCGGGGTGTGAGGCTCGACAAAGTCTCGTCAACAAAGCTACGCTTTCTCAAAAAGCCCTGCTTCGGGTCAAACAAAATGATCAACCTATGATCACAAAGATATAAGATCAAACAAATGATCATATCACAAATGATCAAACACTGATCATTTCACAGCAACACTCAGTATGCCACGTTACCAAATTGGGATGTATCGCTGATAAATTTCAACTACATAACCTCTGAGCTCGTACGTCTCAGAGAAGGGTGTTAAGCTAAGAGAATAAATTCTCCGCCACCAACAGAAATGTATTTGAAAGAAATCAGCTTTATATCTCAAATTGTAACGTCAGACACACAATCCATACAAGTCTGTTCCGGGATCGAACAGAACCGAAGGCACTTCTCACGAAGCCCTTGCATATCCGGATAATTTTCAATCACGTCAGGACTTCCCGTCACTAAGGGTGATAAAAACTCTAAATCGAAGATCAGTCGATGTAGAGTAACTCGACGGTAATCCTTTCGTTTTCAAAAATATCCGGTCTTCAACACCGGTCTTCAAATGCGATTCATAACGACGTATCACATATTCGGAATGGGTTATACGACCCCATGGTCCTTTCCCGGCTAACCCGAATAGTGAGCGTTTATTTAAAAACAAGTGTGGCATTCAAATTCATCCAATTCACAACAAATACCTATCTAAAGGTAATTATTGATAGTCGGTTATTTAACTATCAATAAAGATGCGCAACATCATCAGATTCCAAATAATTTCCCAAATTATTTCATCTTCAAAAATATCTTTTACTAGATATAAAATTTCCACACTTCAAAATAAATCAATATTTATTTTTAAAACGAATCCCCATTTCTTTTTATAAATTCCATAGTGAATTTATACTTATCGAATATCTACCGATATTCGATTTTTCAAATCGATTTTAATATTCAATTTTGATTTATCTTTAAGAAGATAAATTCTCAAAAACGTTTCATTTCATTTTGGAAAGCATTTCCATACTTATTTAATAATAAGTATTTCACAAATCTATTTATTTTCAACATTTGAAAATATTCGATATACTTAAATCAAATTAAGTATATATTCATTCTTTAAGGAAATCATAAATTTCAACATCTATTTGAGTCAAAACGAATGTTGCGTAAAACATCGTTACGACGACTCGAAGTCACTAGTATAGGGATTCGGATTTAGATAGATATATAAATCCCAATACTACATCAAAACATTTCCTTTCGGAAATCATTTACTATAACAACAGTGTTATAGTCCACCATTTCCTTAAATTTCTCGAAAACGTCTATTTCAACAAGAACTGTGGAAATCTCTGCTTTCGATTTATAATACATTTTAAAACATCTTTAAAATGTTTAACTTCATTTTTCAATATCACTTTCCCAAAACAGTATCCATTTTACTTAACAATATATTCACTGTCCAAAATCGTGAATATACTTCACTAACCCCATTTCAATATTTTCTACCCATTTTTATTTCAATAAATATCCACTATCCAAAATCGCGGACATATCTCCTTTATTAAACTTCTATGTTTAACCTATCAATTTCAATTGGTTTTGGATTTATAAAACAATGTTTATAAATTTCACCTTTTATATTTTATAACAACTTCGATTTGTACATCTCCTTTATTAACAAATTCGATCAATATTTCTTTTGTAGGCAAAAAATCCAATTTATAAGTTAATTCCTTATAAATCTTCTATTCTACAATTTCATTCATTTTAACTTCACAATTTATACATCTATAAATTTCATATCTTCACAATTTTAAAATTCTATAAGATTCATATCTTCACTTATAAAAACTCGTTTTAAAATTCCAAAAATTTTAATTGATAAATACATCAATTTTTCTGTACATCTTTTATAATACTTTAAAAATCTCAATTTAACCCATTTTACAATTAAATCAACTTTCATTTCAAAAATCACACTTTGGTTATATTTCACCAAAAATCTTAACTCTTATAACTTTAAAATTCTAGACGTTTATTTTTCTGAAATAAATCAATTCAAAAATTCGATAAACGTCTACTTTTCAAAAATCACTTTAAAATCTTTTTAAAATAAAAGTCGTTATTTTTACATTTCAAAACTGAATCCGATGATGCAACAACACCAATCAGTCCATCACAACAGTCAATATCATATATCATCATATGATAACAGAATATATCAAAATATCTGTAAATAATCAAATACAGTTGAGGAATCCAGTTGGATCCCTCCAACCTGTTTCCCTGCATCCAAAGACGTCAGCACAATACCAATTCCGCTCCAGTACGGAATTATCGCGGTATATAGGTTTTTTTATAAATCCGCTTACTAACGGCGCAATAGGGTCTCATCCGCTATACGAGGCGGGAAATCAATCAATCCAATATATACATATGCCAATATGTATATACTGCTATATATATATATATCCTATCATATCTAATAGCACATCCAATAGCAATCAAACAGTCAATAATAACTGTAATTCAAAATTTCCTTCGAGTGAGAAAATCTCACCTTAGTTTTTAATAGCAATCCGTTTCCATTTTCGGCTGTTTCTTCATTTCAGCCCTAGTATAAACAGTTTATACAATTTATTAAAAATCCGAACTAATCGAATAACAATTTTTCGTTTGATCAATTTAATTAACCGATGGTTTTATTTTTAACTAATTTCTTTTAAATAAATCTATCCAACTAAACTTTTTTTCTTTAAACCAAAATCTCATGTATATAAATATTTCAAACATTTTTTTCCTTATATGAATTTCTTCAATATTTTAAAACTCCTTTGTATAAATTCTTTTCTGTTTTAAACCTTTACATTTTATATCTACATATATATATATATACTTAAATTAACGTTCGAACCAATTAAATAACCAATTTTTTTTCTTTAATAAATTTATCTAACAAGTTATTAAATTTCTCTTTTTGAATAGATTTATTTAATTTAACTAATACCTTTAATTCTCTAAACCAATCACTTTTTAATAAATTGATTTAACTGAAAATTAATTTTAAAACAGAACTACCTCACTGTATAGGCAACCCGGAACTGCTGCTCCGAACGCCCCGGCGTCGACGACTTCCCCGACCACCCACTGTAGCCACTTGACGAACCTGCGGCAACCAGACTTCGACATGCCTTCCCCGAGTCGCCTTCGACATCGCGACTTCACCCTCCTCATCATCACTGCGCCTCGCCTCCATCCACACACGCGAGCCCAAAATCTATCACACGGCCACCATCTGAAATCGAAGTCGCGAATTTCGCGAATCACCCCAGACCGCCGATTCGATCGCCTCCACCTGCTCACGAACGCGACCTAATCCCCAGAAATGCTCGCGACCCACGACTGCGTGCCTTGACGAACTCGCAGGCGAACTCCCCTGCTGCCACGATCTTCGCGACCCACTCGCGATGCTCGACAACGAGCCCTAGCTAATTTGAACGAGGGAGAATCGAAACTCAGTTGAACAGAGAGGGTAGTGTCGATTTTATTTTTTAAACTGAGGATGATATAATCTTTTCTTGTTCGTCTAATTTCAACCGAGAAAGAAAGGGGATGCTCGGTGAAAACTATACGACTGGCTTCGGCCATTGTTTTATTTTGAACGAATGAAGATTTTTTTTTTTTTCTCTTGGCCCTTTGATTTGTTTTGAACGAGAAAGAGGGGTACTTGAAAACGAAAAGCAGCATGCTTTACACGATCACCTTCGTGATTTACTGCGTGATTAAAGGAGGGTAACGTGCGAGGTGACCGATTACAATTTAAAATTTAAATTTAAATTCAATTTGATTTCGACGCGTTTATACGCCGTACGCTCGCATAAAAACTTCGATCGATACGAAATTTGAAACCCGGCAAAAATACAATATTCCGGACCCAATGGAACTGGTTTCGTCGAATTCCGAGACTGCGCCTCGGACGGCTATTTTTAAATATCGATACGAACGATATAAATTCCAGAACTGAACAAAACAGTCTGAAATTAAATTCTGAAGCTTCTATTAACTTCAGTACCATCATTACGAAATTTAAAAGCTATTGAAATATTTTTCTTCAACAATAAATTAAAGATTTAAATTCTTATCCAGTTTTCAATAGATTAAATTATAAAATTTAATCGCCAAATTCTGAATTATATTCGAGATTCAAATTAAATTACCGTTCAAATATTTAAAATAAATTAAATATTCTCAATTTAATTTGGTCAAAATTCCGGGTCGTTACAGCTTTTTGGCTTATAAAAAGCAAAAGTTAAAAGGTCCAATATGGATAAACAAAATCTACCAACTTTTAAACGTCACTTTTCAACTTAAAGCAATTTTTTTTGCTTTTCGACTTACACAAGTCGATTTTTTATACGAAAAAATTCTATAAAAATTAAATTTCAAAAAATTCCAAAAAAAATTCAAATTTCAAAAAATTTTGATATTTTAAAATTTCAAATTTCAAAATTTCAAATTTCAGTTTTTAATTTTCAAAATTTCAAAATTCAAATTTCAAATTTCAAATTTTCAAATTTCAAATTTCAAATTTTCAAATTTCAAAATTTCAAATTTCAAATTTCAAATTTTCAAATTTTCAAATTTCAAACTTCAAATTACAAAAATCAAAATTTCAATTCAAAAATTCAAATTTCGAAATTTCAAAAATTCAAATTTTCAAAATTTCAAATTTCAAAATTTCAAATTTCAAAAATTCAATTTTCAAAATTCAAAATTTTCAAACTTCAAAATTTCAAAACTCAAAATTTCAATATTCAAATTTTCAAATTTCAAAATTTCAAATCAAAATTCAAATTTTCGAGTTTCAAAATTTGAAATTTCGAAATTTTGAACTTTAAAATTTCAAAACTTTGATCTTAGAAATTTCGAATTTTTAAAATTTAAAATTTTCATATTTTGAACTTTAAAATTTTGAATTTTCAAAATTTGAAATTTGAAAATTTCAAATTCGAAATTTCAAATTTGAACTTTTAAACTTTTTTTTTTCAATTTTGACTTTTAAGTTAAAAGTTTTCCAAATATACTTTTTTACTTCTTAACTTTCTAAAAGCAAAAGGACTTTTGAAATAAGCAAAAGCCCTATTGTTTTTGTTTGCCATACGGGCCCTAAAGGTTCGTGCCTGCTTTCGGAGTATGCACGGACCGAGTGATGTGGTAGATTAGGCACCGAGTCTATGCGGCAATGTGTGTTAGTACACGGGTATCGCATGCCTAAAACGGCAATATTTATAAGTTACAGCAGGCTTAATTTTGGTTTACGATTTGGTATAGAGCCGGCTTAGTTTTTGAATTTGGGGACGAAATTCATTTTAACGGGGAGAATCTAATACCTTGAAAAATCAAATAGTATTCTAATTGAATAATAATACTAATATGATAGTATGAAAAATAGTGGAATCGATGGATTGATTAAATAAATTAAAAAGAATGATGGGTAAAATGGTCATTTTTAAGAGGTTGGAATTTGGTGACGAAACTGGCGCCATAACAACCGTCTCGTTTTTCTGATTTGAACGATATATTTGTTTGTGTCGCTTGGAGCTCGTATGAAGGTCATTAGACCGAAAACGTCGTCGAGTCGCAGGGACGCCACGCAATCTGAATTTTAATTTTCGGGCAGACTGCAGTTGTTTATCTCCTTTGACTCAAACAGGTGATGCGTTTCCGACTTTCCATTTCAGAAAACTAATTTCCCATCTCCCTCTTCTTCTTCCCCGATGCTCTCATTAACCATAATATCCAAAATTAGTATTTTTATGCAATTCTATTAAATTTACACGAATTTATATACACAAACATTATATTATATTAAAAGCAGTCCAAATTCGTATATTAATGGTTTGGTGTAGATAAAGCACAACAAAATGGCACGAAATTGATTTCAAAAGTTAAAGTACACCAAACGGTGATAACATACAGGAATATATTATTTATATATAGAAAATACGGTTTAAAAATAAAGATTTGATTTCTATAGATCGAATACATATGTTTTCGTAAGAAATATAATTTTATTTGGAATATAAACTATATATATTGAATTTATATAATATATTTCAATATAAGAAAGTTGAAGGAATTATAATCTTAAAAAATAAAACGAGGGTAAAATCTTACGGGGAAAATAGTATGGTTTATTAAGAATGTATATTATTACGTAAGTATGAATTCAAAAGCTAAGAAACCATAAGGACAAAGAGTTAAAAATAATAAAATACAATATTATAGAAATTTGTACATCCTAGAGTAACCCAAGAATTGTCTCGGGCAAGTACACCGCACTGGTCGTCGAGTATTTTTTACAGGTTCTTGGACCTATTTTATGCCGGAATCTATAAATTTAAGGGGTCGTTTGGATGGCAATAAACAAGTTGCTTTTTGGCTTATAAAAAGCAAAAGTTAAAAGGTCCAATATGGATAAACAAAATCTACCAACTTTTAAACGTCACTTTTCAACTTAAAGCAATTTTTTTTGCTTTTCGACTTATACAAGTCGATTTTTTATACGAAAAAATTCTATAAAAATGTAATTTCAAAAAATTGCAAAAAAATTCAAATTTCAAAAAATTTTGATATTTTAAAATTTCAAGTTTCAGTTTTTAATTTTCAAAATTTCAAAATTCAAATTTCAAATTTCAAATTTTCAAATTTTCAAATTTCAAAATTTCGAATTTCAAATTTCAAATTTCAAATTTTCAAATTTCAAACTTCAAACTTCAAATTACAAAAATCAAAATTTCAATTCAAAATTTCAAATTTCAAAATTTCGAAGTTTCAAAAATTCAAAATTTTCAAAATTTCAAAATTTCAAATTTCAAAATTTCAAATTTCAAAAATTCAAAAATTCAATTTTCAAAATTCAAAATTTTCAAATTTCAAATTTCATATTTTCAAACTTCAAAATTTCAAAACTCAAAATTTCAATATTCAAATTTTCAAATTTCAAAATTTCAAATCAAAATTCAAATTTTCGAGTTTCAAAATTTGAAATTTCGAAATTTTGAACTTTAAAATTTCAAAACTTTGATCTTAGAAATTTCGAGTTTTTAAAATTTAAAATTTTCAAATTTTGAACTTTAAAATTTTGAATTTTCCAAATTTGAAATTTGAAAATTTCAAATTCGAAATTTTACAATTTAAATTTTCAAAATTTCAAATTTGAACTTTTAAACTTTTTTTTTTCAATTTTGACTTTTAAGTTAAAGTTTTCCAAATATACTTTTTTACTTCTTAACTTTCTAAAAGCAAAAGGACTTTTGAAATAAGCAAAAGCCCTATTGATTTTGTTTGCCATACGGACCCTAAAGGTTCGTGCCTGCTTTCCTGAGTATGCATGGACCGAGTGATGTGGTAGATTAGGCACCGAGCCTATGCGGCAATGTGTGTTAGTACACGGGTATCGCATGCCTAAAACGGCAATATTTATAAGTTACAGCAGGCTTAATTTTGGTTTACGATTTGATATAGAGCCGGCTTAGTTTTTGAATTTGGGGACGAAATTCATTTTAACGGGGAGAATCTAATATCTTATAAAATCAAATAGTATTCTAATTGAATAATAATACTAATATGATAGTATGAAAAATAGTGGAATCGATGGATTGAATAAATAAATTAAAAAGAAGGATGGGTAAAATGGTCATTTTTAAGAGGTTGGAATTTGGTGACGAAACTGGCGCCATCGCAACCGTCTCGTTTTTCTGATTTGAACGATATATTTGTTTGTGTCGCTTGGAACTCGTATGAAGGTCATTAGACCGAAAACGTCGTAGAGTCGCAGCGATGCCACGCAATCTGAATTTTAATTTTCGGGCAGACTGCAGTTGTTTATCTCCTTTGACTCAAAAAGGGGATGCGTTTCTGACTTTCCATTTCAGAAAACTAATTTCCCATCTCCCTCTTCTTCTTCCATGATGCTCTCATTAACCATAATATCCCAAATTAGTATTTTTATGCAATTCTATTAAATTTACACGAATTTATATACACAAACATTATATTATATTAAAAGCAGTCCAAATTCGTATATTAATGGTTTGGTGTAGATAAAGCACAACAAAATGGCACGAAATTGATTTCAAAAGTTAAAGTACACCAAACGGTGATAACATACAGGAATATATTATTTATATATAGAAAATACGGTTTAAAAATAAAGATTTGATTTCTATAGATCGAATACATATGTTTTCGTAAGAAATATAATTTTATTTAGAATATAAACTATATATATTGAATTTATATAATTTATTTCAATATAAGAAAGTTGAAGGAATTATAATCTTAAAAAATAAAACGAGGGTTGTAACGACCCGTATTTTTACGGATCGACAAGTTCGTCAAAATCTGGAATTTTCAGCATTTTAAGTCATTTCAGATTTTAGGTATAATTTGTCTAAGTCCTAGGTCGTGAACGACCTAAGAGCTAAGTCGTGACCGACCTATAGGATGGTAGCGAGTTAAGAGCTATGTCGTAGGAGACTTAAGGGTTTCGGGCGAATTAAGGGTTTTGAGCGACCTAAGAGATAGGTCGGTAACGACCTAAGGAGGACCAGCAGTTAGGTTGCGTAGTGGTTTAGGTCGCGAGTTAGTTTGGGACAACCTATAGAATGTTAGCGACCTAAGGGAAGCGCGAGCTAAGGAACTTACGACTTAGTGGTTAGCGAGTTAGCGACCTAGTATATAGTTAGGTCGGCAATGACCTAAGGAAGCTGGGGCAGCAGTGAGCGACCTAAGAGTTGAGTGGTAGGTCGTAAAACTGTTAGGTCGCGTGGGTGCTAAGTTGTTAGATCGCAAGGTTTTTGTAAGTCGTAGGTCGTAGCTTAGTAAGTTGTTAGGTCGCGTGTGTTTTAGTAGTTAGGTCGTAAGCGACCTATGGGGTGCTTTGTTCGTTAAGTCGTAGAATGGGTTGCCTCTTAAGTCGTAAGTCGTATACCCAGTTAAGTCGTAACCTAGTTATCTGTTAGGTCGGAAGCCCTGCTAAGTTATAAGTCGTAGGTTGTAGCCTACCTGTTAAGTCGTAGGTCGCTGGGTTTTGGCTTAGTGTTAAGTCGTAGCCTATGTGTTAAGTCATGACCGACTTAGGAGATTGGCTGGTAGGTCATAGTATTTTTCCTAAGTCATAGGTCGGAGGAGCTTAAGTCGCGACATTGTTAGGTCGTAAGGGTATGGCCTGTTAGATCGGAGATGGTTATGTCGCGCAGAGTGAAGTTCTGGTAGGTCGTGAGTTGTTAAGTCGTTAGACTTAGGTCGGAGGGGAGTCTTAGGTCATAGGTCGGAGGCGACCTAATACCGAGTTACGACTTAAGAGATTTTCTGCCTATAAATAGAAGGGGGTTGGCTTCATTTTTGGGATCCGGATTTTGAAGCGACGAAGTGCTGCCATTTTGAGAGCTCGACTTCTACACTCCTTCACTTCTTTTCTCCACTCTAATCTAGTGCTTCCTTTCATCCAAATCGAAGATCAAGATTGAAGATCCAAGAGCTAAAGTTGAAGATCTTCATCCATTGAAGTGAGATTTCTTCGTTTGAAGCGGATTCGTGATAGATCAAGCTTGATCCTTCGCTGTCCAGATGTGAAGCGTGTTGATTTGAGGTTGTTTTGGTGATTTGGTGACTTGTGATTATCTCTCACACGGATCCAAAGGAGTAGATCGGATTGTTGGCTTGATTTGGTGTTAAAATAGTGATTTCTATGCATTTTTGTAAACCTAAGTGTAGATCCATGTAGATCCATTGTTCATGATGATTTGATAACCATTTTTGTATATGATTAACCTATGCAAGTTCATTCATCAAGTTGTAGAGATAATTCTCATGTTTTCATGCTTGTTAGACTTTCAACTCCTTAATTACGAAATTGCCATTATTGTTATAATTGTCCATTTTGCTTATATTTGAATGCTTGGTTACTTGGATTGATGTTTGACATGATTGATTGCTGTGAATTAGATGATTGTTGATTGGTTTTAGACAAGGTGGTTGAAGATGATTCAAAAGCTAAGGGAAAGGCTCTTGAATTGGGAAAGCTGCTCGTGGCATATGTAGCGGGATGATGAAGCTCTTATGCATAGATTTGATGATGTGATGTTGAGATGAGGCTTTGCGAGGATGTAATGAAGCGAGGCATCATGTGATGAAGACTTGGTCTAATCCAGACGGGATCATTCCAAGCACGTTGGTAACTCGGTGATATGATTCGAGTTAAGGGTAATGGTTGCTCGAGAGGCACTTGAGCTAGTATGGAAATTGTCGTCGATGAGGATGACTAGGAGGCTTGGGTCTCATCGTGGTTGAAGGTTCTAGCATGCTCAAAGCAAGAGTACGTTTGGGCAGATTCGATAGTCCCAACGGCTAACTGTTGATGGTCGAGTACTCTAGGCAGATTCGATAGTCCTAGGCACGGGTCACGATGATGTGCGGGAGTTATGTCTAGAACCGGGGTTTCCCTTAACCCTTGACTGACGGCTGAAAGAATGTGCCGGTCATTCAATTAACGGTGATACCGAAGCAGTGATAACGGTGATAGCCAGAGTCATGGATGTTTGGATGTATCGTCATTCGGACTCAAGAGCGGTATTTTCTGGGTGCTTATCTGATTTAGACCTTGGTACTTGGAAAACATCGTCCTTGACTCGAATGATTATTACTTTACTTTAAATTGTATGCTCTGCTTGTTTAAATCGTCCTTGACTCGAATGATTATTACTTTACTTTAAATTTTCTGGGTGCAAGTTGATGATCTTTTGCAGAAAGGATTCATTCGGCGTAGTGTGTCCGAGTGGGGTGCACCAGTTGTGTTCGCAACCAAGGCAGATGGATCGTTGAGATTGTGTGTGGCTTATCGTGAGCTGAATAAGGTGACTAAGAAGAACAAGTATCCATTGCCGAGGATAGATGACTTGTTTGATCAGCTTCACGAAGCTAAGGTGTTTTCTCAGATGGATTTGGCAACGGGATTTCACCAGTTGAGAGTGGCTAAGGATAGTGTGCCGAAGACTGCTTTTAGGACACCATCCGGTTTCTATGAGTGGCTGGTAATGCCGTATGGATTGACTAACGCGCCAGCATATTTTGTGGATCTTATGAATAGAGTGTTCAGAGATCAGTTGAACAAGTTCGTACTTGTGTTCGTGGATGATATTCTGATTTATTCCAGAACGGAAGAAGAGCACAAGACGCACTTGCGTATTGTTTTGGAAATCTTGCGAAAACATCAGCTGAAGGCTAAGTTTTCGAAGTGTCACTTCTGGAAGAGTGAGGTGAGGTTCTTAGGCCATGTGATTTCTGGAAGTGGAATAGCGGTTGATCCCGCTAAAGTGGCAGCAATCCAGGATTGGGTTAGACCTAAGAATGCATCGGATGTGAGAAGTTTTCTTGGATTAGCAGGATATTATCGACGGTTTATCAAAGACTTCTCCAAGATAGCTGCACCGTTAACAGGATTGACGAAAAAGAACCAAGTGTTCAGTTGGGATGCTAAGTGTGAGCAAGCTTTTGGAATCCTGAAAGAGCGATTGACGAGTGCTCCTGTTTTGACTATTCCAAGTGGGAATGATGAGATGGTGGTTTACACCGATGCATGTGGAACTGGACTTGGAGCAGTGCTGATGCAGAGGGATAAAGTTGTTGCGTATGCAAGTCGACAACTGAAGCCGCATGAAAGGAATTACCCGACTCATGATTTGGAGTTAGCAGCGATTGTATTTGCTCTGAAGATGTGGAGACATTATCTGTTGGGAGTTCGATTCGAGTTGTTTACGGATCATAAGTCGTTGAAGTATCTTTTCTCCCAAAAGGATTTGAATCTTCGGCAGCAACGTTGGCTAGAGTTTTTAGCATCATATGATTTTGGTATAGCTTATACTCCGGGAAAAGGTAACGCAGTGGCAGATGCATTAAGTCGAAGACATGCAGGATTGGGAGCCATGTTTTCAGAATGGAAGAGTCTCGAGTATTTAGCCGGATTTGACTTCAGGCCTAGATGTGAATTGGAACCTGAGATGTTGGCAAACTTATCGATAAGACCTTCTCTTGTGGAAAGGATTGGCGAGAGCCAAAAGCGAGACGATAAGCTTGTCAAGATTATCCGTGAATTGGAATCTGGATTGGATCCAGAAAAGGATAAAGGATTCGAGGTCGATCGAGAGGGTTGGCTTCGAAAGCAAGGACGACTAGTTGTTCCCGATATAGATGAATTGAGGAGTGAAGTCCTGAAGGAAAGTCATCACTCGAAGCTGACAATTCATCCAGGTGGAAATAAGATGTATCGGGATATGAAGAGAACCTACTACTGGGAAGGCATGAAGAAGGATGCTGGAAATTTTATTTCCAAGTGCATGAACTGCCAGTTAGTAAAAGCCGAACAGAAGAAGCCAAGTGGATTGCTTCAGCCATTAGAAGTTCCTACATGGAAGTGGGAACAAGTGTCGATGGATTTTATCGATGGATTGCCTAGAACCAGAACGGGAAATGAAGAGATTTGGGTCATTGTGGATCGTCTGACTAAGAGTGCATGATTCATTCCTGTTCGATCGACTAGGACTGCATCAAAGTTGGCTGAGTTGTATGTTAAGTGGATAGTTCGATTCCATGGTATTCCGAAGAGTATAGTGAGCGATCGAGACCCATTGTTCACTAGCGGATTTTGGAAGAGCTTCCAGGAAGTTTTGGGAACCGAGTTGTGTTTGAGTACAGCTTATCACCCTCAAACAGATGGTCAGACCGAGAGAGTCAACCGAGTTTTGGAAGATCTTCTTAGAGCATGTGTTTTGGACTTCGGAGGATCATGGGAAGATCACCTTCATTTGGTGGAGTTTGCATACAACAACAGTTACCAGTCAAGCATTGGTATGGCACCGTATGAGGCATTGTATGGAAGACCGTGTAACTCTCCGACATGTTGGTTGGAAACTGGAGAAAAGCCGTTACTTGGGCCAGAGATGATTCGGCAGACTTCAGATTGTATTGAGATCATTCGGCAACGAATGAAGGCAGCCCAAGACCGTCATAAGAGTTATGCCGATAAACGTCGTAAGGATTTGGAATTCGACGTTGGTGATATGGTTTTTGTGAAGATTTCTCCACTAAAGAATGTTATCCGATTCGGGAAGAAAGGAAAATTGACTCCGAGATTTGTTGGACCATTCCCGATCATCGAGCGAATTGGAAAGCTCGCCTACAGATTGGAGTTACCAGAGAAGATGTCGAGTGTTCACAATGTTTTTCATGTATCATATCTACGGAAGTATGTGCACGACTCGAGTACGGTGGTTTCTGTCGATAACTATGAAGATTTCGAAGTTGATCCAGTCGACAGAAGACCTCGTAAGCCGCTTCGTGTTGTTGAAACTGACACGAAACAGCTTAGGAGGAAGGTAGTTAAGTTGCTCAAGGTACAATGGAGTGATGATGATAACGACTGTACGTGGGAGGTGGAAGAGAGGATGAAGGCAGCTCATCCTGAACTCTTCAAGGTATGGCCCTAAGGTGTCATGTCATCTCACAATATTGTGACTTGTTCTAGTGTTAGAATTCTGTACGCTAAGCTAGAATTGGATGCATGGTTTGTTGATTGTTATGGATGATAGGCGTACAGAATAGTCTTTGATTGATTTGTTTGTTGGGAATTTCGGGGGCGAAATTCCTAAGGGGGAGAGAATGTAACGACCCGTATTTTTACGGATCGACAAGTTCGTCAAAATCTGGAATTTTCAGCATTTTAAGTCATTTCAGATTTTAGGTATAATTTGTCTAAGTCCTAGGTCGTGAATGACCTAAGAGCTAAGTTGTGACCGACCTATAGGATGGTAGCGAGTTAAGAGCTATGTCGTAGGAGACTTAAGGGTTTCGGGCGAATTAAGTGTTTTGAGCGACCTAAGAGATAGGTCGGTAACGACCTAAGGAGGACCGGCAGTTAGGTTGCGTAGTGGTTTAGGTCGCGAGTTAGTTTGGGACAACCTATAGAATGTTAGCGACCTAAGGGAAGCGCGAGCTAAGGAACTTACGACTGAGTGGTTAGCGAGTTAGCGACCTAGTATATAGTTAGGTCGGCAACGACCTAAGGAAGCTGGGGCAGCAGTGAGCGACCTAAGAGTTGAGTGGTAGGTCGTAAAACTGTTAGGTCGCGTGGGTGCTAAGTTGTTAGATCGCAAGGTTTTTGTAAGTCGTAGGTCGTAGCTTAGTAAGTTGTTAGGTCGCGTGTGTTTTAGTAGTTAGGTCGTAAGCGACCTATGGGGTGCTTTGTTCGTTAAGTCGTAGAATGGGTTGCCTCTTAAGTCGTAAGTCGTATACCCAGTTAAGTCGTAACCTAGTTATCTGTTAGGTCGGAAGCCCTGCTAAGTTATAAGTCGTAGGTTGTAGCCTACCTGTTAAGTCGTAGGTCGCTGGGTTTTGGCTTAGTGTTAAGTCGTAGCCTATGTGTTAAGTCATGACCGACTTAGGAGATTGGCTGGTAGGTCATAGTATTTTTCCTAAGTCATAGGTCGGAGGAGCTTAAGTCGCGACATTGTTAGGTCGTAAGGGTATGGCCTGTTAGATCGGAGATGGTTATGTCGCGTAGAGTGAAGTTCTGGTAGGTCGTGAGTTGTTAAGTCGTTAGACTTAGGTCGGAGGGGAGTCTTAGGTCGTAGGTCGGAGGCGACCTAATACCGAGTTACGACTTAAGAGATTTTCTGCCTATAAATAGAAGGGGGTTGGCTTCATTTTTGGGATCCGGATTTTGAAGCGACGAAGTGCTGCCATTTTGAGAGCTCGACTTCTACACTTCTTCACTTCTTTTCTCCACTCTAATCTAGTGCTTCCTTTCGTCCAAATCGAAGATCAAGATCGAAGATCCAAGGGCTAAAGTTGAAGATCTTCATCCATTGAAGTGAGATTTCTTCGTTTGAAGTGGATTCGTGATAGATCAAGCTTGATCCTTCGCTGTCCAAATCTGAAGCGTGTTAATTTGAGGTTGTTTTGGTGATTTGGTGAGTGGTGATTATCTCTCACACGGATCCAAAGGAGTAGATCGGATTGTTGGCTTGATTTGGTGTTAAAATAGTGATTTCTATGCATTTTTGTAAACCTAAGTGTAGATCCATGTAGATCCATTGTTCATGATGATTTGATAACCATTTTTGTATATGATTAACCTATGCAAGTTCATTCATCAAGTTGTAGAGATAATTCTCATGTTTTCATGCTTGTTAGACTTTCAACTCCTTAATTACGAAATTGCCATTATTGTTATAATTGTCCATTTTGCTTATATTTGAATGCTTGGTTACTTGGATTGATGTTTGACATGATTGATTGCTGTGAATTAGATGATTGTTGATTGGTTTTAGACAAGGTGGTTGAAGATGATTCAAAAGCTAAGGGAAAGGCTCTTGAATTGGGAAAGCTGCTCGTGGCATATGTAGCGGGATGATGAAGCTCTTATGCATAGATTTGATGATGTGATGTTGAGATGAGGCTTTGCGAGGATGTAATGAAGCGAGGCATCATGTGATGAAGACTTGGTCTAATCCAGACGGGATCATTCCAAGCACGTTGGTAACTCGGTGATATGATTCGAGTTAAGGGTAATGGTTGCTCGAGAGGCACTTGAGCTAGTATGGAAATAGTCGTCGAGGAGGATGACTAGGAGGCTTGGGTCTCATCGTGGTTGAAGGTTCTAGCATGCTCAAAGCAAGAGTACGTTTGGGCAGATTCGATAGTCCCAACGGCTAACTGTTGATGGTCGAGTACTCTGGGCAGATTCGATAGTCCTAGGCACGGGTCACGATGACGTGCAGGAGTTATGTCTAGAACCGGGGTTTCCCTTAGCCCTTGACGGACGGCTGAAAGAATGTGCCGGTCATTCAATTAACGGTGATACCGAAGCAGTGATAACGGTGATAGCCAGAGTCATGGATGTTTGGATGTATCGTCATTCAGACTCAAGAGCGGTATTTTCTGGGTGCTTATCTGATTTAGGCCTTGGTACTTGGAAAACATCGTCCTTGACTCGAATGATTATTACTTTACTTTAAATTGTATGCTCTGCTATGTTGCTTCTGCTTAGTGTGTGTCTGGGGCTATCACTGTAGAAAGAGGTGGAGTGGGAGGGTTGTATTCCTATTCCTTTTTCCTTTATGCTCTTTTGGTATGTTGTTAGTTAATTTACTGCTCACTAAGACTGTTGTCTGACTCAAGGCTTTATGTTTTAATTCTTATTGCCTTGGGCTGTTCGTCCATTTTGGGACGGGCAGACTAGGTAGCAGGTGACAGGTGCTGTTCTCTTCTCACGATGCTGATATCGAAGACGAGCTGGAGGGTTGCATATTATCTTCTTATTATATGTACTGGATGTTCCGATGTTTTGTATTCTCTGAGTGTTATGTAGTGAGGCTTGATGTATTGGCTATTTGGATGCTTGTATTCAACTATTATGAAGTTTTATATGATGGCATTTTATTCTGTAAAGCTTCACTATATATATGTTCTATTGTATTTTGTCCATGCGCTGTGAGTAATACGATAGATTCTGTTGTTTTAATCTACCCTGACAATCGTCCATGGTCGCCTGGTACACTTTACAGCGCACTATCTCTAGATTCGGTGCAGGGGTCATGGGCGGTCGTCACAAGGGTAAAATCTTACGGGGAAAATAGTATGGTTTATTAAGAATGTATATTACGTAAGTATGAATTCAAAAGCTAAGAAACCATAAGGACAAAGAGTTAAAAATAATAAAATACAATATTATAGAAATTTGTACATCCTAGAGTAACCCAAGAATTGTCTCGGGCTAGTACACCGCACTGGTCGTCGAGTATTTTTTACAGGTTCTTGGACCTATTTTATGCCGGAATCTATAAATTTAAGGGGTCGTTTGGATGGCAATAAACAAGTTGCTTTTTGGCTTATAAAAAGCAAAAGTTAAAAGGTCCAATATGGATAAACAAAATCTACCAACTTTTAAACGTCACTTTTCAACTTAAAGCAATTTTTTTTGCTTTTCGACTTACATAAGTCGATTTTTTATACGAAAAAATTCTATAAAAATTAAATTTCATAAAATTCCAAAAAAATTCAAATTTCAAATTTCAAATTTCAAATTTTCAAATTTAAATTTTTAATTTTCAAAATTTCAAAATTCAAATTTTCAAATTTCAAATTTCAAATTTTCAAATTTCAAAATTTAAATTTCAAAATTTCGAATTTCAAATTTCAAAATTTCAAAATTTCAAATTTCAAATTTTCAAATTTCAAACTACAAATTACAAAAATCAAAATTTCAATTCAAAATTTCAAATTTCAAAATTTCAAAATTTCAAAAATTCAAAAATTTCAAAATTTCAAAATTTCAAATTTCAAAATTTCAAATTTCAAAAATTCAAAAATTCAATTTTCAAAATTCAAAATTTTCAAATTTCAAATTTTCAAACTTCAAATTTTCAAAACTCAAAATTTCAAAATTCAAATTTTCAAATTTCAAAATTTCAAATCAAAATTCAAATTTTCGAGTTTCAAAATTTGAAATTACAAAATTTTGAACTTTAAAATTTCAAAACTTTGATCTTAGAAATTTCGAATTTTTAAAATTTAAAATTTTCAAATTTTGAACTTTAAAATTTTGAATTTTCAAAATTTCAAATTTGAAAATTTCAAATTCGAAATTTTACAATTTAAATTTTCAAAATTTCAAATTTGAACTTTTAAACTTTTTTTTTCAATTTTGACTTTTAAGTTAAAAGTTTTCCAAATATACTTTTTTACTTCTTAACTTTCTAAAAGCAAAAGGACTTTTGAAATAAGCAAAAGCCCTATTGTTTTTGTTTGCCATACGGGCCCTAAAGGTTCGTGCCTGCTTTCCTGAGTATGCACGGACCGAGTGATGTGGTAGATCAGGCACCGAGCCTATGCGGCAATGTGTGTTAGTACACGGGTATCGCATGCCTAAAACGGCAATATTTATAAGTTACAGCAGGCTTAATTTTGGTTTACGATTTGGTATAGAGCCGGCTTAGTTTTTGAATTTGGGGACGAAATTCATTTTAACGGGGAGAATCTAATACCTTGAAAAATCAAATAGTATTCTAATTGAATAATAATACTAATATGATAGTATGAAAAATAGTGGAATCGATGGATTGATTAAATAAATTAAAAAGAAGGATGGGTAAAATGGTCATTTTTAAGAGGTTGGAATTTGGTGACGAAACTGGCGCCATCGCAACCGTCTCGTTTTTCTGATTTGAACGATATATTTGTTTGTGTCGCTTGGAGCTCGTATGAAGGTCATTAGACCGAAAACGTCGTCGAGTCGCAGCGACGCCACGCAATCTGAATTTTAATTTTCGGGCAGACTGCAGTTGTTTATCTCCTTTGACTCAAAAAGGTGATGCGTTTCCGACTTTCCATTTCAGAAAACTAATTTCCCATCTCCCTCTTCTTCTTCCCCGATGCTCTCATTAACCATAATATCCAAAATTAGTATTTTTATGCAATTCTATTAAATTTACACGAATTTATATACACAAACATTATATTATATTAAAAGCAGTCCAAATTCGTATATTAATGGTTTGGTCTTATTTGAATTCATATTTCTAATAATGCTCCCGCTAGATTTTTATATTTCTTAAAACTCTAGGGGAAATATAGAAATTATTTGATTTCTCGAGTGAGTGTTAGGACTCGCTTGTCTTAGAATTCTGACCTTGAGTTTGTTCTGCACATCGTAAGCCTACAAGCAATGAATAACTCTATCGATTATATCATACACAACTTCTAATCATGGTCTTTGCCCTAACATCGACCTTGATCTTAAGTTTGCTTAACAAGTAAACATGGATTGTTCACACTTCACTACTACAAAACAGGCCATTTGCATCGCCTCATTTGAATCGGTTGAAGTAAAAACTGATGCAAATAGAACTATTTGCATCAGTTCTGTCTTAATAACCGATGCAATTGGTACGTAGAAAGCAATAGGGTAATCAAAAATCAAATTTGCATCAGTTGTCTCCAACAACCGATGCAAATAGGTCGATGCAAATAGTTGTAGTTGCATCGGTTTTAAAGTCAACCGATGCTACTAAATTAATTTGCATCACTTCCGTTGTCCACTTTTGTTAATTCCCGCCATCCCAATTTTTTCTACCGCCGCTTATTTCCCCTTTCGTTTCTAGTATTTCGCTTGCTTCCGAAAAAGAAAAAAAAACCCTAGACCTTAACCAAATCTGATGCAGGCCAGAATGAAGTCATAGGTCGAATACGACCTAACAAGTTGATAAGTCGAGACCGACCTAAGAAGAATACCACTGAGTTAAGATTTGGTGAGCAATGTTGGGAAAATGAAGTTCTAGGTCGCAACCGACTTATGGAAGGATGTTCGCGACCTAACGAAGGTGTTAAGTCGTCCCAGCGACTTAGTATAACTCGGCAGCGAGTTAACTCGAGTTCGCGACCTAACGAAGGTGTTAAGTCGTCCCAGCGACTTAGTATAACTCGGCAGCGACCTAGTGAAAACCCACGACTTAACGAAGCTGAAGGTATAAGTCGTCCACGACTTAGCAAAAGGCATGAAGAGGAAGCGAATTACGACCTAGAAGAATTAACTCGTAAGTCGCTGAAGTTTAACTCGTGAAGTTCTTAAGTCGTAAGTCGCGTGAAGATGTTGCCGTTGATTCTTCTGCGAGCTAATCTAAACCATTGATTTCCTTAAGTCGTTGATCTGGAATGCTGTATGTTCTTAAGTCGCTGAAGCTTGCAGCCGTAGATTGTATGCTGCTTTATCCTATGCCGTTGATTTAAGTCGCGAGAATCTTTAAGTCGCAAAGACTTTCTGAAGTCGTTCATTTTAAGTTGCGAAGCACTGTTGCCGTTGTTTTCTCTACCGAGTTAATCTGGACCGTTGATTCCTTAAGTCGTTACTAAGTTGAGCTGCGTAGCATTGTTAAGTCGGCAATGACTTAAGTGGTTGTCTGTTTGTATTTTTGTTCTGTTTTTAAGTCGTTATGTCGTAACCTGTTTGTAATAAGTCGTATGCTTTGGAGGTGTATAAGTCGTAAGTCGTCTGGAATGGTAGGTCGTGACTGTTAGGTCGGAACCGACTTAGGAGATGTAATTTTTTGTTGTTTTTTTTCATGAGAATTGTAAAACGCCTATAAATAGGCCGAGACTCTCATTTGTAAAAGGTTGTTGATTTTTGAATAAAATTCTCTTTTGATTGCTTTGTGCTTTCATTCCAAATTGGTAGTTGAGTGTAATCTCCTATCTCCTCCTTCGGATAATCGAGTGCGCTCGATTCAACGATTGTAGAAGCCGATTCGCGGAATCTTGTGCGCAAGATCAACGTTGAAGAATCGTAGATCTCTTGCCCGGTATCTTCGGATCAACGAGTTCGAGCATTTCAGTATCCATCAATCCACAGATTGCTACATTCATCGATCGACATTGTTTTTGTAATATCCGCTGCGTCAGTTTGGTATCAGAGCTTGTTCTAGCCAATCATAGCTAGATCGAGACTTGGAGCCTATTCATTTAGAAGTTGAAGAGATTTTCCGAGCTTGAAGTGAAGATTCGAATTTGTTTATCACGGCCGAGAGTAAGAAGGCTTGTTCGAAGATTGATTGATCAGATTTGAATTGGAGGCCGAAACATTGTCCATCGTGTTCATCGCGATTTGCTACAAAGTGGAAGTTTTCGATCCGTTTCATTTTTGGATCACAGTCCGAATTGTGTTTGAATTTTGAAGTGTTGAAGAGTTGTAAAGTTTTCAAGTATGCCGCCAAGGAGAGCTAACCGCCACCAAAACGTAGAAGCTTTGTATCGAAGAGAAGAGGCTGATGAGATGGAGCAAAGAATCAATGAAAACTTTAGTGAGAAGCTTAACGAAGGAATTGGCCGGTTAGAGAAGCTTATGACGGAGATGAATCAAAATTGGAGAAGGGTTTCACCTGAATCTAACCATGGGGGTAGTAGAGTCTCGCCACATTCCAATCGAGACAGAAGTGTTGAAAATTATCAAGGGCATGGGAGGAACGTGAATGATCGTGAACGGAGGAATGTTGATAGAAGGGATGAAGGTGGAAGGCGTAATGGTAGTAGAGATGTGGGTGGACGAGATAGACAACGATATACATCTGATTTTGAAGAGGAGTATGATGGTGGTAGTGTTCGGGGACAAGGACGAGGACAAGGAAGAAATTACTCTGAGTATGATCACAAGTGGGAGTCGGGGATGAAGACTGAAATTCCTGAATTCAAATGTGGTATGCAAGCGGAGGAATTTCTAGATTGGGTGGCTAATGTTGAAGAGATTTTTGACTTTAAAGAAGTTCCAGAACAGCGTAGAGTGAAGTTGGTTGCTACAAGGTTAAGGGGTAGAGCTTTGGCATGGTGGCAGCAAACTAAGCTTACACGTGAACGAATGGGGAAGTCAAAAGTTGAATCTTGGGAGAAGATGAAGAAATTGATGAAAGCAACGTTTTTACCTTACAATTATCAATCTTTGATGTATCAACGTTTGCAAAACTTGAGACAAGGGACGAAATCTGTGAATGACTATGCTGATGAATTCTATCAACTTATTGCAAGGAATGATATTATGGAAACAGAAGAGCAGCTGACATCTAGGTTCATTGGGGGATTGCGAATGTAGATTCAGGATATGGTTAACATGTTTGATCCCAGATCTGTAGCGGAAGCACATCAGAAAGCGTTGGCTTGGGAGAAACAGGGACGACGAGGAAGTGGTGTGTTTAATAATTCTAACAATCAAACGAAGAGTGTTGGTGGGAGTTCTAATGTTACCAAACCTATCAGTAGACCAGTAGTGAAGGAGACTGAGAAGACAAAGGTTAACAACGGTTTCAAATGTTACAATTGTCAGGAATTTGGTCACAAAAGTAGCGAATGTCCAAAGCCGAAGAAGAGAGCGATGATAGCGGAGGTTGAGGATGAGGATGAAGAAGCTGAATGTTCCAATTCACCACCTGATGAGGAGGAAGAAGAAGTGTCGGGAGACGAAGGTTATAATCTCATGATGAAGAGGTCCTGTTTAACACCAAAGCAAGAGGAGGATTGTAGTTGGTTGAGGAGCAATATTTTTCAGTCGACATGTACTATTCTGCGGAAAGTTTGCAAATTTGTTATTGATGCTGGAAGCTGTGACAATATAATTTCTTCAGAGGCTGTGAGGAAGTTGGCATTGAAGACTGAGAAACATCCGAAGCCATACAAGCTAGCTTGGTTGAGGAAAGGCGGGGAGGTGAAGGTTGGACGAAGGGCTCGTGTGAAGTTTTCCATTGGGAAGAAATATAAGGACGAAATCTGGTGTGATGTTGTGGACATGGACATTTGTCATTTTTTGCTTGGAAGACCGTGGTAGTATGATAGGGCGGTGCAACATGATGGGCGTACCAACAATTACAGTTTCATGTTTGAAGGCACAAAGATTACTCTAGTTCCAAAGAAGCGACAACAGGAGGAAAACAAATTGGAGGAGATTGAAGAGCTCAAAACTTTGTTATCGTTGAAGGAGTTTGTGAAGGAAGTAGAGGAGGAACCTGAAGTATTTTTGTTAATTGGACGAGAAAGCAGTGAAGAAGTTGAAATTCCAGAAGAAGTTAAACCAGTTTTGAAAGAATTTGACGATGTATTTCCAGAGGAGTTACCAACGGAGTTGCCACCGTTGAGGGATATACAACATCAGATAGATCTTGTTCCAGGTGCTGTGTTGCCACACAGACCACATTATCGAATGAGTCCGAAGGAACATGAAGAGTTGCGGAGGCAAGTGGAAGAATTTCTTGAACAGGGGCGTGTGCAGGAGAGTTTAAGTCCTTGTGCTGTACCAGCTTTATTGGTACCCAAAAAGGATGGAACGTGGAGGATGTGCACTGACAGTCGAGCATTGAATGAGATTACTGTGAGATATAGATTTCCAATGCCAAGGTTGGATGACTTGTTGGATCAAATAAGCGGAGCTACTATCTTTTAGAAGATTGATTTGAAGAGCGGATATCATCAAATTCGTATCAGACCAGGCGATGAGTGGAAAACTGCTTTTAAAACCAGGGAGGGTCTATACGAGTGGTTGGTCATGCCGTTTGGCTTATCAAATGCACCAAGTACTTTCATGAGGGTGATGAATCAGATTTTTCGACCGTTCATTGGGAAATTTGTGGTGGTATATTTTGATGACATTCTGATTTACAGTGGGAGTCCAGAGGAACATTTGAATCATCTTAGAGAAGTGCTGATGGTATTACGACAAGAACAATTTTATGCTGCAACGAAGAAATGCGTGTTCATGACGCATAGTGTTTTGTTTCTGGGGTATGTTGTGTCAGAAGAAGGAATACAGGTTGACCAAAGTAAAATCGAAGCTATCAGAAATTGGCCGCAGCCCAAGACGATAACGGAAGTTCGTAGTTTTCACGGGTTGGCTTCATTCTATCGAAGGTTTATACCACACTTTAGTAGTGTGATAGCACCTGTGACTGATTGTATGAAGGGTAAACAATTTGCATGGACGGAGGAAGCCGGGGTTGCTTTTGAGCGAATCAAAGAACTTTTGACGACTGCACCAATTCTAATATTACCAGATTTTCAGTTAGTGTTTGAACTACATACTGATGCATCCAAGGTTGGGATTGGAGGGGTGTTGAGTCAGAAGGGACGTCCAATTGCATATTTCAGTGAGAAGTTGTCAGGAGCGAAGATGAGGTACAGTACGTATGATGTGGAATTCTATGCTGTTGTACAATCTATTAAACACTGGAGACACTATCTATTTCAGAGGGAGTTTGTTCTGTATACTGATCATGAAGCATTGAAGCATTTGCAAGGGCAAGACAAGATTTCAGCGAGACATGCATCGTGGATTGCATATCTGCAACAATTTACATTTGTTGTGAAACACAAGTCGGGAGTGACGAATCGTGTTGCGGATGCGTTGAGTAGAAGAAATCACTTGTTAACTACATTGAAGGTTGAAGTGACGGGGTTTGAAATATTGCCAGAATTATTTACCGATGATCCTTACTTTGCAAAATTTGTTGATAAAGTCAAGGAGGGAAAGACGGATGAGTTCGTGATGATAGATGGTTTTCTTTTTAAAGGAAGTCGATTGTGCATACCAGAGGGTAGTCTGAGAATGAAGATTATCAAGGAGTTACACGAAGAGGGACATGTTGGGAGAGACCGTACATTACAGCTGATTTCACAATCCTACTTTTGGCCATCGATGAGGAAGGAGGTGGAAAGATTTGTGGAGCGATGTCATATATGTCAAGTTTCGAAAGGAACTGTGACTAATGCTGGTTTATATATGCCGTTACCGGTACCAACTAAACCATGGGTTGATGTGAGTATGGACTTTGTTTTGGGTTTACCTCGAACCCAACGGGGAAACGATTCCATTTATGTGGTGGTTGATCGATTTTCGAAAATGGCACATTTTATTGCTTGTAAGAAGACGGCGGATGCTGTTCATGTTGCTCAATTGTTTTTCAAGGAGATCTATCGACTTCATGGGTTGCCAGAATCTATTATGTCAGATAGAGATACTCGGTTTCTGAGTCACTTTTGGTTGAGTTTGTGGAAAATGGTGGGAACGAAGCTGAAGTTTAGTAGTGCTTATCACCCGCAAACGGATGGACAGACCGAGGTTGTGAACAGATCGTTGGGAAATTTGTTGAGGTGTCTTGTTCAAGATAATCTGAAGAGTTGGGATGTGAAGTTATGTCAGGCAGAATTTGCTCATAATCATGCTGTGAATCGAAGTACTGGGTTCAGTCCATTCCAGATTGTCTATTCGAGCTTACCGAAAGGACCGTTGGATTTAACGGTGATACCACACTCAAAGGGAACAATTAAGAAAGCTGCTGATTTTGTTGAAGGGCTGACGGAATGTCATAAAATCGTTCAAGAACGATTAGAGAAAGCAAATGAGAAGTATAAACAATCTGCAGATTTGTAACGACGAAATGTTGAGTTTAATGAGGGAGATATGGTTTATGCAGTATTCACAAAAGATCGTTTTCCAGTAGGCGCTTATAACAAGTTGAAAGCCCGGAAAATTGGTCCGGTAGAAGTTGTGAAACGAATCAATGAAAATGCTTATAAATTGAAGCTGCTAGATGATGTGTACACGTCGGACGTATTCAACGTTAAGCATATCATACCATATCATGGAGAAGAGTTTGTTGTGGATGAAGAAAGTACAAATTTGAGGACGAATTTTTCTCAACCTGGGGAGGATGATGCAGGCCAGAATGAAGTCATAGGTCGAATACGACCTAACAAGTTGATAAGTCGAGACCGACCTAAGAAGAATACCACCGAGTTAAGATTTGGTGAGCAATGTTGGGAAAATGAAGTTCTAGGTCGCAACCGACTTATGGAAGGATGTTCGCGACCTAACGAAGGTGTTAAGTCGTCCCAGCGACTTAGTATAACTCGGCAGCGAGTTAACTCGAGTTCGCGACCTAACGAAGGTGTTAAGTCGTCCCAGCGACTTAGTATAACTCGGCAGCGACCTAGTGAAAACCCACGACTTAACGAAGCTGAAGGTATAAGTCGTCCACGACTTAGCAAAAGGCATGAAGAGGAAGCGAGTTACGACCTAGAAGAATTAACTCGTAAGTCGCTGAAGTTTAACTCGTGAAGTTCTTAAGTCGTAAGTCGCGTGAAGATGTTGCCGTTGATTCTTCTGCGAGCTAATCTAAACCATTGATTTCCTTAAGTCGTTGATCTGGAATGCGGTATGTTCTTAAGTCGCTGAAGCTTGCAGCCGTAGATTGTATGCCGCTTTATCCTATGCCGTTGATTTAAGTCGCAAGAATCTTTAAGTCGCAAAGACTTTCTGAAGTCGTTCATTTTAAGTCGCGAAGCACTGCTGCCGTTGTTTTCTCTACCGAGTTAATCTGGACCGTTGATTCCTTAAGTCGTTACTAAGTTGAGCTGCGTAGCATTGTTAAGTCGGCAACGACTTAAGTGGTTGTCTGTTTGTATTTTTGTTCTGTTTTTAAGTCGTTATGTCGTAACCTGTTTGTAATAAGTCGTATGCTTTGGAGGTGTATAAGTCGTAAGTCGTCTGGAATGGTAGGTCGTGACTGTTAGGTCGGAACCGACTTAGGAGATGTAATTTTTTGTTGTTTTTTTTCATGAGAATTGTAAAACGCCTATAAATAGGCCGAGACTCTCATTTGTAAAAGGTTGTTGATTTTTGAATAAAATTCTCTTTTGATTGCTTTGTGCTTTCATTCCAAAATGGTAGTTGAGTGTAATCTCATATCTCCTCCTTTGGATAATCGAGTGCGCTCGATTCAACGATTGTAGAAGCCGATTCGCGGAATCTTGTGCGCAAGATCAACGTTGAAGAATCGTAGATCTCTTGCTCGGTATCTTCGGATCAACGAGTCAGAGATAGCTAGAGTTCGGTATCTTCGGATCAACGAGTTCGAGCATTTCAGTATGCATCAATCCACAGATTGCTACATTCATCGATCGACATTGTTTTTGTAATATCCGCTGCGTCAAAATCCATGATTTAATCAACTGAATTCCTCTCCCATTTTCTCCTTCACCTTCTTCTCCTCTCTCTCATCTCAAACCCTAATTTCCTCTCAAATTGTGCCTACTCCACTCTATAAATTGCCCTCTCAAATAGTGGTTGTAGCTAGGACTGAGTGAAGGTGGTCTGATGAAGAGTTCGGCTATATTTGCTTTGTAATACTGAGTATGCTGCAGGCATTGGGGTAAATCACATACCCATAATTTCATTGCCTAATACCCTCATTCATTTTCATTAACCTAATGACACTTATCCATTCGAATCACTCCTATTTATCTTATAGAAATATGAAGGCTGCTAGGGAAGTAAAGGAAGCAACCCTAAATCAAATTAGCTTCCATTTTCGTCCTCAAATCCAGAAGCAAGTGAAGAAAATAAAGAAGAGCAAAGCCAAGAGATCTCAGTAAAGTTCATTTCAGCACTTTCGTGCTTTTGGGATCTCTACAATTGTTAGGTAAGTAAACTTTATTATCTCCAGCTGATTTCTAAAATTAAGTGGCAATAATTCGTTGCTATATACGTTTTGGAGTTCGATTGTTGGCTTTGAAGTTGTTTTGGGTTCAGTTAGCAAGTAATAAAAGGGTAATAAAGATAGTTTGGCAGCCTAATGAGTGATGATGATATGCGTTTCAGTTTAGCTGACTGAGTGTATTAAGTTCTGGTGTTCACTTTGTAATTTGTTTAGGTTGTGTGGCAGGAATACTGATGACTTGAGACACAATCCTTTGCTTTGGAAATGTCTGTGTTATTGTTACATTGGACAGTAATGTGTATACTTGCTTTGGAAATTATAATACACTCCAGCATGTTTTCATGTTTATGTCATACAGTAGCATGTTTTCATGTCTAAATCATACAGTAGCTAAGTTACAAAGCAACATATTTTCATGCTTTAACTCACACAGCAGCATGGTTTCTGCTTTAAATTAAATAGCAGATCGAATTTAATATTTTCAATGGATTATATAATATGGATATGGGATATTTATAAGTATATTAGTGATATGAGTTGTATGGGCAATTTATATCGATGATATAGTCATACCTTATTTGTTAGATATTTTTCTGATGTGGTTGTATGGGCGATCTGCGTTAGCGGTCTACCTTCAGTATAAACATGTTATATATCCTTTTCGTTCGTTTTTGAATTAAAAATCCATTGGTTGATAAATGTGTATAATAGATGAGTATGTATATTCAGACACATTATACTGATTACTTTGAAGCCATTAAAGGTGTATATATAGTTGTAGGATATTTAGACACATAAATGGCCTAATATTGAATTTTACCCTTGCTTTATGATATGAGATCTTTATTATTGAGATAGGGTAACTTAATGTAGTATGTTCAAATACTTCATTGTTTGATCTGGAAATCTGATTTAATTCCAGTCATCGGGAATAGGTATAATGTTCCCGATCGTATTGATTATAAATTACCAAAGAAGAGATTACATAAAATGGACTGATGGCAGGGTCGCTTCCCAAAGTCTCTAGCAGATTAGCCTTTTGCTATACCTATCCAGACAGTCTGTCACCAATTTTAGGTTATATATGCATATTATTTAGGCACTATTCGGAGTGGTATGACATGGACTGCTGTGGAATAGAATTCCACATGAGGGTTATTCAGACCCTTAGCGCTGATATCATATGATAATATATTAGAGTATCTACTTCGTTTTATATTGATTTAATATTGATTTGATATTGTTTTAAATTGAATGTTAATATATGCATGATATAATTAGTTTTACCTGACATTTATACCTGATATCAGTGGTAGAGCGATGTCAGATTTATAATATTGATTCTGATGCATAAATACATTTTGATACTATTCACTCATGTTTCTTTATCTAGCCTGACCTGGGTTTATCATTATGATTATTCCTGGGTCAGACCAGGAGTGATTTTCATGTTTGGATAGACCTTAGTAGCAGGTGACTTGGACCAGATTTAGATAGACCAGATTATGATTTAAGTGCTTTCATCACTGTTCTTCCAAGCTACATTTGCCTGGTTTCAATGACTTAACTACGTACCACTAAAACATATTGCTCACCACCTGCAGACTGCCATGCTGCAACTGCCCAGTTTCACAATGCGTTATTTGCTTTTACATTATCTACTTCATATCTCATTGTCTTTGCAGTGCCGAATTATCATGTACCTATCCCTGTCAAGCTGGTTGCCTGTTAGGCTGCACCGAAGTGTGTTCATTTCTCACCATGTATGCAATCGGTTGTTTCACTTCCATTCCATGCTTATTGCTACTTTTTTTTCTTCTACTGATCAGATGTTTTGGCTCTCTACGTACAACCAATTTGTTACTGTGCTTGCTTCAACCCAAGCAACTGCCTCTACGTATTCTCACCATGTATGCAATGGTTAAAAATATGGCTACATCAATTTCGGTTACACTAACATTTTACTTCTCAAGACAATTACATAAAGTATATTATTATGATAAAAGAGGGTAAGCGAAGACTTATTACCGTTATTGCTATATACTTCTTTCTTTGTACATGTGTGGTAGCTCATATAACATGTACAAGGACGTACATGTGGTTAGTGATTATTTTAATTAAACCCACAGACTTATTGCTATCTTGATAAGCTTTTAACTGCCTTCTAGACCTGATCTGAATATATGAACTTGAATAAAATGTGTGCAATATCTTCCTTATGATGTAAGCATAGAGAACGTGATTTGGAGGAACAGCTCCTATATTTGCTCACTCTATTCACTTTAGGAAGTTTTTCTACTATGGCAAAATAGGAGCATATAACCATTTTTGGGCAGAATATTGTATTCCAAATGTGCTTTGACTCGTTAAAGCTTGATTCTTTGGGTCTTAACATTTCCTATATTGAATTCAAACTAAATTTGCCATTAGTATTAGGTGTTCATTACCAAAAATCTTGTTGCGTATTATGATGTATCTTTATATTAATGATTTCATTTGTTCGATTTACTTCTAAGATTTACAGTTCATTTCTCCCCTCATATCTTATTCCATTTTAGACTTGAGATCTATTTTCCTGGCTGTAGCTGAATGTTTGTGCTCTCTGCTCCTGATTAATGCTGAAAGATTTGTGTTTCTTCTGTCTTAGATTGTTCTTCTGTTTCGGTGGACTTCATGCAGCTCTTTTGTTGTCTTCTTCTATTTCAGATCGAAGTGCCTTTTTTCCTCCTTGATGGATTCTACCTGTGCTTGATTCTTGCTTCATTGTTTCGTGGCTATTGAAGTGTAGGTGTTCCTGCTTTGTGTTGCTGAGAGTCTATTGTTACTAGTGAGGTGATGGTTCTTTTGTTTAATTTTATCTTTGCTTTGTTTAGTTTGAAATGCATTTTTTTATCTCCCTGAAGCTTTTTTTAATCTGAGTAATTTAGGCTTAGTAAAAAATATGAGTCTGGTCAAACGACGGTAGCCCGTTGGTAGTCTATGTGCACTTGTAAGTTCTTTAGTATCTCTACGAAAATGTCATTATTTTTACAAATTTTTCGTAGGACAATGGACTAACGCTCATTTTAACGTGCACTTTTGTGCACTTTCATAAAATCTTTGTAGCTACTTTTTTATTCAGTTGCTTTTCAATCTATCATGATGGTAAATAGAATGGAATTCCAGCCTGTTAATTTTCTATTTTCAAAATTGGTAAATAGAAAATCAGTATGAATGATGGAAATTTTCATAAAATATATAAAAAAAAGGTTCTGTAGTTTGTATCAAAGGGTGCTGAACTATGAAGAATAAAAATAAATTTAGAAATTTCCAATGCTGAAAGTAATTTTGGTTTGATTTTATTCGCATAATTTTTAAACTACTTTTATATTGGATGAACAGTATACTGGCAGCAAACACTAGTTGAAAACAAATAACATTGAACATTAACCTTTAGTCATCCATCTACTAACAATTTGTACTTCATTCGCTTTTATATTGGTTAATTTCGTTCGTTTTATTTTGGTTTCGTTCATTGAAAAGTGGAAATGCCTGTGGCCTTGAGTTGTACTTCGTTCGCTGCCTGTTGCCTAGTTTATTTTTTTCTTTAGTCCCTGTTGTTTGAATGTGAGAAGCCCTGTTTACTATGAAAATATGTCAGGCACATTACTTGATGCATTGATTTATTTTGTCCTTTATTCCTTAATACTTTGAAATGGGTACACAACACATATACCTATTCTCTAATTATATATGTACGTCCCTTATGTTAGTTGTTGACTTACTTTGTACTTCCCTACATATGTGCAACTGTACACATTTAAATGGACCTATATGCAAATATCTCTTTAGTGAATAGTAGCATATACAACTTACTTTGTTGCCTTGTAGTTGTACACATCCCGGTGCTTTTTCTCTGAGAGTTGTTCATGTAAGCCTATTGCATTGAAGATATAGTCACGCATGCATTGCCTTTTTCCTTTTAATTTGCACGTCTGCCGTGTTTGTTCTGTGTTGCTTCGATTGATACATTGTTTTGGTTCCTATGATGCTCTCAGATGCTTCAAGTTTCTGGGATTTTGAAATCTTACTTTGATGATTAAGTTTTATGTCATTTACCCATTTGGAAATGTTTACCTATGTTGATGGAGAATGAAGTTGATGAAGCAATTTGAGTGAATTGCAGTTTAGGCAGTAGTACTGCTTGAAGTTGTAAGGTGGGTGGATGTCGAGTTTATTCGATCATGAAGAAGTTTGTATTGGTAAATAATCAAATGGATAGAGAGTTTGTGTTTGTATGAGATGGTTTCAGGTGATGGTATGAGTGGTTGTTTGAATGTGGATGATGGTCTGGTAGAAGTAGTTTGCAGTGGAAGATGGAGATGGTCTGGAAGAAGTAGGAGGAAGTAGATTGTGATGGTCTGGAAGTAGTTTGCAGTGGATGATGGTCTGGAAGTAGTTTGCGGTGGATGGTTGGATGCAAATATTCAATGAGGTGATGATAGTTATTCTGTTGCATTTTGTTGATGAAGAAAGAGTTGCAGAAGTGTGAGTAGTATGTTGTTGGACAGAGGGTGGCAAGGAGGAGCGGTTGTAGAAGTAGGGGACTGTAGTGGTTTGTAGTGGTGGTTGATTGATGCAGTGTTGAATTTGAAGGAGATTTGGGTGAAGTTCTGCAGACTTTAACAGTGAAGTTTGTAAGAGGAGTTAGTGAGTAATTGTAGGCAGAAAAAATGCAATGTTAATTAAGATGCTAACGTAACAATGATGTAACAACAATGCCAATGTTAATGCAACAATGAAATGAAAATGAATGTATGAACCATTATTTTGTATAGATTATTAACACTTTAATTGATATATGTTTATTTTAGTATTATGTTATTCAGTTTGTATTTGCCATTAAATTTAATTTTTGAATGATTGTAATATTGCATGCAATAATTGTTTGTTATAATCAATAATATATATATATATATGTACACTTTAATAATGGTTTCTGAGAATGGTTTTTTTGCATCAGCTATAAATAGCTGATGCAATAGAGGGATTAGTTTGCATCGGTTGTTATAAAAAACCGATGCAACCAACCACGATATTTTGCATCAGTTGTTAGTAACAACCGATGCAAAAAGGACCTTTTAGCATCGGTTTCAGAACTGATGCAAAAGTGTTAAGCCTGTTGCATCGGTTGCATATGCATCGGTTGTTGAACTGATGCAAAAGGGGGGTAAACAACCGATGCAAATGGCCTGTTTTGTAGTAGTGCTTACCTATCATTTCTCGACGGCTCAAATATAATGCATGCATCTTGATTTGCATAATGAACACATGCATTTATCTTACATTGTCTAGGCAATATTAATCTTACTACGCATAACAGCTATAACATAAGTTTTCTCAAAACCTAGTGCATGTGTAAGTAGTTTATCAATATGTAAATGATATATTAAAGGTTCACAATCTTTGATATCTTCTAAGTAATATTTGTCTAAAGAATATTTCACTTCCTATGCCATACCCATGTGATTCAAGTACTGGACACATATAAAATCACAGTATATGTACCGTACGTATTTATTTATTCAAAAATCTATTTTGGGTTTTATTTCAGTTCCACTTATATTTTAATTATACATATAATTATACGAGTTTAATTTATTTCTAACTATAATAATTCAGACAAATTATATAATATTTATATGAATCTTCTTAATTAAATCATATTTAGTTACCTTAGCTTAATTAAATTTTATTTAAAATTTTAGAAATTTTATTTTGTTTAACTTAAACTGTTTATGAAGAATATTTAGCTAGAACCGCTATCATTTATAATATATATATCAAATGTGTGCATACATTAATTAATTAATTAATAATTTAAATATTTAACAAATTTCAAAATTTTATTTAGTTTAATTCTTCAAAAAAATTTAAGAAAATTAAAACACTTGAAATTATTAGATTATAGCAGTCATAGTTTACATAAATATATATATATGTATATATATATAGCTAATTAACATTTAATTGATTATTTACCAAATAAATTAGTTATTTAATTAAAAATTTAATAAATTACTGAATTTTTTTAATTTATGTTAAACAAATTCAAGACAAAAGATGCAACTATAGCCTTATAACTAGATATATCAATATATATATATATATTACTTTTATATATTTAATCAAATTAATTAAATATTTATAAAAATCTCAAAACTTATTAAATTATTTTCTCTAAACAATTTTGAAAATTTTAAATTTATTTTATGACATTTATTAAATTTCCTTATACATTTAAAACTTTTCATTTAAATTTAGAATACATATTAAATTTGCTAATGTTAATTTGAAAATTAACCTAAGACCCAAGAAATATATATGAGCCTCACATTTAGGCCAACATTTTAGACCATCTCCACCCATTTGTGCCAAGCCAGTGACATAGAATGAAGAATCCTTTATCCAACCCTAAACTTAGACACTACCAGATTGGACACTTTTTAGGTAGGAATGTTTTTTAGTTAGCCCTAAATACCTACTAATTAAATTGTATATACCAAACGGGCTCTAATATGTAATGATTGTCCTTTTTGACCATCGAAAGTCGACACTGAACACTACCACTATGTTCAAATGTCATGCATCCAATCGACAAACGGGTGGATTGTTAGGTTAAATTAAAAGAAAAGAATAGAGAACAGAGGAAAAATAGAATCTCATAGTGAAATTGACAACATATAATATAACAAGGACGGTAAAAACCGCCACTCCAGAATACAGAGTACATCAGAGTTATAAAAAACTTATCAGCTGCACAGTTATAAAATCCTGACCTTACAATTGTTGATAGGAATACTATATAATCTAGCGGAAAATAAAACATTATGATAGGCGAACCTCCAACTCCTCTCCAGGATCTCCATAACGCCAAAGATAACATAGGAAAATACTCGGTCTGACCCGAGCATTATAATAAACACCCAGATCAGTCTGGAAATACCAGCGTGAGATAACTCAAATAATGGGGAACATATAAAAGTTCTGTGGGACCTCACAAGAATAACATCCATATAGGCAAGAGCAGAATTAAACATCCAGAAACAAATCCAAATAAGAATGTGCATAAATAATATTAAAACTAGACTTAAAAGAATGAAAATAAATTGAGTAAAATTCAAACTGGACAGAATAGATAAAATAAGGAAACAGTCCAAATTTGATTAAATGGACAAAATAAGGTAACCGTCCAAACTTAATAGAATGGACAGAATAAATACATAAATGCCATGAAGAGTGGTTGACTCTTCTCGTGGCAATTTAATGATAAACAGATTTAAGGCGAATCAAATAAGGAAATGAAAATTTTAAACAAATGACTAGGAAGGTGCATTCCCCTTGACTTATAACTCTAGTAATATACTTCTCAGCTCGGTCACATGTTGTGTGACACTTCTCGAAAATGTGCCAATCATACCCCGCCAAACCTTACTGAGAATTCGAATATTTTCACATATAAATCTTAACCATTTTTCACGTGACGGTATGCAAAATCTAGATGAGATGTGAAAATACCCTAATGGGAGCAACACCACATAGCTGGATGTCCTTTCGTGCTTTGGGTTTAGGCATTTACCGACAAAGGATAACAAAGCTCATAGAGCAGCAAATCATTTTCAAGATGACGATACATCATGAAGAAAGTTGAATCCGATAACTAATAAATCAACTATTGTGGATAAATAAAATGATCATATATATAAATAAAATACCGTATATTTACCACTACTCGTTGATTCCAAACAACTGTTATCCCTCAATTGAAAATGAAGTCGGACAAGTTGAGGTAGCATTATTCTCGACATTGTCTTAACGACATTTTTAACATTCGAGATAGAAACGAGTCCAAGCCTCAACCATTAGCATTCAAATGTATGACTGGATCCTTTCCATATAAGCGATATCGATCAAGGAACTATTTTTTCATAACCAAAATCGAACTTTAACTCTTAAAAACTGAACTTGTGCTTGATTTCCATATAACAATATTGGTAAAACATTTTTAGAAATACTTTTTCAAAACGTTCTTTAACAAGACAAAATTTATAATACTAAGTGTATTAAAAGCAAGGGTCAAAAACAATTTTCGTTAAAATATAGTTTACTATAAACCTAAAAAGAATTTACACTTAGCTTTATTTATAAATAATTCTTTATTTATAAACCATTATTTATAAATTTAAAACAATGTTTACTATCCCAAAAGATAATAAAATAATTTAAATATCTTTATAAATTTAAAACAAAATTAATTATCCCGAAAGATAATTAATCACATTTACCCTTTTAAATAAACAAATTAATTATTTTACATAAATAGTTATTTCCAAAACACTTTCGTATCACCAGTAAATTAACTTTAAAATCAGTTTATTAACTTTAAAACATGAAATCAGTTAATTAACTTAAAAACACTTTCACTATATTAGTTAATTTACTTTAAACACTTTTACTAAATCAATTATTAAATTTTAAGTATAACGAACGTGATTTTCGACCCTCGAAAATTGACACTAATACGTCCACTGTATTGCATGCCGAGCATTCAAGTACTGGAAAACCAATTTTTAAGTGAAAGAAAGGAGATAGAAGATAAGAAGAAATTAAACAATTGCAGAATCTCACAACGCAACGGAATAACAAATATTAACCAACATAATAATTTACAAAATCATTTCATAAATAATACATCAGAGTTATACTAACACAATCCTACCCTTGGATAGTTATAATAGCATGTACAACCTAACTGATACAAGATACATAAAATACAGTGGAAACAAAATAATAAATAGCTATCGATGAAGCCTCCTGCTCTAAGCTCCTTCAAGATGCATCCATGGGAAACCTAAACTACCCGGCTGCCCATAAAAATTTAAGCACCCAAGAGTTTTAGAAAAAGAAAATAAAACTCTGGGTCAGACATGGGTCTGGTGTGAGTAAACTCAAACAACTGAATTATTATGTTCAAAACCCTTTTAAAATCAAAGGTATCTCGTAAGACCATGCCGCACATAAACACGGACGGGTTTTTACCCTACGATAACCAAAACTTTTTTTTATAGAAAATCCAGTGATATTGTAATAATGTCTATGTGCTCAAAATAAATATATGAAAATAGCTGAAATTGTTTCCATTATTAAATTCCAGCATACTAAGATCTACAATCAAAACCGTAAAGGCATGTATTGGAGATTGGATTACATGCTATGATAGGGCATCGGGGTACCACCTATCACAGTATACGTCTAGAAAATGTACCGAGGACCTCGCCAGGATCCCTTGCGAAAAAAAGACCGGTCTGCCCCTGATTGGATAGTACCGAATATGTCATCGCCCCTAACCGCGGGTCTTTAGGAAATAAGCAGGTAAAGATAAGAGTGGAGTTCGCCTCTTAACCGTTCGTCGATGTATTCCTTATCATTTATCCTAGAAGAATGAAATGAGGTTTGTGTGCATAGTACAACATCATTAGAGATGATTGTGCCATATAACTCAAGTGTTTGTCCTAGATATTTTCAAAGTTATGTTTAGGTCCAGATTTGATAGTCGGTTAATTTAACTATCAAATAAACAATCATTCAAACATTGATTCAATTGCACATGGGATCCACTAAGCCTTTTATTAATTAACCTTTCATTGATTAAAAAACATTGCAAAACTTGATCAAAAGATCTTTTTAATACATTATTCCCAAAAACCTTTACATTCCTTTTATACTTGGAAAACAATTTTACCTGTCTCAAAATATAAGTATTTACCAAAAACATTTTGAAAATTCCCTCTTCTCAATTTCCATATTAAATGGTAAAGAAATTTCCATTTCAAAACATCACTTACTATGAGACCCATTCAATTTATAAAACTCATTCACTTATCCCTTATAAAAATTCTTTTTATAAGTTTACTTCATATTTCAATCCTCCTTATAAATTTTCAAACTAAATTCAAACTTCTTTTAAATTCTCTAAACAATTTATAAAATCTCTTTCCATGTATAAACCTCGTTATAAAATTTCCTTTGCAAAATATTTATGACATTACAAAATATCATTTATAAATCTTATTTTAAATCACTTTAAATAAACCCTTCTTATTTAGTAAAACCTTTTTTACTTAAACAAGTTATTATTTATAAATATCTTTATAAATAATTATATAACTTGAAAATTCATTTATAAACTTTTAAAACCCAAACTGATTAAAGAATTAGAGCTAATTTAAAACCGTATTTTATAATTTAAAAATAGGCTTAGCAATCCCATTAGTACTAATTTAAGTAACCATTTAATTTCAATTTCATTTTCAAGTCATTCAACAATTTATTTACATAAGTCATATATATGTAAATACACTTCATACCCAAATAGGAAATAACATGTCAATATAACCTAACCGGTATAAACATGTCCCAAATAAAATAATAGCAGGATGGTGATTTGTCCTCCTAAATTGATGTCCAAAAAATTCAATCAATTCATAGTAGAACGGGGATTTATTCTGCTATCAAATGCCCACACAATCAAACAATCAATTTATATCAGAACGAAAATTTATTCCGCTAACAATTGTCCGTACAAACACAAAAAATCATATCATAACTCATTCACGGTCATTTGTCTACTTAATGGTATCGAAGTTTGAATCCCTTGTGTTCAAATCCATCTCTGAAAAAGAAGTACCTTTAAAACAATTTGGTTTTCGAAACAAAGGATTTAAAAATTAAAACTCCCTTTTAAAATGATTAATTACAAGTTAAACTCTTTATTTAATCATAATTAATCATTATTAAATTTGAACTTAATTTAATATAAATTAATAAATAATTAAACCTTTAATAATAATAAAATAATTAATTATTAAATAATTAATTAAACACTAATAAATCTATAACATCCATCTACTTAGAGGCCCAAAACTAACGACTACAGATACTACAGTCATCCAGAATTATCAATCATCGGCGACCAAATAAGGCGGTGCTAGATACATTGATACACAGATCACAAGAATATGGAAAAAATTTAACAAATCAAAACACATTTCCACATTCCATTCAAAAAAATTCGTGTTCATTACATAATCCCACAAACGTTGACCACATTCAGAAAAATAAAATTATTACACATACACCAAGAGCGACATATGAAGATACCCCCTTGGTTGATCAGAGTATATAGTAAGGCAATAAAACAAGTCTGCCTTTACATCCAAAATACACAGAACTTTTAATAACTAGAATGCCTCCTCCATGTCTCCGAAAGCTTTATTCGTCTAGGAAGAGAACCTGGAAACCCTAAACCTCAAACTACTCAAAATCAATTAAGTACCCGAGAATTTAAGGAAAATAAAAACTTCGAGTCGGACATAAAGCCTGGTATGAATAATAATCTAACATCTCAATCCATTTAGATATCTAGTGAGACCATACCGCATAGCGGAATGGATTTTCCCCTCACTAGTATCCTTATAAACCATATACTGTGATCATGTATCCATAGTGGTTAAAACATAGCATTTTAAAATATTTTATGATGATATGAACACATATTAAATCATTTTGGATTTCCCATCCCGTTTACTTGACTATCTGTCATATTTATAGTTTTTAGGGTCATATTAACCTATTAGTTTTCATGGGCTTACTAATAACCTTTTCATATTTCATGGACTCCTTGTCTTTCACAGTTTCCATGGGATCACTAAGAACCTATAGGCCCCTGCCAATGACTTAGTTAATTTCATGGGTTCTCCCTGAACCTATTGGTGCTTCCAATAACTTCTTTCTCACCCTAGTTTTCATGGATTGACTAGGAACCTCTTGACATTTCTCAATAACTTAATCCAGATATAGTTTTCATGGGTTCACTACAGACCAATTGGCCCCTGCCAAACACTCTCCAAAGCATAGTTTACATGGGATCACTATGAACCTATTGGTTACTCCAATAACTTCCATATCATAGTTTTCATGGGTTTACTATGAGCATGTCTCTCTAATAACTTCAAGGTTTTGGCATCCTATATTCTGGTCTCCCTGACTTCCTGGATGCAATTCTACTCATACAGGAGTTTAATCAATTTTTATTCACTACTGGGTTAACCTAGCTAGTTCTTCTACCTTTTATCCCCAAAATGTAGTTATGGGTTCTTTATCATGTGAATATATTTCATTTGAAGAAGCAAATATAACAACTTAGTAATACCACTCCTGTGGGTTTAATATCCTTGAAATCATCTTCATATATAACATGGATATCCCTTTAACCTTTTATTTTATCAAGGAAATACTTCTTCAAATTTACATACTTGAAATCTTTTCAAAACTCCTTTACTTAGCAATGGGTTGTTCCTTTAAAAATGAGTTTGGGTTACAAAGCCTTTCAAAAACTTCAAAACCTTGCTTTTGACCTTATTGGATGACCTATATCGAAAGCTTATTCATTTATCTTCAAAACATTAGGCTCCTGCCTTTCGAACACTTTAAATCCTTCCTTTCGAAACCTTTCAAATGTATTAAAGTATTAACATTTAATTTTAGAAGCATAGCTTCGGAACCAATTAAAATTTCTCCTTTTGAAAACGTGGAAAGTGCCCCTTTCGAAAACATTGAAATACCCTCTTTCGAAACCATTGGAAGTATCCCTTCCAAAAACCATTGGGTTTTTATTTAAAATATCATTTGGGTCAAAGTGAACATAAACGAAAGTACCCCTTCCAGGCCCTTTCTTTTATCATATAAAAGTATTTGGGGAAAATATGATGGTTTCGAAACAATCCTTTCGAAAGCTTATACTATATAAGTAAAAATGTTTAAAGTTTGGCTTCGAAACCCCTTTCTAAACCATGACTTCGAAACCATTAACCCTCTTTCGAAAACTATGGAAAGTGGCTTACATTTTAAAAACAAAGATTACCTTCCGAAAGCATTGATATATTCAATACCTTCGGAAGGTACCAGGTTACAAAAGGGTTTGGACTTGGTCGAAACTACCTCTTTCGAAAGCATTAATTTGAAAACTTAGTAACTCCTTCGAAAGCTACTACTTTAAAAAGGTGACAGCTCTTCTTCGAAATCTTGTTTTAAAATACCCTTTCACATGCATTGGTTTCGACTCCTTCGAAACCTCTTTGTAAATAGGCAAGCGCATTTCTTTAAAAAACAAAACAAAGATCGGCCCCTTCGGAAGCTATGTTTCGACATCCTACCTTCCGCCTTTCTCCAATCAACTGCGTACCAATTAAGTGATACCATGTGGATTGGTTTCGGCTTCATTGGTTTCGACCTGCTAGGTTTCGACCTGATTGGTAACGGAAGATCTGAGTTGAAAGGGTCCTCCCGAAAGTGGCGGAACCTACTTTTCTGATAAAAAGCTATTTTTATCAAATAAAGTAATGTTTTTTTAACTAACTTGCCCATATGTAAACACTTAATTAGTTACCCTAAACTTTCAAATTATTTTACAAATAATTGCCGCATTTTCTCAGATCTAAAACCTATGTAACATTAACAAACAAGCCCTTCCCATTTAATATCAATTAAATCATTTAAGTCCTCCTTTCAAAATAATTTAATTTCCATAATAAATCTCATAATAAAAATCCCCAAAAATCATAGAAATTCACTTTTATTATGTTATCTAACATATATTAATTTCAGACCCAAATTCATCATATAACAACCAAAATAAATTTTTAAACCCAATAATACATGTTTTCCTTTAAAAAATCGTACTAATTCTCCATGGCTTGGAAAATTTTAAAAATTGAAAGCCAACTCCAAAATCATGTTTCTCATAACATATAACCATGGAATTATAAAATCATGTCATACGGATTTACCCTTAAAACCGTGTTTATCAAATTTAAACAACCTTGTTTGACACTATCATTCATTTAAAATCGAGCATATCATCAAAAATCATCAGATTAGATTTAATCTTAAATCTGAAAATCAATGATCATATAAAAACCAAAATAGAGATGTTGTGATTATTATTCACCTTAGATTTGATAAGGAAATTGGAGATTGATTCCTCTAGCTTGAATCCTAAGCTTAAATTTGAATTTCTCCTCTTTTCTTTGTCCTAATGGTCGACTTGGTTTTAGCTTTCTTTCGTTTGTTTTAGTTGTGGTAAAAATGAATGTGAATGGCATGCTAACATGAGTATAAAGGAGAGGTGATATGGGGTGGCAATTTACTCTAATGCCTTTATGTCCATTTAGTTAACACTTAACCTTTTATAGCCCATTCATTTTAATAAGCACGACCACTAAATTTATTTTCCAATCTTAATTTCCTTATCACTCCACATTATTCTGTTTAATTTATCTAATTAAATCTCTTAAATAATGTTATCAAAATTATGTGTTACAGTCTCCCCTCCTTAAAGAATTTTGTCCTCGAAATTCAGTAAGGACTAACTATCAAACATAGCAACCATCTGTAATAACTCCTAACATCCATACTAGCCTACCTGACTAGCTACTAATCTATATAAACCTAATATAGGCATACCATCAAAGCAGATAAGGATAAGTATCTCGAATCTTGTCCTTTGTCTCCCAAGTATAGTCTTTCTCGTTGTAGCTCCACTGAACTTTCACCAACTTGACTGTCTTGGTCCTCAATCTTTTCTCATCTCTCACCACAACTCGAATTTGTTGTCTAACAAAAGTCAAATTAGGATCTACTACCAAATCTTCCAACCCTGTCGGAGGAATAGTAGTCTCTGAGTCATGCACATACTTGTGAAGATAAGACACATGTAATACATTATGGACACCAGCCATACTGCTCGGCAACTCTACTCTATATGCGAGCTTTCCAATCTTTTCTAAAATCTGGAATGGACCAACATATCTCGGGGCCAGTTTCCTCAACTTTCCAAACCGTACCACGCCCTTCATTGGTAATATCTTAATAAAAACCCTGTCTCCCATTGAAAACTCTAGGTCTTTACGCCTCTTATCTGCATAACTCTTCTATCTGGATTGAGCTTCCTTCATCCGTTCTTGGATTAACTCATCTTTTATGATGCCGCTCTAACCAAATCCAAACCTAAGACTAATCTGTCTCCCATCTCGAACCAACAAGCTGGCGATTTGCATGGCCTTCCATACAAAGCTTCAAAAGGCGTCATTCCTATACTAGTCTGATAACTATTATTACAGCAAAACTCAACCAAATGTAGGTGATCTTCCCAACATCCACCAAAGTCCAATAAATAAGCTCTCAATAAATCCTCGAGTACTTTATTGACTCTCTCTGTCTGCCCATCTGTTTGTGGGTGATATGTTGTACTCATCTTGAGCTTATACCTAATGCCTCTTGTAGACTCTTCCAAAATTCGCTATTGAATAATGCATCTCTACCGCTGACTACGCTACTAGGAATCCCATAAAGTCTAACTATGTTCTTCATGAACAACTTCGCCAAAACAGGTACCATCTTGGTTGATTTGGCTGGAATGAAATGGGCACTCTTGGTCAACCTGTTCACTATGGCCCATATAATTTCATTTTTCTTTAATTGTCCTTGGCAGTCCATCTATAAAATCCAGGGATATCGAATCCCATTTCCAGAATGGAATATCTAAAGGCTGAAGCAATCCGCTCGGCTTCTGATGTTCAGCTTTCACTTGTTGGCAGTTCACACACTGCCTAACCCACATGCCAACATCCCTCTTCATGCCTTCCCAATAGAAGCTCCTCTTCATATCCTGATACATTTGGTCCCTCCAGGATGAATCGTAAGCTTGGATCGATGGCATTCTTCAAGAACTTCTCTCCTTAATTTCTCTACATTTGGACCACATAATCGTCCCTTCTTTCTCAACCATCCTCTTTGGTCAAGACCGAAATCCTTTAGATCATCGATTTCTAATCCAACCTCAAGCCTTCTAATCTTCTCAGCTAATATTGGATCCTCTTTCTTCTTAGAAGTTATCCTTTTGATCAACACTGGTCGAACTTCTAAACAAGACATCATGGCAGTACCCTGACTAGAACTAGCAGTAGATCTTAACTTCACATCGCAACTGGCCAAAGCTTCTAGATCCTTCCAATCTGTGAACATAGTTAACAACACATTCTGATGTTTTTTGCTAAGAGCATCTGCTACCTTATTTCCTTTCCTAGGAGTATACTCTATACCGAAATCATAAGCAGCCAAAAACTCAAGCCATCTCTGCTGCCTTATATTCAACTTCTTCTGAGAGAATAAATATCTTAAAGACTTATGATCGATATATCACTCAAATCTCTCCCCCAAGAGATAATGCCTCCAAATCTTCAAGGCAAAGATCACTGCAGCCAACTCTAAGTCATAAGTAAGATATCTTACTTCGTGCGGTCTAAGCTGGCTGGATGCGTAGGCAATTACTTTACTCTTCTACATCAATACTGCTCCCAATCCTGTCCCACATGCATCATTGTATACCACCAACCCTTGGTTTCCATCTGGAACTACTAACATTGGTGCATTGGTCAATAAATGCTATAACTTAAGAAACCTTTTCTCATGTTTGTCAGACCAAATAAACCTCACGTCTTTCCTGGTCAACTTAGTCAAAGGTGCTGCTATCCGCAAGAAATCCTTAATGAATCTCTTGTAATAGGCAGCAAGTCCAAGAAAACTCCTGATCTTGGTTACCGTCTCTGGTCTCTTCCAATTATTGAGAGTTTCATCTTAACTGGATCGACTAACAAGCCCTCCTCTGAAACCACATGACCAAGAAACCTAACCTCTTTCTTCCAAAAATGACACTTAGAAAACTTCGCCCTTAGCCGATTCTGCCTCAGCGTTCAAGCACCACTCTAAGATGAATCTCATGCTCTCTTTCATCTTTCGAGTACACTAAAATGTCATCTATGAATACTAACATGAATCTATCTAAGTGCACTCGAAAAATTGGGTTCATCAAATCTACGAAGAAAGTAGATGCATTTGTTAACTCGAATGGCATCACTAACCACTCATATGAACCATATGCTATCAAAGGAATGATGTCCTCTGCCACACTTAACTGATGGAACCCTGTCGCCAAATCCAATTGGGAAAACACTTTGGCTCCACTCAACTGATTAAATAGATCATCTATTCTCGGTAGAGGACACCTATTCTTGATCGTCCTTTCATTCAACTTACGTTAGTCGATGCATATCCTTAACGACCCATCTGGTTTCTTCACGAATACCGGAGCTGCTCTCCAAGGTGAACTGCTTGGTCTAATAAAATTCCTTCCTTCTAGATCCACTAGCTGCACCTTCATTTCCTTCATCTATGTCGGTGTCATCCTGCTATGTGGTCTACTGACAGGTTCAGCTCCTGGTATGAGATCTATCTGAAACTCAACAGCTCGTTTCGGCGCTAATCCCATGACCGGCTCAAAGACATCTGCAAATTCCTTTGCTACTCGAACCTGACATAATTCTTCTCCCAGTTCCATGGCACTTAGCATGGCACAAACAATCCTGTTGGAATTCTCCACCGAGAATATGATTCGGTTATGATCCTGAAATCTACGAAATCAAACACATACAGACTACATGCAAACTTATGACCTAACAAATCAAGTTCTAACTGGTCACATCTCATCCCTAGAGTTGCATACCCTCCTATTGGATTCGCAACCCTTAAGGAAATAACAAGGTATGTGGGTTCTATGCATAACTTATCAACCAAATACTGTGATACAAATGAGTGTGATGCACCGGTATCAAATAGTACCCTAACTGGTGTACTCTAAATCAAAAGCATACCTTCCATCACAGTTTTCCCTTTATCTGCTACAGTAGGCCTAGAAGAAGATGGTGGTCCAACAGCAAAAACCTTCCCTTTGTCCGCCCGAACTGGCTCTGGACACCGATTCTTATAATGCCCAACTTGGTCGCAGTTGAAGCATTTCACATTCTTCTTTTCTACAGGCTTCTTCACTTTTCCTGTCCGGCACTCGTGAGCATAATGACCCTTCTTGTCACACTTGAAGCATAATAAATCAACCTTTGCCTTCTTCACAGCATCTCCTTTCTTGGCTCATTTCTTCTTAAAGAATTTTTTCTTCTTTCCCTGAGGACCCTGGGATTCTACTGGCTTCTCTCTGGTAGAAACAGCAAGCATCTCTTCATGGCGAATGGCTATCTCCACCACCACATTACAAGGTTCTCATATATGAGTCGTGGTCATTCTAGCAAGCTCTGTTCTCAATCCTTGAATGAACCTCTCATTCCTTCTAATGTCAATGGCATATCTATATCGAGACAGCTCATCAAACTTAGCGACGTACTCGATTACTGACATATCTCCTTGGACTAAATCCATAAACTTCCTCATCAACGCCGACTTTGCAACCTCGGATAAAAACCTTTGCTCAAACCTCCTTCTGAAGTCAGCCCATGTCAATTCTTCCTTCTAAACTTCGGCGGTCACACTATTCCACTAGTGAAGTGTTACCCCTCACAACTGCATAGAGGCCAGCCACCTCTTTTGCTCATCATCTAAGCCTAGATATGTGAAATTCTCTCGTAGTGTAACAACCAATTCTCAACTTCAACAGCATCCTTCATTCCAACAAATGGCTTTCCACCTAGACTGATGTAGTCTCTTCTTAACCTAGCATAATTATATCCAACTGGAGCTACAGGGTTAGCTCCTCCACCATTACCAGCAACTCCAACTTGGAAAAGATTGGCTAACAACTGATATACCATCCCCGGATCTACTGGTGGATTTCCAGCATCCACATTGGCTTTAGCATTTGGGTTAGCATTAGCCGGTCGACCTGGGTTCCTTCTGGTATTAGGTCGAGCATTTTTGTTGGTTGTGGTGCTTCCCCCAGCTAGATTTTGTCTTCCGTTTCCTGCTTCCATATCTCCTTTCTTCTAAATCTGCATACGAGCCATAGTAAGATACAGAAGAACAGTCTAAGAGAGAAGGGAACAAGTACTTATATATATATATATATTTATTTATTTATATTTATATATCAAATACAAGTACGTTACTATAGCTTTAACCCAAACCCCAATTAAACCCCAATTATAATTCTGATTCATTGGAATTATGTTTCAAAGACTTTTAGGTTTATCTTTTCTTTTAAGTTTTCATAAATCTATGCTCTGATACCAACTTGTAACATCCCCTACTTGGAGGCCCAAAACTAATGGCTACTGATGCTGCAGTCATCCATAGTTAGTAATCCTCGGCGATCAAATATGGCGATGCTAGATAATTGATACATAGATCACAAGAATATGGAAGAAATTTAACAAATCAAAACACATTTCCACATTCCATTCAAAAAATTTCATGTTCATTACATAATCCCACAAACGTTGACCACGTTCAAAAAAATATAATTATTACACATACGCCAAGAGCGACATAAGAAGATGCCCCCTTGGTTGATCAGAGTATATAGTAAGGCAATAAAACAAGTCTGCCTTTACATCTAAAATACAAAGCGAAAAAATATAACTCTTAATAACTAGAATGTCTCCTCCACGTCTTCGGAAGCTTTATTCGTCTAAGAAGAGAACCCGGAAATCATAGACGTCAAACTACTCAAAATCAATTGAGTACCCAAGAGTTTATGGGGAAAGCAAAAACATCGAGTCAAACATAAAGCCTGGTATGAATAACAATCTAACATCTCAATCCATCCAGATATCAAGTGAGACTACGCCGCTTAGCGGAATGGGTTTTTCCCTCACTATTATCCTAAAACCACTATAAACCATATACTATGCTCCTACATCCACAATGGTTAAAACATAGCATTTCAAAATATTCTATGATGAATGCACACATATTAAATCATTCTGGATTTCCCATCCCTAGTTTACTTGATTACCCTGTCATATTTATAATTTCTATGGTCACTATTAACTTATTAGATTTCATGGGGTTACTAATAACCTTTTCATATTTCATGGACTCCCTGTCCTATTTCATAGTTTCCATAGGATCATTAAGAACCTATAGGCCCCTACCAATGACTTAGTTAATTTCATGGGTTCTCCCTGAACCTATTGGTGCTTTCAATAACTTCTTTCTCAACCTAGTTTTCATTGGTTGACAAAAACCTTTTGACAACTGTCAATAACTTAATCTGGATAAGTTTTTATGGGTTCACTACAAACCAATTGGCCCCTGCCAACTACTCTCCAAAGCATAGTTTTCGTGGGATCACTATGAACCAATTGGTTACTCCAATAACTTCCATATCATAGTTTTTATGAGTTTACTATGAACCTATATCCATGATAACTTCAAGGTATTGGCATCCTTTATTCTGGTCTCCCTGACTTCCTAGATGCAATTCTACTCATTCAGGTGTTTAATCAATTTATATTCACTACTGGGTTAACCTAGCTGGTTCTTCTACCCATTATCCCCAAAATATGGTTATGGGTCCTTTATCATGTGAGTATATTTCATTTAAAGAAGCAAATATAACAACTTAGCAATACCACTCTTGTGGGTTTAATATCCTTGAAATCATTTTCATATATAACATGGTTATCCCATTAACCTATAATTTTATCAAGCAAATATGTAACGACCCAGATTTTTCTGTCATTAATTTTGAATATTTAATGGTTCAAATATTGAACTGGAATTATAGATTGTTTTGAATATGGAAATTTGGGTTTTATTTATAGAATAAATTCAGGATTGAATATAGCAATTTATTTGATAATTTAAATTATTGAAGTTTAAAATTGAATATTGGTTAAAATAGTGAATCTGGAGTTTTAAGCTTGATAAAAATAATTTAAAGGCTTATAAAATTGATATTAATAATACTGAAGATAGTGCAACTTTTAAATTTTAATTTAAAAGTGATTTGTTCAGTTTTAAGAATATATCGTTTAAATCGACATTTAAAAATAGCCTTCCACGGCACAGCCTCGGAATTCGACGAAACCAGTTCCATTGGATCTGTAATGGTGTATTACTATCAGATTTCAAGTTTTGTAGTGTTTGGAATTAACGTTTGATCGTACGGGTTGTAAATGCGTTGAAATTTATATGGGAAACTTAATAAAATATTTGGGTCCAAAAAGCTTTCTTCTCCGTACGATCGAATTAGGACTCCAAACCTTTTCCTTTGCGTTCGGAATAGGCGTATAACATTATGAACGCCTGGCGGCACGCCTCGATAGAGGTCTGAGATTTTGAGTTGTGTAAATCGAGACGTTTTAAAATTCAAATAATATAAAATATTTATATTTACATTGATTGACTGCATTCATGTCAATGCTTTCTCATTCCTTTCAGAATAACACTGTAGCCTTTATCTTACATGCCAACATCAATTCTTGTCCCCTCCATTCTACTTTTAAATCACAGCCTCTTCCTCCTTTCTCAGACAAAAAAAATCAATCAATTGGAAAAAAAGAGCATGCGACCGGAATCCTGTATGCTCCTCCTCCTTCTGTTCAAAATCATATTCCCCTTTTTAATATTTCAAAATCGAAAATCATTCAGGGAAGTAAAAGAACGAATGAGAATTCGTTCGACTCAGCAGATCAATCTCCATTCAAAAGTATATATCGATCAAATCGTGGAATTGAATTGCGATTTGGGGAGAGGTGGACGGGGTGACTTGGGAGTTCGTCAGTGTGGCAAGGGGATTCGGGCGAAGTTGGTGGTTCACGCGAGTTGATGGCGACGATGGTTTCCATTCGAGGAGCGTTCGTGCGCACGTATGCACGAGAAGTGGCGATCGCGAGGCGACGTGGGTGAGGACGTAGTGGCTTACAAAGGCTGATGCAGTAAGTCGAGGTCGCGGTGGAATCTGATAGCCGTCGACGTTGACTAGGACGCATGCGTTCATCTCGTGGAGATTGGAGGTTGCGGCGTCGTATCAATCGAAGGCTAGAGGTGTTGAGGGGGATGTCTGGTGATGAGGTAATTAGGATGTTTTTTTTTAATCAGTAGATTAGTTGATATGATTAAATAAATTTCAATTAAATTATATTGACGTTCATTTATCCTATTAAATTATACGAGGCCAAAAAAAATCATTTAAACAAGTCAAGTTGGATCAAAGCAAGGAAACACTATACACCGGAATAAATTTGGAATTGGGAACGATTGGCAAATTCAGAAAGAATAAATCAAGTTGAGAAATTTTCTCACTCATTTGGAATTTCCGAACTTACTTTAAGTAATTAAAATTAAATATTGGCTACTTGATTGAATTTGGAAATTGTTATCTGTGAATTATATTATATATATATAGTAGTAGTGGAGTGATATTCCCGCATATTATAACAGATGAGAACCTATGCGTCCTGCATAATAGCGGATGACCCTATATACCAAGATATCCCCTTCGAAGTTGGATTGGTATTTTTATTTTTGTCTAACATCTGCGAATGTAAGAAAAACAGGTTGGAGGGACCCAATTGGATTCCTCAAATATATTAGTATTCTTCATATTTATATAAATGCTGGATTATTGTGTGTTGTAAAATTTTAAATGATATAATGGCATGGAAATTAATTGTGGAAATATTAAATACCATAGATATTATTTTAAATTTTAAGGAATTAAAAAGAGAATTTTAATATACAAATTTGTATAACGAAATTTGAATTATTTTAAAGAGGTTGGTTTAAATAAGAAAAGGTGAAATTTTGATCATATTAAATAATGCGGAAAAATATTTAAATGGAGAGTTTAAGATAAATTATATAAAGGGATTTTTAAAGACTGGATTTAAAAATAATATTCGAGAAAAAGGGTTCGAATCGATATTGAAAATAGATGGGAAAAAATAAATGAATTTTTGAAGGAATTGAATTCATAAAATGGAATTTTATAAATGAGATTATTTAGTGGAACTCAAAAAGAGTTATAAAAATTTATAAATGGAGTTATAAATAAAAGGGAAGTAATATTGAATGATAAATTTGAAATATAAATTTATGGAAAGAATTTATATTGGAATATGGAAATAGGGTGGGGAAAATAGTAGATACTATTTTTAAAATGAAGATGGTTAAGGAGACCGGAATGGAAGAATGTGATGAAAATCGAGAGGGGTCATAGACTGGTGGTTATCCAGACTTGAAAATAATTTTTTTTTAAATAAGTTAAGTTTAAAAAAAAAATTAAAATGGAAACTTTTATTTATTGAACCATGAAAATTTAAAGTTAGTTAGTATTGAATACTTCAGAAATGAATTTTTAAATACTTGATTTTATTTCAAATAGAATACTAACTTTTAAATCTGCTCTGGAAAGTGATAATTTATAAAATGTCACGGCTTAAAAACAAATTATTATTATTTTCTTTAAAATACTTATATATATATATATATAGAGTTTTGAAATGTTTTAAATTTATTTATAAACCTTCTCGGAAGCCGAGAAAGTGGGTTGTTCAGTGGATATGATTTATAAAAAAATTCTTAAATGGATTTGGGAAGAAAAGTAAGAAAATTTCCGAAGAGGTTAAATAAAAGTGAACTTTGAATAATGAAAATAGAATTCATAAAGAAGTGCAAAGGGAATTGAGTTGATAAGCAATTATAATTGAGTTTTTGAAATATTAAAGGAATTAATTAAGGAATTCCGAAATTTATAGAATTCATGTGAAACGAGTTGGCAAATTTACAAATAAAGTTATAAATGATTTTTTGAAAGAGAAATAGGAAATAAGAGGAATATTTTCCAAGTGACGAATATCAAATGAAGTAAAAAAAATATACTAAGTATTGGGAAGGGTTGGAAATATTCCGTGAAAATAAAAAGGATTTGAAAACTGTTTTCTAAAGTTGAGGAACTGAAAGTAATATCTTATAAAGATATTTTGAGATAAATTTTGGAAAAATTTATAATAAGGCCTGATGATTGTTTATGGATGTGTATTGATAGTTAAATAACCGACTATCAATTTTGGCCAATTTCGTTAATCGTTTCGAAGAGACCGGGATCAGATTTAATTATCTGAAAACCACTTCGATCCGGTTTGAACGTTACGAATGAATACCGTGAAGATGATGAAGACGATGATTCGGTTTGTCCAGACCCAGGACAACTTGTATGGACGAATGCTATCAGAACATCGTCATTGGAAGACGATGAACATTCTAAGTGAATGTGTTCTTTAAAAGGTAACGCTTAGCCTCGAGCCTCATCAACCGAGGAATGACTAAAACAAGGGAGATGCAGCAAGGCTAAGTGGGTAGCACCTAAGTAGGGTAAGGTTATCCCTATCTAGATTCCCTTTTATTTCGGTCTGCGTGGTGCGGTTGCTGATCCCAACCGCGGGGTAATCTTACTTGGACTATCCAGTTTAAGGGGTAATCCGGTCTTGTGTAGCAAGGGATCCCGGAGTGGTCCTCGGTACATTGTTCTAGAGGTGTATTGTGACGGGCGGTACCCCAGTAGCCCAGTCATTCGATGGAATCCATTCTCCAATAAGCGCCATAAGGTTTTGATTGTCCCCAACTATGCTGGAACGTGAGATGCAAGCATTTCAGCTATATTCTATTTACTTTCTATAGACACTATTATATTATCAAACGGATTTGATAAAAATGTTTTTGGTTATCGTAAGGTAAAAACCCATTGTGTTTATTTGTGACGTGGTCTTACGAGATACCATTGTTTTCAAAGGATTTTGGAAAAGTTAATAAATTCAAATTGAGTATGTTTTCTCACGCTGTTTTTCCAGACTGACTCGGGTGTTATTTTATTTATAATGCTCGGGTCAGACCGAGTATTACAGATTCAGGATATGATTCTATGGAGCTCAGGAGACGAGCTGGATGACGAGGCGTATTTTCCATAGATTTGTATTTCCGCTGTGTAAGGACAAATTATTGAACTGTCCAGATTTGATGTAATGATTGTGTACTCTGATGATTGTAAGTATTAGACAGTTACAGATTCTTGTATTTAAAATTTGTTATTATATATTATACTTCGTTCCGCTGCGATTGTGAGATTCTATGTTATTTTGTTCCTTTCTTCTACCTTTTTCTTCTTCACTCTTAATGAACTGATATTTTTGGCACTTGATTGCTTGGCATTTTATACAGTAGACATATTGATGTCGATTTTCGAGGTCAAAAATCTACCATTCGTTACAAAATACTTCTTCAAATTTGCATACTTGAAATCTTTTAAAAACTCCTTTATTTAGCTATGGGTTGTTCCTTTAAAAATGAGTTGGGGTTACAAAGCCTTTCAAAACCTTTGAAACCATGCTTTCGACCTCATTGAATGACCTCCATCGGAAGCTTAGTAATTTATCTTCAAAACATTACGCTCCTACCTTCCGAACACTTTAAATCTTTCCTTTCGAAACCTTTCGAATGTATTAAAGTATTAACATTTAATTTTAGAAGCATAGATTCGAAACCAATTAAAAGTTCTACTTTCGAAAACATGGAGAGTACCCCTTTCAAAAACATTGAAAGACCCTCTTTTGAAACCATTTGAAGTATCCCTTCCAAAACCATTGGGTTTTTATTTAAAATATCATTTGGGTCAAAGTGAACATAAATGAAAGTACCCCTTTCAAACCCTTTCTTTTATCATATAAAGTATTTGGGTTAAAAATATAATGGTGTCGAAACCATCCTTTCGAAAGCTTATACTATATAAGTAAAAACGTTTAAAGGTTGGCTTCGAAACCCCTTTCGAAACCATACCTTCGAAACCATTAACCCTCTTTCGAAAGTTATGGGAAGTGGCTAACATTTTAAAAACAAAGATTACTTTTCGAAAACATTGATATTTTCAATACCTTCGAAAGGTACCACGTTACAGAAGGGTTTCGACTTGGTTGAAACTACCCCTTTCAAAAGCATTAATTTGAAAACTAAGTAACTCCTTCGGAAGTTACTACTTTAAAATGGTGGCAGCTCTCCTTTGAAAGCTTGTTTTAAAATACCCTTTCGCAAGCATTGGTTTCGACTCCTTCAAAACCTCTTTGTAAACAGGCAAGCGCTCTTCTTTAGAAAACAAAACAAAGGTATCGAACCCTTCGAAAGCTATGTTTTGACACCCTACCTTCCACCTTTCTCCAATCCACTGCGTACCAACTAAGTTATACCATGTGTATTGGTTTCGGCTTCATTGGTTTCGACCTGCTAGGTTTTGACCTGATTGTTAGCGGAAGGTCTGAGTCGAAAGGGGCCTTCCGAAAGTGGCGGAACCTACTTTGAAAAGCTGTTTTTACCAAATAAAGTAATCTTTTTGTAACTAACTTGCCCACATGTAAACACTTGATTAGTTACCCTAAACTTTCAAATTATTTTACAAATAATTGCCGCATTTTCTCAGATCTAAAACCTGCATAACATTAACAAATATGGCCTTTCCATTTAACATCAATTAAATCATTTAGGTCATCCTTTCAAAATAATTTAATTTCCATAATAAATCACTTAGAAAAATCCCCAAAAATCATAGAAATTCACTTTTATTATGTTATCTAACATATATAAATTTCAGACCCAAATTCGTCATATAACAACTAGAACAAAAATTTTAAACCCGATAATACATGTTTTCCTTTAAAAATTCGTAACTAATTCTCCAAGGCTTGGAAAATTTTAAATATTGAAACCCAACTCCAAAATCATGTTTCTCATAACATATAATTTTTCCACGGCATTATAAAATCATGTCATATGGATTTACCCTTAAAACAGTGTTTATCAAATGCAAACAACCTTGTTTGACTCTATCATTCTTTTAAAATCAAGCCTATCATCAAAAATCATCATATTAGATCTAATCTTAAATCTGAAAATCAATGATCATATAAAAACCAAAATAGAGATGCTGTGATTATTATTCATCTTAGATTGGATAAGGAAATTGGAGATTGATTTGAGATTAATTCTTCTAGCTTGAATCCTAAATTTAAATTTGAATTTCTCCTCTTTTCTTCCTCCTAATGGCCGACTTGGTTTTCGCTTTCTTTCATTTGTTTTAGTTGTGGTAAAAATGAACGTGAATGGAATGCTAACGTAAGTACAAGGGAGAGGTGATATGGGGCGGCAATTTACTCTAATGCCCTTATGTCCATTTAGTTAACACTTAACCTTTTATAACCCAATCATTTTAATAAGCATGGCCACTAAATTTATTCGCCAATCTCAATATCCTTATAACTCTACATTATTATATTTAATTTATCTAATTAAATCTAGGGGTGTTACAAAATCCTTTATTAATTATTAAATAATCATTTAAACCTTAATTAATATTTTAATATTAATTAATCTCAATTAAATAATCTTTAATTAAGTCTTAAATAATAAATTAAACCTTTAATAAATAATTTATAAATTAAAACCTTAATTAATTTAAAATTAAACACATGGTTAATAATTAATTAACAATTAGCCCTATATTTAATTAGAAACTAATTAAAAGTAAATCATATACTTAACTTATAATTAATAAAAAATTATTCGTACTTATTGATTAACTAAAATTAAGCTTATCATTTAAAAGTCAATTAATTAGTAACTAATCTTCACTTAATTAAAGTTGATAAACCTTATTAACACTTAATTAATTAATAATAATTAAAGCTTAGTTAATTAATTATTAATTATCAAATCCTTAATTAACTTTTAAAACATTATTATTAGGCTTATAAAACATTCACAAAACAATTTTTAGTATGAACCTTAAATTTGAAAAATTCGGATTTTTAAAGCAAAATTGCATCCATAGTGACTATTGCTGTGGACACCATAACTTGAAAATGTTTTGACTTTCCTCAATGAAACCTCAACACTTAAGTACTTACCAACTTATCATAAGCGTAGGAAAAATAGTTTGCATAAGAAAACAGAGTTGAAAACTTTGAAATTACTTTCAATTTCCTTTAAACTAAACACTAGTTTTTCCCACAAAGAAATCCAATCGTCAATACCATGTCAAAGTGTCCACTTCCTTAGCATGACATCACATACACATGCCTAAACATCCATAAACATATCCCCATCATAGCAAAACCCAAAGAATCACATCTTTATAATGAAACACAATGCTTTAGCTTTCGATTCACAAGTCAATATCTAAACCGCAACTAGCAACATATACATATGTTCAAACCATATAATATTCGAACCAAATAACTAACATATTTTACCATTGTAACGACCCAGAATTTTTGATAATTAAAATTCGAATATTTAATTGATTTTAAATATTAATAAGTGGAATTAATAAGTCGGATAATTTAAAATTCGAATATTGAGTGTAATTGGATAGTTAAATCAATAATTTAATAGTGAAATTCCAGAAATAATTTAAATCTGGATTAAATATGATTGAAATTGATTTGGAAAATTTTATTAAATCATACTAGAGTTATAGAAAGGTTATAGGACTTTTAAAATTGAATTTGGAGTTAATCTGTGAGAATGGAATATTTTAATATTTAATTATCGACTGAAAATTAGCCATTTTTCGAACAGTCTCAGAATTGAACGAAACTAGTTCCATTGGATCCGTAATAGTTAGTTATTATCGGATTTCAATTTTCGTATCCATCGGAGTTGTCGTTTGACCGTGGCAGCTCGAAACGCGTCGAAATTATTTTAATTTTTATTCGACGAGTTAAAATAGTCATTTTTCGAACCGTCTCGGATTTCGAAGAAACCAGTTTCATCGGATTCGTAATGTGATATTATTGTAAGATTTCAAATTTCGTAATTTTTGGATTTACCATTTGTCCGGTACGAATCAGAACGCCTCGAAATCGATTTAAATCGGTTTAATTTAAATAGATCGTTTATTGCCATATCTCACACAGACAACCGAATTAGCTTCCGAAACCTGTTCCATTGTGTCCGGAACGCGGGGTAAACCCTAGAAACGATAGTGACCGTGCGTAAATCGGAGTTTGGAAATCCCGGATGAATAGTGTCGTTCAAACTTCTATAAATAGGCCCATTTTATCACAAATAAAAAAAAAAGAAAAGTTACCCTAACCCTAAAACGTTCAGCCGCCACCATTTAAAACCAAGGGCCGAAAATTGTTCATCTTCTCCCCTTAATCCCTCATGATCCATCAACAATTAAGGGAAACTCCCAACTACAAAGATGAAGATCACAACGAGAGCTTCGATCTCGTACGGGTATGATCGAATATAGGCGAGCGAATTAATGGGAATAGGCGTTCAAAGGCAACGACTTTGGTCACGTTTCTCGAGATGAAGGGGGGGTCGAGCTGCGTGCTGTTTTGGCCGTGGGGGGAGTTCACGAAGGGGGTTGGAATGGCGGTCCCTGATCGTCTCCGTTTCGCTCGAAATGGTCGCGTGCATTAGGGTTAGTGAAGGCGGCAATGGGTTCGTTTTACTGGGAGCTTCCGAACGGGAAGGAGAAGCTAAAACAGGCGGTCTTGATTTCGTGACTTGGAACGAACGGTCCAGATTTCTAGGGTTTGAAAATAATAAAAGAAATATGTAAATTGATTTATATTAAATTGTTTAAACTTTGAAATATCATATCTGCTTGATACGAGGTCGGAATTCGACGAGGTTTTTTGCATTGGAACCGTTTCGATGAGCTCTACGCAATGCAACTGATTTGGAGTCGTTTGGAGCTAGTGGAAATTTCGGGTAAAATTAAACGTCCGTTTAATTTTATTCGAAATAAATCGCTATAAATTGCTATCGGAAAATCAAGGTGAGATCTTCTCACTCAAATGAAAGTGGATTTTCTTTTACAGTTATTGATTTGACTGATATGATTGCTATTGGATGTGATATTAGATATGATAGGATATATCTATATATATAGCAATATATACATATTGGCATATGTATATATTGGATTGATGATTTCCCGCCTCGTATAGCGGATGAGACCCTATTGCGCCGTTAGTAAGCGGATTTTTATAAAAACCCATATACCACGATAATTCCGTACTGGAGCGGAATTGGTATTGTGCTAACATCTGTGGATGCAGGGAAACAGGTTGGAGGGATCCAACTGGATTCCTCACCGTATTGATTATTTACAGATATTGTGATATATTCTGCTATCATATGATGATATATGATATTTGAATGTTGTGATTGACTGATTGGTGTTGTTGCATCATCGGGTTCAGTTTTGAAATGTAAAAATAACGACTGTTATTTTAAAAGGGTTTTTAAAGTGATTTTTGAAAATATACGTTTTATGGAATTTTTGAATCGATTTATAAACGTAAAATTTTAAAGTTATAAAAGTTATAATTTTTAGTGAAATATAACCGAAGTGTCGTTTTTGAAATAAAAGTCGATTTATTTATAAAATGGTTTAAGTTGGGATTTTTGAATAACTATAAACGATCTGTATAGAAAGATTTATAAAATTGATATTTTATAAATCAAAATATTGGACTTATAAAACGAATTTTATAAGTGTTAAAAAGAAATATAAATGGATTTCATAAGTGAATGAAATTAATAGATTTATATCGTGAAGTTAAAAATGAATGAAGTTGTAGAATAAAGGATTTATAAGTAATTTACTTATAACTTGGATTTTTGCCTTTAAATGGAATATTGATCGAATTTGTTCATAAATGATTCTTTTAAAAGTTGAAATCGTTATAAAGTACAAATGCGATTTATAAACATTGTTTATAAATCCGAAATCACTTATTTTTATAAGTGAATTATAGAAGTTAATAAAATGAGATTTATAAACCGGAGTTGTTATAGAAAATAGAAAATGGAATTTATGAACGTTGTTTAAATAAATTCGAAAATCAATCAAATTTGATGAATTGAATATAGAAGGTTATTAAGGGAATTTTTTCCACGATTTTGGATAGTGGATAATTCTCGGAATAAATGTGTAAAAAAGATTGGAATTTGGTTATTGAAGTATATTCACGATTTTGGACAGTGAATATATTATTAAATAAAATGGATATGTTTTGGGAAAGCGATATTATAAAATGAAGTAATTGTTTTAAAAGATGTTTTAGAACGTGTGAATTATCGATAGAGATATAACACATTAAGTAGCTCATTAGAGATAGAGTGAAGTAAACTCTAGAATGAGTAATTCTCAGATATCTGTCCGTATGCCTCAGTAAATTCTCTTACTATCCACTGATAGTGAGTATGAGTGCAAGAAGAGGATGAGATAGGGGACAGGAGAATACGACTATAAATGGTCAATACCCTGTAACAATAGTGGAAACAAATTTTCTCTATCAGTCTCTTTGTTCGTCATCTTTTCTCAATTCTTTGATAATTTCTGGTAGATCCAGAAAGAAGATTCGATATATTAATATGGGACATAAACTCCGGATAGACCAAAATTGTTGTTTGGATGTATTGGTTGCTTTGATTGCTATGGTTGATAGATATGTTTTAGTTTCTAAACTGAAAGTTTTTGAAATGGTATCCATACACTTATCTATTCTTTGGGTCCGGATATATTCTACGAATGGTTAGTTATCCCTTCGAACTGACCGATGCCACTCCATATTTCGTAGATCTAGATAACCCGAGTATCTTCTGAAGTGTTAAGACAGATTCGTTCTTGTATCTGTTATTGATGTTCTGATTTGATAAGCCAAATGCAGAATCAATGTTCAGTTTGATCTGATGAAACATTCTTCATCTGTCTTTGTTTTCGTGGCTGTGAATTTCGAGGACGAAATTCTTTTAAGGGGGGAAGTTTGTAACGACCCCGAAATTTAAATTTATTTAAATTAATAATTAAATGGTTTTTTGAATTAAATTGAGTAATTAAATAAATTTTTGGATAAAAATTTGTAAATTTAATTTAATTAGAAGATTGGAGCGAGTTTCCCCGATTCAAATATGAGTGAATTTGAAAATAATAAATATATTGATATATTTGACTTGAGTTTAAATTATAAATAAATGATTGATAATAATAATTTAATATTAAAAATGATGGTAATTTGAAGTTAAATAATATTAATGAAAATAAAATAATTAAAACAAGCATTGTTAGTCAACAAACAAAAATAGAATAATATCTTTAGCCTCCACAACAAATCTTCTCAGCCGAAGTCAACAAAACAAATGAGGTAAGTGTGAACTGGAAAACAGGTAAAGAAAGATGCATGCAAGTAAAAAAGTATGCAAATAAACAAAGTACAAAACAAATAAAAGCAAGATCCTAAGTACACAATATAATACTTACCAGCCGAGATCTTGTTTAGCAAACCAAAGAAAAAAAAATGAATTTGTACATGTTAATTAATGCTAGCACCCAAAATGTTCTCTTCAGCCACCAAGAAGAAAAATATCACTGCAAAAGGATTTGTACAAACAAATAATAACCCTGCACACTTCTTTGTTATATTTACTTCATCTCAGTTCGAGTAGCATCTGAAGTGAATATCAACTAAAACTTAAACAAACAAAAACTTCAATCTTATAACAAATCAAACCAGAAAAGATTCTAGCAAGAATTCAAAGGCTGCTTCGAACTTAAAGCAGATCATCATCAACAAATAGGATGAAATCAAACCGTTTTAACTTGAGGCAACTCAAACTTCAACAACCAGGACTCACTGTCTCTGTCCATTTCCAGAAATCAAGGTGAGCAAACTTGACCTGAATTTATACTTATGCCTTGATCTTGTGATTGATCTTTAAGGTAAAATAGTGGATGTTGTTCTGCATGTATGAATATATGTATGTGTGTATCTGAGCATGCTTGTATATGAAAAAGGGAGACAGAGAAAAGAAAACAACATATCTCTGTTTCAATAACATGTTGACAAAGAACGAAAAAAATCATCATATCTCAAAATTGTAAAAAGAATTAAGCACGGATCTCTAAATGAAAAATTATCATGACAGAGTAATACAAATTTTAGGAATAGTTTCAAATGTTTTTATGGAATGAATATTTAAAATTTGAAAATTACAGTGATAAACAAATTTTTATCAAAAATCCAAGTATCAAGATTTTAAATTGCAGTTATATGTTTGGATTCACACATGAATATTATGAATTTTGATAACCAATTTGAGATTTTTAAGTCTATATACACTGAGATATTTCAAATTGAACGGAAAGTGCATTTTTGTGGTTTGCCGTTGATCGACGACAAATGAGATGTCGCGTTTGATGATGAAGGAGGCTGGGGTATGGAGGATCACGAGAAAAATATTGGTTGATTTTTCTATTGACTGTGATGATCGGAATTGGTTGAAGTAGGGTTAACAACCCATTTTGGTCGGAGTTGCAAATTGGTCGATTTCGACGTCGAGAGGGGGCTGGAAGCGATCGGACCAAGGGGAGATTGTTCGTGGGTCATCGACGATGACGTGGTAGGAATTTCACGACCTCCGGTGATCTAGGATGGCGTCGGCAAGGAATTTTCTTGCATTGGGTGGTTCCAGGTTCGACAGGGGATTCTCGATTTCGATCGGGACTGTGTACTGACGACGTGGCGATTGAGTTGGGTTGCTCCATCGAAGCATGATGGGCCGGAGGGTTCATCGAAGATCGGAGGAGCTTCGACGAATGGTGCACGAGCACCGTGCACGGCTATGGTGGTGTCCAGATGATTGTGAAATTGGGGAAGATAAGGGATGCGTGGGTTGTACTCGAGCAGCTTGATATTTGACTCGAAGTTTATTTGAGTTGGGCTCGGGAAAATCATGAAGAAGCAGGGGTATACGTGTGGAAGGAGGAAGATTTGCTCGGGGAAATGACGAGAAGAACGCGCGTGTGACTGGAGTGAAAGACTGGGAGAAGAAAGGAGGATAGCTCAGGTTACTTTGAATATGGGTTTGGGCCAAAATGAAATTGAACTTTTACTGTCAACAGATTTTAGAAAAAAATTAATGTCAACTATATTGAATTTAAAAGTTTATTTTAAATAAACTAAGTGGATACTTACTAATCTAATTAATACTTTAAATAATTTAATTTAAGAATTTAAGTTAATTTACATTAAACTTTTATAATCATAACAAATTGATTTCCAAATTATAAAGAAGGTTTTCAAATGTTGATTAAGATTTAATTAACTAATTTATACTTAAGAATGAATTAATTTAAATTAAAGGTTTAAATCATTAATTAAAGTAAATAATTTGAGAAGAATTTATTTATTAAAGGTTAATAAATAAATGAAAGTGATTAAGAAATTGAATTAATAAGGATTAATCACTAATTGAAATTAATGTTAGATATTTTGATTTATTTAAAGTTAATTAATTATGTAACTGATTTAAAAGGTTGATTTAATTGATATGATAAATCAAGAATAATTTAATTAATTAAGGTGATTGATAAATTCATTTATATCAAATGATTTGTAATAAATTAATCGGAATTTGATAATTAATTCATAAGTAATTTATTTACTTGGAAATAAATTGAATTAATCAGGATTAAACGATTAATTGATTCTGCTTATAAATAACTATTGAATACTTGACTTCACTTATGAATGATGATATTATATGAGATGCCTTGAATTGATTGTCCTATCTGCTTTGTGATGCTTTGTGATACATCCTGATTTATGTTGTGATCTGTAATTTACTTATCTGTGATATTTATATATCTGTGATATTTATATATCTGTGATCTGTGAATGAAGATGAGCGATATAGTTTATATCGTTTATCGACTATGTTTCTGTATTCTGATATATGATGATTGTATGATGTTGCACTATTGTGTTGAACCCCTGGACTACACTTTTACACACACAAATATGGATTTCACGTGGAAATCGGTTAAGTCACGCGTATGCCATCCCCCGATCGTAACCGTAATGTTAGGTTATTTCTCGGGTCGTCTATTCCAGGGACGTACCCATCGTGGATAGGAAGTTCCTTAGCCTGACCATTTGTTGGAAATCCAAAATCCACTACGAACTTTGTACGGTATTAGTTATAGAACCTGCCATTTACGTACGGTGGTCACCACTGTTTAGATGGTAGCTATAGTAGGCATACGATACTGGTCGTATGTTGGCTAAGATTAATATTATACTTTCGAAATGTTTCTACACTATGCACTAATAATAATATCAAAAAGAATTTGATTTTTGCGTAGTAAGCATCTTTGACTATCATAAGAAGAAATCTCCTCCAATTCTGCGTTTGCATTGTGTGTGTGGTGGGAGGTCTTATGGTAGTCTCATTTTCCAAAAAGCATTGCGAATTTGTTTTATTTTCTTTGTGAAAGAATAACTGTTTTACGATCTCACACCAGTCACCATGACTGACTCGGAGTTTATTGTTTCCCTTCTAAACTCTGGGTGCCCACCAATTTCCACACGGGCAGCCTAGAGTTATATTATCAGGATATTCTGGATATTCTGGAGCTTTGGAAGAAAGCTGGATGGCGAGACGTAGTATTTGTATTTGATGTATTTATTCCGCTGTGTATTCTGTATGAGGACAAGTTTATATAACTGTCCATTGTTGTATATGACTCTGATTGATGTATGTATAAACTGATATAGCTCTTTGTTTTAAAAGACTAGTGTTTATTTATTATATATTGTTCCGCTGCGATGTGTAAGATTCTGATATTGTTTTTCTGTTCTGATGTTGTTCTGTTTTTCTTCTTCTCTTTTTCTTCTATCTTTTCTTCTATTTCTTCTTTCTAAAACCCTCACTACTGGAGTTTCCGGCACTCGATTGCTCGGCAGTCGATAAAGTGAGTATCGATGTCGAATTTTCGAAAGTCGAAAATTTCGGTACGTGACAAAGTGGTATCAGATATCTGTCCGTATTTAATTGATTTTAAATATTAATATATGGAATTTAGAAGTCGAATGATTTATTTTTCGAATATTGGGTTTTATTTGATAATTAAATCGATAAATTAAATAGTGAAATTCCAGAGATAATTGAAAAACGAGTTTAAAATGATTGAAAATGATTTGGAAAATTTTATTTAATCATACTGGAGTTATAGAAAGGTTATAGAACTTTTAAAATTGAATTGGAGTTAAATTGTGAAAATTGAATATTTTTAATATTTAATTATCGACTGTAAAAATAGCCAATTTTCGAATAGTCTCAGAATTTAACGAGACCAGTTCCATTGGATCCGTAATAGTTAGTTATTATCGGATTTCAATTTTCGTATCAATCGGAGTTGTCGTTTGACCGTGACAGTTCGAAACGCATCGATATCTTTTTAATTTTAAATCGTCGAGTTAAAATAGTCATTTTTCAAACGATCTCGGATTTCGACGAAACCAGTTTCATCGGATCCGTAATGTGATATTATTGTAAGATTTCAAATTTCGTAATTTTTGGATTTACCATTTGTCCGGGGCAAGCCAAAACGCCTCGAAATCGATTTAAATCGGTTTAAATTAAATTGATCGTTTATTGTCATATCTCACACATACGATCGAATTAGCTTCCGAAACCTGTTCCATTGTGTCCGGAACGCGGGGTAAACCCCAGAAACGCCAGTCACCGCGCGAGATTTGGAGTTCGAAAAATTGAGTGAATAGTGATTTTCGGTAGATTTTCTATAAAAGGACTTGATCTCTTCACTTTGCAAAACCCTAGGTCAGAAGGTGATAGCCGCCACCTCCACTCATCAATGGCCGAAAAACACTAAACTTCTTCCTCGTTTTTCTTGCAATCCACTAATTTATTCGCAAAACTTTCTAAACGAAAGTTGTAGAGCACAGTACGAACTAGATATCCAACGGTGGAAATAGTTTAACTCGAAGTGGATCGATGGCAATTGGGGCTGGAACAGTGGCAGTTCGTGCTCTTTTTGCACGTGATAAGGGAGACCGAGCTCCTTGATACTCGAGCCGAAGATGGAGCTCGTGAAGCTCGTTCGAATGGCACTCGTTGATCAATCTCTGGCGAAGCGTGGTGGTCGCGTGCATTAGGGCTTAGAGGCGGCTGATGGGTGTATCTCGCGTGCACGCGTGACCTGGAAGAAGGAGAACAGAAGATAACGCGCACGGCCAGTTTTGCCTAAATCGAAATCAATGGCTGAGATGCTATCTAGGTTATAAATTTAAAAAGAAAATGTAAATTAGTTTATTTTAAATTCGTTCAAAGTTTAAAATGTTGTAACTCTTTGCTGCGAGGTCGGAAAATTACGAAACAAGCGGCGTTGGCTTCGTTTTGACGAATACTACACGATGCAGTTGGTTTGGAGTCGTTTGGAGTCAGTGAAAATTTTGGTTGAAATTAAACGCCTGTTTAATTTCAATCGGAATAAATCGCTATTGCAGCGAATAAAATCACGGTGAGATCTTCTCACTCAAATTGAACGTGGAATTTTTACAGTTATTTATTGATTGACTGTTTGGATTTGGTATTAGATATAGTAGGATATATATCTATATATAGCAATATATATATATTGGCATATGTATATATTGGATTGATTGATTTCCCGCCTCGTATAGCGGATGAGACCCTATTGCGCCGTTAGTAAGCGGATTTTTATAAAACCCATATACCGCGATAATTCCGTACTGGAGCGGAATTGGTATTGTGCTAACATCTTTGGATGCAGTGAAACAGGTTGGAGGGATCCAACTGGATTCCTCACCAGTAGTTATTTATTTACAGATATTGTGATATATTCTGTTATCATATTGATATATGATATTGACTGTTGTGATGGACTGATTGGTGTTGTTGCATCATCGGATTCAGTTTTGAAATGTAAAAATAACGACTTTTACTTTAAAAGGGTTTTTAAAGTGATTTTTGAGAATATACGTTTTATGGAATTTTTGAATCGATTTATAAACGTAAAATTTTAAAGTTATAAAAGTTAAAATTTTTAGTGAAATATAACCGAAGTGTCGTTTTTGAAACAAAAGTTGATTTATTTATAAAATGGTTTAAATAGAGATTTTTGAATTTATTATGAAAGCTCTATATATAAGATTTATAAAATTTGATTTTTATAAATCAAAGTGATGAAATTATAAAGGAGTTTTAAAGACATTTTAAATGATGTTAAAATGGGTTTTATAAAGGACAGAATAAATGATTTGTGAAGTCCTAAAAGAACGATTTTTGTAAATAAACGAATTACAAGTGTTTAACTTATAGAATGGACTTTTGGTAGAAAACTGAGTTATAAATTGAATTGGATAATAAAAGGAATTTATAAGTTGAAGTAGTTATAAAATATAAAATTGTGATTTATAAACGTTGTTTATAAATCTGAAATCACTTATTTTGATAAGTGAATTGTAGAAGTTAATTAAAGGAATTATATCCACGATTTTGGACAGTGGATAAACTTTTAAATAAAATGTGTAGAAAATAGTGAAATGTAATTAGTGAAGTATATTCATGATTTTGGACAGTGAATATATTGTTAAGTAAAATGGATATGGTTTTGGGAAAGTGATATTTGAAATGAAGTTAATTGTTTTAAAAGATGTTTTAAAACGTGTGAACTATCGAAATCATAGATTTCAACATTTATTGTTGAAATAGACGTTTTCGAGAAATATAAGGAAATGGTGGACTATAACACTGTTGTTATAGTAAATGATTTCCGAAAGGAAATGTTTTTAATGTAGTATTGGGATTTATATATCTATCTAAATACGAATCCCTATACTAGTGATTTTGAGTCGTCGTAACGATGTTTTACGTAACATTCGTTTTGACTCAAATAAATGTTGTTATAGTAAATGATTTCCTTAAAGAATGAAATATATACTTAATTTGATTTTAAGTATATCGAATATTTTCCAAGTGTTGAAAATAAATGACTTGTGAAATTCTTATTATTAATAAGAATGGAAATGCTTTTCCAAAATGAAATGAAACGTTTGAGAATTTATCTTCTTAAAGATAAATCGAAAATGAATATTTGAAAACGATTGAAAATCGAATATTAGTAGATATTCGAAAAATGTAAATTCAATATGGAATTTATAAAGGAAATGGGAACTGTTTAGAAAAATAAATGTTGATTTATTTTTAAAGTGTGGAAATTATATATCTAGTAAAGATATTTTTGAAGATGAAATAATTTGGAAAATTATTTGGAATCTGATGATGTTGCGCATCTTTATTGATAGTTAAATAACCGACTATCAATAATTACCTTGAATAGGTATTTGTTGTGAATTGGATGAATTTGAATGCCACACTTATTTTTAAATAAGCGCTCACTATTCGGGTTAGCCGGGAAAGGACCATGGGGTCGTATAACCCATTCCGAATATGTGATACGTCGTTATGAATTGCATTCGAAGACCGGTGTTGAAGACCGGATATTTTTGAAAACGGAAGGATTACCGTCGAGTTACTCTACATCGGCTGATCTCCGATTTAGAGGTTTTATCACCCTTAGTGACGGGAAGTCCTGGCGTGATTGAAATTATCCGGATATGCAAGGGCTTCGTGAGAAGTGCCTTCGGTTCTGTTCGATCCCGGAACAGACTTGTATGGATGTGTGTCTGACGTTACACTTTGAGATGTAAAGCTGATTTCTTTCAAATACATTTATGTTGGTGGCGGAGAATTTATTCTCTTAGCTTAACACCCTTCTCTGAGACGTACGAGCTCAGAGGTTATGTAGTTGAAATTTATCAGCGATATATTCCCAATTTGGTAACGTGGCATACTGAGTGTTGCTGTGAAATGATCAGTGTTTGATCATTTGTGATATGATCATTTGTTTGATCTTATATCTTTGTGATCATAGGTTGATCATTTTTGTTTGACCCGAAGCAGGGCTTTTTGAGAAAGCGTAGCTTTGTGGACGAGACTTCGTCGAGCCTCACACCCCGGAAATGGTCGAAACAGGAAGGATGCGGCAAGGTTCTAGGGAGTAGCGCCCCTTAGTGTATGTCATTCCTTCTGGATAGAGGTGGTATCATGGTATGGAGCCCAGATACTTAACCTATTTGGTTGCTGCATTATTATCTATGTGGTTTGTTGGAAATCGGGGATCCTCGGGAAGATCGGTTATGATCGGGGGATGACATACGCGTGTCAGTAGTTACCTACTTTTGCAGAGGTAACCCGGCCTTGTGTTGGCAGAGATCTAACCGTAATGTTAGGTTATTTCTCGGGTCGTCTATTCCAGGGACGTACCCATCGTGGATAGGAAGTTCCTTAGCCTGACCATTTGTTGGAAATCCAAAGAAACAATACGAGCCTTGTACGGTTTTAGTTGTAGAACCTGCCATTTAATATGGTAGCTATAGCAAGCATACTATAATGGTACCTATGCTGGCTAAGATTTATATTCTACTTTCGAAATGTTTTCTACACTATGCACTAATAATAATATCAAAAAAGAATTTGATTTTTGCGTAGTAAGCATCTTTGACTATCATAAGAAGAAATCTCCTCCAAGTCTGCGTTTGCATTGTGTGTGTGGTGGGAGGTCTTATGGTTGTTTCATTTTCCAAAAGCATTGCGAATTGACTTTAAAATTCTCTACTGTTTATTTTTAAAGATGAATAACTGTTTTACGATCTCACACCAGTCACCATGACTGACTCGGAGTTTATTGTTCCCTTCTAAACTCTGGGTGCCCACCAATTTCCACACGGGCAGCCTAGAGTTATATTATCAGGATATTCTGGATATTCTGGAGCTTTGGAAGCAAGCTGGATGACGAGACGTAGTATTTGTATATGATAGTATTTATTCCGCTGTGTATTCTGTATGAGGACAAGTTTATATAACTGTCCATTGTTGTTTATTGACTCTGATGATATGATGTGATGTAATGTAATAACAGATATAATTCTTTTGTTTTTAAATGATATTCATTTATCTATTATATATTGTTCCGCTGCGATATGTGAGATTCTGATATTGTTTCTGTTTCTGTTTCTGCTCTTGTTCTGTTGTTGTTCTTCTTTCTTTTTCTTCTATCTTCTTCTTCTACTTTCTTTCTTCTTTCTTAAAACCATAACTTTTCGGGTTTCCGGCATTCGATGGCTCAGCGGTCGATAAAGTGAGTATCGATGTTGAATTTTCGAAAGTCGAAAATTTTCGGGACGTTACATCATAGATTTCAACATTTATTGTTGAAATAGACGTTTTCGAAAAATAAGGAAATGGTGGACTATAACACTGTTGTTATAGTAAATGATTTCCGAAAGGAAATGTTTTGTGTAGTATTGGGATTCATATATCTATCTAAATTCCGAATCCCTATACTAGTGATTTTGAGTCGTCGTAACGATGTTTTACGTAACATTCGTTTTGACTCAAATGAAATGTGTTAAAAGAATGGTTTCCTTAAAGAATGAATATATACTTAATTTTGATTTAAGTATATCGAATATTTTCAAATGTTGAAAATAAAAGATTTGTGAAACACTTATTATTAAATAAGTATGGAATTGCTTTTCCAAAATGAAATGAAACGTTTTGAGATTTTATCTTCTTAAAGATAAATCGAGATTGAATATTGAAAACGATTTGAAAATCGTATATCTGTAGATATTTTGAAAATATAAATTCACTATGGAATTTATAAAAGAAAGGGAAGTTGTTTAAAAATAAACGTTGATTTATTTTTGAAGTGTGGAAATAATATATCTAATAAAGATATTTTTGAAAATAAAATAATTTGGGAAAATTATTTGGAATCTAATGATGTCGCGCATCTTTATTGATAGTTAAATAACCGACTATCAATAATTACCTTTAGATAGGTATTTGTTGTGAATTAGATGAAATTGAATGCCACACTTATTTTTAAATAATCGCTCACTATTCGGGTTAGCCGGGAAAGGACCATGGGGTCGTATAACCCATTCCGAATATGTGATACGTCGTTATGAATTGCATTCGAAGACCGGTGTTGAAGACCGGATATTTTTGAAAACGGAAGGATTACCGTCGAGTTACTCTACATCGGCTGATCTCCGATTTAGAGGTTTTATCACCCTTAGTGACGGGAAGTCCGGACGTGATTAGAAATTTATCCGGATGTGCAAGGGCTTCGTGAGAAGTGCCTTCGGTTCTGTTCGATCCCGGAACAGACTTTTATGGATGTGTGTCTGACGTTACACTTTGAGATGTAAAGCTGATTTCTTTCAAATACATTTCTGTTGGTGGCGGAGAATTTATTCTCTTAGCTTAACACCCTTCTCTGAGACGTATGAGCTCAGAGGTTATGTAGTTGAAATTTATCAGCGATATACTCCCAATTTGGTAACGTGGCATACTGAGTGTTGCTGTGAAATGATCAGTGTTTGATCATTTGTGATATGATCATTTGTTTGATCTTATATCTTTGTGATCATAGGTTGATCATTTTGTTTGACCCGAAGCAGGGCTTTTTGAGAAAGCGTAGCTTTGTGGACGAGACTTCGTCGAGCCTCACACCCCGGAAATGGTCGAAACAGGAAGGATGCGGCAAGGTTCTAGGGAGTAGCGCCCCTTAGTGTATGTCATTCCTTCTGGATAGAGGTGGTATCATGGTATGGAGCCCAGATACTTAACCTATGTGGTTGCTGCATTATTATCTATGTGGTTTGTTGGAAATCGGGGATCCTCGGGAAGATTGGTTACGATCGGGGGATGGCATACGCGTGTCAGTAGTTACCTACTTTTGCAGAGGTAACCCGGCCTTGTGTTGGCAGAGATCTAACCGTAATGTTAGGTTATTTCTCGGGTCGTCTATTCCAGGGACGTACCCATCGTGGAAAAGGAAGTTCCTTAGCCTGACCATTTGTTGGGAATCCAAAGAAACAATACGAGCCTTGTACGGTTTTAGTTGTAGAACCTGCCATTTAATATGGTAGCTATAGCAAGCATACTATAATGGTACCTATGCTGGCTAAGATTTATATTATACTTTCGAAATGTTTTCTACACTATGCACTAATAATAATATCAAAAAGAATTTGATTTTTTGCGTAGTAAGCATTTTTGACTATCATAAGAAGAAATCTCCTCCAAGTCCGCGTTTGCATTGTGTGTGTGGCAGGAGGTCTTATGGTAGTTTCATTTTCCAAAAGCATTGCGAATTGACTTTAAAATTTTTCTGTTGTTTATTTTAAAGATAAATAACTGTTTTACGATCTCACACCAGTCACCATGACTGACTCGGAGTTTATTGTTTCCCTTCTAAACTCTGGGTGCCCACCAATTTCCACACGGGCAGCCTAGAGTTATACTATCAGGATATTCTGGATATTCTGGAGCTTTGGGAGCAAGCTGGATGACGAGACGTAGTATTTGTATCTGATAGTATTTATTCCGCTGTGTATTCTGTATGAGGACAAGTTTATATAACTGTCCATTGTTGTATATTGACTCTGATGATTGATGTATGTATAAAATGATATAGTTCTTTGTTTTAAAGATTATTCAATTATCTATTATATATTGTTCCGCTGCGATATGTGAGATTCTGATATTGTTTTCTGTTTCTGTTTCTGCTCTTGTTCTGTTGTTGTTCTTCTCTATTTTCTTCTTCTCTTTCTTTCTTTTTCTTCTATCTTCTTCTTCTACCTTTTTCTTCTTTCTTAAAACCATAACTTTTCGGGTTTCCGGAATTCGATTGCTCGGCAGTCGATAAAGTGAGTATCGATGTCGAATTTTCGAAAGTCGAAAATTTCGGTATGTGACAACCATCCAATATTAAATACATATAAAGGTAAAAAAATTCTAAAACTTAAAGAATTTACTTATTAAAATTCTTTGAAAACTTGATACATTTTGGAATTCGGAAAGCTTGGAAAATCACAAAATTTACTCGAAAATAAGTCAATTTCCAATCAATTTTTGGACATGTAGTTCTGGGATTTTGGGAAAGTAGCCAAGTGGAATGTTTTTGGAAATTATTTCTTTTAAAATTTAAAAAAAAATGAAACACTTGATTTCAGTTATTTTTTAGGAGGATAAGGTCGAGATAAGAGGAGCTATTTTCTGACTTGAATTTCCGAGTTCAAAAATACCCTAGAAAGAAATGAGATTTTGACATAGGTAGGCTCATAATTGGAAGAAACGATACAAATAAAAGTTGTATCCATTAGAGTTATGCACAATTTGAAGAAAAAGAAAATCTTGATTTGGATCGTTTTAGAAGAAGTTCTAATCGGGTAAATTTTGGGTAAAAATGGATAAATTTGAAACCAATTTTGAAATGAATTTAAGAAGAAAAGTTTGTGTTTCTTTTTTCTTCTTTTTTAAACTATAGAAAAAGGAGAAGCCATTAAGGAGGTTTAAAAGCTTTGAAATGAGAATGGAGATTTTTTTAAGAAAAATAGAAGAAGGGAAAATGAATGAGAAGTGGAAATGGAAAACGGGGGGAAACTTTTATATAAAATGGAATAATGAAGTTACTAAACTCCCCTTATGTACTCTACCCTCCACACATTTGCTTCATCTCATCACCATGTCCTCACCTTGCCCCCCCTCCCTCTTAAAATTCGACAATCCCATGAATAAACATGTTTTGACATGTTATGATACCTAATGGTACTTATGTCCTAATGATGTGACCTACACTCTTTTTTATTTATATATATTTTAAACTTAGTATACTTAGGTGTAAATACATATATATGCATACTCTAATATACACATATATACACATATTAACTTATTTACAAATGTGTGTATTCGCCTAAAAAGTTCACAGCGTTTTCGATAACTATTAACCAACGAAAATTCGAAAATTAGAAAGACGAATTCCGATCACATTTTCAATCTTTCTTCGAAATAAATATTTTTGTAAAAAAAATTTGAAAACTATTTTACAATCATTATTTATTATTTAAAAGAGCTTTATTTTTATTATAAAACATATATATCCAATATTTAAAATTAATTAAATATTTGTAAATCAAACTAGTGAAATTTCGGGTCGTTACATTCTCCCCCCCCCCCTTAAAGAATTTCATCCTTGAAATTACATCTTAACCTAATCCAAAAAACACTTAACATTGTACATCCATTCGTATAATGTACATAGATCATTCTTATGCAAAATATGATTCGATCATTACTCGAATACATAACTTCATTTCCGAACTAGTATTTCTCACCTGATTTCCTAATGCAGACCCCGATCAGACTCCTTGATTTAGAATCTCTGTTCCCCTTGCATAGCTGTAACTATGATAGGAAACATTTGTACCATATCAAAAACCCTCATCAAGTGCTCGCTGTCAAAAATCTAGTAATAGATCCTTATTTGGAATAGTGTGAATCACCTTAAGCCATGTAATCGAATCTTAGATCAAAACCATATGAAAAGGAAAATGATCTACGTCCAACGTACGCGGTTACTTAATTGGTTCTCACTAATACCAACTCTATTTCCACTAAATTATTTATGAAAACATTTCATAAGAACTAAACTTAGATTCAACTTATATAATACTCCACTACAACCTAAGAGTACATACCCCTATTTGATTCAAGTATTCCATTTTACATTGATTTTTCTAAGAAAACTCAAGAGCCAAATACCCGGTCTTATTTCAAAAATAACGAAATGAAACATTTATATATATTTCATATATATAACTCGAGTAACTCCAAAATGATACTAAGAAACTGGGTACTACCAAACAGTATCATACATTCCCTAACCAAGAAGGTAATACTCAAAAGAAGTGTTTACCATCCGAACACATCTCTTTCCGAATTTTAAGTTATTTCCGAGCTACTCGAACTAGTTAACTTAAAAATATTAATTTTATTTCAAAGTCCCATTTTTCAAACAACACTTTTCATTTTTCACCAAAGCATTTATCACCAACTCCCTTTGGGTTCATTCGGGGTTTGAACTTGTTTCGATTATACAATGATAAAGCGAATAATTTACTAAGTGCCCTACAACGTTCGTCTAGGCAAACATCTGATCGTCACTTAGAAGATTATTCCGATTATCACAAAACAATCAAGACTCATTCTCCTAAACTAATCTAAAGAAAACACTTTTTACTTAACCTTTTCATTCCTAAAATCTTATACTTGAACCAAAAATATTTTCAAATAATACTATTATTATTGTTCCAATCCATGAAATCCATTTTTGAAAAGTCCCGGGATTTCAATCCTCAAGTTTCAAATTAAATTATTTTTTATTAAAAGACCCCTTCTTATAAATTCATTTTATAAGATCAACTTTTATAAAATATTTTCCAAATATTTATTTCAAATATTCTAGCTTTTAATAACATCTTTTATTAAACCAAATTTTAATTCAATATTAACATCGAACGCCTTAAGGTCAAATCGTGAAACTTAATTCACAAGTTGTTTGCTTCAATATTTTCAATATTCCTATCTATCCAACCCAAATCTCAAAAAGGGAAGCTAACTATATACATTAACAATAATCAATGCTCAAACTGGACGAGCATGACTAAACAAACCTTAAATGATAATAATAAAATATTATTATCTTCTAGCAAACAACATCTCAAAATACTATAATATAGTATTTTTGAAAATCATTCTTTTTATATAAAATATATCCTAGGTAAAATTATTTCATTTGCCCAATTTCAAAATAATACCGTGTCGATGGCCCTATTCAAGTGTTTAAACATCCCTATCAGTGACGTTAGCTACTCATATTGACCAGAATCCATAAGCCACTCGATAGATCAATCAACACAATATAAAATATTTTTACATCACTAACAAATACACGCTCTTATATATATATACTCAAACTCATAATAAGGCATTCCATTACCTTATCTCTTAATGAGTTGCCCCACCAAAGCCAAGGTTCTCGCTTAACCTTGCACTTTGATACCAAATGTAACGAATGGGATTTTCGACCCTCAAAAATTGACACTAATACCTCCACTGTATTGCGTGCCGAGTATTCAAGTGCCAGAAAACCGATTGTTAAGTGCAAAAAAAGGAGATAGAAGATAAGAATAAATTAAACAATCACAGAATCTCACAATGCAACGGAATAACATATATTAATCAACATAATACTTTACAAAATCATTTCAGAAATGGTACATCAGAGTTATACTAACACAATTCTACCCTTGGATAGTTATAACAGCCAATCCCAACCTAACCGATACAAGATACATATAATACAGTGGAAACAAAATAATAAATAGCTATCAGTGAAGCCTCCTGCTCCAAGCTCCTCCAAGATGCAAACGTGGGAAACCTAAACTACTTGGCTCCCACAAAAATTTGAGCATCCAAGAGTTTTAGGAAAAGAAAATAAAACTCTGGGTTAGACATGGTTCTGTTGTAAGTAAACTCAAATAACTGAATTATTATGTTTAAAACCCTTTTAAAATCAAAGGTATCTCGTAAGACCACGCCGCATATAAACACGGATGTGTTTTACCTTACGATAACCAAAACTATTTTTATAGAAAATCCAATGATATTATAATAATGTCTAAGTGTTCAAAACAAATATATGAAAATAGCTAAAATTATTACCATTATTCAATTCTAGCATACTAGGCTCTACAATCAAAACCGTAAAGGCACATATTGGAGATTGGATTCCATTCTATGACAAGGCACCGGGGTACCACCTATCTTGGTACATGTCTAGAAAATGTACCAGGGACCTCGCTGGGATACCGTGCCAACACAAGGCCGGCCTACCCCTGACTGGATAATACCGAATATGTCATCGCCCCGGTTGCTTTGCAACCCTTTTTATTGAGATCTCATGGACAACCAATCCATAAATATGAAGATGTATCTAGAAAGGTGATGACACACCCTAATGGGAGCGACCCACTTAGCCTTGCTGCATCTCCCCTGATTTTAGTCATTCTCGTTTGATGAGGCATGAGGCTACATTTACCTTTTGAATAGCAATCCCACTTGGAATTCCAACACTGCCTTCCAGGTAGTAATGCAGAGCATTCATCCATACAAGTAGTCCAGAATAAGGACAACCCAAGGCAATACTTCTACTACATCCATTTTGGAATCACCCTCAGGACTAGTAGCAAGCATCCCTTGCACTTCAATGCTCCGTCTTCGATTCCATATTCTTCAAGATGCCTTCGGTTCGAAACGCTTGAGTTGGATCGAAGTGGTTTTCGAATAACAGATCTGATCCTGGTCTCTTCGAAACAACTTTCGATAATTTTCAGTATACCCAACCATGTTCTTTAGGAACTAAGCATATAAAGAAAAGAGTGGAGTTCACCTTCTAACCATTTGTGGACGGATTTCCTTATCATTTGTCATAGAAGAACGAAATGAGATTTATACGCACAGTACAACATCATTAGGGATGATTGTGCTATATAACTCACATGTTTCTCCTAGATATTTCCAAAGTTATGTTTAGGTCCAGATTTGATAGTCGGTTATTTAACTATCAAATAAAAAATCATTCATTCAATTCCACATGGGATTCACTAAGCCTTTTATTAATTAATCTTTCATTAATTAGAACACTTTGCAAAACTTGATCAAAATATCTTTTTAATACATTATTCCCAAAAACCTTTACATTCCTTTTATACTTGAAAAACAATTTTACTTATATAAAAATAGAAGTATTTACCAAAAACATTTGGAAAATTCCCTCTTCACATATTCCATATTAAATGGCAAAGAAATTCCCTTTTCAAAACATCACCTACTATAAAATCCATTCAATTTATAAAACTTATTCACTTATCCCTTATAAAAATTCCTTTTATAAGTTCACTTTATATTTCAAACCTCCTTATAAATTTTCAAACTAGATTCAAAATTCTGTTAAAATCTGTAAATGATTTATAAAATCTCTTTCCATGTATAAAACTCTTTATAAAATTCCTTTGTAAAATATCTTTGATGGTACAAAATATCATTTACAAAATCTCATTTTAAATAACTTTAAATAAACCATACTTATTTAGTAAAACCATTTTCATTAAAACAAGTTATTATTTATAAATACCTTTGTAAATAATTATATAACTTGAAAAAATCATTTATAAACTTTTAAACCCCAAACTGATTAAAGAATTAAAGCTAATTTAAAACAATATTTTATAATTTCAAAAGAGGCTTAGCAATCCCATTGATACTAATTTAAGTTACCATTTAATTTCAATTTCATTTTCAAGTCATTCAACAATTTATTTACAAAATTCACATATATGTAAATACACTTCATATACAAATTAGGAAATAACATGTCAATATGAACTAGCCAGTATAAACATGTCCAAAATAACATAATAGTAGGATGGTGATTTGTCCTGCTAAATAGACGCCCAAACAATTCAACAAATTCATAGCAGAACGGGGATTTATTCTGCTATCAAATGCCCACACAATCAAACAATCAATTTATAGCAGAGATTTATTCTGCTAATAGTTGTCCTTACAAACACAAACAATCATATCATATCTCATTCATAGTTATTTGTCTACTTAATGGTATCGACATTTGAATCCCTTGTGTTCAAATCCATCTCTGAAAAAGAAGTACCTTTAAAACAATTTGGTTCTCGAAACAAAGGATTTAAAAATTAAAACTCCCTTCTAAAATGATTAATTACAAGTTAAACTCTTTATTTAATCATAATTAATTTTTATTAAATTTGAACTTAATTTGATTATAAATTAATAAATAATTAAACCTTTAATAATAAACAATAATTAATTATTAAATAGATAATTAAACACTAATAAATCCTTTATTAGTTATTAGATTAGATAATTATTTAAACCTTAATTAATATTTTAATATTAATTAATCTCAATTAAATAATATTTAATTAAGTTTAAATAATAAATTAAACCTTTAACAAAAAATTTATAAATTAAAACCTTAATAAATTTAAAATTAAACACATGGTTAATAATTAATTAATAATTAGCGCTATATTTAATTAACAATTAATTAAAAGTAAATCATATACTTAACTTATAATTAATTAAAAAGTAGTCACACTTAATAGTTGATTAATTAAAATTAAGCTTATCATTTAAAAAGGTAATTAATTAGTAACTAATCTTCACTTAATTAAAGTTGATAAACCTTATTAACACTTAATTAATTAGTTATTATTAAATTTTAGTTAATTAATTATTAATTATTAAATCCTTAATTAACTTTTAAAATATTATTATTAGGCTTATAAAACATTTACAAAACAATTTTAAGTATGAACCTTAAGTTTGAAAAAATTAGGATTTTTAAAGCGAAGCTACATCCATAGCGACTATCGCTATGGACACCATAACTTGAATTTTTTTTTGACTTTCCTTATTGAAACCTCAACACTTAAATACTTACGAACTTATCATAAGCGTAGCATAAGAGTTTGCATAAGAAAAAAAAGTTGAAAACTTTGAAATTACTTTCAATTTCCTTTAAACTAAACACTAGTTTTTCCCACAAAGAAATCCAATCGTCAATATAGTATTAAAGTGTCCACTTCCTTAGCATGACATTACATACACATGCCTAAACATCCATAAACATACCACTGACATAGCATAAACCCAAAAACCACATCTTTATAATGAAACATAATGCTTTAGCTTTCGTTCACAAGTCAATATCTAAACCACAACTAGCAACATATACCTATCTTCAAACCATATAATATTCCAACAAAATAACCAACTAATTTTACCATTCAATATACAATACATATAAAGGTAAAAAAATTCAAAAAGTTAAAGAATTTACTCACCAAAAATCCTTTGAAAACTTGATAAATTTTGGAATTCAAAAAGCTTGGAAAATCACAAAATTTACTCGAAAATAGGTTAACTTCCCCATAATTTTTGGACATGTAGTTCTCGGATTTTGGTAAAGCAGCCAAATGGAAAGTTTTATAAAATTCTTTCCTCTATAATTTAAAAAAATGTAACACTCAATTTTAGTTATTTTTGAGGAAGATATGGCCGAGATAAAAGGAGCTATTTTCTAACTTGAATTTTTGAGTTCAAAAATACTCTAGAAATAATGAGATTTCGGCATAGGTAGGCTCATAATTGGAAGAAACGAAATAAATAAAAGTTGTAGCCATTGGAATTATATATGGTTTAAAAAAAAGAAAACCTTGATTTTGATCATTTTAGAAGAAGTTCTGATCGGGTGAATTTGGGGTAAAAATGGAGAAATTTGAAACCAATTTTGAAATAAATTTAAAAAGAAAAGTTTGTGCTTGTTTTTTTCCTTCTTTAAACTTTAGCAAAAGGAGAAGCCATTAAGGAGGATTTAAAAGCTTTGAAATGAGCATGGAGATTTTTATTTTAGAAAAAAAATAGAAGAAGGGAAAATGAATGAGAAATGGAAATGGAAAACGGGGAAAAACTTTTATATAAAATGGAATAATAAAATTACCGAATTACCCTTATGTACTCTACCCTGCACACATTTGCTCCATCTCATCACCATTTCCTCACCTTGTCTCCCCTTCTTAAAATTCGACATTCCCATAAACAAACATGCTTTGACATGTTATGGTACCTAATGGTACTTATGTCCCCTAATGATCTACACTTTTTTTTAAAAATATATTTTAAACTTAGTATACTTAGGTGTAAATACATATACATGCATACACTAATACACACATATATACACATATTAACTTATTTACAAGTGTATATATTCACATTAAAAATTTCACAACGTTTCCGATAACATTTAGCCGATGAAAAATCGAAAATTCGGAAAACGAATTCCGGTCACATTTTCAATCTTTCTTCGAACTAATTATTTTTGAAAAAAAAATTTGAAAACTATTTTACCATCATTAATTATTATTTAAAAGAGCTTTATTTTTATTATAAAACTTATATATTGAATATTTAAAATTAATTTAATATTTATAAATCAAAGTAGTGAAATTCCAGGTCATTACATTGTATCATTAATTAAAAGATTTATTAAATTTAAATAATCATTAACTAAAATAAATGATTAATCTCAAACATCATTAATTAAAATGGTTAAATAATTTTAAATGCCATTATTTAAACACTTAATTAAGTTCAAATAATCATTAGTTAATTAGAATAATCAAATTCAAAATTCATTAGTTAAAATGATCAATTAAAACATCATTTGTTAAAATGATTTATTTAACTATAAAACATCATTACTTAGAATGATTTAACAAAATTCCAAATATCATTATTTAAAACAATTAGTTAAATTTAAAATAATCATTAATTAAATTGATTAATAAAAGTATAGAATCATTAATTAAAATGATTATTAATTTCAATTATCATTAATTAAAATAATTAAGTAAACTCAAGCAATCATTAATTAAAATGCTAATTAAATCATATCTTATTTAAATCAAAGATAAACTAATTATAAACATCATTTATTAAATTGGTTGATTAATTTCAAAATCATTAGTTATAATGATTAATTACTTTAGGATATCGTTAATCAAAATAATTAATGAATTTTTTAAATATTTTGCTTAGCGAAAACACAAGCTCAAGTTCAAAAAAAACGACATGGGTTTTAGGGATGAAATTTAATAAATGACGATATAGCGAAAACGTATAACGACACTTAACACATTAAATGGAATTTTATGATTTATTTCAACTAGCCATCAATATAACAGCATAAGGGTGTAAATAAATAATTATTGGCAAGAAACCCCTTAGGGTCTCTATATAGACTTCCCTGCAAAACAATGATTATGGATAATATATAATCACATGGGTTCATACAATCAAAGTTATACGCCATCCATTTTCCAAATGGAAATTCAACCAAACAATCAATCAAATAATTTAACTAACATCCAAACAATCAATAATAATTTATAGCATTATATTAGGATATATTATTTGAATGTGAGTTAAACGCGCATTGATTTTCGTTTTCATCGAAACGTTCCGATTTGGACTAAAACCGAACGGCCATTCGATTTTAGCATAAATTCAACAAGCTCCAAATCTAACAAATACAACTCCATTGTAAAGATCTCAATGACATGAGTCGAACACAAAAAATGGTGTTCGAATCCGACCTCGTATGCAAAAATTATGATATTTATATTTTTTTTAAGCTTTTAAATTATAATTAAACACTAATTACAAAATAATCCACCTTATCACCCTTAATACCATCATCTTCTTTCCTCCCAAATAAAAACGTGCATAGAGACATGAACCCACCAAAATCGTGCACGGCAAACCAATGATATGGAGCAATACTCGATGAGATTCAGTTCCATCTTCAACGTTGGACTCCATGAACGACGAGCTTCATGTTGAACACCACGTATCACCTTCGAGACCCTATCATAAAAGCGACATCAACACTTCCCCTCGAACTGACAACTACCGCGCCACCCAAAAGTGAATAGCATCTCCTCCAAAACGATGCCGAGAAGACATTCGACCCCAATAATCCAAATCCATACTCCAATAGCCAAAACAATGCCTAAATCATGCTAATACAAAACCCTAGTTTTTAAGCTTTTATTGTGAATGACCAAAACATCGCTGAACTCTGCAAAATTGCTATAGGAATCAAATATAGGCTAAACAAATCTAAAGGAATAAGTTTTGTGATTTTTAGAGGAGTGTGGAATTTGATTTTGAATTTTTAGTGGAGAGGCCATTATTGTTTTCTTGATTTTGTTTACTAGATTTGAAAACAAAGGCAACAAGGCAAGAAAACATGTTTTGTGTGCTATCGTACTTATGTTTTTGTTTTTAATTGAAATTTCCAGCTTGACACTACATAGAGTTCCGTTCTCGTATGGACTGCGAGTGCTAAAACAAAAATAAGGTTGCACTTAGAAATGCGATACGATCTCGAATTGATAATAAAATACACTGGCTATTACGTTCTATGAAATCTCAAAAATATCATCGGTTGTTGAAATATTGTCAAATGAAAATTTAAATATTTTCCAAATAAAAAATTATGGAAAAATACAATAAATTAAACTAAAAATACATCATTAAAAATCAAGTCGTTTTATTACAACTTGATTTCTTGTTATTTATTCAAACCATTTTTTATTGTAAATAAATTTACAAATGAGCTTACAATTGTTATTTATTAATTAAAAGGAGTTAAATAAGACCATCAAATCCATTTAATTAATATTTAATTAACCATCAAAATATTTAGAAAATCACTATATTTGAATTTTCAAGTTATTAAATTCCAAAATCCAATTATTTGAATATGTAAAATTAATTAAATATTTAAAATTCAATGATCAATATTTCGGTTGTTACATTCTCCACCCTTAAAAGAATTTCGTCCCCGAAATTCCCAAGGAAGAAAATGTCACTAGGGCCCTAAGGTTTAAAAACTTACCTATTAAAATGAGTTATTAAACTTATTAACTTTTCAAAACTAATTAGCTGGAATAGACTCTAAAATTTCCAAGTCTTTTAAATTCACCCACCTATACCACCCTTCCATTCATTCATTCCAAGTTATAACTCAAAAATCAAAATTTAGTTATAAAAAATTTTCCAAAATTCTCGAAAAATTTCTAGCTCTTAAATTTTTGGAAAATTTTGCCAAAGTCTCCTTTGCACGGCTCGATCAGAACAATTAAGAATTGCTTGTACGGGCTCTAAAACAACCAAATAAAACAAAAGCCAAGTGTCCTTCCATATATGGGCCATAAAATAATCAACTAATTAAAAATTTTAAATTTATTACATACCATTTTGCGTTTGATTTATATTGGCAAGTAATTTATTATCTCTATGCAAATTCAGGTGCGCAAGAAATAAAGTGGAAATCTCTTGCTTCCCTGTACTTACATAATCAAAAAAGAGAATCAGGTTGAAAAAACCATAAATGGTGTAACTCTACATGCAAAAACTAGTATGATATAAATGTAAATGCAACTCTAGTATAAAATAAAGCTACACACAACCAACAGCCATACCACAATCATAGGCAACAAAATACGAAGAATATTCCATAACAAATGGTTAAATGCATCCAATATTATCAAAATAAAAATTTAGATCTAAATGCATGGATTTTTGAATTCAAAAATTTATTTTCAGATTTCTCAAACGGGATTAAATCAGAGATCAAAAATTAAAGTGACAAGGAGGAAATTCCTCCTAATAAAGTATGGTGAAACTCTAGAATCAAAACAACATGGAGCATTCAGTGGTACTCACGTTCCTCCAAAAACATTAATTAGAGTGAATAAATATTATTTCTTCCCCAAAATCTTCAAAAATCTCTTTTTCAAAATCATCGGGATTTAGGTCTTATCAACAACAATTCAAAATACTTTGTCTATAAATTTAAACCTTATAAACAATGGTATGTAAAATCACACAACCTATCAATTAAATTCAATCAAATCAAATCAATCAAATTCCACGAAGGAATAAACTAACACTAACATTCAGTCAAATTCCATAAGGGAAAACATATCATTTAGTATTGTTTCAAAATGTCAAATGACAAACAAACAAATTTCAACTTAGATTTAAAACTATCTTGATTGTCCAAAAATATAGATAATTATCTAAGCATACTATTTTGCTCATCGGCCTTTGGTTATTGCTTAAAAGACTATCTAAACTCACTCGGACAAAATGGAAAGTTACATTCTAAATTCATTGGTTTCTTGTAACAACCCGCATATTTTTACGATAATATATTTAAATGATTTATTTAAATATAGCATCGTCAATTGAATTTAAAAATCCAAAACGTGACTTTTTGTAAACGGTCGAATCCGGATTCGAGACCACTTCCATTGAGTCCAAAATGGCATTTGCAACCTTTTTGAGTATAAACATCGATATGTTTGGAGTTGAGTAGAATTTTGCTATTTTTCTATTGTGCTTTGGGTTTAGGTTTCATCCCACCAACTCATCAAATACCCTAACTCCTCCCCCCAACTCCTCTTCATTCATTCTATTATTTCCTAACACTCAAGATAAAGGAAAATAGGGGAAAGAAAGGGAAATTAAAATTCCTAAACCCAAGATTAATAGGAAATTCAAAATTCAAGCTCCAAAATCAAAGAGAGCTTAGGTAAGCATCCTCTTCTTCTTCTCCACCTCAATCTCTCTCCAATTTCCAGAAAATCCTATAACCTAATTTAGATAATATTTGCATTTGATCATAGATTGAGGGTTCTTGAAGTTAAGTGGAGGAGAGATTGGTCTTGCCTTGTTTTAAAGCTTCTCATTCGTTGTTTTTGGGTTTAAAGGTGAGTTCTTGAACTCACATCTATGTCTATAGCTTTCATTGTGGTTAGGTATGAATTTCTAACATCTATTTCATGTCCAATTGCTTTTGAATAGAATTGGTTTGGTAAATTTTCCAATTTTTGGTATTTTGAAGTCAAAATCTTAAAAGATCCTATCTTGGATGTTTGGACATGTTGTTTGAGGTGTATCGAAGTATGGCGCCCCACCTCTATACTCACACTAGCCAAGGACACTACGGGGTAATGTCGTCGACTAGCATGAAGAATAAGGCTGTTGAGGAGCGACCATCTGTGTAATTGCTTTGTGAGAGTACCGATATGTCGGATAATATGACTTGCATTTCATTTCAAGAGGAAATCCGACATATCAAATACAAACTCAAAGCTACTACACAGTGGCTATGTGAGCTTCAGAAACAAATATAGAAATAATCATAACACAATCAGTCACAGATATTCATATCACAAAGGCGGAAACAGATATGAATATAACACATAAAAGTGTACATCAAACTAGTGGTCATACAAGAGCCACTACATCACAAAAGAATAGGTTCAAGTGCTAGACAAAAGAATATGTATACATCAAGGAGTCTCTATCTCGAATGTATAAAAACAAAAACTACTAAGCTAAAGTAGTTAGCCAAAAGTCAGAAGCTAGCCCCTGCTAAGAAGTCAAGTGGAAGCACCTGTAACACCTCGGTCTGACCCGAGTATTATTTAAGAAGAAAAATAATAAACGGATCAGTCTAGCTATAAACATCATATGAGATGAGAAAGGATAAGAGATACCACAAAATATATGATAACAATAATGTCATACTTTGACAAGCATACATTTGATAACAACAAAAATCATTCAATATCTCAAATCATCTCAAAATATCCAAAAAGAATATCACATTCTTTAGCTTATTCACCGAACCTCAAATATTGACAAAACATATCAATGCCAGTCGCAAAAATTGGTGAAAAACAAATTCCAGAAATCATCAATGAGAAATCCAGAAAACACAAAGGGGGAGAAGGCCTATCACAAACGGGAGCATGAAAACTCACCAACACGTGTGTCACAAACGGAACGCTATTCCATGGTCGCTAACCATCAAGTTTGAGCCGAAGGTCCACAAACGGCCCGAAGACCATGGGTCGCTACCCCACCAATTTGAACCGGAGCTCCACAAACGGGGTTTAGTCCCCCACACAAACAAAGAGACATCGCACATTGCTTGTCTAAATGAGAAAATGATCATCAATGATCGATAAGTGTAAATTACACTAAGCTCGTAAATAAATGAGTTTAGCTTCATGTCGCATAACCACTAGCTTAACTTAAATATTTACGAACAAATTGTAGATTTCCACTCGAAAATTGTCACGAGAGTTCAATCGAACAAGTCCAAGAATTAACCGACAAAGTAAACGCAAGCGTTTCATGCCACTTGTTTTGCTATGCCGTTTAATTAGATTTCTCATACGAATATGGTAAAGGTTTGTATACACTAATAGATTGGGAAACGGTTTTAAAAGCGAGCTTTATATTTAAAATAGTGTCGAAATCGTTTTAATGATAGAGTTTTAGTATTTGCTACTAGTATAGAAACCTTTGTAATTTAAAGTGACAAATCACAAAAATGATTGTAAAAACAATCAATCACAAAAAATTCACATACGTCAATGTGAATTAAATCCATAAAAATCGATATCAAATACATCAAATGGATATTCCCAAAAATCCAAAGAAAGAAGTCATCAAAGTCAATAATGAGTGATAACAACTAACCGGATCAACAAAAATCGATTAAAATTGGAAATCCAATCAAAAACAGCCAAAATAGACAAAATTGGCAGTTCCAGACGTTTGGGGGTTCATCCAAACGTCTGGATTTGGGTTCTGGAAATATTCCAGAAACCTACCGGACGTCTGAGCTCTAACCAAACGTCTGAAAACTAACCAGACGTCTGGTAGGTTTGGACCAGACGTCTGGTCCAAGTCTCTACCATCTTTTTCCTTTTCTACCGTATATTTTTTTTTCATCTGCTGCCCTAACAAGACGTCTAGACCTTCCAATCGGACGTCTGCTTGCCTTTTATGGGCAACAATTTGCCTAGGCCAATGTGGCCAAAATGATTTGGAAGTGATCGGACGAGCGACGGTGGCTAGGAATTTATGCCAAGCGACAACCCAGTCCTATTGGCTCTTCGATACTGTAACGACCCTGAATTTTTGACATTGGAAATGTGAATATTTATTTGAGTTTAAATATTCGAATGTTAGTTTAATTTGAATTTCAAATATCAGAATCAATTTGGCGATTTAATTATTGAATTTAATAGTTAAATCTGGGTAAAAATTTGTATCTTCAAATTTAAGCCTGTTAAAAATAATCTGAAGGCTTAGAAAATTCATATTGATTTTACTGAAGATAATGGAAGCTTCAGAATTGAATTTGGAACTGTTTTGTTCAGTTTTGAAATTGTATCGTTTAAATTGAATTTAAAAATAGCCTTCCGAGGCATAGTCTCGGAATTCGACGAAACCAGTTCCATTGGATCCGTAATATTGTATTATTATCGGATTTCAATTTTCGTAATGTTTGGAGTGATCCTTTGGCCGTACGATAAGCTAACACGCTGAAATTAAATCGAAAATTTAATATTGTAACTGGCCCAAAAAGCTATCTTCTCCATACGATCGAATTTGGAGTCGAAACCTTTTCCATTGTGTTCGGAATAGGCGTATAACATTATAAACGCCTAGCGGCACGCCTCGATAGGAAGTCAAAAATTTTAGTTGACTTTATCGTAACAATTCAAATTTGAATTTAAATAAATTGATACATTGTTTAACCAGTTGAAATTCTTTCACTTCGTGTTACTGTAGCAAGTTGAGAGAATCATGTAACCATCTTTTCTTGTCCCCCCTTTCCAGCTGATAGCACGCCAACATCTTTTCCCCTTTTTCACTTTTAAAACATCACAGCCGATAGCTCAGAGAAAAAATGGCCGCGTATATTTAGAAATCTTCCTCCCTTCATTTTAAAACCCGCTTACTTTCCCCTTTGCTCCATTAATCCACAAAAAAAAATCGAAATTCCACCTCTTTGTTCAATTCAAGCATGTCGAACCAGTAATAAAAAAATAAAAAAAGGAAGGGGGATCGCGTGTAATCGAACTGTGCGAGGAAGAGAGGGAGAGGTCAAAGTCGGCTCGAATCGCCTATGAGGCACGGCGAGCTCCTCGTTCATACATAAGCGATCGATTTTCTCGTATGTACGCATTCGCGAGTGGAATTTAGGTCAAAACAAGCACCACGGTGATGGGGTGAGGCGCAATCCAAGTGCGCGCACGCGATGCCAGGAAGCTCGGCATCGTTGTGGAGGCGGAGGCGTTCTTCGATGGCTGTGTTCGAGGTGTTGGGTCGGACTTGGTTGGAAGCGGCGATGGTCGATGGCACGATTTCGGAGGGGTGCGTGCACGAGGCCAGGTTAGAGGAGATTCTCGAGCAAGATGAGGTAGTTTTAATTATTAATATAATTTGTACTCAAGAAAAAAATTATATAATTGCAGTAAGGTGTAGAGACATCAGCTTTAAGGTGTAGTTTTTGAAAACAGCGAGTTTAAATTTGTGATTTCAAAAAAAATTTGTTTTTATATAAGGTTTAACAGAAAATAGATGTGAATAAGAAAAGAAAACATAGTATTTTAAATACTATAGAGTTTATATGGATTTATATATATATATATATATTATATAGATAAGAGTTTGAAAATAAAAGGGAATTTAGTTTAAAGCCAAATGATAGTATAAATTAAATTATAGGTCAATTTAATTTATTGAATGAAAGATTATTGTATGTTATCTCAGATATTAATGAATTGTATAAAATTGTCTATACAAGGTTTAAAACCATGAAATCAAGTTGGAATAAAAATGGACTGCAAAATAAAAAGCAAAGGTAAGATCTTCTCACTCAAACAAAGGGTTTGTTTAATTTTAAATAGTTATATTTAAAATTATTGATTGTGTTGATTGTGTGCTTAAATGATAGTATATATGATAGTAGTATATAGCAATATATATATATATATTGGAATATATATATATATTGGTGATTGATTTCCCGCATTATATAGCGGATGAGACCCTATGCGCTGCATAATAGCGGATGATATTTTATAAATCCCATATACCGCGATATTCCACCTCGAAGTGGAATGGGTATTGTGCTAACATCTGTGGATGCAGGGAAACAGGTTGGAGAGATCCAACTGGATTCCTCAAATTATATGAATTTGTTTCATATGTTGTATGAATTTGTTTCATATGATGTGTGATATTTATTTATAATCTGTGAATGATTATATCTATGATTGAATTTGTTGAAGGCTATAATTTAGCCGAATGTATTTTTAGTATCGTTGGATACCAGAAATAAATGAAATTGGATTTTTGAAATTAAAGTTGGAAATTTTAAGTGAATTCTTTTTGAAAGAATTGGATAAATTTAAAAGAAGGAATTTAAAAGAAAGGAAAAAAATTGATTTTTGAAATCTTATCGAATTATTTCCAAAAAACAATATGGGAAAGGATTTTATAAATGGATTTTGAATAGTATTGTTCAAAAGTTGGGAAATTTATTTAAAAATGGAATTTTAGATGGTTTGGAAGAATAAAGGAATTTATTTAAAAGGTGATAAGTTTCTAAAAATCAAATTGAAAATTGATTCGGTATTTGAAAATAAATGTTTGGGAAATCGATATGAAAATTTATTTGATGTTGAATGAAAATTGATTTGTGTTAAAATAAATTGGAAATCAATTTGTAAAATGATTTGGGATTTGAAATAAATTTAGAAATCAATTTGTAATTGATTTGGGGTTGAAATAAATTTTAAATCAATTTGAAATTGGTTTGGTGTTTGAAAGTGAATCTTTGGAAAACGATTTTGAAAATTGTATATAAGTGGATATTTGGAAATTTAAATTCACAATGGAATTTATAAAGGAAAGGGAAATTTGTTTTAAAAAAAACATTGATTTATTTTTAAAGTGTGGAAAATATGATTTGAAATTGGTTTTCAAAGTGATGAAGTGTGAAAATGTGATTTGAAATTGATTTTCAAATGTTGAAGTGTGGAAAATATATATCTCGCGAAGATATTTGAAATTAAATAATTTGGAAAAAAAATTATTTAAATTGGTTGATTGTTGTGAATGTTTCATAGTTAAATAACCGATTATCAATATTTGCGTTTGAAATGGCACTTGATTTGTTTTTAAAACAAACGCTCATTATTCGGTTAAGCCGGGAGAGGACTTTGTTTCATATAACCCATTCTGAATAGTGATACGTCGTGAATGGACATTATTTGAAGACCGGTGTGAAGACCGGGTATTTTCGAAAATGAAAGGACAACCTGTCGAATGTCTCTTCACCGAGTTGCTCCGGTATAGAGATTTATATCACTCTTCTTGTGATGGGAAGTCCGGACGTGATTAGTGAATACCCGGATTGCAAGGGCATCTTTGGAAGTGCCTTCGGTTCCGTTCGATCCCGGAACGGACTTGTATGGATGTGTGTCTGATGTTACACTTGAGATGTAAAGCTGGTTTCTATCAAATACATTTCTGTTGGTGGCGAAGAATTTATTCTCTTAGCTTAACACCCTTCTCTGAAATGTACGAGCTCAGAGGTTATGTAGTTGATGGTTACTAGTGATACATTCCCAATTTGGTAATGTGGCATACGAAGTGTTGTTGATCATTTGTTGAAAAAGCGTGGCTTTGTGAAAAAGCGTGGCTTTGTGAAAAAGCGTAGCTTTGTGGACGAGACTTCGTCGAGCCTCACAACCCGGTAATGGTTGAAACAGGAATGTTGCGGTAAGGTTTTTAGGGGTCGCGCCCCTAGGGTATGCCATTTCTTTCTGGTTAAAAGGTGATATCATGGTATGGAGCCCGGATATTTTACCTATGTTGATGCTGCAAATTAATTATACTTTGTGGTTGTTGCTTTGTGATTGAGGATCCTCGGATAAAGGTCGGTAACGACCGGGGGATGGCATAGCTCATGTGGTAGTTACCTGGTTACAGCTTGGTTAAAGCGTGAGGTAGCGTCGGCCTTGTGTTTGCAGAGATCCGGTTAGGTTCTTGGGGCGTCTTTCCAGAGGTGTTTCCATTTCGGTGTAAGGAAGTTCCTTTGCCTGACCATTTGTTGGAAAATCCAAAGAAACAATACACGCCCTGTACGGTTTTAGTTGTAGAACCTGCCATTTACTTATGGTGGTCACCACTGTTTAGATGGTAGCTATAGTAGGCATACAATAATGGTTGTATGCTGGATAAGATTGATATTATACTTTCGAAATGTATTCCACACTAGACATTAATAATAATATCAAGTGATTTTTCGTAGTAAGCATATTTGACTATCATAAGGAGAAATCTCCTCCAATTTTGCGTTTGCATTGTGTGTGTGGCGGGAGGCCTTATGGTAGTTTCATTTTCCAAAAGCATTGCGAATCTGTTTTATTTTCTTTGTGAAAATAACTATTATACGATCTCACACCAGTCACCATGACTGGCCTGGAGTTTATTGATCCCTTTCTAAACTCTGGGTTCCCATAATTTTCCATACGGGCAGCCTAGAGTTATATTATCAGGATATTCTGGATATTCTGGAGCTTTGGAGATGAGCTGGATGGCGAGACGTACTACCGTACTTGTTTATTTATTCCGCTGTGTATTTTGTATGAGGACAAGTTTATATAACTGTCCATTGTTGTATTGAGTTGTATATTGACTCTGATGATGTATGTATAAACTGATATAGTTCTTCGTTAAAGACTAGTGATTATCTATTGTATATTGTTCTGCTGCGAATGTGAGATTCTGATATTGTTCTTGTTTCTGTTTTTCTGTTCTTTCTTTTCTTCTGTCTTCTTCTACCTCTTCTTTTTAAAACCTAATGGTTCGGTTTTTCGGCATTCGATTGAGCGGCATTTGATACAGTGGATGTATTAATGTCGACTTTCGAGCGTCGAAAAGTCGTAATCGTTATAGATACACCCCAAATAACACGTCCCAAGATCCAAGATAGGATCTTTAAAGATTTTGACTTCAAAACAACAAAATTTGGAAAATTCATCAAATCAATTCAAATCAAAAGCAAATGAACGTGAATAGATGTTAGGAATTCATACCTAACAACAGTGAAAACAATAGACATAGATGTGAGTTCAAAAACTCACCTTTAAACCCAAAAACAAGAATTGAGAAGCTCTAAAACAAAGGAAAGATCAACTACTCTTCAACTTCAACTCTAGAAGCTCCAATCTAAGATCATAAGCAAATATTTCCTAAGTTAGGTTTTAGGAAATTTCTGAAATTGGAGAGAGATTGAGATGGAGAAGAAGAAGAGGATGCTTACCTAAGCTTCTCTTTGATTTTGGAGCTTAGATCTTGAATTTCCTAAGAATCTAGGGCTTAGGAATTTTAATTTCTTTTCTTTTCCCCCATTTTTCTTTTAGGGCTTGAGTATTAGGAAATTGGAAATGAAATGAATGAAGAGTAGAGGGGTGGAGTGGGAGTTATTATATAGAGGAGTTGGGTTCTCTTAGTGGGCTGAAACCCAAACCCAAAGCCCCAAAAGAAAATATCAAAATTCTACTCAACTCCAAACATATCGATGTTTATACTCAAAAAGGTCATAAATGCAATTTTGAACTCAATGAAAGTGGTCTCGAGTCCCAATTAGACTGTTTATAGAAAGTCACGTTTTGGACTTTTAAATTCAACTAACGATGCTATATTTAAATAAGTCGTTTAAATATATTATCGTAAAAATATGAGGGTTGTTACAGACTCCCCTCCTTAAAGAAATTGCATCCTCGCAATACTTAAGAAGAAAATAAAAAGTAACAACCATACTAAGGCATAACAACACAAAAGAAGAAATTTTGAAATGAGAAGTTCACCTTAAGGAGCAAGAGAGAGTAAGTCCGGATGTGTTCGCTCGATGAATTCTCTGGATTCCCAAGAGCAATCCTTAGGATTTGAGGACCATTGAACTTTCACAAGAGGAACATCTTTATTTCGAAGGCGTTTAACCTTCGTAGCAACGATACGAATAGGATGTTGCTCATAAGTCAAATTAGGCGAAACTTCAATTTCTTCAATAATACCGGGCTCAAGAATAGAATCGGAATCCCTAAGGCATTTCCGTAGTTGAGAAACGTGGAACACGTCATTGATAGAAAAAAATTGAGCGGTAACAAAAGGCGATAAGCCACGGACCAATACGTTCGGTGATGGGAAATGGACCAATATATCGAGGTGCTAATTTCCCCGAACGACAGAAATGCACAACACCCTTCATAGGTGAAACACGAATGAACACCAAATCTCCCATATAAAATTCTAATTTCCTTCGTCGGTTATCGGCATAGGATTTTTGCCTACTTTGAGCTTCTTTCATCCTATGACGAATAAGGTCAATCTTTTCTATGGAATCACGAATAAAATCTGGACCTAAAACCAGCTTCTCACCGGCTTCAAGCCAACATGAAGAAGGTCGGCATGGCCTTCCGTAGAGCGCCTTGAAAGGTGCCATACCAATACTAGATTGGAAGCTATTGTTATAAGAAAACTCAACAAGGGAAATATGATCTTCCCAACTTCCACCAAAATCAATAACACAAGCACGAAGAAGATCTTCAAGAGTTTGATTCACACGCTCGGTTTTTCCATCCGACTGAGGATGATAAGCAGTGCTAAAATTAAGCTTCGTTCCTAAAGCTTTTTGAAGACCTTTCCAAAATCCACTAGTAAATAATGGATCACGATCGCTAACAGTAGAAGTAGGAACTCCATGCAATTTAACGATTTCTTTGACATAGAGTTTGGCCAAAAGAGGTATGGTCCGATTGGACCGAACGGGAATAAAATGGATGGATTTTGTAAGTCTATCGACAATCACCCATAAACTATCATGACCCGAACGGGAACGGGGATGCCCGTCAATAAAGTCCATGGAAATTTGATCCCACTTCCAAACTGGAATGTCCAAAGGTTGCAATAACCCACCGGGCCTTTGATGTTCGGCCTTTACGAGTTGGCAAGTCTTGCAACGCCTAATAAAGTTAGCAATATCATATTTCATTCCATCCCAATAATAAAGTCGCTTCATATCTGCGTACATTTTACTACTACCGGGATGAATGGAAAATTTAGAATGATGAGAATCTTCTAAAATGTCTTTACGAAGATCACTAATATTTGGCCCAATAAGTCTACCAAATTTTCAAATACCGCCACGAGCATCAGTATCAAAGTATTTCAAACCTTTAATATCAATTTTATCCCTACAACTTTGGCTAAGAAGAGCCAATTCGGGATCATGCCTTTGAGCTTCAAGAATGCAGTCTAAAAGAGAAGGATGAGCCTCAAGGCTACAAAAAACAAGAGATGAACACGAATTGGATTCATGATCTCGAATCTCACAAGTAGACAAAGTCTCGAGATCATTCCATTTGGATATCATCATAGAAACAACCGCTTGTTGCTTATGACTAAGGGCATCGGCAACACGATTCCCCTTTCCGAGAGTATAAAGAATATCAAGATCATAAGATGCAAAGAATTCGAGCCAACGTTGTTGATGCAAATTAAATTCCTTTTGAGAAAATAAATACTTCAAAGATTTATGATTGGTGTAGAGAACAAATTTCTCTCCCAGAAGATAATGACGCCAAATTCTAAGGGCGAAAACAATAGCCGTGTGCTCTAAATCATGAGTGGCATATCTAGTCTCGGCAGGCTTTAATTGCCTAGAAGCATAAGCAATAACACGTTCCTTTTGCATGAGAACGGCTCCCAAACCAACACCACTAGCATCGGTATAAACAATAAAGTCTTGGTTCCCTTCGGGAATGATAAGAATAGGAGCATTGGAAAGGAGTTCTTTTAATTTTTGAAATGAAGCTTCACATTTGTCTGACAAAATGTATTTAACTCCCTTCTTTGTTAAACTAGTAAGAGGTACGGAAATTTTAGAAATGTCTTTTATGAAACGAAGGTAATAGCCCGCCAATCCAAGGAAACTACGAATCTCCGTCACACTCTCCGATCTCTTCCAGTTTTGAATCGCTTCAATCTTTGAAGGATCCATGGAAATTCCGGATTAGGAAATAATATGTCCTAAAAATTTCACATGGGATTGCCAAAAGTGGCACTTAGAAAACTTTGCTTTCAATTGTTTATGCATCTCCTTGTTTTCCTTATTAGACATACGATAAGGAGGACGAGTGATAGGTAAAGCTCCAAGGATTAGATTAATTCTGAACTCAATTGCTCGCTTAGGTGGTAATCCAAAAACGGGCTCAAATATATCGGGAAATTCACAAACAATGTGAATGAGGGAAATAACATCTTCCTCATCATCAGTATCGTCATCATGTGGATTTAGAGAATATAAGGATGCTACCAAATTGGAATCTGAATCTTTAAGAACAATAGAAATCTGCTTAATAGATTGAGGATGTCGAAGATAAATAGTCCTCTCGGGACAAAGGATACGGGCTTCATAAAGGTTAAGCCAATCCATCCCCAAAATCATTCTGAAGCCTAGGTAATGCATAACAGGCAAATCGGCTCGAAAAGCATAATCACATAAAATAATCTCGACATCTTTACAAAATAAACTGAGTGTTGCGGATCCACCAATCGGATTCGCAATTCCCAGTGAAGTCATCAAACACATAGCATTTAAAGAAAAGGTATCAACAAGTTCTTTTGATATAAAAGAGTGGGATGCACCCGTATCAAAAAAAACTCGAATAGGATGATCACGAAACATAATAATGCCATCAAAGACAGAATGAGAAATACCTTGACCAAGAGAAGTGTTACTAAGGGCTTGCACAACATTTAGCTTTCCCTCTTTCTTGCTTTAAAGTTTGGGACATGAAGATATAGTATGACCCGAACTTTTGCAATAGCGACGAGTAAGGGGCTTCAGACACTTGTTTGCATAATGGTCCTTAGAACCACAATTGTAACATTCTCCACGACTAGAGGTAGGAATCTTTGCTACCGAAGTTGCTTGCTTCCCTTTCTTGTTGGGATAAGGGCCTTTGAACTTAATAGGCCTCCTCTTCTTGTTGTTGAAGTTCTGTTTGGCACTTCCAACTTCAACATCACTTTCTTTATCGGCCTCTTCAAGTCGAAGAGCGATATCAACAAGCTGATCGAAAGAAACTTCTAGTTTCATAAGTAAAAGCTTTTTGAGGTTCTTATTCAACCCATATACAAAACTCTGATTTTTCTTTAATGGGGTATTAATATACTCGACCCCATATTTAGAGAGAGATTCAAAAGTTGCAAAGTAATTCGTCATAGAAGATTCACCTTGAACAAGGTCAATAAAGCGTCGAGCTAAGGTTACTTTTTCAGCTTCCGGCAAAAACTTTAATTCAAACCTTTCCCGGAATTGCTCCCAAGTAAGATCCGCTTCGATAATTTTCGAAACCAAAAGCTCATACCAATCTAGTGCTCTTTCTTGGAGCATGCTAGAAGCCACTTGGACTCGATGAAGATCAATAAGATTCATGCGAGAAAAGATGCGGTCGCACGATCTAAGCCAAGCTTGGACTTCTATAACGCTTTCATAACCCTTGAATGGCCTTCCACCCAAATTGGTATAATCGCTGCACAAGCGTGCAAAACCAGATTTAGGATGAGTAGCCTCTGGAATTGGTCCGGCAGCTTGAGCATTCTTTACAAGATCTAGAAGCTGTTGGGCAAACATGAATACTCCATCATGAGGAGTAGCACTAGATTGACCGGCGTTGGGATGGCCAGGTCTAATCATTTCTCTTCTTTAAGAAAGAAAGAAAGAAGAGGAAAAAGGTTATTCTCAGAATGAATATCAAACAAACTTGATTGATAAAACAAGGCATCATAAAAGAAAATAGGATAGAACGGGTCTTATGACTCGAATTAAATCCTAAGGCACGATTCCTAAGAGAGACTTAGGACAATGATCCTTGCTAAATTATTCTACATTGTTCCGAAGTTTGGCTCTGATACCAAGCTGTGGCGCCCCACCTCTATACTCACACTAGCCAAGGACACTACGGGGTAATGCCGTCGACTAGCATGAAGAATAAGGTTGTTGAGGAGCGACCATCTGTGTAATTGCTTTGCTCGAGTACCGATATGTCGGATAATATGATTTGCATTTCATTTCAAGGGGAAATCCAACATATCAAATACAAACTCAAAGCTACTACACAGTGGCTATGTGCACTTCGGAAACAAATATAGAAATAAGCATAACACAAATCAGTCACAGATATTCATATCACAAAGGCGGAAATAGGTACGCATATAACACATAAAATTGTACATCAAAATAGGGGTCATACAAGTTCCACTACATCACAAAAGAATATGTGCAAGTGATAGACAAAAGAATATGTATACATCAAGGAGTCTCTATCTTGAATGTATAAAAACAAAAACTACTAAGCTAAAGTAGTTAGCCAAAAGTCAGAAGCTAGCCCCTGCTAAGAAGTCAAATGGAAGCACCTGTAACACCTTGGTCTGACCCGAGTATTATTTAAGAAGAAAAATAATAAACGGATCAGTCTAGCAATAAACATCATATGAGATGAGAAAGGATAAGAGATACCACAAAATATATGATAATAGTAATGTCATACTTTGACAAGCATACATTTGATAACAACAAAAATCATTCAATAGCTCAAATCATCTCAAAATATACAAAAAGAATATCACATTCTTTAGCTTATTCACCAAACCTCAAATATTGACAAAACATATCAATGTCAATCGCAAAAATTAGTGAAACACAAATTCCAGAAATCATCAATGAGAAATCCCGAAAACACAAAGGGGGAGAAGGCCTATCACAAACGAGAGCATGAAAACTCACCAACCCGTGTGTCACAAACGGAACGCTATTCCACGGTCGCTAACCATCAAGTTTGAGCCGAAGCTCCACAAACCGCTTGAAGACCATGGGTCGCTACATCACCAATTTGAACGAAAGCTCCACAAACGGGGTTTAGTCCCCCATACAAACAAAGAGACATCGCACATCGCTAGTCTAAATCACAAAATGATCATCAATGATCGATAAGTGTAAATTACACTAAGCTAGTAAATAAATGAGTTTAGCTACATGTCCCATAACCACTAGCTTAACTTAAATATTTATGAACAAATTGTAGATTTCCACTCGAAAATTGTCACGAGAGTTCAATCGAACAAGTACAAGAATTAACCGACGAAGTAAATGCAAGCATTTCATACCACTTGTTTTGCTAAGCCATTTAATTAGATTTCTCATACGAATGAGGTAAAGGTTTGTATATACTAATAGATTGGAGAACGGTTTTAAAAGTGAGCTTTATATTTAAAATAGTGTCGAAATCGTTTTAATGAAAGAGTTTTAGTATTTACTACTAGTATAGAAACCTTTGTATTTTAAAGTGACAAATCACACAAATGATTGTAAAAACAATCAATCACCAAAAATTCACATACGTTAATGTGAATTAAATCCATAAAAAACGATATCAAATCCATCAAATGGATATTCCCAAAACCCAAAGAAAGAAGTCATCAAAGTCAATAATAAGTGATAACAACTAACCGGATCAACAAAAATCGATTAAAATCGGAAATCCAATCAAAAACAGCCAAAATAGGCAAAATTGGCAGTTCCAGACGTTTGGGGGTTCATCCAGACGTCTGGATTTGGGTTCTGGAAATATTCCAGAAACCTACCGGACATCTGAACTCTAACTAGACGTCTGAAAACTAACCAGACATCTGGTAGGTTTGGACCAGACATCTGGTCCAAGTCTTTGCCATTTTTTTCTTTTCTGCCGTATTTTTTTTCATCTGCCGTATTTTTTTTCATCTGCTGCCCTAACCAGACGTCGGGACCTTCCAACCAGACGTCTGGTTGCCTTTTCTGGGCAACAATTTGACTAGGCCGGTGATGGCCAAAATGATTCGGAAGTGATCGGACGAGCGACGGAGTCTAGGGATTTATGCCAAGCGACAACCCAGTCCAATAGGCTCTTCGATACACCCCAAATTACACACCCCAATATCCAAGATAGGATCTTTAAAGATTTTGACTTCAAAACACCAAAATTTGGAAAATTCACCAAATCAATTCAAATCAAAAGCAAATGAACGTGAATAGATGTTAGGATTCATACCTAACAACAATGAAAACAATAGACATAGATGTGAGTTCAAAAACTCACCTTTAAACCCAAAAACAAGAATTGAGAAGCTCTAAAACAAAGGAAAGATCAACCACTCTTCAACTTCAACTCTAGAAGCTCCAATCTAAGATCATAAGCAAATATTTCCTAAGTTAGGTTATAGGAAATCTTTGAAATTGGAGAGAGATTGAGATGGAGAAGAAGAAGAGGATGCTTACCTAAGCTTCTCTTTGATTTTGGAGCTCGGATCTTGAATTTCCTTAGAAACTAGGGCTTAGGAATTTTAATTTCTTTTCATTTCCCCCATTTTTCTTTTAGGGCTTGAGTAATAAGAAATTGGAAATGAAATGAATGAAGAGTAGAGGGGTGGAGTGGGAGTTATTATGTAGAGGAGTTGGGTTCTCTTAGTGGGCTGAAAACCAAACCCAAAGCCCCAAATGAAAATATCAAAATTCTACTCAACTCCAAACATATCGATGTTTATATTCAAAAAGGTCGTAAACGCAATTTTGAACTCAATGAAAGTGGTCTCGAGTCCAAATTCGACTGTTTACAGAAATTCACGTTTTGGACTTTTAAATTCAACTATCGATGCTATATTTAAATAAATCGTTTAAATATATTATCGTAAAAAAATGTGGGTTGTTACACGAAGAGCCTATAAGGCTGGGTTGTCCCTTGGAATAATTCCCTAGCCCCCGTCACTCGTCCGATCGCTTCCGAATCGATTAGGCCATCATTGGCCTAGGAAAATTCTGCCCAGGTCCAAGTGACCAGACGTCTGGTTGAAGAACTCAGACGTCTGGTAGGGGTCCCTCGAAAAATTATATAATGAACGCAGAAAATAAAATGGCAGACAAAAGAACCAGACGTCTGGTTCAACTGTCAGACGTCTGGTTAGGGGTTCTGGAGATTTTATAGAAAAGGAAAAATAAAAAGAAAATGGCAAAACCCTAGGTCAAACGTCTGGCCAATCCAACCAGACGTCTGGTCCTGTTGGGTTTTGTCCATTTTGCCTATTTTGTGCGAATTTCCATTTTTCTTATCGATTTTGGTTGATCCGATTAGTTGTTGTCATTTATTATCGACTTTGATGACTTTTTTTCTGGATTTTTGGGATTATCCATTTGATGGATTTGATATCGATTTCTATGGTTTTAATTCACGTCGTCGAATGTGAAATTTTGGTGATAGATTGTTTTTACAATCATTTCTGTGATTTGTCACTTTAAAATACAAAGGTTTCTATACTAGTAGTAAATATTCAAACTCTTTAACAAAAAAATGATTTCTTATATATAAGGTTGATTACTGTTCTGTGATGTGCTTTACACTTAGTTATTGTATTTTGTTCTAATAGATCTTTTAGCCACCTATAGTTTTGGATTAAACATTTACTGGGTATGTCGATCCACTTGAGACAGAAAATAAAATCATAGTGCATTTATCAACCTATTCAGTAGATGTTTAAGACTAAGTTACAGATGGTCGCCCTTAACCAGCCCTATTCTCCGCTTTAGTAGACGGAATTACTCGTTAATTCTCTTTACTAAGGTGGGTCTCGGGGTGGGGCGTTACAACATGGTACAACACTAATTTAATACAAAACTCGTTTTTAAAACCATTTTCCAATCTATTAGTATATACAAACCTTTACCTCATTCGTATGAGAAATCTAATTAAACGACTTAGCAAAACAAGTGGTATGAAACGCTTGTGTTTACTTCGTCGGTTAATTTTTGGACTTGTTCAATTGAAATCTCGTGACAATTTTCGAGTGGAAATCTACAATTTGTTCGTAAATATTTAAGTTAAGCTAGTGGTTATGGGACATAAAGCTAAACTCATTTATTTACTAGCTTAGTGTAATTTTAAACTTCTTATTGATCTATGATGATCATTTTGTGATTTAGACTTGCGATGTGCAGTGTCTCTTTGTCCGCGTGGGGGGACTGTACCCCGTTCTATTGGGCTTCGTCTCATTTTGTTATAGGCTAGCGACCTATGGGATTTATGGAGTTCGGTTCATCGTGCGTACCGTTATTGTACTACGTCGTTGTTCCGAATTATCAGGTTCCTCGGGCGTACAGTTATTGTACTACGTTGTTGCACCGGCTCTATGGTTAGCGACCATGGGATAGCGTCACGTTTGTGATACACGTGTTGGTGAGTTTTCATGCTCCCTTTTGTGATAGGCCTCCCCTTTTGTGTTTTCTGGAGTTCTAATTGTTGATTTCTAGAATTTTTGTTTCACCAATTTTTGCGATTGACATTGATATGTTTTGTCAATATTTGGGGTTTGGTGAATAAGCTAAAGAATGTGATATTCTTTTTTTTGATATTTGACGAGATTTGAGATATTGTATGATTTTTATTATTATCGAATGTGTACTTGTCATAGTATGGCATTATTGTTATCATACATTTTGGTGGTATCTATTATCCTTTCTCATCTCATATGATATTTATAGCTAGACTGATCCATTTATTATTTTTCTTCTTAAATAATACTCAGATCGGATCGAGGTGTTACAGGTGCTTCCACTTGACTTCTTAGCAGGGGCTAGCTTCTGACTTTTGGCTAACCACTTTAGCTTAGTAGTTTTTGCTTTTATACATTTGAGATAGAGACTCTTTGATGTATACATATTCTTTTGCTTAGCACTTGTACCTATTCTTTTGTGATGTAGTGGATCTTATATGACCACTATTTTGATGTACACTTTTATGTGTTATATTCATATCTGTTTCCGCCTTTGCGATATGAATATCTGTGACGGATTTGTGTTATGCTTATTTCTATATATTTTTCTGAAGCCCCTATAGCCAATGTGTAGTAGCTTTGAGTTTATATTTGATATGTCGGATTTCCTCTTGAAATGAAATGCAAGTCATATTATCTGACATATCGGTACTCGCACAAAGCAATTACATAGATGGTCGCTCCTCAACAGCCTTATTCTTCATGCTAGTCGACGGCATTACCCCGTAGTGTCCTTGGCTAGTGTGAGTATAGAAGTGGGGCGTCACAGCTTGATATCGGAGCCAAACTTCGGAACAATGTAGAATAATTTAATAAGGATCATTGTCCTAAGTCTCTCTTAGGAATCATGCCTTAGGATTTAATCCGAGTCTTAGGACCCATTTTATCTTTTATGATGCCTTGTTTTATCAATCTAGTTTGTCTGATATTCATTCTAAGAATAACATTTTTCCTCTTCTTTCTTTCTTCCTTAAAGAAGAGAAATGGTTAGACCTGGCCGTCCCAACGCCGGTCAATCAAGTGCTACTCCTCAGGATGGTGTATTTATGTCTGCCCAACAGCTTTTAGATATTGTAAAGAATGCCCAAGCTACCGGACCCATTCCATAGCATGCTCATCCTAAATCCGGGTTTGCACATTTGTGCAGTGATTATACCAATTTGGGTGGAAGGCCATTCAAGGGTTCCGAAAGCGTTATAGAAGTCCAAGCTTGGCTTAGAACATGCGATCGCATCTTTTCTTGCATGAATCTTGTGGATTTACATCGAGTCCAAGTGGCTTCTAGCATGCTCTAGGAGAGAGCATTAGATTGGTATGAGCTTTTGATTTCTGAAATTGTTGAAGCGGATCTTACTTGGGAGCAATTCCGGGAAAGGTTCAAGTTAAAGTTTGTGTCGGAAGCTGAAAAGGTAACTTTGGCCCGACGCTTTATTGACCTTGTTCAAGGTGAATCTTCTGTGACGGATTACTTCGCATCTTTTGAATCCCTCTCTAAATATGGGGTCGAGTATATTAATACCCTATGGAAGAAAAATCAGAGATTTATATATGGGTTGAATAAGAACCTCAAAAAGCCTTTACTTCTGAAATTAGAAGTTTCTTTCGATCAGCTTGTAGATATCGCTCTTCGACTTGAAGAGGCCGATAAGGAAAGTGATGTTGAAGTTGTGGGTGCTAAAAAGAACTTCAACAACAACAAGAGGAGGCCTATTAAGTTCAATCCTAATCCCAACAAGAAAGGGAAACAACCAACTTCGGTAGCAAAGACTCCTAACTCTAGTCGTGGGCAATGCTACAATTGTGGTTCTAAGGACCATTATGCAAATAGGTGCCCGAAACCCCTTTATTACCGTTATTGCAAAAGTTCGGGTCATCATATATCTGCATGTCCCATACTTCAAAGTAGGAAGGAGGGAAAGTTAAATGTTGTGCAAGCTCCTAGTAACACTTCTCTTGGTCAAGGTATTTCTCATTCTGTCCATGATGGCATTATTATATTTCGTGATCTTCCTATTCGAGTTCTTTTTGATACGGGTGCATCTCACTCTTTTATATCAAAGGAACTTGTTGATACTTTGTTTTTAAATGTTATGGGCTTGATGACTTCATTGAGAATTGCGAATCCGGTTGGTGGATCCGCAACACTCAGTTTATTTTGTAAAGATGTTGAGATTATTTTATGTGATTATTCTTTCCGAGCTGATTTGCATGTTATGCGCTACTTAGGTTTCAGAATGATTTTGGGAATGGATTGGCTTAATCGTTATGAAGCCCACATTCTATGTCCCGAGAGGACTATCCATCTTCGACATCCTCAATCTATTAAGCAGATTTCTATTGTTCTTAAAGATTCAGATTCCAATTCTGTAGCATCCTTATATTCTCTAAATCCACATGATGACGATAATGATGATGATGAAGATGTCATTTCCCTCATTCACGTTGTTTGTAAATTTCCCGACATATTTGAGCCCGTTTTAGGATTACAATCTAAGCGAGCAATTGAGTTCAGAATTAATCTAATCCCTGGAGCTCTACCTATCACTCATCCTCCTTATCGTATGTCCAATAAGGAAAACAAGGAGATGCGTAAACAATTATCCGAATTGGAAGTAAAACAATTTATTCAATCTAGTTCCTCTCCTTGGGGAGCTTCGGCTATCTTTGTGAAGAAATCCAATGGTACACTTAGGCTTTGCGTTGACTACCGCAAGCTTAATGATCTCACCATCAAGAATAAATATCCCTTACCTCGGATTGATGATCTATTCGATCAACTTAGTGGTGCTAGAGTCTTTTCACAGTTAGACTTAGCAACCGGTTTTCATCAGCTTCGTATTGCAAAGGATAGCATTCCTTTGACATCGTTCCGTACTCGTTATGGTTCTTATGAATGGCTTGTTATGCCATTTGGTTTAACGAATGCTCTAGCTTATTTCGTTGACCATATGAACCGAGTTTTCAAAGACTTCCTCGATCGATTTATTCTCATCTTCATTGATGATATTCTTGTTTATTCTAAAACCGAGGAAGAGCATGAAAACATCTTCGGATTGTGTTGGAAACTCTTAGGAGCAATCAATTGAAAGCAAAGTTTTCTAAGTGCCACTTTTGGCAATCCCGTGTGAAATTTTTAGGACATATTATTTCTGAATCCAGAATTTCCATGGATCCTTCAAAGATTGAAGTGATTCAAAATTGGAAGAGACCGAAGAGTCTGACGGAAATTCGTAGTTTCCTTGGATTAGCGGGCTATTACCGTCGGTTCATAAAAGACTTTTCTAAAATTTTCGTACCTCTTACTAGTTTGACAAAGAAGGGAGTTAAATACATTTGGACAGACAAATGTGAAGCTGCTTTTCAGAATTTAAAAGAACTCCTTTCCGATGCTCTTATTCTTGTGATTCCTGAAGGGAACCAAAACTTTATTGTTTATACCGATGCTAGTCGTGTTGGTTTGGGAGCCATTCTCATGCAAAGGGAGCGTGTTATTGCTTATGCTTCTAGGCAATTAAAGCATGCCGAGACTAGATATGCCACTCATGATTTAGAGCTCGCGGCCATTGTTTTCGCCCTTAGAATTTGGCGTCATTATCTTTTGGGAGAGAAATTTGTTCTCTACATTGATAATAAATCTTTGAAGTATTTATTTTCTCAAAAGGAACTTAATTTGCGTCAACAACGTTGGCTCGAATTCCTTGCATCTTATGATCTTGATATTCTTTATACTCCCGGAAAGGGAAATCGTGTTGCCTGTGCCCTTAGTCGTAAGCAACAAGCGGTTGTTTCCATGATGATATCCGAATGGAATGATCTCGAGACTTTATCCACTTATGAGATTCGAGATCGTGAATCCGATTCATGTTCGTCTCTTGTTTTATGTAGCCTTGAGGCTCATCCTTCTCTTTTAGACCGCATCCTTGAAGCTCAAAAGCAAGATCCCAAATTGGCCCTTCTTAGCCAAAGTTGTAGGGATAAAAATAAGGTTGATGGTTTGAAAGACTTTGAAATTGATGCTCGTGGAGGCATTCGAAAATTTGGTAGACTTATTGTGCCAAATATTAGTGATCTTCGTAAAAACATTTTAGAAGATTCTCATCGTTCTAAATTTACCATTCATCCCGGCAGTAGTAAAATGTACGCGGACATGAAGCGACTTTATTATTGGGACGGAATGAAATCTGATACTGCTAACTTTATTAAGCGTTGCATGACTTGCCAACTCATAAAGGCCGAGCATCAAAGGCCCGGTGGGTTATTGCAACCTTTGGACATTCCAGTTTGGAAGTGGGATCAAATTTCCATGGACTTTATTGACCGTCTTCCCTGTTCTCGTTCAGGTCATCACAGTTGATGGGTGATTGTAGATAGACTTATAAAATCCGCCCATTTTATTCCCGTTCGGTCCAATCGGACCGTACCTCTTTTGGCCAAACTCTATGTTAAAGAAATCGTTAAATTGCATGGATTTCCTACTTCTATTGTTAGCGATCGTGATCCATTATTTACTAGTAGATATTGGAAGGGTCTTCAAAAAAGCTTTGGAAACGAAGCTTAATTTTAGCATCGCTTATCATCCTCAGTCCGATGGACAAACAAAGCATGTGAATCAAACTCTTGAAGGTCTTCTTCGTGCTTGTGTTCTTGATTTTGGTGGAAGTTGGGAAGATCATATTTCTCTTGTTGAGTTTTCTTATAATAAAAGCTTCCAATCTAGTATTGGTATGTCACCTTTCGAGGCACTCTACGGAAGGTCATGCCAATTTCCTTCATGTTGGCTTGAAGCCGGTGAGAAGCTGGTTTTAGGTCCAGATTTTATTCGGGATGCCACAGAAAAGATTGACCTTATTCGTCATAAGATGAAAGAAGCTCAAAGTAGACAAAAATCATATGCCGATAACCAAAGAAGGAATTTGGAATTTTTTGTGGGAGATTTGGTATTCATTCGTGTTTCACCTATGAAGGTTGTTGTGCGTTTCAGTCGATCGGGAAAATTAGCACCTCGATATATTGGTCCATTTCCCATCACCGAACGCATTGGTTCTGTGGCTTATCGCCTTTTATTACCAGCTCAATTTTTTGCTATTCATGACATATTTCACGTTTCTCAACTACGAAAATGCCTTAGAGATTCCGATTCTTTTCTTGAGCCCGGTGTTATTGAAGAAATTGAAGTTTCGCCTAATTTGACTTATGAGCAACATCCTATTCGTATCATCGCTACGGAGGTTAAACGCCTTCGTAATAAAGATGTTCCACTTGTGAAAGTTCAATGGTCCTTAAATCCTAAGGATTGCTCTTGGGAATCCAGAGAATTTATCGAGTGAACACATCCGGACTTACTCTCTCGTGCTCCTTAAGGTGAACTTCTCATTTCAAAATTTCTTCTTTTGTATTGTTATGCCTTAGTATGGTTGTTACTTTTTATTTTCAACTTAAGTATTGTGAGGACGCAATTTCTTTAAGGAGGGGAGTCTGTGACAACCCGCATATTTTTACGATAATATATTTAACTGATTTATTTAAATATAGTATCGTTAGTTGAATTTAAAGGTCCAAAACGTGGCTTTTTGTAAACAGTCAAATCCGGACTCGAGACCACTTCCATTGAGTCCAAAATGGCATTTGCGACCTTTTTGAGTATAAACATTGATATGTTTGGAGTTGAGTAGAATTTTTCTATTTTTCTATTGGGCTTTGGGTTTGGGTTTTGGCCCACCAACTCATCTAATACCCTAGCTCCTCCTCCAACTCCTCTTCATTCATTCTATTATTTCCTAACACTCGAGCTAAAGGAAAATGGGGGAAAGAAAGGGAAATTAAATTTCCTAAACCCTAGATTACTAGGAAATTCAAAATTCAAGCTCCAAAATCAAAGAGAAGCTTAGGTAAGCATCTTCTTCTTCTTCTCCACCTCAATCTCTCTCCAATTTCCAGAAAATCCTATAACCTAATTTAGATAATATTTGCATTTGATCATAGATTGAGTGTTCTTGAAGTTAAGTGGAGGAGAGATTGATCTTGCCTTGTTTTAAAGCTTTTCATTCGTTGTTTTTGGGTTTAAAGGTGAGTTCTTGAACTCACATCTATGTCTATAGCTTTCATTGTAGTTAGGTTTGAATTCCTAACATCTATTTCATGTCCAATTGCTTTTGAATAGAATTGGTTTGGTAAATTTTCCAATTTTTTGTATTTTGAAGTCAAAATTTTTAAAGATCCTATCTTGGATGTTTAGACATCACTACGCCATAGATGACCTTCTACAACACAAAAATTTTTTTTGGCTTAGGCCCGAAAAATGTTGCCATAGGTCTATGGCAACACTTTTAGGGTGATGCAATTTTTGTCGTTGCCTTAGACCTCAAAGGCAACATTTTGACTATCTAAGGCAACATAAGTAATATTGTTGCAATAGAACCCTATTTGGGTCGATGGCAACACCCATAGGTATCTGTAGCAACATTCCAAAATGTTGCTATAAATATTAACTTTCTGAATTTGTGGGGCCCACAATGTAGAGCATATTTGATTTTTTAATAAAAATAAATTTTTATTTAATAAAATGCTATTGCACAGAATTTGATATTTAAACAGTAATTTATTTAAATAAATATTTTATTTCAACATTTGAAATAGTACAAATTCCTGACTCCACTATTTTACAATTCAATGGTATATAACACTGATATTCACATATACAGATATTCCTCACTACATCACTCAGTTCACTCATTACATATGCAGTTTCAATTTATACAGACACCGTCACTGACAAATATATGACGAGCCGAGTGTCGAGCCGAAGGCGAGCCGAGAAGCGGGTCCGGGCGCAGCGCCGACGGGGGGCCGGGGCACCGCCCGATTCATCCGATTTTGGAAGATCGAGCCTTCTTTGAAACGACGTAAAATGATGCACAAATGGTAATTGCAAGCACTACAACAATAAATGAGGCAACTGTAATAACTGGACCAACAGCCACCTTCAAACCGTCAACAACCCCTACCGAACACTCACAGCACCACAATAAAACTTCTACCAACAATCACCTCTGCCACTCACAACCTGAACATTGTAATCATCAATTCACCATCAAACAGCAGTACTACATGAAAACGTGCACTAGATTATAAAACTGAACTTAGAGCTCCTAAGTTCAACACTATTTCCCTTAACAACAATTTGAAAATAAAACACTAAAAATTATCTATAAGGAGGATGTATATAAACAAGTCTGTGAGTATTAACTAGTAACCGACATGAAGAAAATGATATAATGTGGATTATATACACATGATACCTGCAAAAATATAACTAGAAAATGATATATAGTTCCAAAGGAGCATTTGCACAAACATATGGGGGCGTACTACCTTATTGAAATTACCAGTACCATTCCCATGCTTATCCTTAATAATGTCATCATCTTGCAATCTATTACCATTAGCAGATAAGTTTTCAACAAATAAATCATAATTTTCTGAACATCACACCAAAGGCCTTAAGTACCAAGTGAAGCAACCGCAATCATAGGGGAAAGTACGAAGAGATCAGCCTGGGATGTACCTGATATAGGAGGAGCCGTGGACGGATTAATTGTTGCGAGAATGACAGCCAAATCTCGAGGGAAGTTCGGGTTTTGGGAGAAATTAAGGGGCTAGAAGGGTTTTCAGGTGAAGTAGTCTAAAGCAGAAAGGTAGAGGGGTTGGTGGCGAGCAAGTCTTCTGTTGGAGGTGAGAGCTGATGGCGACGACAGCGGTGGCAAAAGGAGTTTGAACGGAAAACTTTATTTGGCTTCGGGTTTTGGTGTCGTGACGGGGCTCTGGTTGGAGCTAGATGGTCGCGATGGGTCAGCGGGTAGCTGGGGGTGAGGGTGACAATTTGGTGGCGGAGGCGAATGAGGAAGCAGAAGAAGAGGAGGGTGACAATTTGGTGGCGGAGGCGAATGGGAGGAGGCGAATTGGAATGAAAACCAAAAGGGGATCTACTCTGAACTAGTAGAGGCGGGAAAACGAAATTTTGGGGCAAATTGCAGTGGTGATCCATTTTAACAATCAGATTAAATGTAGATCGTTGGATCATATTCACGCGGATTGCTAATTTTATTAATTTTTTAATTTGAATACATCTATTGCAACACTATATAAAAATGTTGCATCGTGTTACACTGGTTTAGCTAGAGCAACACATTTTTATGGCTAAGGTAACACCAAAAATACAACGTTGCAGTAGGACCAAAATTTTATAGCTGTCGCAACAATTTAGCTGGCAACACCTTGCAAAAATGTTGCAGAAGGTCATCTATGGCGTAGTGCATGTTGTTTGAGGTGTATCGAAGAGCATATAAAGCTGGATTGTCACTTAGCATAATTCCCTAGCCTCCGTTGCTCGTCTGATTGCTTCCGAATCGATTTGGCCATCATTGTCCTAGACAAATTCTGCCTAGGTCCAGGTGACCAGACGTCTGGTTGAAGAACTCAGACGTCTGGTAGGTGCTTAGGCAAATTATATAACGAACGCAGAAAATAACATGGCAGACAAAAGAACAAGACTTTTGGTTCAACCGTCAGACGTTTGGTTAGGGGTTCTGGAGATTTTACATAAAAGGAAAAATAAAAAGGAAATGGCAGAACCCTAGGTCAGACGTTTAGCCAATCCAACCAGACGTCTGGTTCTGTTGGTTTTTGTCCATTTTGCCTATTTTGTGCGAATTTCCATTTTTCTTATCGATTTTGGTTGATCCGATTAGTTGTTGTCATTTATTATCGACTTTAATGACTTCTTTTCTAGATTTTTGGGGATATCCATTTGATGGATTTGATATCGATTTCTATGGTTTTAATTCACGTCGTCGAATGTGAATTTTTGGTGATAGATTGTTTTTGCAATCATTTATGTGATTTGTCACTTTAAAATACAAAGGTTTCTATACTAGTAGTAAATATTCAAACTCTTTCACAAAAAACGATTTCAACACTAATTTAATACAAAACTCGTTTTTAAAACCGTTTTCCAATCTATTAGTATATACAAACCTTTACCTCATTCGTATGAAAAATCTAATTAAATGACTTAGCAAAACAAGTGGTATGAAACACTTGCGTTTACTTCGTCGGTTAATTTTTGGACTTGTTCGATTGAAATCTTGTGACAATTTTCGAGTGGAAATCTACAATTTGTTCGTAAATATTTAAGTTAAGCTAGTGGTTATGGGACATAAAGCTAAACTCATTTATTTACTAGCTTAGTGTAATTTTACACTTCTTATTGATCTATGATGATCATTTTGTGATTTAGACTTGCGATGTGCCCCGTGTGGGGGGACTGTACCCCGTTCTATTGAGCTCCGTCTCATTTTTTTTATAGGCTAGCGACTAATGGGATTTATGGAGTTCGGTTCATCTGGACTTCTTAGCAGGGGCTAACTTCTAATTTTTGGCTAACTACTTTAGCTTAGTAGTTTTTGCTTTTATACATTTGAGATAAAGACTCGTTGATGTATACATATTCTTTTGCTTAGCACTTGTACCTATTCTTTTATGATGTAGTGGATCTTATATGACCACTATTTTGATGTACACTTTTATGTGTTATATTCATATCTGTTTCCGCCTTTGTGATATGAATATATATAACTGATTTGTGTTATGCTTATTTCTATATTAGTTTCCGAAGCCCCCATAGCCACTGTGTAGTAGCTTTGAGTTTATATTTGATATGTCGGATTTCCTCTTGAAATGAAATGCAAGTCATATTATCTGACATATCGGTACTCGCACAAAGAAATTACACAAATGGTCGCTTCTTAATAGCCTTATTCTTCGTGCTAGTCAACGGCATTACCCCGTAGTGCCCTTGGCTAGTGTGAGTATAGAGGTGGGGCATCGCATTTCTCAACTACAAGAATTTTTTTGAATCGCTTAAATTTTCATTTAGTATCCTAGGAAAAATATTTTAATTTGCCAAATTTTCAAACCATGTCTGTTGGCTGTGGTCGAGTGTTTAGAAACCTCTATCGATACCGTGGTGTCCTACATTTCGACTAGAATTCATAAAAACTCAATAGACCAATTAACATAATACGTTTTTATAACATCAACAAATATGCTCTCACATATATAATACTCTCAAACTCATTCTAGGATGTCGCTTACCCTATCTCTAATGAGCTAGACCCTACCAAAGTCAAGGTTCTCGCTTAACCTTGTGCTTTGATACCAAATGTAATGACTGTCCTTTTTGACCATCGAAAGTCGACACCGAACACTACCACTGTGTTTAAATGTCGTGCATCCAACCGACAAAAGGGGAGATTGTTAGGGTAAATAAAAAGAAAAGAATAGAGTACAGAGGAAAATTTGAATCTCATATCGGAATTAACAACATATAATATAGCAAGGACAGTAAAAACTGCCACTCCAAAATACAGAGTACATCAGATTTAAAAACAAACCTTATCAAATAGACAGTTATAATATCCCGACCTTATAATTACTGATAGGGATACTATATAATCCAGCGGAAAATAAAACACTACTATAGGTGAACCTCCAGCTCCTCTTCAAAGTCTCTATAACACCAAAGACAGCCTAGGAAAATACTCGGTTTGACCTAAGAGTTATAATAAAATAACACTCGGATCACTCTGGAAATAATAGCATGAGATAAGTCAAATAATAGGGAACATATAAAAGTTCTGTAGGATGACGCCGCTAACGCGGAATGGTTTTTTTCCTCATAAAATTAACATCCATACAGGAAAGCGCAGAAATAAACAGCTGGAAACAAATTCAAATAAGAATGGGCATAAATAATATTAAAACCACACTTGAAAGAATTAATATATCGAGTAAAATCCAAACTGGATAGAATGGATAAAACAAAGAAACAGTCCAAATTTGATTAAATGGACAAAATAAGGTAACCGTCCAAACGTGATAGAACGGAGAGAATAAATACTTAAATGTCACGAAGAGTGATTGACTTTTCTCATGACAATTTAAAGATAAACAGATTCAAGGGTTCGAATCAAACAAGGAATGGAAAATTTTTGACAAATGACTAGGAAGGTGCACCCCCCTTGAAATATACCTCTAGTAATATACTTCTGATCTCGGTCACATTTTGTGTGACACTTATCGAAAATGTATCAATCGGACCCTGCAAAACCTTACTGAGAATCCAAATATTTCCACATCCAAACCTTAACCATTTTTCATGTGACGGTACACAAAAATCTAGATGAGATGTGAAAATACCCTAATGGGAGCAACCCCACATAGCTGGACATCCTTTCACGCTTTGTGTTAGTCATTTACCGACAAAGGATAACAAAGCTCAAAGAGTGGCAAATCATTTTTAAGGTGATAATACATCATGAAGAAAGTTGAACCCGATAACTAATAAATCAACTACTGGGGATAATTAAAATGAACATGTATGGAAATTAAATATTATATATTTACCACTACTCATTGATTCCAAACAAGTGCTATTGCTCAATTGAAAATGAAGCCAGACAAGTTGAGATAATTTTACCTTTACAACATCGCCTTGATGGCATTTTAACCTTTGAGATAGAAACGAGTCCAAGCGTCAACATTTAGCATTAAAAAGTGTGACTAGATCCTTTCCATATAAGCGATACCGATCATGGAACTATTTTTCCATAATCGAAATCGAACTTTAACTTTTAAAAACTGAACTTGTGCTTGATTTCCATCTTACAATATTGGTAAAACACATTTATAAACACTCTTTCAAAACGTTCTTTTATTAGACAAAATTTATAATACTAAGTGTATTAAAAACAACAGTAAAAAAAATTGTCATTAAAACATTATTTACTGTAAACCCAAAAACAATTTGCACTTGACTTTATTTATAAATATTCCTTTTAAAGGATTTTCTTGTTTATAAACAATTATTTATAAATTTAAAACAATGTTTAATATCCTAAAAGATAATAAAACAATTTAAATACCTTTATAAATTTAAAACAAAATTGATTATCCCGAAAGATAATAAATCACATTTAATCCCTTTTAAATAAATAAATCAATTATTTTATATAAGATAGTTAATTATTTCTGAAACACTTGTGTCACTAGTAAATTAACTTTAAAATCTTTATTAAATAAGTTTATTAACTTTAAAACATAAAATCGGTTAATTAACTTAAAAACACTTTCATATATTAGTTAATTTACTTTAATCACTTTTATTAAACAAGTCCAAAGAAATAAGTTTTGTGATTTTTAGAGGAGTGTGGGATTTGATTTTGAATTTTCAGTGGAGAGGCCATTATTATTTTCTTGGTTTTGTTTATTGGGTTTGAAAACAGAGGAGACAAGGCAAGAAAACATGTTTTGTATGCTGGCGTATTTATGTTTTTGTTTTAAATTGAAATTTCCAATGCGACGCTATACAGAGTTCCGTTCTCGTACGAACTGCAGATGCTAAAACAAAAATATGGTCGCTTTCGGAAATGCAACACGATCTCAAATCGATAATAAATTTTGTGAAATCTCAAAAATAACATCGTTTGCTGAAATATCGTCAAACGAAAATTTAAATATTTTCCAAATAAAAAATTATGGAAAAATCCAATAAATTAAATTAAAAACACATCATCAAAAATAAAGTCGTTTTATTACAATTTGATTTCTTGTTATTTATTCGAACCATTATTATTGTAAATAAATTCTCAAATGAGCTTACCATTATTATTTATTAATTAAAAGGAGTTAAATAAGGCTAGCAAATCCATTTAATTAATATTTAATTCACCATCAAAATATTTAGAAAATCGCTATATTTGAATTTTCAAGTTATTAAATTCCAAAATTCAATTATTAAATATTTAAAATTCAATGACTAAAATTTTGGGTTGTTACATAATATATACCACTGTTAGAGCTGGCTCGTTTGGCAATGTGTGAAATGGGTAGTTTCAAAAAAAAACCTATTTGAATCTCAATGGGCTTATGTGATCTATTAACTAACATTAGATTCATGTTTATTAAAATAAAATCATATTTTATTTTAAATTAATTTGTATTTATTTAATTAATCAAATTATTTTAGTTTATTTAATGATTATTTTGAATATATTTATTATATTCATACACCATGATAGCATAATAATTTGATTATTATCTGTATATGGATTGTATAAACATACAAATAGTACCATATATGTATAGTTTGGACATATGTGTGTATTTGTGTGTATGTATATTTTATGTATACCCATCTATTAATTTATGTACGGAGTTTTGAAAATGAATCTATAAAATTAAAATGGATATCTTTAAATATATACATATATATATATATATATATATATATATATATATATATATATATGAAGATTTCGAAGAGAAAATGAAATGGATATAACACCTTTATCTTTTACGAATTCCTAATTAAAACAAGTTCAAATCTCTAGAATAAAATAGGAAAAATGAATCCATACATATTCATAAATAAAATTGTTTGGCACTATATTTCTTAGTGTTGAAATATACTATAAATATTTATAAACTTAATAATTTTTGCATTTTTTTACAAATTAAGATTGTTTCACAAAATAAGAATATCATATTGATATATCCATATTGAATTTCAAGATTTGTCACATATGTACAAAAAAACTAGACTAATACTAGATAAAGCATAAATCTAAACATGCGTGTGCACACACGCGCTCGTGTATGTATGTGTGTATGTATAAAATAATAGTATTAATTGTGTGACATAACATAACAGGACATATCATATTAAATACATATATATAAATGTATGTATATATTAAATATATATATATATATGTATGTAAATAAATTTAACCAATTTATTTTCTTTTAAACTAGTTTTAAATAAAATAAATTTTGAATCTAATCTTACATAGAAATTATGACCAAATTCAAACAATATTATTATATTTACGTATATACTTTATTCATTTGTAATTGTAGTAATTTACAATTTAAAGGAAATCAAAAGGTTAAAATTAGTTTTCAATAATTGAAAAATCACATAAATGTGTATTTGTCAATACAAATATACATCTGAGATGATGACATGTTAAAAATAAGATATGAATATCTACCTCAATAGATCTAGGACTTTGTGACACCTTGATTTGTGAATTGCCTTCTAGATTGCGTTAATCACCACTCGATCTTGTTAGAATTGAATGAAGCACTTTGTTTTTATTCATTTGATGTAATTTTGGGTAATTTTTTTCCTTCCATAAGAATAATGGATGATGGCTGCTACAATGAAAGGAGAGAGAAGAAGGAGGAATGAAAAAAATAAATTAATAAGGAAGATTTGTTTTATGAAGAATACATTTTTTTCCCATTCTCTCTTTTAAGACATTCCCAACTAACTCTAAATCTAATATCTAGATGCTTCTCTCCTTCTTTAGCTGGCTATTCATTGTCCATTTATGGAATCAAAAAATCCATTAATTCATTATTGGTATTTAAAGCCCATTTAAATATATATCGATAACACATATCGATATGTGTGTATATAGGTTTTATATACCCATCTAAATAATTATTAATTGCACCAAATTTTTTTGTAGGAGCCACCCCACTTACACCGAATACAATAATAATAATATTACTTAAATATTAATTATTTTAATTAATTTAATTAATTTATCACACTTTATAAACCATTATATCATTTGATTTTTCTAAAGAATTCACAAATGCAGTTGTAAGTGTCAAAGATGTGAATTCAGTCAGCAATTGATATTGAACAATTCAGATATTAACATCTGTACTTCAGCTTAGCTAGTGGCGTAAAGTTTAACCACACATAGCTTACATCACCTCAAGCGATGCCAATAGTGACAATAATTACACACATTTTCTTAATTTCCAAACGTTCTCATCGCCAACATTATATCACTTTAAGGTGTATGTAATTGGTATTGGTTAAAACTCCGATATTATCTACATTCAATTTGGTCAGTCCACAAACAAAGTCCTTAGTTCAATAATAACATTTATTATTTTCCTCTAAACTGAGATTTTGACATTGAGTCGACTACAATTGACCGCGACACTCACTAACCTCATGCAATTGAGGAGACGAATACTCTAATCAATAGCATTTCACTCCCAGTTTCAACTTTGACCCTTTTTTAGTTGTTCGACGGACGACATGTTATGATTTAACTAGTTGTTTTCTACCAACAGGAAATTTTCGGACGACTCATTCGGTTGTTATCTAATAACTATGAGTACGTAATCCAGTGGTATCCCAAGCAGTCATGAATAATACATTGCTAAACATTTGTAGAGCATTACACACTTTGATCTCAAAGGATGGATCGATATCCTCGAAACATCTTAATAACGAATATTTAAAATAAAATGTCATTTTATATTGTAAGTAATTATTCATGTCTGCAACTATTTGCAAATACAATCACATAACATTTTATTTAAGGACTTTTTTATTACTTAATTAGTTAAATCACAATATAACAAAGAACATATAAAAAACGACCACCATTGCTGTGAACAAACTTGATTGCGGAATTTGATATATGTAATAAATTACATAATTGCCTTACGACTTACCGCTAATTCTCTCACTTAAACCTTTGCAAATTAAAATTATACTGTAGTGAATAATAAATTATTAGTGGTGCCTCAAGCCATAATAATTATCCAGTCCCATTTTACCCCTCTCGGTGCCCGTTTGGCAACAACTTATTTAAAATAGTAACTTCTAAATAGTTTTAAATCGCTACTGATAAGTAAAGTGTTTGGATGTAAATTTATTTTTAAGTCAAAATAAGTTGATTGGTATTTGACTATTATGATTTATAAGCAGTAAACGTACAATAGTTTACATAATTGGACCATAGTTAATTTAAAATAATTGACTTTTTTTTTGCAAATTAGTTGAAAACATAAGACTATTTAAGCATTGCTTGGTCAAAATTACTTGTCAAATTCCTTAATTAGCTATAAGCAAAAAAGATTTGCTTTTTTTAATATCTACTTCTAACCTACTTTTGTAAACTCTTTAGTGGGAGTTCCCAAACATTAGAATTCAAATAATTAGTTTGTATCAAACGTGCTCTTAGCCCTTATTAAGCATTTAACCTTTTTTTACTTTTAATTTTTATTAATTAAATATTTATTAGTGAAAAGTTAAATTTTAAAAGACATTTGTAAGCCAACATGTTCGGTTAGCTGGTTGTTAGTTCTAACCGCGGGACTAAAGTTCACGATATCGACACTTGTTGGCATTCGTGACCAAGTTTAATAGAAAAAGTTGTGAAATAGTGGTAGTGCTTGGCTCGACCAATTAAATTGAATGAATTTAAATGATGTCCATGTTCTTTGTTTCTTTTAGCAACATATATTACCCGCTACAAAAACGTTCAACGAAGACAACCAACATAATCAGTATGAAACTATTCAAATCCCCCATTTCTTCGTACGAGCACAAGTACCAGCTCGCCTTCAACCAACTACAAGCAATGAAAACCCTAAAACTCAAAATCCGCGAAGAATCAAACAGTCCGAATCCAAATTTCGTTTCAATCGTCAATGATTCATTTCAAATCCACGATTCAAATCCGACTCCATCCGCTTACCACTTTCTAATCAAGCACCTCTCTCACAATCATTTACACAAACACCTCAATCTCGTCTTAGCACATCTAGAAAAACTTCAATCTTTCGACCTCTCTGAAAAATTCTTCATCACTTTGATCAAATACTACGGAAATCAAGGATTGCTTCAAGAGGCGGTCAACATTTTTTATCGTATTCCGAAATTTCAATGCACGCCTTCAGTTCAATCTTTAAATTCACTGTTAATCATCCTCTGCAAAAGTGAAGGAGGACTTCTTTTAGTCCAAGAGGTGTTGATGAAAGCATTTGAAATGAGAATTCGATTAGAAATGTCCTCATTTCAAATATTAATCAAAGCTCTTTGTGAAAAAGGAAAGGTTGGTTATGCCGTTGAGTTGCTAGATGGAATGCTTGTAGAGCACTACACCCCTGATGCAAAAATTTATTCTTTAGTTCTTCAACATTTGTGTAGGAGTTCTAGAGGTTCTGTAGCAGTTAATTTTTTGGAAGCGATGAAGAAAGCCGGATTCTTTCCTACTGTATCAGACTACAATAATGTGATTGATGTTCTTGTTAAAGAAAATAAAGTTGATACTGCATGTTCGTTTTTGAGTAAGATGAAATATGAAGGAACAAGGCCTGATATATCGAGCTATAACATTGTTCTTAATGGCTATCTTATGAATAATGATTTCAAGAAGGTTGATGAGTTGTTTGATGAGATTCTTCTCATTGGACTTGTTCCAAACGTTGTGACATATAGTACGTATATAGAAGGGTTATGTAAGCAAGGTGAGGTTGAAAGGGGTTATAGAATGGTTATATGCATGGAAAAGGCAGGATGTATGCCTAATGTATTGACTTTAAATGTTGTTATTAATGGATATGTGAATGTTGGAATGGTGGAAAAAGCAAAGGAAATGATGGATGAAATGTCAAGGAAAGGGTTTGATTGGAATGAAACTACTTATGAGAACTTGATTGCTGGATTGATTGGAAGAAGTGAGAGTACTGAAGCTTTTAAGTTGTTTGTGGAGATGGCGGGGAAAGGTATGTTTTTGAAAGCTTCTACTTGTGTATTATTGGTTTGCAATTTGATTGATCAGAAATGTGAGTCTGAAGCATTTCAAGTGGTGGATGGTATGATTAGCCAATCCATTTATCCTGATCATATGTTGTGGGAGTCTTTAATTGGTAAATATGCGTCTGATTGTAAAACAACTTCTGTTGACTTGGATGTTGTCATGACGGATTCCTTGTAGTGAAAAAATTGTTTAATTCAACGATTGAATGGATATTGTCATGATGTCATTCAATATAAATTTAGTTTATCTGAAAATCTATCTATTACTTAAACATGAAAACAGGACCCCAACCATAGCAAACGTGGCAGCGATAATTTTCTCCATTTCAAAATAACACACTTCGGTTCCTCGCATTTATTTTTTAACATTGCAAACATTCTTCTTCCTTCCACTACTTCTTAAAACCGTTTTCCCAAACTTTTTTTTCTTCCATCTTGCTTAATTTGGTAACAACCACATTAGTGCCGATTCAGCAAATCAATAATCACTTGATCAAATTTCAGTACAAACTACATCGTTGTTGTTTCGCTAATCCATAAGCCCTCCATTTCAATTGTGCAGGAAAATATATATTTTCGTTAATATGAATTTATGCAGTCACCTATTTACCTTTCTACTGCAAAACCTTTCTTAAGTTTCATACACTGAAGTCATGTTTCTTTGTTTGAAAGTCAATTGCACAAGTGTCCGATTTAGAAGCAATTCTAAAGCACTGTTTCAGTAGAGCTATTTTCCTGTTTCAACATTCGATATGCTTTACCCACCTGATTCTGGATATACAGTAATGAGTATAATTTAATATTCCTATCAATTTTAGTTGCCTTTTTTTTCCGAATGTTGGATAATGCAAGTATGATTTTACAACAAGAGTCATTCGATCTGGCAAACAATGCATTCCATTGATTTCTTTTGGTCCCATTGATTGTCATTTTCCCTTATTTTTCTTCTCAAGCATGCCGAACTTGTCAGTGATCCATAACTGTTTAATGAACTCTAATTTTTCCTATATTAAATTTTATCCTTTTTACCAACTCTCATTTGATTACAACCAATTGTTTTTCAATACAAATTAAGTGCTTTTTAATATGATTTAAAAACCATTATTAATGCATTTACCAAACTTTTGATCTATTAGAATTTTGTTCAGTAGGTAGGTCTTAACGTGAAGAGGTTTCAACTCAGCCAAGAGAGTTCTTAAGAATGATCAAACTTTCAAAACAGATGAAACTGCATGCAATTAAATCAGATTTCTTTTAAATATTTTTATATTTGTAAGCCTTTATCCATTTTTCTCTCTTCTTTTTGATAATTGATTGTGTTGATAATGCTTGTTATTTATTAGATTGATAAAAGAGTTATGAGGAAGGAACCTTAACTTATTTTGTATGGTGTTTGGCATATGAGAAAAATGACTGTGTTAAGGATTAAAACCAGAGGGTAGATACATGTTTCAGGTTTACAAGCTATAAAATGGTACAACATAAGGAAATTATATTTTGTCCACACATCATTTTATACTCAAGCACCCTACTTTTATATTTTTGACATGAAGTTGGAGGAAAGTCAAGTGTGGGGGAGATTAATGACGATGTCCAGGGATTGGTTACTGCCTATTTTTTGGTCAATCTGAATGTTGTATTACCATTTTCACAGATGTTCTTAGTTAAGGTTGGTTCCCACGTGGATTCATTACATTTGCTATCAGCGCTAGTGACTACTTGTTAACACCGCCCCAGCATTAATCATATTTGGAGCAGGTTCAATTTTCAAAAGTAGAGGATAAGGTAATAATCGTTTGCATTGAAGTTTTAATTTTATGATTTATGACTTTGTAAAATTCATCTCAAACACAAATTGTCATCTCAGCTTCAAATTTTCATATGTGTGTAGTATGCATGTGTTGTTGAATTTTGAAAAATAAACATGTTAATTGTATATAAATTACCTTGCAGTCAACCATGTTGTCTATTATGTAGTTTCCATCTAATTATATTTTTGTCAATCATAGTGTGATTTAAACTAGAGAGTTCAATGTTCATACATATAGGTAGAAACAAACACCCCCCCACCCCCCTCCTGCCCCTCCCCCACCCAACATAGTTGTGGTAGATGAAAATCATAAATGAAGATATAATTAAACAGTTTTTTATATTTAGTAGTCTGTTTATATTGATAATAACTTACTGCTCTTTCTGTCGTTGTTTAAATGACATGGTAGTAGTCTCTTTAAATTGATAATAGGCGACAGAAAAAAGAGTAGAAGGACCTCAAAAAAATCATTATTTATACACACACGGATCAAACAAACATGACATGGTAGTCAATTTAAATTGCTTATAACTTACTGCTCTTTAAATTAGAATTTACATATTTGGTAGTGATATTATGTTTAACTGAAAATATAATTAAACAAAAAACATTATAGTGCGTATATATGATAGTAATATTATTACATATATATTTACCATATAGGTGTGTGTATAGCTGTAGCAGAATGTAAGTTATGTGTTCTATTTTTTTAACATCCTACTGTTATAAATGCTACATTGTAGTACGTATATTTGGTAGTTTGTTGAAATTGATTATAACTTCAGGTAAGGCAATTCTGTAAAATATGAAGTAATTCATCAAAGTGGATGGGAAAAAATATATTAACTGATGTGTACTAACATTTTCATTTGCTAATAATTGTTTTTGATACTAAATTGTAAAACTCATGTTATATTCCTGAATAAAAACGTTTATTACTTAGACTAATATGTATATTTGATGTGCATTTTATTGTGGAGTTATCACTGCGCCGCATGGGCTGTCTACATGCAGCCTTCGATCTCTCAGATTGGCCGTTATTGACGTAAGCATAGATAGAGAATATTGACATTATTCAAGAACCGTGTGTGTTAACTTTAGCATAGGTGAAGCCATGTCATCTGATAACTGGAACCCTGTTGTGATAGCAGAGACGGATACCGAGTTAGATCCACTCCACTGTCCCCCGCCCATGTCAGGTGAGAGATATTTTAGGACTTACTGCTCTTTTTGCCGTCGCTTATTACTGGTTAACAAGACCGCTTTTATTTGCTAAGCTGCAAATTATATATTAAGAAAAAGGAAAAAAAATTTAGCTGAAGGACATCAAGTTGTTGTAACTAGCATTTTGTATAGTGTAAAACTGAATATAATGCTGATTATGACTAGCATTTTGTATAAAGCATAAATATAATGCTAATTATAACTGTCAATTGTTTTTCAGTCTAAAAACAAGACTTTGTTCTTCGGCATAATTTATACGTTGATTTCATTTTTATTTCATGATAGCCGAGTCATTGTAATGTTCATAGTTTATCTATCACATTCATATGGATTGTTTTATATATAAGTGATTATTCAATTTTTTTTAACAGAAATGCATGTGTGTTGTACACTGGATTAATTCACTATTAAATAAATAACCATATTTTTTGGGCATTTGCATATGTTCAGTTATATAAACAAATATCTTTAACTATTGACATTGAATCTCCTCGAAGATAATAACTAATAAGTTTGGTTGATGTTTTATTGAACATGGTGGCTACAACAACATGTCCTTTCAACTAAACAACCAGGTTTAATATACTATTATTTATTGAACCCTAGATATTAAGTGGTGATAAATGTCTAAATTATTTTACCTTCCTACTAAATATTTCCGACAAAGTGATCGGGCCTTGTGCATTTTATGACTTCAGGTTAATAAAGTATGAATGAATAATATTAGCAAGTTTTCAACTGCAAGAAGAATAACTTAATAGGTAAACATGCTAAGTGCTGTTTTTTCTCGAGTACGAAAACTATAAAAGTCCACGGGTATGGCGTAGTGGAAAGGAGGCTTGACTTCATTCTAATTATTTTATGGTTTTGCTATACCCTTTTCAGGAGTTTAATGGTCCGTCGGGTCTTCTGGGTTTTCCAAAAAAAGAAAAAACTATAAAATATCTTTTGCACAAGCAGTATTGTAAATGGTATAAAAATATTTATTTAATTTACGTTGACTATAGAACTTTTATCTGCAGTGTAAACCTCCAAGTGAAGCGTTGACAATGATGCATCTGTAGATGTAGATGTGAAGGAATTGATAAGCTTGAAATATATTGAAACGGTAAAATTTTGTACTAGTGAACAATTGTTATTTTACATAAGTTCTTTTTTCTTTTCCACATAATGTAGAGAACTAAGATTTCATTATCAACAAAATTAATCTTTGCCATCTAACCACTGGTTAGAAAGGGAGTCAGAATATGCGTCCTGATAAACGTTTGTACCTAAACACCATGACACAAACACAATCAATGATGTTGGTACAAGTAATTACACATGTCACAATTAGTACAGATGTATACATAAAAAGAAATTAAATCAGCAACAGGTATAGCAGCTGAAGCACATACATACATGTAGACCTAGCAATGGTCGGGTTCGATCCGAGTATCATAAACTCTGGACCCGAGTCGGATTATAATAATTAAAATCCGAACTGCAGGGTGTTTCGAACCAATACCCAAGTCCGGTTCGTCGGGCTTTTTAAGCCTGTTTGGTAATACCCATATACCTAACTTTGAATATTTTTGTTAAAACCACAATTTAAAATCACAACTTTGGTAAAATTTGTATCAAAGTGTCACATACTCCCATTTGACCATGCCATGCATGTGTGTGAGAGCTTGGTTGGCAATATATACTTTATGACACTTAATCAAATGTCTGTGACAATGCGAATATATAAAGGGAAATAACATCCCATCACTAGCAAATGCAGAACAACGAGTTTATTTTAGTTATCCAATATATTGCAATTTTTATTTTTTAATATTTAGTATGACAATGCAAATAGGAAAACATCGTTACATAAGTCCTTGAAATTTCCCACTTTGGTTTTTTTATAATTTTTTTAAATAAAATGTTATAGGCATGGTCTTATACTATCTAAACCAATCTCCACAAGATTTTATATATTTTTGAAAGTTCTAAGATATTCTAAAGGGACAGTTTGGCACATGTCCCTAATAAGTTTTAAAATACACAAAAACCGCAGTAAAAAAAAGTTTGTAAATTAGGTCTCTAGAATTAAGTTACCGAATAATGGCATACACTTATGCAATTATTCAGTGAATAATTGCAGACATTAATGCAATTATATCAAAATATTGTAGGCATTTCCACAATTATTCACTGAAAATTGTGGAAACTTCCGTAATTTTTTCAAAATATTGCGGAAAATTCCGCAATTATTTACCAAACAATTGCGGAAATTTCCACAATTTTTTCAAAAATTTGCGGAAAATTCCGCAATTATTCACCAAAAAAATTGCGGAAATTTCCGCAATTATTCACAGAAAAAATTGTATAAATTTATGCAACTTTTGGATATAATTGCATAAATGTTTGCAATTATTCAGTAAATAATTGCATAACTATATGCAATTACTTAGTAACTTAATTCCAGGGACCTAATTTACATACTTTTTTTTACTGGGATTTTTGTGTATTTTGAAACTTATTAGGGACCTGGGTCTAATATTCACTATTCTAAATTATGTTTTAATCGAACATTAAAGTAAGTAGAGTTGATGACTCACGTTGAGCTATAATTAACATGTTGGGTGTAGGTATACACGTTTAGGTAAACACAACTTAGGTCGTGTAGATTATAAATTTAATTTAATTACCTATCAGGACCATACCATTTAACCATTTATGATATTTTTTAATCACCAGACTATGTCTGACTCCTCTCTGTCTTCTTTCTTTACACCTTTAAATGTTAACTGGGTATTGGATGTTTTGATAAGAGTAACATACGTCGAGAAGGTAAACATGGGCGCTAGAGTTGTTATATTTATAGTCATTCCATATGTATCTTATTGTACTAGTCGAACATCCACTTATTTATATTTCCAGTTGTTTTTCAGAATCTTTTCTAGTTTGTATATTGAATTGGTCACTATTTGTTTATGTAGAGATATTTGGGTTATTTTAGTTATTTATATTTTATTTCTTCTGTTGTGAGATCTTAAACGTAGATGTTTAAATTTTATGTTTATCTTTATATCATACAAACTTAGCTTAACTGTCTGTTCTTCTTGGCGCAACATGAGTTCAAACGTTGCTTTTAGGCGTTGATCGATGTGTCTAAAAGTGTAGGTTATTATAACTACACCCTCAACTATTACCATCCATGATCCCTTCCTACTGAAAGTGCACAAGAATCATTAGTAATATGGTTAACTTATGTATATAAGTGTATATTCATTATCAAACTAAACAACAAAGGAAGTAGTAAAGTAAAGTAAGAAGCAATCATACCAGGATTTTTATATTGGTTCACAACTCTCGTCTTATGTCCAGTCCCGAAGCTTTCCTTTGGATTTTCCACTAACCAAAACACCCTCACTTAGCCTGGATCAATAGGCGATACAATAGTTTGATGACTTTGACAATCTTGTGTTCTATCAACACAGATTTTGACTTGTAGTACAAAGCTTCATATAATCTCCTTTGATGATTCAAGATGCATGCATTACGATTAAGGAAGTGTATGAAGTAATTCTTGGAGTGGATGAATAATTTTTAGTTTAAGTGCAAATAGATTCAAGAAGGTATAGAATTCAAGATAGCAAGTTGTATTCTAACTTTTGAACTCGGGTTATGTAACAATCTAATTTTTTTTAACGTTTCGAATAGGAATATTTAATTTATTTAAATATTCAAATTTTATTCGAATGTTATAAATAATAAAAAAAATCAATATTTGGTAAAATGACTTAGCTTTTGATAATGTATTTTTATTTCAATTTATAAGATTTTTCCATATTTTTTAATTTAAAAAATATTTAAATTATCATTTGACGTATTTTTCAGTAAATGTTGGTATTTTTGAAATTTCACAAAATAAGATAATAAGTATATTTTGTTATTGTTTTATGATCGTGTCGTATTGTTGTGTAAGATTGTATTTTTGTTTCCATCGTTCGTGGTTCGTACGCGAACGAAATACTGTGTTGCGAAGTGCTGGAATTTTAAAAATAATAACCTAAAAACTAAGACTATTCTTTATTTTTATTCACTTTTCATCTTCTCTCTCTCTTTCTACTTTCATCTTTCCTCTTACAGTAAAAAAGAAAATCAAATGTCCATCATTAAAAACCAAAACCAAGAGCTACAATTAACAATAGATTTTGAAATTAGATTCGTTGAACTCGTAGTGGAAAGACCTTCAAATCCATACCCATTTTGTCATGTATGATCGTGTTTTAGGATGGTTAAAGTTTTGGCTGTGGTGCTAGGGTTTAGCCTGGATGAGATTGGGGCGGCGATAGGTGTAACGAGGAATATTGTTTCACTCCTCTTGACAAGATGCGTCTTGTGGCTGCAATCTTGGCAACTCCGATCATCATATGTGAATCGCGACCATGCACTATAGCTAGGAGAGGTATTAGGTCACGATGGAGGGGGAGGTGTCGAGTGTGACTTCGGTGGGTAGGATGTAGAGAGAACGAGACGCAGAGTTCGTAGGAGGTGGTGTTGCGTGATTCCGTTGAGTTTTGAGTGGGATCAATGATGGAAGTTGCGGCCATGGAAGAGTGATATGCATGTCACTGTTTGTGTAAAGGGGGATGATGTAATTTAAGTTGATAAAAGTAATGAATTAATTTTGTTTTAATTAATCAAAATCTTATAAAATCAGTATCTCACTCATACAAGATCCAATTGAGATGGGGTCTTTTACGTTCTGCTCGTAGGAGCAATATCCACGCACTAGAGTTTGTTTCGTCAAATTTGGAGCAAGTGGAATTTGAGCAAAAATCGAACGTCGTCCAATTTTAGATCAAATTGGGACGCTTAAGCGTCCGCTGGAATTTTGGTGAGTTATCTCACCTTTGGATGAATACTACTAATGATATATAGTAGATATAAATGATTATTTTTGTGTTTGAATGATTTATTGGTTTCGTTTGGTCAAATTTCCATTTTGAAAGGCTAAAGACATATAAAAGGAAATACAGAGAATTTTGTAAGGGAACCCAGATTCCTTGTTACTATTGATTTTAATTTTAGTTATATACCTATTGTATAAATTATTGAATGTCAAAACTTAGTAGTTTGGTCATATTGGATATGACATTGATATATGTTAAGACTTGAACTTTTTAGTAATAAAGGTAGTAATAATAATGGTTAAGTGTTATGGTAGCTATTAGGCTCATTATAATATTTTGGAAATACTATTAATTGTTGTTTTGATTTGAGAAATGGCTTTGATTCGAAGAATGATTTTAAATATGATTCTTGGGATTTTTTATGGTATTTAATTTAAAAATGGTTTTTGAACTTCTCTATTTTACTCTAACCTTTTTGGAAATCTTTTAAAATTATTTTGGAAGTATTTAATTTATAGAAAAGTTAATATAATAATGAATGTTTATTTTAAAGGAAATAAAGGAGAATTTATTTTTTTATAATAAAGTAATTCTGCTTTTAAAAGGAGATAGCAATATTTTGAAATAAATATTTGTGAAACGTTTTATAAAAATGTTGTATAATAGATAGGTTTATAAATGGTATTTTGTAAATAAAAGAATCGATTTTTAAATGGTGTTTTATAAAAAGCAAAAATTATATCATTTTAGTAAATTGTTATAATAAAACACATTTGTGAATTTATGATGAATATGGAATGATCGTTTTAAGAAAAGTATATAAGATTTAATTATATTGGGAGTTTTATAAAAGGAGTTTTGTAAATGAATTTGGAGCTATATAAAAGAAGTTCTATAAATGAATTTGGAGTTTTATAAAAAGAGTTTATAAATGATATTTTATAAAAGGAGTTTGTATGCATAAAAGAGTTATATAAATAGAAAGAAGTTTTATAAAGGAATTTTATAAAAAGGGATTTATAAAAGGAATTGTTATAAAAAGAATAAGACTCGATTTATGTAAATAATCATTTTAAATTATGGTGGTATGGGAAGTATTCTTTTCATACTTAACACCAGAAAGAGAAAAGTGGTTTAGGTTTTTTGTTACTTATATTTAAATGACATTTTTTTAGCCCAGTTAAATATGGTTTTGAAAATGAAATCTTTCTTAAGAATTGTGAATATACTTATATCGTTGAGATAAGTATATGGGAACATTTTCTAAGTCTTGAAAACGTAGTGTTTCATGAATATACATATACTATTGATATAATTATATGGAAAAGTTTTCTAAGTTCTGAAAGTGAAATGTTTTGTGAGTATACTTATACAATTGAGATAAGTATATCAATATTTTATAATCTACTGAAAAGAGTAGAGAAAGATTTGTGAATATATCTTTTGTAAAATGTATTTTAATACAAATATTTGAAAAGTGATTTTAATTAATGACAAGATCAATTAAGGAGGCTTAGTGGTTGCTTATGTGCTTAACCACGCTTGGTTTCCATGTGAAATTAAATCTCTGATTTGATTGTTGGTTTATTTGATAGTTAAATAATCGACAATCAAATCTTAGCACGTTCTGAAATTATCGTTGTCGGTTTAGAGAGACCGGAATCAGATATATTATTCGAAACCACTTTAAACTGGCATAAGCGTTCAAATTGAAGACATCTTGAAGATGAGAAATCAAAGACGGAGTTCTTTGAAATGCAAGGATTGCTTGCGACTAATCCTGAGGATGTAGTAGAAGTAGTGCATTTGGTTTGTTCAGTCCCAAAACAACTTGTATCGATGGATGTTGGCATAACATTGTTGCCTGAAGGGCAGTGTTATCATTCCAAGTGGGATTTGCTTAAAGTTTAAACGTAAATTCAAGCCTTACAACCTGGGAATGGCTAAAACAGGGTAAATGCAGCATGGCTAAGTGGGTCACTCCTATTAAGGTACAGTCATCATTTTTATCTAGATCGATATTCTAGGATTATTTATGCTTGTGGCCACGGAACGGTTTGTCAAGTTGGCAGTCAAGGTGGTGATCATATTCGATACTATCCAGGAAGGGGTAGTCAGATTCTATGTTGGTAGAGGGGAAAATGTGTTGCAGCCTCGGTACATTTTATCTAGAGATGTATAGTACGGAAGGTATTCCCTTACCTTTTCATTGTATGGTATCCATTCTCTAATGAATGTCTCACTAGAGGGACATGGGGCGCAAAAGGTAAGAGAGGGATGGGGTTTCTCTCGCTTTTGGCATATCAGGCCTCCCACTGGGAGGCCCGCACGAAGGGCTATTAGCTCAGTGGTAGAGCGCGACCCTGATAATTGCATCATTGTGCTACCCAGCGTTTACCGTGAGCACGATAACTGGTACACCAGAGGTGCGTCCTTCCCGGTCCTCTCGTACTTGGGAAAGGTCCTCTCAATGCTTTAATAATGTATTGGGAAGAATGTTAAACCATAAGGAACGTATCATATCTCATTTAAGTTGGGCCAGTCTCTTTCTAGGGTTCCATACCTTAGGTCTTTATGTTCATAATGACGTCATGCTCGCTTTTGGCACTCTAGAAAAACAAATCAGAATCTTCTTTTGTCCGAAGAAATGATTCATTGAAATAATGAGTCACCCGTTCCATTGATATGGGCACATCTGAGATCAAGAAATGCTTGGGAGTTCCTCTATTCAGTCCTTTTCCTTCTTCTTGTTGCTGGATATCTCGTTCGTATCCATCTTCTCTTTTTTCCCCGAGCCTCTTGTGAGTTACAGATAGAGTTAGAAAAGATAAAATCTTTGATGATTCCATCATACATGATTGAGTGGACTTAGTTGTATACTTAATATGCTGGAATGTAATAAATGTAACCATTTCAACTATGATTAATTATTTATTTTAAACCATAGACATTATTATAATATCACTGGATTCTAATAAAGATGGTTTGGTTATCCTAAGGTAAAAAATCGTCCGTGTTTATATGCAGCGTGGTCTTACGAGATACCTTTATTTTTGAAAGGTTTTTACAACATTAAAATCCATTGGTTTATGTTTCTTACGCTGGTTTACCAGACTGGTCCGTGCATTATTTTCTTACCATGCTTGGGTCAGCTCGAGCATATTTCCAAATTTAGTTTGGTTGCTTTAGAGTTTCAGAAGACGAGTTGGATGCCTACAAGATGTATTCACGTATTTTTTATTTCCACTGCATTTGTTGTTTTGTATTTATCAGCAGTTGTGAGGACGGGTTATTATAACTATCCGAGTTGATGATAGGTTAGTTTACTCTGTTTGATGTATTTATATTACAGTTTTCTTTGTAAATATCTAATGTACGTTATATATTACTCGTCAAAATGTCAGATTCTGTTCTGTCTTTTCTTTATTTTACCCCAACAATCTGTCTTTCTGCCAGTTGGATGCTCGGCACATGAATAACGTGGATGTATTAGTGTATACTCCTGAGGGTCGAAAGAGCGGATCATTACAAGTTCTATTTATAATAATCAAAAGGTTTCTTTAGAAAAGTTGTTTTCATTCAGAAAAGCGATCACTTTTAAAGAAGATGCAATGAATGATCGCAACTCTTCGAAGTGTCATTCAGTAAACAGCTGTTATAATGTTTCAATTGACTGGAAATGTTGGTCAGTCGACCGGCCTAGTATAAAATTCATTCTTGAGAAGAAGTTAATTTTTAAAAGACTGAAGTATAATTTTAATTGGCTTTGGTCGGCTGAATATACATTTGGTTGACTAAGCTTAGTCGACTTAATGTGTATTCAGTCGACTAAACCTTTGATTTCTGGTTTTTCATAAAAGCTTTTGTAAATTTGTAAATGTTTTAGGTCTTTGTATTAAACTTCTTGTGCACTAGTGATATGTGCATATGCATATGAACCATCGAGGACATTTTACAAATATTTTCTAAGGATAGAAACATACCTTTTACTTGTAGACAACTTGTTCTATAACGACCAGTAAATTTCGATAATTAAATTTGTTGATTTAATAAGATTTTGGAAATTAAATACTGAAAGAAATAAAAAACTTTGTTAATTTATAATGAAATAATAACAAAAATGAAATGTAACAATGTTAATTAAAGTAAATTTTGATAACTTGAATGAAATTCCAATTAATCAAAATAATAAAAATGCTATACTTGGTTATAAATTGAATATAAGTGAATAAATGAAATATTGGATTAACCAAGGAAATAATAGATAGTTAATGGAAATTGAATGAAATTAGTATTATGAAAATAAATGGTAACATTGATTTGTAAGTAATAAAAGCTTAGTAATGTGACTAAAGGTTAACTATGACAAACTATTGTATGTTACCTACTTATTTAGCATGTTAATTTAAATTGGAAATAAATTTCAATAAATGTAATTAAATATTATGTTAATGTAAGTTAAGTTAATATTTGGAAATAAATGTTAATTTTATTCATAATATGATAATTGGGAATAAAAAGAATAGATATCAAGATTTATCAATTTATTGCATTTAAATTATAATAATTGGATTAATTGAAATTAAATGAAATTAAATATTTAAATACTAAGTTAGTTGAAATTAAGATGAAATTTGAAGATATTAATGTAATAAATCATGAACCAATGTTAATTCCATCCATTTGATAATAATTGACTGAATAATAGGATGAAAGGTCAATTAAATTGAATTATTGAAATTTAATTTATAATTTCTGAATTTAATGAAAATGAAATTAAACACTGAAATTGATGGATTAATCAACTTTAAATTGATATTTAAATTTGTCTAAACTATTGTAAGTGATTAAGAAATAAAAAAAATGATAGAAGTTGTAAATTTTTAAATTTAAACAGAAAAAGTGACTTAATTAATTTAATATTAATTTCGACGAAACCAGTTTCATCGAATCCGTAACAATGAATTATTGTAGGATTTCAAGTTTCGTAACAATCGGACCTGTCGTAATCGTACAGACTGGAAACGCCTAGAAATTAATTTAATTGAAATCAATTTGAAATAAGCTGATTTTGACATAACTTCTTCATATGATGGAATTAGGACTTAAAACCTATTCCATTGAATTTAAAATTTTCGAAAACATCTACTTTGATATATGGGTTGACCCATTTTCGTTCCGGAGTCAGAACGGGCTTTTCGGGTCGTGTATCGTTCAACATTCCAAACCAATCGAGCCCATTCCTTTCTATTTTGTTCTGCCTATATGTATATTGTTATAAACCCTAGCCACTCCTCGATTTCATTTGTCGGTGCGTACATTTCAGTCTACTTCTCCTCCTTCTCAATGGCAGACAAACCCTAATTCCCAATTGCAATTTCAAATCAAATTCAAACTCAAAAATTCAAACTCCTCTAATCCAAACAAATTATATATCGATTTGAAGCTCTCGCAGAACGTAAATCAATTATGTGATTCGTTTCTCAATCAGGGTTTCTATGTGGCCGGAATTGGCTAGTTTATTTTCGGCCGTTCATCGCTCGACGATGAACTTCGTCTGATCGGCGAATCGACGACAGGGTTGTGTGGAGAGTCGAACGCGTATTGCATCGGCATGGTTCATTTGATGTTTCAATGGCTTGATCGGCGTGTAAAATTCAATCTAGGGCTTGGTTTCTCATGGCGGCTGGGGGTTTTATGGCATAGGTCGGCGTTCAGTGGGGTCCAGGGGGGTCGGTAAGGCGAGGGAAGGGTTGCGGCGTGCTCCGGTCGAGATCGCGTGGCCTTAGGCGGAGGAGGTGTGATGATTTTCGTCGGCGGCTGAGTGTTTTGATGGGTCGAGTGTTGCCGTGCAAATTAGGGTTTCGTGAAGAGCGCGTGGATTTAACGGGTGACGCGTCATCATATCTTTATTTTATTTTATTATTTTAATTTTGTTTTGAAACGTTCTAAGCGCGATAACTTTTACATACGAGGTCTGATTTACGCGCGGTTTTCTCCACTAGGATTGTATCGAAATTCCGGACATTCTGACGCGGGTTTGGACGAATTCAGAGACTGTTTGAATTTTGGGCTTAAATTGGATTTAAATTCAATTTGAATGCAAAGGTGAGTGTTTTAACCCACTCACAACTTCTAAAATTTCTTATGTTTTTCAAATTAATTTTTGATGTGATTAGAAATTTATTTATGACTGTTTGGTATATTTTAAATCATCATCTCAATTAATTTGAATTTATTTGAATTAAATTGTCATTTAATTTATTTTTGAACATAAATTGCCAGTTTAATACCCATTATTGATTATCAGTTCTATATTGATATCTATTGATTGAGTTAGATGATAATTGTGATGGATGTTGATTTTGATGTTGGTTGAATGGATGTTGTATTTTATACCGTTATAAACTGCAAGTTCGTTATGCATTTTTATTTATTTCGGGATTGCGGTTTGAAATGATATACAACCGTAAAATGTTTAAATTGCGGATTGAAATGATAAATATCCGTATCACTTGACCCTAGGGTAGAGAATTATATACGGACACCGGATTGGTTAAATTAAATGATTGTAAAATCCTTATTTTTCGAATTCAATTAAATGTTGTTTTGAAATAAAATTTGATTTATATAAATTGAAGTATTATTGGAAAATCAAGTTTTGTGTTGAAAGGTGAATTGGTTTTAAAAGGAATTTCTTTAAGAAAGTAAATCGGAAGTTTAAAGTTAAACTTTTTCGTAAATGAAATTCTAATGAAATTGAGTTATTAAATTTGTTTGAAAATAACTTTGAAATATTTTGAGATTAAAGTAATCCGTATAGATATTTTGAACATGGATTTAAACGATATGAAATTTGATAGTTTATTGAAATTTGGTTTGTCGATTTGGAAATATGAAATGGTCCAAATATGTTGAATGAATTGAATAGTTTAAACTAATATAAATTCCAAACTCATATTTTAATATAAACTGTTTTAAAATATATTTATAATTATTAAGATTTTCAAATTTATTAAACTGTTTAACTAATATTAACTATATAAATTATTTGACTATTTTAAACCAATTTAATTTATTTTAAACTAATTAAACTCTTTTAATTTATTTTAAATCTAATTAATCTATTTTAAGCTATTTAATCTATTTTAATTATATTTAATCTAAATTCAATCTATTTAACAATCTTAAATCAATTCAAATGTACTTTACCTATAATTAAACTATTTTGGAGTATTTTAACTATTTATAATTATTTAAACCATTTTCTTCCAAATTCCAAACTAAGTAAAATGGATGGGTTTATATTCAAATTCTCGATTTTTAAAGTGAATATGACTTCGAAAGTGGTATAGTTTTGAGAATACGATATTTTTGATATAAAGTGTGAATTTGACTTTGAAAGGAAATATAATTACCAAACCATGATTTCAAATGCGATATGATTTCAAAGGCAAATATGATTTCGAAAGTAAGTAATGATTTCGAAAGTGATATGGTTTGAATTGAATATGATATTTTGATATCAATTATGAACCGATTTTGGAAATGTAAAAGAACAATCCGGTGTGTAATAAGCGATTGGTTGTTAAAGAGACCGGGATCAGATATGGGCATACTCTCTGTCGATACCAAAAACCACTTTGACAACTGTGTATCCGGTGGAGATTCCAGAATGAAGTAGGATGGTGGCGACGATCCTAAAGGTATATTTACATGGACCTAACTCTCGTGAGTTAGCATAAGGTGGCTAAAACAAGAGCAATTCCGTGCCAAGGAGGTAGCTCCTCTAATCGGACACATTCCATCGATACTATATTCTGACTGGCGATTTATTTGGTGGCCACCCTTCGATTTTACTCGGGAGTGTTTTTCGAGTTGGGAGGTAGTTGCGGCTATACGTTACCAACAGTCCGGATGCGTAATTGGTATATCTACCCTGGAATTGCCTAGTTGTGTCGTGTCATCTATCCTAGTGCGCCTTTTACGAGTTTGTTTTATGTCGTACCTATGTGGTATCCTCTGGAGGCTCCAGTTTACGGTGAGCTACGGTATTGTATAGACTATTGGCATACCTAAAAATGTGTTAAGGTGGAAAATGTAAAGCCTTAACGCTATTTTTAAATAGTATACTTTACTTTAGACATATTATAATAGCGTATTGTATTACATAGTAGATAGTTTAACGGATCCTTAGGAGATGTGAATCCCGAACATCTCTTAAGTTACTGCACTCACGTTAGACACTGGATAGGAGATGTCAAAACCCGTAAACATCTCCGACGCCGTTTACACTCATATGTATTTACCGTTGATTTAACTCATATAAGATCTTTTAGTTCTAACTCGAGTATTTTGTCTTTTCAATTCGCTCGGGTCAGCCTGAGCATTTCAGGATTTGAAGACCTTATTTCTGGAGGACGAAGACGAAGATTTGTACTGCTATTATTTACTATATTTATTCCACTACATTCATACTGTTCCGCTGCATTATTTGTTTATCTCTAATATGTGTAACTCTGATTCTGTATTGTATAAGTATAATCAAATGTTTTGTAAACAGCTTCATGAATTGTTATTTGATTATTATATTTTATCATTCCGCTGCGAGATTCTGTTTTGTTTTATTTCTTTCACTTTTTCTTCTTTACCCCAAATAACAATTCGCCCTTCTGTATGGTTTGAGTCGGCATGCGTGTCTGCTTAAAGCATACAAAAAGGCGGGATGTTACATGTTTCTTCTTCCTTTACTTCTTGTCTCTTCGAATCATTACCAGTTTCAAAGTCCTGCATAAAAAAATGCTACAAGAGATATTTGTATATTTGTATATAGTTGTCATCATTAAAACAATGATACAATCGGGGTTCTAACATTCTCCCCCTTTTTAATGATGACAACTGCAACAACCCATAATTTTTATAAATATTTTAAAATTAAATTTTATTTTGAAACTTTGATTTTTAAATAATTTTAAATTGAAGTTTGGAATTCTTCCAAGATATTTTGGATTTTTGTTTCTATTTTATTTTTCCAAATATAATTAAATATTGATTTCTAGAAATGTTATATTTTGTCAAACTTTGACTTTTATTGAAATTAATTGAAATTTGAAATTTTAAAATTTTAAAATTTAAAATTTAAAATTTTAATCTTTTCCTTTGAAACAGTAATTGGTTTTGATATCTGTTATGTTTTCGTTTCATTGAATTCCGTTTTAAAACTTTTAAAAATTTGATAAATTCAGCATTTTATACGTAGGATTTTATCTGCACTATATTATTCATTTTCTATTTTATCTGCCATCCTTTATTTTTGTTTTGGGTTTTGAATTAAATTGTGTGAATCTTGTTGAGTTGGAATTTCCTTCACTAGTTGTATTTTTGTTTACGATTTTAATTCTAGTTTCAATAAAATAAACTATTTTCTTTATTTGTTTTCCTAAGACTAATTATTTATTTTCTTTTCCACTTTATTTTGTTTGTCTTTTATTTATTTATTTGTTTTTTTCTATTTGTTTATTTTGTATAAATATAAAGTGGAAATTCTAAGAGACAAAAAGCCTTTTACTTTTGACTTTTCATTGCCTAGACTTTTCAATTTCTTTAGCTGTTTTTTTCTACATTTGTGGCCGTGATTTTTTATTTACTTCTTCATGTGAAAACTTCTCAACATCTTCACAAATTTTCGGCCATCTATTCCTGAAAAATGTAAGTCATGGCTTCTTCATTTTTTTACTACTTTTCCTCTTCATTTCCCTTGATTTTTGCTTGTTTTGCTTGATCTCTTCACATATGTTGCTCGGCCTAACCTCTTCACCACCTTCACCGACCACCACATCACTTCCTCCTCATCACCATCCATGGCCTGACCTCTTCCTCCTCTGACCAACAAGTGCTGTGACCATTCAGTGAACAAATCTCCACAAAACAATGCAAAAACTCTCCAAAATTGCCTAGTCGAGCCTAGTTTTCACCACCACCTTCATTTCCTTGCCACAACCACCCCCTTAGCCACCACCACCAGCAAGTACACCACCTCTGAACATCACCTTAACCTCTGACCAGACCTGTACCTGACCAAGGCCGAGCCCATAGACCTTTGTCCGAGTCTAAATGATGCAACAAACCCTCCTCTTTTGCCTTGTCTTTTGACCTTCCTCACTTTGTAACCCCAAGACCTTTCTCATTCCTATTGCTAGCCGTGAGTTATGATCTAAACCATATCCATTTCAACCTGAAAACATGTCATGGTCGAGCCTAAAGTATGTTTGGCCGAGCACATATTGGGTCATGGTCAAGCAAAATTGATTTAAAGGCTTGGTGATGTTCTTTGTTAACTTTATTTCAATTTGTTTCAATATATTTTTGTGTTGAAATATATTTATATATTGCTTTGTTTATTTTGTATACAAGATTTAATATCTTGGTTCTCTCCACTCGAATCGAAAGTTGTGCTATCGTGCTTTCTGGAATTCATTTGTGTGTTTTGATTTGCGAACTCCAACTTAAAAAGGTGAGTTATTCACGCTTGACATTCATACTCATAGAATTGTGAATTGATAACAAATGAATGTGTAGATTGTTATATCATGTTATACCTACCTGTGATATGTCTTATATGATGTTAAACCCTATTATAAACCTGTCACATCATCTGATATTGTTATAGTCTGTTATACTGTTTATTTATATATGTTTCTCACACTGCAAGTTCCCTGTAGAATAGAGTCACTATGGGTTGAAATGATACATACCCGAACGGACTTTAGAATAGGGAAAAATCATTACGGGCTGAAATGATAGGCCTGGGTGATTTCTATTTATTTTATTTGACTTGGGATTGCAGGTTTGAAATGATAGAACCTGGATTTTTCTTTGTAAATTACGGATTGAAATGATATATTATCCGTATCACTTGACTTAGGTTAGAAAATATTATACGGACCCGTGGTTATTATATATATATTTTTGGAATTTTTAAAGTATTTTAAAAGTATAAAATATGATAATTTGATTTTTAAATTGAATTTAAAATGATTTAATAATGTGTTATTGATTTTTCTATGTTTTAAATTGTTAAATAATGAATGGAAAATTGTAAGTTGAAATATAACTTAATTTGGAAATTTGTAACTTGGTTTTAAAATGGAAGTTTAAGTTAATTAAATAAAATGGAAATTAAGTTTTATTTGTGAAATGGTAAATTAAATTTAAGTGTTAAGTAGATGTAAAATGGAAAAATTGTACACTTGAATTTAATAAGTAAAGTATTGAAAAATTGAATTTTAATTGTAAAAGTTTTCTTATAAAAATCATACGTTAAAAAGGTATTTAAATGATTTTTTTTTGAAGTGGAAAAATATGATTTTTATATGTTAAAATGGTTTAAATTGAATATTTATTGTTTCTGAAATTCTAGTGTAAATCTGGAAATTCTTTTAGTAGCACTTCAGAAATGCTATCGTTTCTGAATAATAACTAAAATCTGAACTAAAGTGAATCTGTTGCACTTTGTAAGTGCTGTAGTTGCAGAAACTAAATTAAAACCTGAAACTAATAACAGAGCAATTGTAGCACTTGTTAATGTGATTTTTGAATGTAATTGAACTATTACAGCAGTTTTGTAAATGCCGTCTTTGCTGAATTGAACTAAACCTTTTAAATTGAACCCTGAACCATTACAACTATTTTTAAATGCTGTCTTTGCTGAATTGAATTATTTTCAAATATAACCCACCGCAGCATTTTCTAAGTGCTGCGAAAAGCTGAAATTTCAATATTTGAAGTATTTAACTGAATAAATGAACTCAGAAAAGGCTAAATTTTTGGGAATTGATTATTTGATTTGAAAGTATAATGACTTCACTTTTAATGGTTTAAATGAAGGATTTAATTCGAATTATAAACCATTTTGAAATTTATAACCACGGGTACACTTCTTTGTGTGCCATTTGATTTCCTTGTGATTATTTTGATGCACACCTTTGATTTGAGAGTGTGGCTAGATGTGAGCGATTACTACAGCTCTGCGCTACCCTAGTCACATTAACATTGTTATTTGCATTGGTTTACTTTAATATGGATATTTCTATGATTGTGTTTATTACTGCTTAATTGATGGTTTAACGGATCCTTAAAGGATGGACGATCCCAAGCATCCTTTAAGTTATTTGTGCATTACTATTACCGTTCACTTGAGTTGGTTTACATTGTATAAGTATGTATGTCCTGACTCGAGTGTTTGTGTTTACTTTACGCTCGGGTCAGCCTGAGAATCACAGCTTGGATTCACCTTGCGGAGCTAGAGATTTGTTGGAGCTTATTTGTCCATCTGTTCAGCTAATTTCTATTCCAGTTATCTCCTATTCGGTATTTGCTCCTGTATTAGTGATTTTTGTATCCCAACTTCTTGTGTCTATTTTGACTATGAGATTTTGTATATGTTTAAGAGTATGTATATAGTAGCTTCATGAACTACTATGGTATTTTATTTCCGCTGCGAGTTATTTTGATATTTTGTGTCTGTGATTTTGTGTTTGATTTTATTTGCTCCAAATTTTCTTGACAATCCACTATTTTGAAGTATTCAAGTCCGACATGTGTGGATTTATTGTCGATTTGAATGGTCCAAAATAGTGGGATGTTACAACAACTATATGTTGATATATATGTGTGTATATTCTCCCTCTTAATGAATGCTCTCCTTTTCACCATACTTTCTCCCTCTTTATCATCAACAAAATGGAATAGAAATACAATGAAAACAAAAGACATAAGTCGAATTTGCTGTAGTTCCATTATCCATAAGTGCTCGTTCTCCAATGATATGTACGGAATATTTGCTATTCGCAATCCATCTCATCATTTTGTCTATCTTGGGTACTTGTAAAAAGTAGTTTCTATATTTTTCTATGCACTGTGGATTGCGGAATTATGGATCTTAAGGCTAATTAAGCATTATAGTGGGGGTGAATAGTATTTCTAACTTATGTAAATCTTTTTAAATTTCTTTCAAGTTTGATATCAAATCACATATTGTCAACATAGAAATATATCAATAATCAATCACAGATGCAATCACAGATAAAAATAAAAGAGAGTTAGAGAGATGACACCAAGGATTTCATACTGGTTCGGATTTCTCCTGCATCAAGTCCCATACAATTGCTAGTAAAGATTTCTTTTCAAATGTCAATCTTTAACAGGGAGAAGGAAAACCCAAATACAATCTCGATTCCGAGGCTACAAGACACACCCACTTGAATTTCCGGATTCATGATACACCTCTTGATTTGATCAGGCTACAAGCACACCCACTAAATTTCCAGGCTACTAAGCACACACACTTGATTTGAACAGGCTAAAGCACACCAAGCAAATACAAAAAGAGTCGATAGTTTTCAAAAAACAATATTTTGAACTTTGGATACAATGTATCCTATAGCCACTTGGATAACACTTTGATCTTTGAATTAAGAGAGAGATGTTTCCAAAATGGTAAGAAAGTAGTATTGAATTAATAAAATGAAGTATGAAATGATTCTAAGTGATTTTGAAGAGAATAGAGTATATATTAAATGGAGTTTTCAAGAATCCAAGAGGAGGGAAGAAAGTGAGTAAGTAGTTATCAAAAAATTGTTTGAACTCCTATTTATATAGCAAATCAACAGACGTGTCCGTTCGTGAAGAGTTGCGACGAATAGACAGATCCTTTAAAAATTTTGATAACACTTCGCGGCATGTATGTTGACATACCATTTGCCTATATGTTGACATATGCTTGTAAAATTTGAAATCTTGTTTCTTTTAAAATGTTTTGAAAATCATATACTTTGTAAAATAATTTGATACGTTGTAAAATAGCTTAAACATAGTTTACAAATATTTTGAAATTTGAAAAAAATTTATAAAATATTTTGAAATTTATTTTAAAATTTTATTTTGAAAATTAGTTTGTTTAAAAATATAAAAGATAGAAAATAGGAGTTTGAGATCAAAGATTGCTATAAAAGACCTTAACAATATAAGTTATGAATCTGTTAACCCTCTTTTGATTTGCGACCTGGCGACCTAAGGTATAAAGCGACCTAGTAGCCAAATGAAGACAGAGCGATCTAACGACCTGGCGACCTAACGACTTAAGGAGTTGGCGACCTAACGACTTAAGGAGTTGGCGACCTAATGACTTAAGAGGTCTACGACCTAACTACAGAAAGGACTCAGCGACCTAAGGAGGCTAACGACCTAACTACAGAAAGGACTACGTGACCTAAGTAATACCACGACCTACCGACCTAAGAAGCTAGCGACTTAAGAAAGAAGTGGTCTCAATGACCTACAACCTATATTAGGTCGCGCGCGACCTATTAACTTGCTCAGAAGAAACTAAGCGCAATCAAGATAAGACAAACCCCATCTTCTAGGTCGCTGCCGACCTACGACCTACTTTAGGTCGTGAATGACCTAGGACTTGTGCGATTGAATTCTGCCCAGATTTCTCCCTATAAATACTAGAGCTACTCCAACGGCAAGAGGACTTTTGGCCGATCATTCTCTGAAGCGCCGTTACTCTGCTGAATTCTTAACTCATCCAACACATCAAGCATTCCAAACACTGAAGACACTACAACAAGCTTCGAAAGAGATCTTGCATATCCGACATGGATTCAAAGAGCTTCATCACATCGAAGTTTGAGCTACTAGCCTGAAGTGTTTTGGAATCGAAGTGTATTGTATTTTGAAGTGCATTGTATCAACTTTTAACCAAATCAGCAATAAAGGAATTTAAAGTGGACGTAGGCTCGATCTTAAGCCGAACCACTATAAAATCGTTGTCTTTTACTGTTTTCTGTTACTTTTCTGCTTATATTTTGTTCCCGTATCAACGGGTGGTGCTTTCACATTTTCTTTACACACACCAGGGTGTTAGCGTTCAATTTTCAGCGTTAACATTTTGGTGCTTTCACTGAGAATTGAACTCATGAATATTGTCATCATTGCTTCACAAGAGTTTGTGGAAAAAGTTTCTTTGAAAACCAGAAGTTTGGCGAAAATAATGGCTCCCGGAAGAAAGCGCAAGTCTACCAGATCCGTTAATACACAAGATAACACTGCTACTTCTCCTTCATCAAGTCAAGCAGCTCCAAGCATTGGAGTGACACGAGCAGAGTTAGATGCTGCTGTTTCTGGGTTATATCAGCAAATTGAGACCCAGAACACCTTAATGCTAGAAAGGTTGGATGCTATGCTCGGAGCTAACCGTCAACCAGCGAATAATGAGGAAAATCTTGCTGATGCTGTTCACAACTCTGAAGGGAGGAACATTCCTCAAAGAAAAGCAGGCACTGCTGAAGGGGCACCTCCCCAAGCCGGAGTGACAAGGCCGCAAACCAACTCTCCATGAACATTTGTTTAAGCAAACTTCTGATAAAATGGCTGATGACTGCCCCACAGAGCCTCTGAACAACAAGGAATACCTCTCGGAAATGATACGACAAATCATGAAAGAGAGCATGCAAAGAAATGAAGATGAGAACGACTGGGGGTTCGCTCCAAGTAAGACTCCGTTCACTGAGAAAAATCTAAAAGCTGAATTTCCAAGAAAGTTTGTTCCTCCTACCATTCCAGCTTACCGAGGGACAAGCGACCCCAATCATTTCTGTACAAGTACGACTGGCACATGACGGGTGCTAGGGCAACGGATGAAATTAAATGCCGGTACTTTCCGATGTACTTAGAAGGGGTGGCACTACTCTTGTTTACAAAGCTGCCGGCCCGATCTTTAGACCAGTTCTCTGATTTAACTCGGAAGTTTAAAGAGCAATTCAGACTGTACGCTTCAAAGGTGAAAGACATAATGTCATTGTCTAGCCTTGAACAGAATTCGGGAGAGTCTATTAAATCCTTCTTGAATCGCTTCAACATAGCTCTGGCTGAAGTCGACAACGCAGAGCCACGGATGATTCTGACTTATCTGATACGGGCTATCGATAAGTCAAGTGAATTTGGGTAATGGCTGAAAATGAAGGAGCCAAATTCACTCGAGAAATTTTATTAGAAAGCTGACGAGTTCATATGCTTGGAAAATCTTCCTGCACCAGTGAAAGTGGTGGCAACAGGAGTACAGAATAACATTGCTGCTTCAGCTAAGAAAGATTCTGGAGGTCAGAAGAGGGAGAATAATGATGGAAAGAAACAAAAGGATACAAAGAAACCTCGCTTCTTTAAACCCTCAGATTTCACTCCTTTAATCGACACTCCGGAGAATATCTTCTTTGCCACCAAAGATGCCGTGGAATATCCTAAACCATCTGAGATAAAGCCTGGAAAGAGTGCTATGCGAAATGGAAAATTTTGTCGATTTCATAACTAACCTGGCCATGATACCAATGAATGTCGTCATTTGAAGAGCTTGATTGAGGAATTGCTAAGACAAAACAAACTGCAACAGTATGTTAAGAAGAACAGGAATGACCTAACTTCGTCTGCTCAGGGGCAGCAACACCCTACTCACCCATCTGGCTCGGGTGAGGGCACTACTGCACATGAATCTGAAAGGCCTGTTATCAATGTGATTACAGGAGTCCCACACCCAGTGGGCAGAAGCTGGGGCGAGATGGAAAGATATGCTCGTGCTTTGAAATATACCCCAGCGGAGGAAGATGTTTTTGTTTTAGAAGACGCTGCGCCCCTGAAACAGCAAAGAACTTCTAATGATGATATTGTGTTTAAAGCTAGGGATTCCATGGGAATTGAAGCTCCAACCATGGATCCCTTGGTCATTTATGCAGGAATTGGGCCAGCTATTATAAGACGGGTGCTTGTTGATTGCGGCGCCTCTTGCAATATACTCTTCAAGAAGACGTTTGATCAAATGAAGATTCCAATGACCGACGTTCAGGCTTCATCGCAGAAGATTGTTGGGGTTACTGGGGAACCACAGCAACCAATTGGAACTGTCGACTTGTTTGTGGAACTTGGAGATGGACAGAAAAAAGTGGTTCGTAAACAGACTTTTGTAATTGTTGACGGATTTTCTGCCTACAATGCCTTCCTGGGCCGGCCAACTCTAGCTACGTTCAAAGCCATTCTTGCCCCATGGTGCTTGACTATGAAATTCCCCACATATAATGGTGTTGGTGTCATTAAAGGGGATCAAAATGCTGGGCAGGAATGTTATCTTATAGAGCTTCGAGAGGCAAGGAAGAGAGAGATGGGAAAATATGCGGCAGCCCCGCTCCGCATCAAAAAGCCAACCTTGTAGCAAGTACAGGGTGGCCCCTACACTGGCGAGCATAGTGGTGCAAGGAGATAAATGGATCCCAGAAAGGCCAGTGCAGGGGAAAATAGAGTGGTGCCAATGGAAGTAATGGTACCAGTACCTGTTGATCTTAAAGACACAAACAAAGTATTAAATGTAGGTTCGCAGCTCAGTGTGGCAGTCCAAAATATGCTGATATCATTTTTGAAAGCAAATCTGGACATATTCGCTTTGAGTCACGCCGATATGTGTGGAATATCTCCAGAGATTGCTATACATACTCTGAATATTGATCCGTAGTTCACACCTGTGAAACAAAAAAGGAGAACCTAGGGCCTAGAAAGGTCAGCAGCGCTAAAAGAAGAAGTAGATCGGCTCATGGAAAATCATTTCATCAAAGAGTCCACCTATCCAATTTGGGTTTCAAATCCAGTACTGGTTAAAAAAGAAAATGGAAAATGGAGAGTATGCATCGATTTCTCAGATTTAAACAAAGCTTGTCCCAAAGACTGCTTCCCGTTGCCGAGGATTGATCAACTGGTAGATGGAACTGTTGGGCACGAATTGTTGTCTTTTATGGATGCTTACTCCGGGTATAACCAGATTATGATGAATGAGCCGGATCAGGAGGATACGAGCTTCATCACCGATGTTGGTCTTTACTGCTACAAAGTCATGCCCTTCGGACTGAAGAATGCAGGGGCAACATATCAAAGGCTCGTTAATGCAATGTTCAAATCACAGCTTGGGAAAACTATGGAAGTCTATGTTGATGATATGTTGGTAAAATCAAAGAAAGCAGTTGACCATATGGATCACTTAGCAGAAATGTTCACAATTCTCCGAAAGTATGGAATGAAGCTCAACCCTTTGAAATGTTCATTCGGAGTAGAGTCCGGGAAATTCTTGGGATTTATCGTAAGCGCTAGGGGCATTGAAGCTAATCCTGCTCAAATTACTGCTCTGAGAGAAGTCAAGACCCCTAGGACAAAGAAGGAACTGTAAAGTCTCAATGGGAAAGTTGCTGCTTTAAGTCGGTTTATTTCCAAAGCCACTGATAAATGCATCCCTTTCTTTGACGCTCTAAAGAAAGGAAAAAAAAACTTCGAATGGACTCCGGAATGCCAGAAAGCTTTCGATGAACTAATCCATCACATGGAAGCACCTCCAATACTTTCCAAGCCCAACAACGGCGAAGACCTTTTCATATACTTGGTAGTTTCGTCTCATGCCCCAAGTGCAGCATTAGTGTGGGAGGATGCAAAAGTTCAGCGCCCGGTCTACTATGTCAGCAAAAGATTCACTGGGGCATAAATGAATTATTCAAAGCTAGAAAAGCTCGCCTATTGTTTACTGATTGCTTCCAGAAAGTTGAGGCCATATTTTCAAGCTCACCCTGTCAAAGTTCTCACTAACCAGCCTCTAAAGCAAGTCCTATTTCACCCTGAAACTTCGGGCCGTCTTCTGAAGTGGAATATTGAACTTAGCCAATATGATATCGCTTATCATCCCCGAAGAGCAATCAACGGACAAGCTTTAGCAGACTTCATTGTAGAGTACACAGATAAGGGTGACAGTGAGGAAGAGGTTACAGTTGACATCCCAACCAGATGGAAGTTATATGTTGATGGACTAAGAAATGATTATTGTTCCGGAGCTTGGGTTGTGCTTGAAACCCCCGAAGGGCGATCATTATGTTATGCATTAAGATTGGAATTTCCTTCTACAAATAATGAAGCAGAATATGAAGCTCTAATTGATGGATTAAAGATTGCAAAGGAACTAAACATCAAAGCATTGCAGATCTTCAGTGATTCTCAGCTTATTGTATGCCAAGTCAAGAAGGAGTTTCAAGCTAAAGGAGGAAATCTGCCTGCTTACTTGTCAAAGGCTTGTGAGCTTCTCGATGATTTCGATCACTATTCGATAAGCCACATACCTCGAGAGGAAAATATGAAGGCGGATTCTCTCGTAAAGTATTCATGTTCCGGAGAAGCTCAACTATTGGGATTGGTTCCTGTGGAGGTCTTGTCAGCTCCAAGCACTGATGAGATGGATATCGACTAGATCATGGCTGTATCTCAAGAACAAGAGTCATGGATGACCCCGATCAAAGAGTACCTACTCAGCGGTTCCCTGCCGGAAAATTCTAAAGAACGTCGAAAGCTGTTAAGAAAAGCATCGAGATATGTAATTCAAGACGGCCGGTTATACATACGGGGATTCTCAATGCCATTACTCCGATGCGTAACCAAGGAAGAAGCCAAGACAATTTTAGCAGAGGTACACGGAGGAGAATGTGGGGATCATTCAGGTGGACAAACTCTTGCCAAGAAAGTTCTCCGATATGGGTATTTTTGGCCAGATATTAATCGAGATGCTGCTATCTACTCCCGAAAATGCGACAGGTGCCGGAGATTTGCGAAAATCCCAAGAGCACCTTCCACTGAACTAACACAGATGGTCTGTCCATGGCCATTCGCCATTTGGGGGATATATCTAATCGGACCTTTACCAATTGCCAAGTCGGGAATCAAATATGCTATTGTTGCTGTTGACTATTTCACTAAATGGGCTAAAGCTGAACCTTTGGCTACTATTACCTCTAAAAAGATGATAAATTTTGTAACTAAAAATATCATTTGCAGGTATGGTGTGCCACAGAAGATAATCACAGACAACGGTACTCAATTCGAAAGCGAAGAGTTCCAGGACTTTTGCAAGCGATTCAAAATCCGAAAAAGCTTCTCGGCAGTGGCTCACCCGCAGGCAAACAGGCAAGTGGAAGCAGTAAACAAAATTATCAAGTCAACCATCAAAAAGCAGCTTGAAAAGGCAAAAGGTGGATGGGTTGATAAGCTACCACTAACACTATGGGCATACAGAACAACCCATAAAACTGCGACTGTGCACACTCCATTCTCATTGGCATACGGATCAGAAGCGATGATTCTAGTAGAACTAGAAGTCCCTTCACATAGAAGAATTCATTTCAACCAGGCTGAAAACAAAAAATTGCAACTCGAAGCACTTGACTTCCTTGATGAAAGAAGGGAAGAAGCTAGGCTCAGAGTTGCAGCTCATTAGCAAAGGATAGCAAGGCACTTCAATTCTAAAGTCCGTCAATGAAGCTTTGAAATCGGGGACTTAGTCTTGAAGTGGATCATGACAACAACTGGAGTGTTTGGACCAAATTGGGAAGGACCATATGTCCTAGGCAATAAACTTCTTGATGGCACCTTCAAACTCACAACTGTCGAAGGAGATCCAATCCCGAGAGCCTGGAACAGCAATCACTTGCATCCATATTTCACTTAGAAGCAATGCTTGAAATTGTAAAATGATAATGGATGTATCAATTGTATTGTAAACCATTGTAAAATCAGTGATAATCAATAAAAGAGCTATAAAGTGGATGTAAGCCCAATTCTTGGCCGAACCACTATAAATTCTGTGTTCTTTATTATTATAAAATGCCTGTTTCGTTTCGATGTGTAAATACTTTAAATGTATTGCTAAAATGTCGATTTAATAATGCAGGCCATTAAAACAAAGCTTACCCATCACAAGGCCAAGTGAGCCCTGTAAATCACTCGATAAAGGAATTTCAAGCCACAAAAAGTTCCAAATTTAAATCCAACATAAGATGAACTTCACGCAAAATGTTGATGATTTCACCGAAGGGACACTTTTCCAAAGAAAAGGAACCAGACACTTGTTAACTAATTACGATCGTCTGTACAAAAAGACATCTGATTAGATAGCTTGCGCCTGTCCCGTGAAATCACTTAACAAGTGAAGTACACTCCTTCGGATGGAGCAAACTGCTTGCAAAAGAAAGGAACACGGGCTCAGAGACAATAGCAGGGGACCACTAATGAGCAAACAACAAAGAGACATTGGCGGGCCAATTAGCAAAAGCCCTCTTCGGAGGCACAAGACCTCTTCGGAGGTGCAACTCTTCGGAGGATAAAGACCTCTACGGAGGCACAAGTCCTCTTCGGAGGCACGCCAAAAAATGGAAGTGCTCTTCTCAATAAAAAGGTTGGTGGAACCACTAAAGGGGCACCTTCCCAAGTGGAAGGCATAGGGCCTTTGTTAACTAGTTGCGATCGTTTGTGCGAACGAACATCCAATTAAGTAACTTGCGTCCGCCCCGTGGATCCATTTAACTGTGAGAAAGTAACTTTTAGGTAATCAAATAAAGACCTCTACGGAGGCATAAGACCTCTCCGGAGGCACAAGACCTCTTCGGAGGCACGCTGCCCTCTTCGGAGGCAGAAGACCTCTCCCGAGGCACCACAAACCCCCTTACGAGGCACAAGCCTTCTCCAAAGGCACATACTGTCCTCTCCGGAGGCAGAAGACCTTCCCCAAGGCACACAAGACCTCTCCGGAGGCACAAGACCTCTCCGGAGGCACAAGACCTCTTCGGAGGCACGTCCCAAAAATGAAATGCTCTTTTCAAACAGCAAGGTTAATGAAACCACCAGAGGGGCACCTTCCCAAGTAGAAGGAACATGGCTCTTGCTAACTAGTCGCGATCGTTCATGCAAACGAACATCCGATCGGACAGTTTGTGTCCGCCCCGTGGGTCCATTCAACTGTGAGGAAGTAATTTCAAGCGAATCAAACAAAAAGCCCTTTAACGAGGCACAAAAAAAAGAAAAGAGAAGAAGCCCTCTTTGGAGGCACACTTCAACTCTTAAAGGAAGATTAACTTGTTCATTTTGAAAAGTTCTTCCTAAAATTTGAAGTGCTACATAATGCCCTCTTCAGAGGCCTGCTTTACCTCGTAGGAGAATTCGCTTCTCAAAAATATGAAGTGACCATCTGTTAATCCTCTGATTCGCGACTTAATAGAAGACGACTTAAGGAACGGTCTGACCTAACAGTATACGAGCTAGAATAGTTTCCGATCTAACTACATGCCGACTTAGAAGCCTGCTCCGACCTAAGAAAGACTTCGAGCTAAGGTATGCTCCGACTTAAGGAAGGCTCCGAGTTAAAAAGGTCTCCGGCTTAACAAGCTACGACTTAAGAGAGCTCTGACCCAACAGTTGCCGATCTAACTACTGAGAAGAGCTGTCGACTTAAGATGTGTGCCGACCTAGGAGCCTACGGACTTAAGGAAGCCAACAGACTTAACAAATTGCGAGTTAGCAAGGGCTTCCGAGTTAACAAATTGCCGACTTAAGATTGCGAGTTAACTCTGCTCCGACCTAACAACACCGAGTTATGGAATGTTCCGAGTTAAGAAGTACTACGACTTAAGAGTCTACGAGATAAGGGAGTCTTGGACCTAAGGCAATTGTGGATAACTTAAGACCTACGACCTATCTTTTAAGTCGTCGCCGACCTACGACTTATACTAAGTCGTGTACAATCTCAGGACACCTTATACACCTTTACCTCATCACCGACTTGCCTTAAATCTTCGGCGACTTAGGACTTAAAGCATAAAACCAGAAGAGGGGGTGAACTACTAAGGAGGTGTTGAAGCTGATGAGCCGGCAGCGACCTATCATAAGTCGGCCGCGACTTATACTAAGTCGGCTACGACTTAGGACTTAGGAAAATTTCCAGAGTCCAAATCAGCTCCTATAAATACCCCATCACTTCCAACATGAGGGGGACTTTTTGGCCATTCATTTCTTCAAGCCCCGTTACTCTGTCGAAGTCTCCATTCATCCAGCAATCAAAGATCCTCAAACATTCAAGACGCTACAACAATCTTCAAGAGATAATTCCTTACATCCAACATGGATTCATCGAATTTCATCGACGAAGATTGAGCTAGTAGTCAAGATTGTTTCTTTTGATCAAGTTGTACTGTTTTGATAAGAGATTTGTATCGATTTGTAACCGAATTCAATAATAAAGAGATTCAAAGTGGACGTAGGCTTAATCTCAAGCCGAACCACTATAAATTGCTGTCTTTTACCGCTTTTCTGCCAGTTTACTGCTTAAACTCTGTTCCCGTCACACGGGTGGTGCTTTCACGATTCTATTACACACACCGGGTGTTAGCGTTCACTTTTTAGCGTTAACACCATCTCCGAAGGTTGAAGCGTAAAAACTTCTCCAAAAACGAGACACGCTCCATTAAAGCAGAATCTGATGATGGAAAAACTAGACGCTGCTGTGTCTGGACTATACCAACAGATTGAAACTCAAAACAATCTGATGATGGAAAAACTGAACGCTCTGCTTGGCGCCAACCAAAGACCAGTGGGTAATGAAGAAAACATCGCTGATGCTCTTCGCAACTCCGAAGGAAAAAATATTCCTCAAGGGGGATCAGGTGCTGCTGAAGGGGCACCCCTCCAAGCTGAAGGATCTAGGCCATCACCGATTTTCCGCGAACATCTGCCCGGACAAACTTCTGAGAAAATGGCCGAGGTCTATTCCGCCAAATCTTTGAACAACGAGGAATATCTTTCTGGCATGATCAAGCAAATAATGAAGGAGAGCATGCAGAGGGATGAAGATGAGAGCGAATGGGGGTTCGCACCAAGTAGAACTCCGTTTACCGAGAAGATTCTAAAGGCTGAATTTCCTAGAAAAATTTGTTCCCCCCACCATTCCTGCTTATCGGGGAACAAGTGATCCAAATCAATTCTTGTATAAATATGACTGGCACATGACCGACGCAAGAGCAACTGATGAAATTAAGTGCCGGTATTTCCCAGTATATTTGGAAGGAGTGGCACTTCTCCAGTTTACCAAGCTTCCTGTCCGATCAGTAGATCAGTTTTTCGATCTGACCCGAAAGTTCAAAGAGCAATTCAGGCTATACGCTTCAAAGGCAAAAGACATAATGTCATTGTCCAGTCTTAAACAGAATCCGGGAGAACCTATTAAATCATTCCTGAACCGTTTCAATATAGCTCTGGCAGAAGTTGATAACGCAGAGCCACGAATGATCTTAACCTATTTGATGCGTGCTATCGACAAATCGAGCGAATTTGGAAAATGGCTGAAGATGAAAGAGCCAAATTCTCTCGAGAAATTCTACAAGAAAGCTGATGAATTCATACGCTTGGAAAATCTTCCGGCATCGATGAAGGTGGTGGCAGCAAAGGTGGAAAATAATACTGCCGCTTCGGTAAAGAAAGATTCCGGAGGTCAGAAAAGGGAAAATCACGAGGGGAAGAAACAAAAGGATACAAAGAAACCTCGCTTCTTCAAACCCTCAGATTTCACTCCATTGACCGACACTCTGGAAAATATCTTCTTCGCCACCAAAGATGCTGTGGATTATCCCAAACCGGCTGAGATAAAACCGGGAAAGGGCGCTATGAGAAATGGAAAGTTCTGCCGTTTTAACAACCAACCCGGTCATGATACCAATGACTGTCGTCACTTAAAGAGCTTAATTGAATAATTGTTGAGGGAAAACAAGCTGCAACAGTATGTCAAGAAAAACAGAAGTGACCCATCTTCGTCAACTCAGAGGCAGCAACTCCCTACTCAGCCATCAGGTTCAGGTAAAGATACTGCGGCACAAGAATCTGAGAGGCCCATTATCAATGTGATTACGGGAGGCCCACACCCAGCGGGCAGAAGCTGGGGTGAAATGGAACGATATGCTCATGCTTTGAAATACATCCCAGCAGAGGAAGATGTTTTTGCTGTAGAAAATGCTGCACCCCTGAAATAGCAAAAGATTTCAGATGATGATATTATGTTCAAAGCTAGGGATTCTATTGGTATTGAAGCTCCCACCATAGATCCCTTGGTTATCTCTGCAGGAATTGGACCGGCAATAGTAAGACGAGTGCTCATTGATTGCGGTGCTTCGTGCAATATACTCTTCAAGAAAACATTTGACCAGATGAAGATCCCAATGACCGACGTTCAAGCTTCGTCACAAAAGATCGTTGGTTTCACTGGGGAACCACATCAACCAATCGGAACTGTCGAGTTGTTCGTGGAACTTGGGGAAGGGCAGAAAAGGGTAGTTCGCAAGCAAACCTTTGTAATTGTCGATGGATTTTCTGCCTACAATGCTTTCCTAGGCAGGCCAACTCTAGCTGCATTCAAGGCCATTTTGGCCCCGTGGTGCCTAACTATGAAGTTTCCTACAGAAAATGGTGTTGGTGTCATCAAGGGAGATCAAAATGCTGGACGCGAATGTTATCTTATAGAGCTTCGAGAAGCCAGAAAGAGAGAAATGGGTAAAGATGCGGCAGCTTCCCTCCGCATCAAAAACCCAACCTTATAGCAAATACAGGGTGGTCCCTGCACTGGTGAGCATAGTGGTGCAAGGCGAGAAATGGACCCCAGAAAATCCAGTGCAGAGGAGAATAGAGTGGTGCCCGTGGAAGTTACGGTACCAATACCTGTCAACTCCAAAGACCCAAACAAAGTACTTAATGTGGGTTCGCAGCTAAGTACAACAGTTCAAAACACAGTGATATCGTTTCTAAAAGCAAATCTGGACGTGTTCGCTTGGTGTCATGCTGATATGTGTGGAATCTCTCCAACAATTGCTGTTCACACTCTGAATGTCGATCCGAAATTCACACCAGTAAAACAGAAACGAAGAACTCAAGGTCCAAAAAGGTCAGCAGCTTTAAAGGAAGAAGTAGATCGTCTCATGGAGAATAATTTCATCAAAGAATCCACTTATCCAAATTGGGTTTCAAATCCAGTACTGGTTAAGAAGGCAAATGGAAAGTGGAGAGTATGCATTGATTTCTCAGATCTAAACAGAGCTTGCCCCAAAGACTGCTTCCCATTGCCTAGAATCGATCAACTGGTAGATGGGACGGCTGGACATGAGTTGTTGTCTTTTATGGATGCCTACTCCGGATACAATCAGATTATGATGAATGAACCAGATCAGGAAGACACAAGCTTTATCACAGATGTGGGACTCTACTGTTACAAAGTCATGCCATTCGGATTGAAGAATGCAGGGGCAACCTACCAAAGACTTGTCAACGCTATGTTCAAACCTCAGATTGGCAAAACTATGGAAGTCTATGTTGACGATATGTAAGTAAAGTCAAAGAAAGCAGTAGACCACATGGATCATTTGGCGGAGATGTTTACAATTCTTCGAAAGTATGGAATGAAGCTCAACCCATTGAAATGTTCATTCGGGGTAGAGTCTGCGAAATTCCTGGGTTACATCGTGAGCGCTAGGGGTATTGAGGCCAATCCTGCTCAAATCACAGCTCTGAGAGAAGTTAAAGCCCCTAGAACAAAGAGAGAACTGCAAAGTCTCAATGGAAAAGTTGCCGCTCTTAGTCGCTTCATCTCCAAGGCCACAGACAAATGCATTCCCTTCTTTGATGCTTTAAAGAAAGGAAAGAAAATTTTTGAATGGACTCCCGAATGTCAGAATGCTTTCGATCAACTGATTCATCATATGAGAACTCCTCCGGTCCTTTCCAAGCCTAGTGATGGCGAAGACCTCTTCATCTATTTAGCAATTTCATCTCATGCTCTAAGTGCAGCACTCGTACGAGAAGATATGAGAATACAACGTCCAGTCTACTACATCAGCAAACGGTTCACTGGGGCAGAGATGAATTATTCAAAGATAGAAAAGCTTGCCTATTGTTTATTAATCGCTTCCAGGAAGTTGAGGCCCTATTTTCAATCTCATCCTATCAAGGTCCTGACTGATCAACCTCTAAAGCAAGTCCTGTATCGTCCTGAAACTTCGGGTCGTCTCTTGAAGTGGAACATAGAACTCAGCCAATATGACATCACTTACCATCCCCGAAGAGCAATTAACGGACAAGCTTTAGCAGATTTCATTGCAGAGTCCACTGACAAAGGTGACATCAAGGAAGAAACAACTGACTGCATTCCGATACAGTGGAAGTTGTATGTTGATGGCTCGAGAAATGATTATTGTTCTGGGGCAGGAGTTGTGCTTGAAACTCCCGAAGGACGATCAATATGTTATGCATTGAGACTAGAATTCCCTTCGACAAACAATGAAGTAGAATATGAAGCCCTTATTGCCGGTTTAAAAATCGCCAAGGAACTAAACATCAAAGTGATACAGATTTTCAGCGACTCTCAGCTTATTGTTTGCCAGGCGAAGAAAGAGTTTCAAGCCAAAGGAGGGAATTTGCCTGCATATTTGTCAAAAACATCCGAACTTCTCAATGATTTGGATCACTATTCAATAAGCCACATACCCCGAGAGGAAAATATGAAGGCAGATTCTCTAGCAAAGTACTCGAGTTCCGGGGAAGCTCAATTACTGGGATTAGTTCTTGTAGAAGTTCTGTCGGCTCCAAGCATTGATGAAATGGATGTCAATTGGATCATGGCTACGTCTCCAGAGCATGAATCATGGATGACTCCAATCAAAGAATATCTGCTCAATGGTTCATTGCCAGAAAACTCTAAAGAACGTCTAAAGCTGTTGAGAAAAGCATCAAGATATGTAATTCAGGATGGTCGGTTGTACAGGCGGGGATTCTCAATGCCATTACTCCGATGTGTAACCAAGGAAGAAGCTAAGACAATCTTAGCAGAGGTACACAGAGGAGAATGTGGAGATCATTCAGGTGGTCAAACACTTGTAAATAAAATTCTCCGATATGGGTATTTCTGGCCGGATATTAATCGAGATGCTGCAGCTTATTCCAGGAAGTGCGACAAATGCCAAGGATTTGCAAAAATCCCAAGAGCGCCTTCCACCGAACTCACACAGATGGTCAGCCCATGGCCATTTGCCATTTGGGGAATAGACCTAATTGGACCATTACCGATCGCTAAATCAGGGATTAAATATGCTATTGTTGCCGTTGATTATTTCACCAAATGGGCTGAAGCTGAACCTTTGGCCACCATTACTTCTAAAAAGATGATAAATTTTGTAACGAAGAATATCATTTGCAGATATGGTGTGCCACAGAAGATAATCACAGACAACGGTACTCAGTTTGAAAGTGAAGAATTCCAGGATTTTTGCAAACGGTTCAGAATTCGAAAAAGCTTCTCAGCAGTGGCTCATCCGTAGGCAAATAGGCAAGTGGAAGCAGTTAATAAGATCATCAAGTCAACTATCAAAAAGCAACTCGAAAAAGCAAAAGGTGGTTGGGTTGATAAGCTTCCATTAGTACTATGGGCGTACAGAACTACTCACAAAACTGCAACTGGGCACACTCCATTTTCACTGGCATACGGATCAGAGGCAATGATTCCAGTGGAAGTAGAAGTTCCTTCACATAGAAGAGTTCATTTCAACGAAGCTGAAAATGAGAAAGTGCAACTTGAAGCACTTGATTTTCTTGATGAGAAAAGAGAAGAAGCTAGGCTCAGAGTTTCAGCTCATCAGCAGAGAATTGCCAGGCATTTCAACTCTAAGGTTCGCCAACGCAGCTTTGAGATCGGAGACTTGGTTTTGAAAAGGATCATGACAGCAACTGGTGTGTTTGGGCCAAACTGGGAAGGACCATATGTCATAGGCACTAAACTTCTTGATGGCACTTTCAAACTCATAACTGTTGAAGGAGATCCAATTCCAAGAGCCTGGAACAGCAACCACTTACGTCCTTATTTTACTTAAAAAAAGGCTCTACTCAAAATTGTAAAATAATGATGAATGTATCAGTTGTATTGTGAAACATTGTAAATCAGTGTAAATGAATGAAAGCTATAAAGTGGACGTAGGCCCGATTCTTGGCCGAACCATTATAAATCTTGTGTTCTTTACTATTTCATAATGCCTGTATTATTTCGATATATAAATGCCTTAAAAGTATTGCTAAAATGTCGATTCAAAATTGCAGGACATTATAACAAGGCTTGCTCATCACAAAGCTAAGCGACCTCTATAAATCAGTTATTACACGAAAACCAAGCGACAAAAAAAAAATTCCAAACTCAAATCCTATGCAAGGAAAACTTCACATAAAAAGTTGGCGACTCCACTGTGACAAACCGTTGTTCACTAGTTGAGATTGTCATTATGAATAGACATCCAACTAGATAACTCGCGTTTGTCTCGTGAAGTCATTCAACAGTGAAGTCCACTCCTTCGGATGAAGCAATTTACTTGTAAAAGGAAAGAAGATGTGCGTGGGAACGATAATAAGAGATCGCTAATGGGCAGATGATGAGAGAAAGTTGCCAAGCAAACAAAGAAGCAGACAAAGGGAGGTATGCCTCTCAACAGGAAGGCCGGAAGATCCACTAAAGGGACACCTTCCCAAGCGGAAGGAACAGGACCCTCGCTAACTGGTCGTGATGCATCCGATCAGATAGCTTACGTCCGTCCCGTGGATCCACGCGCCCCTGAGACGCAACCTACCTGGCACACCAACCAACCAAAGCCCTCTAACGAGGCACGCCAATAAATGGGAGAGCTTTCCTCAATCAAAAAGATCGGTGGGACTACCAAAGGGGCACTTTGTTAGTTAATTGCGATCGTTTGTGCAAACAAACATCCAATCAAGCAACTTGCGTTCGCCCGTGGACCTCTCCGACCATGAGAAAGTAACTTCCAAGCAATCAAAAGCCCTTTTCGGAGGCACAAGCCCTCTTTGGAGGCACAAGCCATCATCGGAGGCACGCTTCACCATGCTTGAAGCACAAAATCAAAAGCCCTTTTCGGAGGCACAAGCCCTCTTCGGAGGCACAAGCCATCTTCGGAGGCACGCTTCACCATGCTTGAAGCATAAAATAAAAAGCCCTCTTCGGAGGCACATTTCACCAGGGTAGAAGTGCAAAATGCTTCTCTTCGGAGACCCACTTCACCAGAGTTGAAATATCAAAATTGCTTCTCTTCGGAGACCAAAATCGCTTCTCTTCAAAGACCAAAAAAACCTCTTCAGAGGCGCACTTCACCTTGCTTGAAGTACCAAAAATAAGCCCTTTACTGGGGCACAAAATCAAAACCTTCTTCGGAAGCTCATTTCACTGCGTAGGAAAATTCGCTTTTAACAAATAAAAGTGATCATCCCCAAAAGTTGAAGTGTTCTTCAGAAGGAAAGAGAAAGTAAAAACTTCTCGGAAGACGAGATATACTTTATTAAAAGCAGAATGATTCTTCCCTTAAAAGTGGAATAGTTATTCTCTGGAATAAGAGTATCAGTCTTGAAAAAGCTAGGAATATTGCAATGCACTTGCGGTATGGGGGCAATACTATACGATTCAGTTACATGAACAAAGTAATATACAAGCAACATACCGCGAGTTCATCACAATATCATGAAAAATAGATGATGTGGAATAAATGCATTCTCAAACGCAGACAAAAAGTTTGCACAAGTAAAAAGAATCGTTTGTTCTACACTAAAAATAAAAAAAAACAGATGCATTCTCACATACACAAGAGTTTGTACAAGTAAAATAATTGTTTTATTTAGTACTATGAAAATTCTTTACATGTGCAGATATCTCAAAAAGCAAAAGCAGGGACCGGTACCCGCACAATCTCCGGTCTATACATGTAAAAGGCAAAATAAGAAGTAGAAAGTTCAGCTTGTCACTCCTTCTTTCCGCCACCCTTGGAGCCTTTGCTTGGCCTAATAGTTAATTTCAGAATCCGATGTGGACGGGACGGAGAAGAAGGAATGGTTCGGTCTTCTTCTATTTTTTCTTCCCCAGTCGAAGCACTCCTCTTTTGCTTCCTTACGGCACGCTTCCCCTTCCTCTTCGAAGAAGATTCGCTCCCCGGAGTAACAAGCAATGTTGAAAGCTTCGTGTCATCATCTAGGGACCGCTCCGGGGTCTTCTCGATGCTTTCAAGATCCTCCGCCTTCTGCTCCTGCGAAACAGCCGGATCATCCAGGCCTTGAAGAGCTTCGATTTTCTCTACCTGTGATCCCGGTTGGGAAGTAGAAGGAGGAGTAACCTGTAAAGATGGAGGGACGACAACTGAAGGAGTGGAAACTTGTGCAGTGTTTGGTGCCTCCGCTGTATAAGAAAAGAAGTTAAAATCAACATCTCCCGAAAACAGAGAAGGTATCGGTTCACCAAAGTTCAAGTAACAAGTAAGAAGGTCATCAAACTCGGTTAAATCAAATAACTGGTTCATTAGACCCGGAACTTCGCCAAAGTTACCTGGAGGAGTTGGCTTCGCAAGTTCAATTTCATATTTATCGGCCTCAGTTTCTTCCTGGCTCTTCTCTTCAATTTGGGAAAGAGGAGTCTCGGAAGTATCGAGTTTAGCTTCAGCATCTTTTACAGCAAGTGGAGATTGAGAGCTAGAACCGATGATATCAACATCAGTCAAAGTTGAAGTATGGACAGGGGCAGGTAGTGATGTTGTCTTTTCTGGATGTTCCTCTACCACTGTCCCGACTCTAGCTTCGGCAAGTTGCTCTTTGCCTCTAATAAGCGCATCACGTGCTTCATCATCTAGATAGAGCGCTACAAGGTCTGCTTCCGCATAGCCGGCAAATGTATCAAGTATGGTCTCCCAAACTTCAGCAAGTGTAATCTCATATTTGGGACCCAAGAATGAAAGGCTGCCGCGGCCCAAAACGCTGTGCATGTAGAAGTCAAATAGAGTAGAATCGATGCTAGCTTTAGTGGCGTCGTGAGACTCTTTGGCCGCAACTTGTCCAGCGACCGCGTCATCACTCTCCTTCTCAACTTTAAGAAGCTTAGCTTTCAGCATCTCAATCTCTGCATTTTGGGACGCAATTGTTCCCCGCAGCTCAGTATTTTCTGTGCGATATTTCTCAGTTATGTGCTGCTCAGCTGCAAGCTTCATTTCGGCGTCCCTTTGCGCAGCATGTGCGTCTCGCACTTGCTTCTGAAAGACTTCTTCCTTTTGAGTGTGCGATGCAGAAGATGAGGCCAGATCTTCCTTTAGTCGCTTGACTTCAGATGCAAGCTTTGCGTTGTCGTCTGCAATGCTCGTCATCTCCGCATCATGCTGCTTACGCCATTTGTCCCATTCTGATTTATCATTCTCCATGGTCATCATCGCCTCAAGATTCATGTGGTTGACCCTTTGAAGTTCGTCGACAAGTTTCTGCCATTGCGACATCCTCTCGATATTAAGCCTGACCGCGTCAAGACTTTTAAGCATGTCTTGCTTATCAATCGGAACCAAATCCAAGTCAAAGCGCACTCCTTTTAGACACCAATTCGAAAATCGGCTCTGAAGCGTTGGAGGGCCGTCTTTAACTTGATATTGTGGCCTGTTAATGATTGTTTGAATATTAGATTTCTTTAGAGGAGGAGAGCCGGCCGGAGTATCAGAAGGGATAGGAGCGTCAGTTTTCTCGGAAATTTCAAACGCGTCCTTCTCATCAAGTTTAACCCGTTTACTTGGGTCATCGGTAGCATGCTTCTTCCCTTTGTCGTCATGATATTTTCTTTTATGAGAGTCATCGTCTCTCCTTCTTTGTTGCTCTTCGTAAGCACGCCTTTCTTGAGCTTTTCTAGCTGCACGCTCTTCGTCAGATTCTTTGCGGGAAGGAAGATAACGTCCATAATCGTAAGAATCACGCCCTCCGTAGCGCCGAAAGTTGTCATAATACGAGCCAGTTCGTCCCATTGTAGAGCCTGAATTTGAAGAAAAAACAAATCTTAGAAATCTTCAAATTAAAGGGGGCTAAGTTCATATAAGTGCTAAGCATCCTAAGTGTGTGTGATGTGCAAACTACGCGCGTCGAACTACAAACCACTCTTCGGTTGAGGAGTGATAGCGGACTGGGAAACGGGAGTTGATTCTTGAGCTGGCAAAGTTTGCTGCAAAGAAGATGTTGCTTCTATTACAGGAGAAGTGACTTTAGTTATGTCATCTTTAAAAAGCTCCCGGGAAGTTATCATTATATCACTTAAACCATCGAAGGTGTCATCATCATGGTGCCCGGCAGAGTTTTCTTTTTCAACTTCTACATCGGCTAACTTTTCAGTGATTCGAGGATTTTCTTCCTCTTCGATAATTGGGGCAAGTGCCGACTTGCTGACTGACCCTACAACATCGGTGGATGCGGAACATTTTATCAAAGCAGCCTCTACGACAGGTGTTCCTGATGCAACTTCTTTTGCAGAAACTGGGGCATTCGATGCCTCTGCTTGAGAGCCCGAAGCAGCTAACGTTTCTGCATCAGAACTAGAAATTTCATGAATTCGAGTCGACCTGGAAGGATGTAAAAGCCCAAATTGGTGCAAAAGCTCATCATCTAATAGAAACTGGATATTCCTCTCCTCTACCGGCACCGCCATAAGCCTCTCAAAAGTCACTTTGTGACCGGGATCTTTAGAAGGAGGAGGAAGTGCTGAAAAGGAAAAAGGCAAAGTTAGCACTTGATAACTCGGACTTCGGTAATTTTGAAAGAACATAAGAAACAGAGGCAAGTGATCTTACTTCCTACTCTCCAAATAGCATAAAACCCCGGGGGACAGCGAACATAGAAAAACGGGCTTAGGAAACTATGAACACTTTCAGGGGGACCGGTGATCAACTTACGATTTCTAGCACTCCTCACGACTATGATAGAGGGATGATCTTTATTTTTGGCAAAAGTACACAGATAACGAATTTCTCCGAAACTAGGAAAGCGGTCCAGCGTTCTCCTAAAAAGCACACATAGTCCCAGCAGGATGGCGTAGCCATTAGGGTGTAATTGAAAAGGGGAAATAGATAGTCGGAGAAGAAGTTCTCGAAGGCAGTCATTGAATGGGGGGATAGCTCCGCTCGAGCACATTTGGCGGTTAACTGCGACAAAGCCATGGGGCGGCCTATCAGCAGTATCATTTATTTCAGGAAGCAAAGCGTCAGCTTCGGCAATGCCAAACTGGATGCATAATTGACGAAAGGCTTTATGGCTCAGAGTGGTAGGAGTCCTTTCTGGAGGATCATTTAGCGGGACAGCAACTGGAAATGCATCTTCAGCTTGCTCGGTTCCTTCTTGTGGAGAAGACATTCTACACAATCAGCTGAATGTTCAAATGTGAAGGTGCACGTTTCCTAAAAGTGTGGAGTGTTGTGCAAAACTAATGAAAATAAAAGACAAGCATAACTGGAATTAGATTAGTTGACAATCAATCGATTACAGAATTTCAGAACTTGTTAATGTTCAAGTGTGGTGTTAATGCAGACAAATCAGTTTCATTTGACTATTACGATTTTGTTTTAATACTTCACTTGAATTGGTTATTGTACAGCATCTCATTCATATTTATTCAATTTAACTTTCTCTTTACCAACTAATCTGTCATTCGATGTGGGCAGTCAGTGACAGTATATTCGTCCCAGTACTTTGTAAATGTTGTGTTAAACAGGATTGTTAACTTGCAAATTGAAGCAATCTGTAAAAATAAATACATGCAACACAGTTCATAGTTCAATAGTTCGAAGTCCAGGCAAAGTTCAAAAGTCATCTGCTTAGTCGCCGAAAACCTAAGTACTAACTCGGTGACGACTTAGGAGAAATTCCCTATGGGTCAAAGCTAGTAGTTCCCGAGTCTTGGCCGGATTAAGAAGCAAAACTAGTTCGAAGCAACAAGAAATCCTCTAAGTCCTAACTCGGAAGCGACTCAAAACCTAGGGAACGTGAAATTGCTAAGTCGGTTTCGACTTAAATCAGTGAAATCACTAAGTCGTGACCGAGTCAGTACATCAACCCACTTTCTTCCATAACTTTTAACTCGATAGCCCAATAACCTCACAATCAATGACGATCCTAATTCCATCACACCATTGGATCGCCCAAAAAAGCCAATTCGAATCGCCTTGGGTTTGTTGCGAGTCTGACGTATTGTTGCCCTATCACAACTGCAACGTGATCGATAGCAATGGCGGAACAGTCGAAGGGGTATTCGTAATGAACCACGGCGAACAAATGGAAGTCGAGAACTGGGGAGTCATCAATTTGACAGTGGGCATGGGTAAACTCGGATCAGATTAACTTACGATGTATAACAGGAGGTTGATCGACGATTGGATGGATGGAATTTATCTCTGAGGGCTCTAAATTGCGTCAATGGCTGAATCGAGAAGAAGAATGAGTGAGGAAGAGGAAAGATGACTCAACTATTTATTCGCAGGAAGGCGAGGCGACTTGCACGCTGCCGACCTAAGACCTCTGTTAACTCGCTTCCGACCTAATCAAAGAGCAGGTTAAGAAAATCGAAGTATATGACCTATGACCTAGGCACACACTTCGAGGGGCAAATGTTAATCCTCTGATTCGCGACTTAACAGAAGACGACTTAAGGAACGGTCTGACCTAACAGTATACGAGCTAGAATAGCCTCCGATCTAACTACATGCCGACTTAGAAGCCTGCTCCGACATAAGAAAGACTTCGAGCTAAGGTACGCTCCGACTTAAGGAAGGCTCCGAGTTAAAAAGGTCTCCGGCTTAACAAGCTACGACTTAAGAGAGCTCTGACCCAACAGTTGTCGATCTAACTACTGAGAAGAGCTGCCGACTTAAGATGTGTGCCGACCTAGGAGCCTACCGACTTAAGGAAGCCTACCGACTTAACAAATTGCGAGTTAGCAAGGGCTTCCGAGTTAACAAATTGCCGACTTAAGATTGCGAGTTAACTCTGCTCCGACCTAACAACACCGAGTTATGGAATGTTCCGAGTTAAGAAGTACTACGACTTAAGAGTCTACGAGATAAGGGAGTCTTGGACCTAAGGCAATTGTGGATAACTTAAGACCTACGACCTATCTTTTAAGTCGTCGCCGACCTACGACTTATACTAAGTCGTGTACAATCTCAGGACACCTTATACACCTTTACCTCATCACCGACTTGCCTTAAATCTTCGGTGACTTAGGACTTAAAGCATAAAACCAGAAGAGGGGGTGAACTACTAAGGAGGTGTTGAAGCTGATGAGCCGGCAGCGACCTATCATAAGTCGGCCGCGACTTATACTAAGTCGGCTACGACTTAGGACTTAGGAAAATTTCTAGAGTCCAAATCAGCTCCTATAAATATCCCATCACTTCCAACATGAGGGGGACTTTTTGGCCATTCATATCTTCAAGCGCCGTTACTCTGTCGAAGTCTCCATTCATCCAGCAATCAAAGATCCTCAAACATTCAAGACGCTACAACAATCTTCAAGAGATAATTCCTTACATCCAACATGGATTCATCGAATTTCATCGACGAAGATTGAGCTAGTAGTCAAGATTGTTTCTTTTGATCAAGTTGTACTGTTTTGATAAGAGATTTGTATCGATTTGTAACCGAATTCAATAATAAAGAGATTCAAAGTGGATGTAGGCTTAATCTCAAGCCGAACCACTATAAATTGCTGTCTTTTACCGCTTTTCTGCCAGTTTACTGCTTAAACTCTGTTCCCGTCACACGGGTGGTGCTTTCACGATTCTATTACACACATCGGGTGTTAGCGTTCACTTTTTAGCGTTAACACCATCTCCGAAGGTTGAAGCGTAAAAACTTCTCCAAAAACGAGACACGCTCCATTAAAGCAGAATAATTTTTCCCTCAAAAATGGGATAGTAATTCTCTAAAATAAGAGTACAAGTCTCGTCAAAGCAAAAGATATTGCAATACACATGTGGTATGGGGGCAATATCACATAATATAGCTACATCAATAAAAGTAGTATTCAAGCAACATACCACAAGCTCATTACAATATCATGCAAAAAAGATGAGGAATAAATGCATTCTCAAACATAGACAAAAAGTTTCTACAAGTAAAAAGAATCGTTTATTCTACACTAAAACGAGAAATAAATGCATTCTTACATACACAAGAATTTGTACAAGTAAAAGAATTATTTTATTCAATACTATGAAAATTCTTTACATGTGCAGATCTCAAAAAAGCGGAGACCGGTACCCGCACAATCTCTGGTCAATACAAGCAAAAAGCAAAATAAGAAAAGTAGAGTCCAGCTTATCACTCCTTCTTCCCGCCACCTTTAGTACCCTTGCCCGGTTTGATGACTAGTTTCGGAATCCGGCGTGGATGGGTCGGAGAAGAAGGAGAAGAAGGTGTAGCCGGATCTTCTTCTACTTTATCTTCTCCAGCTGAAGTGCTTTTCTTCTTCTTCCTCATGGCGCGCTTCCCTTTCCTCTTTGAAGAAGACTCACTTCCCGGAGTAAGCAGCACAGAAAGTTTTGTGTTATCATCAAGAGACTGCTCCGGGGTCTTCTCACTGTCCTCAAGTTCTTCCGCCTTCTGTTCTTGCGAAGTGGGTGGATCCTCCAAGCCTTGAAGGGCTTCTATTTGTTCTTCCTGCGACCCTGGCTGAGAAGCAGGAGTGACTTGGAGGGATGGAGGAGGAACAGCTGGAAGGGGAGAAGTGTGCGCAACGCTCGGCGCTTCCGCTACAGAAGAAAAGAAGTTAAAATCAGTATTCTTCGAAAAAAGAGAAGATATTGGCTCATCAGGACTTAAGTAATAAGCGAGAAATTCGTCAAGTTCAATTGAATCAAATGAGCAATCCACTTGAGCCAAATCTGAATCAAAGTTACCTGGAGAAGTCGGTTTTATCACTTCAATTTCAAATTTTTCAGCTTCAGCATCATCTTGGGACTTCTCCTCGACTTGAATAATGAGAGACTCGGTAATGGAAGACTTAATTTCAGCTTTTGCGGGAGGTGGAGAATAAGAGCTGGAGCCTATGATATCAACTTCGGATGAAGTCGAAGTATGGGCAGGGGCAGTTGGAGATACTTTCTTTTCCGGATGCTCCCCTGCCACTGCTTCAGCTCTCGCTCCAGCAAGTTGCTCCTTTCCTCTGGCAAGAGCGGCACGAGTTTCATCATCAAAATAATGTGCCTCAAGCTCTGCCTCATCATAGCCGACACCTCCGAGCATATCAATTGCGGCCTCCCATACTTCAGCTAAAGTGATTCCGTATTTCGGTCCCAGAAATGAGAGGCTTCCGTGCCCCAAAATGCAGTGGACATAAAAGTCGAACAAGGTAGAGCTGATAGTGGCTTTGGTTGCCTCATGAGATTCTTCAGTTGCAACTTGACCAGCAACAGCCTCATCACGCTCTTTCTCAACTTTAAGAAGTCGAGCCTTTAACACTTCGATCTCCATGCTCTGGGATTTAACTATTTCCCGCAACTGAGCGGTATCTTTGCGGTATTTTTCAGTAATATGCTACTCAGCCTCAAGTTTCATCTCAGCATCTCTTTGAGCAGCATGAGCATCTCTCACTTGTTTATGGAAGACTTATTCTTTTTGAGAGTGTGAAGCGGAAGAAGTGGCGAGATCTTCTTTGAGTTTCTTAACTTCGGACTCAAGTCTCGCATTATCGTCAGCAATGCTCGCCATCTCTGCATCATGTTGCTTACAAACTTTATCCCACTCCGACTTGTCATTCTCTATAATCAGCATGGCTTCAAGATTCATATGGTTAACTCTCTGAAGCTCGTTAACAAGTTTCTGCCAGCCTGACATCCTCTCAATATTGAGTTTGACAGCATCAAGGTTCCTCAGCATAGCCGGCTTATCAATCGGTACCAAGTCTAAATCAAAACGCACTCCCTTTAAACACCAATTTGGGAATCAGCTTTGAAGTGTAGGAGGAGCATCTTTAACTTGATACTGAGCCCTACTGATGATTGTCTGGATGTCAGATTTCTTAAGAGCAGGAGAATCAGAAGGAATGTCAAGAGAAGAAGGAGTAGTGGTCTTTTCGAAAATTGTAGATGCGTCCTTTTCGCTAAGTTTGACCCGTTTGCTCGAATCGTCAGAAATGTGACTCTTCCCTTTATCATCATGGGATTTCCTTTTATGAGAGTCATCGCTTCTATGAGAAGAGTCGTATCGTTCATCCCTTCTCCCGAATTGTTGCTCGTAAGCTCTTCTTTCTTGAGCCTTCCTAACGGCTCATTCTTCATCGGTTTCTCTACGAGCAGGGAGATAGCGTCTATTGTCATAGGTGTCACGCCCTCCATAGCGCCGAAAGTCATCATAATATGAACCACTTCGCCCCATCGGAGAACCTGAAATTGAAGAAAAGTCAAGGCTTAGAAATCTTCAAAGTAGAAGAGTTAAGTGAATGAAAGTGCTAAGCATCCTAAGTGTGTGTGGCGTGCAAACTACGCTCGTCAGACTACAAACCACTCTTTGGTGTGGGAATGGCGACGACTTGTATAGCAGGCGTTGTAATTTGTTGTAAAGAGGAAGTCGCCTCGATAGCAGAAGAGATAGCTTTTGAAGTGTCATCTTTGAATAACTCATGTGAGGTTATCATCAAATCACTCAACCCCTCAAAGACATCATCGCCATTGTGCCCGGCGGAACTTTCCCTTTCAATTTCCACATCAGCCGCCTTTCCGGAATGCTGAGAAGGCTCCTCTTCTTCGATGACTGGGGAACGTGTTAGCTTGCTTGACGACACCGCAACGTCAGTAGATGTGGAGCATTTTACCAAAGAAGCTTCCACAACAGGTTCTTTAGGGGTGGTCTCTTCGGTTAAAACCGGGGCATCTGACGGTCTGGCCTGAGAATCAGCAGCATCGTGAAATTGAATTGACCAGGAGGGGTGTAGAAGTCCGAATTGATGTAAAAACTCATCTTTCAACAGAAATTGGATACTCCTCTCCTCAACCGGCACAGCCATGAGCCTCTCAAAAGTTGGTTTGTGACCAGGATCCTTGGGAAGTGCTGAAAAGTAAAAAGCGAAGTTAACACTTGACAACTTGGGCTTCGAAAATTTCAGAAAACATAAGGAATGAAGATAAATGATCTTACTTCCTACTCTCCAGATAGCGTAGAATCCCAGAGGACAGCGAACGAAGAAAAACTGACTCAGAAACCCGTGAACACTATCGGGAAGACCAATGATCAGTTTGCGGTTCTAGCACTTCTCACAAGCGTGATGGAGGGATGGTCTTTATTTTTGGCAAATGTGCACAAGTAACAAACTTCATCAAAGCTCGGAAGATGATCCAGCGTCCTCCTAAATAGCACACATAGCCCCATCAGGATGGAATAACCATTGGGATGTAACTGAAAGGGAGAGATAGACAGTCGAAGAAAAAGCTGTTGAAGGAAATCGTTAAAAGGAGGAATGGCTCCGCTCATGCACATTTGGCGATTAACGACGACAAAACCAGGAGGTGGTATGTCAGCGGTGTCGCTTTTCCCAGGTAGTATGGCTTCTGCTTCAGCAATACCAAATTGAACACATAATTGGTTGAAAGCTCTGGTCGAAATTCTTTCTGGAGGATTAGTTAATGGGGCAGGAATAGGAATGGCCTCTCCAGCTTGAACTATTATCTCCTCTTGTTGAGAAGTCATTCTACATAAGCAACTGGATGTTCAAATGTGAAGGTGCACGTTTCCTAAAAAGTGTGAAGTGTTGTGCAGAACTAATAAAAATAACAAGCAAACATAACTGGAATTAAACTAGTCGACAATTGGTCGATTATGAGATTTCAGGACTTGTTAATTTAAAACTCAAGTGCAGTGTTAATGCAAACAAATCAGCTTTAGTTAACTATTTTAGTTTTGCTTTAATACTTCACTTAAGTTGGTTGGTTTACAGCATTTCGTTCACACAGTTCATTTAAGTTGATTACTCTTTATCGACTGATCTGTCATTCGATGTGGGCAGTCAATGGTAGTATATTCGTCCCAGTTTTCTGCAAATATTGTGTTTAACAGGTTATTAGCATTAGCGATAATCTGTAAAGAAGTTCAAATATCTTAAAGTCCAGACAGTTCAAAGTTCAAGCAATTCAAAGTTTAGGCAGTTTATTCCGGCAATTCAAGCTAAGAATTCAAGTATAAGCTCGTCCACGACCTAAAGGATGCGCTGCGAGTAGAGTTAAGTCATCGACCCTTTAAGTCGTAATGCATATGAAGAAAAAGGCCTCAAGTCAAAATAGCACAAATTTCTCTAAGTCTTAGATCGGCCGCGACCTAAACCTTATGCCGCAAGAGCTTAAGTCGCTAATTCGATAAGTCGCAACCTAAGCTAACAGTTCAAGGCAGTATACAGTCGGTTAAGTCCTGGGTCGTATGAAGGCAGAAGCGACCTAAGGAATTAGGTCATGCGCGATCTAAGTTGCAAACTGTTAGGTCGTTTAAGTCCTAGGTCGCGAAGATTCGGTAGGTCGTCTCCAATGCAATCTCGAGCTATCTCCTGCTCGAGCCAAAGCCTAGTTTCCTTTCACCAATTACCTTCCTCTCCACTAAGAAGCTCATTAGCTCATCAACTTCGAAACCCAAGTTTCATCCCCCATAACTCTCTAACCCGTTAACGACCTCCTCATCCCCTCTAAAATCACAAATCAGTTAGCCTAAAGCACTAAAACCCATCTCCTTCTCCTCGCAAATCGCCTAAACCTGAATCGAATCGCCTCAAGTCCATCAACAGTCGATGAAACGAGATTAGTGATGAAACGCGGCGTAAGGAAGTCGGTTAGAGATGAAAAGATGGGGTTCGTGAATCAATGATAATCGAGGATTGAGTAAAAAGCGGGTTCACTTACGCAATGTAATGTTAAGGATAATTGATGATCGGGTAATTGAATTCGCTTTCGAGAGCTTGGGAACTTGTTAATGGCAGGATGGAATATTAGAACAGATGAGGTGAAGGAGGAACGACCTAAGTTATTTATACCCCGGGGCAGTGAAATGCGAATCGGCACACACGACCTAGTCTCCTCGCTAAGTCGCTCGCGACCTAACAACTTACCAAAGCACGAGTTAAGGAGATCGAAGCACACGACCTACGACCTAGGCGTGTACTTCGAGGGGCAAATGTTAACCCTCTTTTGATTTGCGACCTAAGGTATAAAGCGACCTAGTAGCCAAATGAAGATAGAGCGACCTACCGACTTAAGGAGTTGGCGACCTAACGACTTAAGGAGTTAGCGACCTAATGACTTAAGAGGTCTACGACCTAACTACAGAAAGGACTCAGTGACCTAAGGAGGCTAACGACCTAACTATAGAAAGGACTACATGACCTAAGTAATACCACGACCTACCGACCTAAGAAGCTAGCGACTTAAGAAAGAAGTGGTCTCAGCGACCTACGACCTATATTAGGTCGCGCACGACCTATTAACTTGCTCAAAAGAAACTAAGCGCAATCAAGATAAGACAGATCCCATATTCTAGGTCGCTGCCGACCTACGACCATCTTTAGGTCATGAACGACCTAGGACTTGTTCGATTGGATTCTGCCCAGATTTCTCCCTATAAATACTAGAGCTACTCCAACGGCAAGGGGACTTTTGGCCGATCATTCTCTGAAGTGCCGTTACTCTGCTGAATTCTTAAGTCATCCAACACATCAAGCATTCCAAACACTGAAGACACTACAACAAGCTTTGAAAGAGATCTTGCATATCCGACATGGATTCAAAGAGCCTCATCACATCGAAGTTTGAGCTACTAGCCTGAAGTGTTTTGGAATCGAAGTGTATTGTATTTTGAAGTGCATTGTATCAACTTGTAACCAAATCAGCAATAAAGGAATTTAAAGTGGACGTAGGCTCGATCTTAAGCCGAACCACTATAAAATCATTGTCTTTTACTGTTTTCTGCTACTTTTCTGCTTATATTTTGTTCCTGTATCAACGGGTGGTGCTTTCACATTTTCTTTACGCACACCAGGGTGTTAGCGTTCAATTTTCAACGTTAACAGAATCTATACAGTAATTTATAATTTTGGGATCTTCATATCTTGATCTTTTTACTCTTGAGTCATCATGTCTATTTTCCTGAGTCTTCATACTGTATAGTTTTCGATTCAACAACTGTGTATTATTTTGCACTATATACTATATAACTTGGAATAACTTTAGTATATATATTTTATATGATTGTTTATGGTTGTGTATGGTTGTTGTTATCTGTAACGACCCCAGATTTTAATTTAATTTAAATTGATAATTAATTTAATTTTTGAATAAAAATTGTGAAATTAATCGATAAATTGATGCGAGTTTCCCTGAGTTCAAACAAATTCTGTGTTAAATCATTTAAAATTTAAATGTTGTATATATATGTATATATGTGAATTTATATGTATATGGGCATACATGAGTAAATTTGAATATATATATATATATTTGATTTGAATTTAAATTTTTAAATAAATAGTTTTTTAAAATAAATATAAAATATAGACATTTGACACAACATAAAAATAAATAATTTTAAATTTAGAAATTGATGGTTTATGTTAGAAATAGAAGTAAATAAAAGAACTATATAATTCAAAAAAGAAAGAAAAATAAGTATAAGTATAAAGAAAAAATAAAAAGAAAGTAAAATACATACAAGTAAGATACAAGTAAACAAATTAGTTAAATTATAACAACATATTAAAAATAGAAACTTATTTATATTATAAAATAATAAGATTTAAAGAAAATAAAATCACAATTTTAATTGTTAACATGAATGTGCATTTTGGATAAGTATGAAACCAAAGAAAATAATAATAATAATAATAAATCTATGAAGCTTATCAAGGAAGACACTAATATATTCAAGGAGGAAATACAAGAATTATAAATATTTATGTACAAGCAAATAAGGATAAGTATGTTGTACATGGCAATTAATGCCATATCTATCAGCCACCATAGAAAGAAAAATATCCCTGTATTGTTGTACAAACAAATTATATTACCCTGTACAACATAATTTATCACCCAGTAAACTCATTTCTATATATCTATCATCTTCATCAGTTCGTCCATCTAAAAAAATTGAGTAACCTCTCAAGTAAACTCCATTTCAAAACTTAAACAAAATTTAAATTTAAAAGGCAATACAAATCAGAGAATCAAAGGAAAAAGATTTCAGATTTTCAAGCCTGTTTCAAAGAAGCTCTGTTTTCTTTCCTCTAGAAACAACACTGCGAGTAACCCTACTTTAAAACAATTTGAATTGAAGAGTATAAAATCTATTGTACCTATATGTCTGTGAATACGTAAGTTGCATCTATATCTGTTAACGCTAAAAAGTGAACGCTAACACCCAGTGTGTGTAATAGAGTCGTGAAAGCACCACCCGTTGGTACGGGAACAGAATACAGGTTGGAAATAGCAGTAAACAGTAAATGAACAGCAGATTTATAGTGGTTCAGCCCGTAATTGAGCCTACGTCCACTTTATAGTCTTTTATTACTGATTCGATTACAAGATGACACAATCTTCACAGTACAATACAATTCGATCACAGAAACACTCTCGACTGCTAACTCAAACTTCGATGATGAAATTCGATGAATCCGTGTTGGATGTATGATGTTCTTCACGAAGCTTGTTGTAGTGTCTCGAGTATTTGAAGATCTTTGTGTGTTGATTGAGTTGAGGGTGCAGCAGAGTAACGATGCTTCAGAAAATGAATGGCCAAAAGTCCCTTCCTTGTTGGAGGTTGGGGGGTATTTATAGGGCAGAATCTGAATAGGAAAAATCCTCTAAGTTCTAAGTTGTAGCCGGCTTATAGTAAGTCGTTGGTCTTAAGTCGGCCACGAGATAGACATGCACTGGTTACTCTTGAACGTCCAGAATGAGCTAAGTCATAAGTCGGCAACGACTTAGCATATGTCGTAGGTCTTAACTCGGAGACTTATGTATCTCGTAGACTTTTAAGTTGGAGCTTTCTTAAGTCGGAGCTTACTTCAAGTGGGTGTGCTTTAGGTCGGTCCTGTGGTTAAGTCGGAGATCTTGAGTGGTTAAGTCGGTGAGAGCCTTGAGTCGGAGCCGTAGCTAAGTCGGAGCTTTCTTTAACAGTTAGGTCGGTATGGCTTTAGGTCGGAGCCTTTCCTTAACTCGCGAACTGTTAAGTCGGAGCCCCCTTAACTCGGAGCCTTCCTTAACTCGGAGCCTTCCTTAACTCGGAGCCTTTCTTAACTCGGAGCCTCCCTTAAATCGGCTGCTGTTAAGTCGGTCTTCCTCTTAAGTCGGTCACAATTTTAACTCGTTATGTCGCGAATCAAAGAGGATTAACATTTGCCCCTCGAAGTACATGCCTAAGTCATAGGTCGTGTGCTTCGATTCCCCTAGCTTGCTCTGTGAACGACTTAAGATGAGTCGTAGGTCGTAAGTCGTACGTACCGATTCGTCTTCTATTGCCCCAGTATATAAATAGTTTAAGTCGTCCCTTCTTTTCCTTCACCTGCTCTTATCACTTTATTCCGCTATTAACAAGCATTTGAAATCTTCGAAGGCGAAATCAATTACCCAATCATCAGTTATTCTCATCGTTGTATTGCGTAAGTGAAATCGGCTTCCCCATTCAATCTTCGACTGTCACTGAATTGCCAATTCCATCTCTGACTTATTCTTCTTATGTCATGCTCCATTGCAATCTTCGTTTCAATTGATTATCGATGGATTCAAGATGATCTGTCTTGGACCTGGACAATCTGTATGAACGAGGCGACCGATTGCAACGATTCAGCTTGTCTGACTCATGGTTCGTGATGAAACAACATCACACCGATTTTATGGCGATTCTATTGATTGAATGCGTTGAGAGGACGAGAGTTTTGGTGGAAGAAGAGTTTAATGGGTTAACGGGTTAAGAGTGTGTTGAATTGGTGTACTGAAAAGACGGACGACTTAAGGCCTTAAAAATCATGACTTAACTTTTGATGACCTGGTGAATTGTGTACGACTTAAAGTAGGTTGTAAGTCGTAAGTCGGTCGACAACCTAGGACATGGATTTTTGCGCTCTCCTGAAATCCTTTATCACAGCACGACTTAAAGAACTGACGTCGACTTAACTCGTAGCTCGTTCCTTAGGCCGTAGACGAGATAGGACTTAGTGAAAATTTTGAACTTGCATTCTTTAACTTGGAACATACTTTTGACATGAATTTCTTGACTTGAAATGCTGGAATAGACTGTTTAATTTTAAGTGCTTGAACCTTCCCACGTGCCATATTTATCTTACAAATCAACAACCTGTTTAATCACAACATTTGCAGAACACAGGGACGAATATACTGCCATTGACTGTCCACATCAAATGACAGATTAGTCGATAAAGAAAAAATCAAATTAGAACTGCATGAACAAAATGTTATACAATAACCAATTCAAGTGAAGTATTAAAGCAAAATCGTAATAGTCAAATGAAACTAACTTGTTTTCATTAACACTGTACTTTAAATGTTAACAAGTTCTGAAATTTCATAATCGACCAGTTGTCGACTAGTTTAATTCCAATTGTGTTTACTTGTTATTTTTATTGGTTCTGCACAACACTTCACACTTTTTAGGAAACGTGCACCTTAATATTTGATCATCCAGTGAATTGTGTATAATGACATCTCAACACGAAGATTTGGAACCAGCTGGAGGAGTTTTTCCAATCGCTACTCCATTAAACGATCCTCCAGAAAGGACTCCTACTACTTTGAGTCATAAAGCCTTTTGTCAATTATGCACCCAATTTGGGATTGCCGAAGCTGACGCTTTGCTCCCTGGAATAGATGATACTGCTGATAGACCGCCCCATGGATTTGTCGCAGTTAACCGCCAAATGTGCTCGAGTGGAGCTATCCCCCCATTTAATGACTGCCTTCGAGAACTTCTTCTCCGACTATCTATCTCCCCTTTTCAATTACACCCTAATGGCTACGCCATCCTGCTGGGACTGTGTGTGTTATTTAGGAGAACGCTGGACCGTTTTCCCAGTTTTGGAGAAATTCGCTTCCTGTGCACATTTGCAAAGATCAAAGACCATCCCTCTATCATACTCGTGAGGAGTGCCAGGAACCGTAAACTGATTATCGGTCTCCCTGACAGCGTTCACAGTTTCCTAAGTCAATTTTTCTATGTTCGCTGTCCTCCGGGGTTTTACGCTATCTGGAGAGTAGGAAGTAAGATCACTTGTCTCTATTTCTTATGTTTTTTCGAACTTGCCGAAGTCTAAGTTGTCAAGTGTTAACTTCGCCCTTTTTCTTTTTAGCACTCCCTCCTCCTTCTAGAGAGCCCGGTCACAAAGCGACTTTTGAAAGGCTTTTGGCGGTGACAGTCGAGGAAAGGAGTATCCAATTTCTGTTGACAAACAAATTTCTACATCGATTCGGACTTTTACACTCTTCCCGCTTTACTCAGCCACGTGAAGTTTCTAATTTTCCAGCACAAACATAAAATGCCCCATCTTCAACGGAAGAGGTGGCTCTGAAGGAGCCAATTGCAGACTCTGCATTAGTAAAATGTTCTTCTTCTATCGATTTTGCGGGGTCATCCAGCAAGCTTGCACTAGCCCCGGTTGTTGAAGAAGAAGAAGGAAAAGAATCTCCCCGCCATTCCGGAAAAGCAGTCATAATTGAGGCTAAAGGAAAAAACTCCGATGGGCATAATGACGATAACATCTTTGAGGGGTTGTGTGATCTGATGGTAACTTCTCAGGAGTTATTTAAAGACTATGGTTCAAAAACAATCTCTCCTGTTGTCGAGGCAACTTCTTCCTTGCGACAAACTACAACGCCTTCTACACAAGCTGTTGCCACTCCTATACCACAAAGTGGTTTGTAATTTGCTGCGCGTAGCTTACACGCCCCACACACTTAGGATGCTAAGCACTTGTATGCACTTAAGTTCTTTACTTCGAAGATTTTTAAGACTTGCTTTTTCTTTAATTTCAGGTTCTACAATGGTGCGTAGTGGCTCGTATTATGACAACTTTAGGCGCTACGGAGGGCGTGATAATTATGATTACAGACGCTATCTCCCTGCTCGCAAGGAATCCGACGAAGAGCGAGCCATTAGAAAAGCTAAGGAGAGGCGTACTTATGAAGAACAGCAAAGGAGGAGAGACGAGGAGTCTCACAAAAGAAAGTATCATGATGATAAAGGAAAGAGCCGTGGCGCTGATGACCCGAGTAAACGGGTTAAACTTAGCGAAAAGGACGCGTCTGCAATTTCTGAAAAGACTGACGCTCCTACTTCTTCTGATGTTCCGGCCAGCTCTCCTCCTTTAAAGAAAACCGATATCCAGGCAACTTCGAGTCAGATCTGGCTCAAGTGGATTATTCATTTGACTCAATTGACTTGGATGAATTTCTCGCTTATTACTTAAGTCCTGGTGATCCACTATCATCTCTTTTTTCGGAGAATACTAATTTTGACTTCTTTTCTTCTATAGCAGAGGCACCGAAAGTTGCGCTTGCTTCTCCTTCTTTGGCTGCCGCTCCCTCTTCTTCTCAAGTTACTCCTCTTCCAGCTTCTCAACCGGGATCGCAAGAAGAGAAAATAGAAGCTCTCAAAGACTTGGACGATCCGGTCGTTTCGCAGGAGCAAAAGGCTGTGGAGCTTGAAGAAGGCGAAAAGACTCCGGAGCAGTCTTTTAATGACGACGTGAAACTTTCCACACTTCTTACTACTCCTGGAAGTGAGTCTTCCTCGAAAAGGAAAGGGAAGCGTGCCATGAAGAAGAAGAAGAAGAGTGCTTCGGTCGATGAAGAAAATGTTGAAGAGAATGTTGAAGAAAACCCAACTACTCCTCCTTCTCCATCCCGTCCACGCCAGATCTCGAAACTAGTCATTAAGCCGGGCAAGGGTACTAAAGGTGGGAAGAAGGAGTAATAGACTGGGCTTTTTGTCTTACTTTTTGCTTATATTGACCGGAGATTGTGCGAGTACCGGTCCTCGCTTTTTGATATCTGCACAATGTAAAATTTCCAAAGTATTGAATAAAATAGATATTTTACTTGTACAAATTCTTGTGTATGTAGGAATATATATGTTTTTCATTTGAAGTGTAGAGTAAACGATTCTTTTTACTTGTACAAACTTTTTGTCTGTGTTTCAAGAACGCATTTATTCCACATCTTCTTTACGTGATATTGCAATGAACTTGTGGTGTGTCGCTTGTATATTACTTTTATTAATGTAACTGAATTGTATAATGTTGCCCCCATACCACAAGTATATTGCAATATTTCTTGCTTTTATAAGACCGATACTCTTATTTCAGAGAACAACTTTCCACTTTTTAAGGGAAGAATTATTCTGCTTTTAATAGAGTATATCTTGTCTTTGGAGAACTTTTTATTTTCTCTTTTTTTTAAAAGAACACTTCAACTTTCGGAGATGACCACTTACATTAAGAAGTAGATTTTCCTACGCAGTGAAATGAACTTCTGAAGGAAACTTTGATTTTGTGCCCCAGTGCAGGGCTCATTTTTGGTACTTCGAGCATATTGAAGTGTGCTTCCAAAAAGGTCTTTTTGTAGTACTTCAACTTTTTTAGGAAAAACTTTTTGGGATGAATAAGTTAATCTTCCTTTAAGAGTTGAAATGTGCTTCCGGAGAAAGCTTTTTGGTTCGAGCATTCTTTTTCGGGACATGCCTCCGAAGAGGGCTCCTCCGAAGAGTTGTGCCTCCGAAGAGGGCTTGTGCCTCCGGGGAGGGCTTGTGCCTCCGAAGAGGGCTTTTTATTTTATGCTTCAAGCATGGTGAAGCGTGCCTCCGTAGATGGCTTGTGCCTCCAAAGAGGGCTTATGCCTCTGAAAAGGGCTTTTGATTTTATGCTTCAAGCATGGTGAAGCGTGCCTCCGAAGATGGCTTGTGCCTCTGAAGAGGGCTTGTGCCTCTGAAAAGGGCTTTTGATTTTATGCTTCAAGCATGGTGAAGCGTGCCTCCGAAGATGGCTTGTGCCTCCGAAGAGAGATTGTGGATTGCTTGGAAGTTACTTTCTCATGGTCGGATGGGTCCATGGGGCGGACGCAAGTTGCTTGATTGGATGTTCGTTTGTACGAACGATCGCAATTAGCTAACAAGGTGCCCCTTTGGTGGTCCCGCCGATCTTTTTGATTGAGTAAAGCACTCCCATTTATTGGCGAGCCTCGTTAGAGGGCTTGGGTTGGTTGGTGTGCCAGGAAGGTTGCGTCTCAGGGGCGAGTGGATCCATGGGACGGACACAAGCTTTCTGATCGGATGCATCACGACCAGTTAGCGAGGGTCCAGTTCCTTCTGCTTGGGAAGGCGTCCCTTTAATGGATCTACTGGCTTTCCTGTTGAGAGGCATACCTCCTTTTGGCTGCTTCTATGTTTGCTGGCCCAGGTTTTCTCATCATTTGCTCATCAGTGATCTTTTACTATCATTCCCAAGTGCATTTTCCTTTCCTTTGCAAGTAAATTGCTTTATACGAAGAAGTAGACTTCACTGTCGAATGACTCTATGGAGAAAACGCTAGTTACTTGGTTGAATGTCTGTTTATACCGACGATCGCAACCAGTTAACGAGCATTTGATACAGTAGGGTCGCCAACTTTTTATGTGAAGTTCTTCTTGTATGGGATGTGAATCTGGAATTTTTGTTGCTTGAAATTTGCTTAGTAAGTGGGTTATAGGGGTCGCTTGGCTTTATGACGAGTAAGCCTTGTTTTAATGTCCTGCAATTTTGAATTGACATTTTAGCAATACATTTAAAGCATTTATATATCAAAATGAAACAAGCATTATAAAGCAGTAAAGAACACAAGATTTATAGTGGTTCGGCCAAGAATCGGGCCTACATCCACTTTATAGCTTTCATTCATTTATACTGATTTACAATTTCTTACAGTACAACTGATACATTCGTTGCTATTTTACAATCTTGAGCACAGCTTTTTCAAGTAAAATAAGGACGTAAATGGTTGCTGTTCCAGGCTCTTGGAATTGAATCTCCTTCGACGGTCATGAGTTTGAAGGTACCATTAAGAAGTTTATTGCCGATGACATACAGTCCTTCCCAGTTTGGCCCAAACACTCCGGTCGCTGTCATGATCCTTTTCAAGACTAAGTCACCGACTTCAAAGCTGCGTTGGCGAACTTTTGAGTTGAAATGCCTGGCTATTCTTTGCTGATAAGCTGAAACTCTAAGTCTGGCTTCTTCTCTTTTCTCGTCAAGAAAATCAAGTGCTTCAAGTTGCAACTTTTCATTTTCAGCTTCATTGAAATGAATTTTCCTGTGTGAAGGAACTTCTACTTCCACCGGAATCATTGCCTCTGATCCGTATGCCAGTGAAAATGGAGTGTGCCCAGTCGCAGTTTTGTGAGTAGTTCTGTATGCCCATAGTGCTAATGGAAGTTTATCGACCCAACCACTTTTTGCTCTATCAAGCTGTTTTTTGATGGTTGACTTGATAATTTTGTTTGCTGCTTCCACTTGCCCGTTTGCCTGCGGATGAGCCACTGCTGAGAAACTTTTTTGGATTCTGAATTGCTTAAGAAGTCCTGGAACTCTTCGCTTTCAAATTGAGTACCGTTGTTTGTGATTATCTTCTGTGGCACACCATACCTGCAAATGATGTTTTTCGTTACAAAATTTATCATCTTTTTAGAAGTAACAGTGGCCAAAGGTTCAGCTTCAGCCCATTTAGTGAAATAATCGAAAACAACAATAGCATATTTGATTCCAAATTTAGCAATCGGTAAAGGTCCAATCAAGTCTATTCCCCAGATGGCGAACGGCCATGGGCTAACCATTTGCGTGAGTTCAGTGGAAGGAGCTTTTGGAATTTTTGCAAATCTTTGGCACTTGTCGCACTTTCGGGAATAAGAGGCAGCATCTCGATTAATGTCTGGCCAGAAATACCCATATCGAAGAACTTTCTTGGCTAGAGTTTGACCGCCTGAATGATCTCCACATTCTCCTCCGTGTATTTCAGCCAAAATTGTTTTGGCTTCTTCCTTAGTTACACATCGGAGTAATGGCATTGAGAATCCCCGTCTGTATAATCGGCCATCTTGAATTGTATATCTGGACGCTTTTCTCAACAGCTTTCGACGTTCTTTAGAACTTTCTGGTAGGAAACCATTGAGTAGATATTTTCTGATTGGAGTCATCCATGATTCATGCTCTTGAGACGTAACCATAATCCAATCAATGTCCATTTCATCGATGCTCGGAGCTGACAGAACTTCTACAGGGACTAACCCAAATAATTGAGCCTCTCCGGAACTTGAGTACTTTGCTAGAGAATCTGCCTTCATGTTTTCAATCCGAGGAATATGACTTATCGTGTAATGATCAAAATCTTCGAGAAGTTCACATGCCTTTGACAAATATGCGGGCAAATTTCCACCTTTAGCTTGAAATTCTTTCTTTACCTGGCAAACAATAAGTTGGGAATCACTGAAGATTTGTAACACTTTGATGTTCAATTCCTTGGCAATTCTTAGACCGGCAATGAGAGCTTCATATTCTGCTTCATTGTTTGTCGAAGAAAATTCTAGTCTCAATGCATAGCACAATGATCGTCCTTCGGGGGTTTCAAGCACTACCCCTGCCCCAGAACAATAATCATTCCTTGAACCGTCAACATACAATTTCCACTGAATTTGATCACCATCAGTTATTTCTTTCTCACTGTCTCCTTTGTCAGTAGATTCCGCAATGAAATCCGCTAAAGCTTGCCCATTAATTGCTCTTCGGGGATGGTAAGTGATGTCATATTGGCTGAGTTCTATGTTCCACTTCAAGAGGCGACCCGAAGTTTCAGGACGATACAGGACTTGCTTTAGAGGTTGATCGGTCAGGACTTTGATAGGATGAGATTGAAAATATGGCCTCAACTTCCTGGAAGCGATTAGCAAACAATATGCGAGCTTTTCTATCTTTGAATAATTCATCTCTGCCCCAGTGAACCGTATGCTGATGTAATAGACTGGACGCTGTATTTTCATATCTTCTCGTACGAGCGCTGCACTTAGAGCATGAGATGAAATTGCTAAATAGATGAAGAGGTCTTCGCCATCACTAGGCTTGGAAAGAACTGGAGGAGTTTCCATATGATGGATTAGTTGATCGAAAGCATTCTGACATTCGGGAGTCCATTCAAAATTTTTCTTTCCTTTCTTTAGAGCATCAAAGAAGGGAATGCATTTGTTTGTAGCTTTGGAAATGAAGCGGCTCAAAGCAGCGACTTTTCCATTGAGACTTTGCAGTTCTCTCTTTGTTCTAGGGGCTTTAACCTCTCTTAGAGCTGTGATTTGAGCAGGATTGGCCTCGATGCCCCTAGCGCTTACGATGAAACCCAAGAATTTTCCAGACTCTACCCCGAATGAACATTTCAATGGATTGAGCTTCATTCCGTACTTTCGAAGAATTGTGAACATCTCCGCCAAGTGATCCATGTGGTCTACTGCTTTCTTCGACTTTACTAACATATCATCAACATAGACTTCCATAGTTTTGCCAATCTGAGGTTTGAACATAGCGTTGACCAGTCTTTGGTAGGTTGCCCCTGCATTCTTCAATCCGAAAGGCATGACTTTGTAACAGTAGAGTCCCACATCTGTGATAAAGCTTGTGTCTTCCTGATCTGGTTCATTCATCATAATCTGATTGTATCCGGAGTAAGCATCCATAAAAGATAACAACTCATGTCCAGCCGTCCCATCCACTAGTTGATCGATTCTAGGCAATGGGAAGCAGTCTTTGGGGCAAGCTTTGTTTAGATCTGAGAAATCAATGCATACTCTCCACTTTCCATTTGCCTTCTTAACCAGTACTGGATTTGAAACCCAATTTGGATAGGTGGATTCTTTGATGAAATTATTCTCCATGAGACGATCAACTTCTTCCTTTAACGCTGCTGATCTTTCTGGACCTTGAGTTCTTCTTTTCTGTTTTACAGGTGTGAATTTTGGATCGACATTCAAAGTATGAACATCAATTTCTGAAGAGATCCCACACATATCAGCATGACTCCAAGCGAACACGTCCAAATTTGCTTTTAGAAATGATATTAGTGTATTTTGAACTGTTATACTTAGCTGAGAAACCACATTGAGTACTTTGTTTGGGTCTTTTGAATCGACATGTATCGGTATCGTGACTTCCACGGGTACCACTCTATTCTCCTCTGCACTGGCTTTTCTGGGGTCCATTTCTCTCCTTGCACCACTATGCTCGCCAGTGCAGGGACCACCCTGTATTTGCTATAAGGTTGGGTTTTTGATGCGGAGGGGAGCTGCCGCATTTTTACCCATTTCTCTCTTCCTGGCTTCTCGAAGATCTATAAGATAACATTCGCGTCCAGCATTTTGATCTCCCTTGATGACACCTACAACATTTTCTGTATGAAACTTCATAGTTAAGCACCACGGGGCCAAAATGGCTTTGAATGCAGCTAGAGTTGGCCTGCCTAGGAAAGCATTGTAGGCAGAAAATCCATCGACGATTACAAAGGTTTGTTTCCGAACTACCCTTTTCTGCCCTTCTCTAAGTTCTACGAACAACTCGACAGTTCCGATTGGTTGCTGTGGTTCCCAAGTGAAACCAACAATCTTTTGTGATGAAGCTTGAACGTCGGTCATCGGAATCTTCATCTGGTCAAATGTTTTCTTGAAGAGTATATTGCAGGAAGCACCGCAATCAATGAGCACTCGTCTTACGATAGCCGGCCCAATTCCTGCAGAGATAACCAAGGGATCTATGGTTGGAGCTTCAATACCCATAGAATCCCTAGCTTTGAACATAATATCATCATCGGAAATCTTTTGCTGTTTCAGGGGTGCAGCATCTTCTATAGCAAAAACATCTTCCTCTGCTGGGACGTACTTCAAAGCATGAGCATATCGCTCCATTTCACCCCAGCTTCTTCCTACTGGGTGTGGGCCTCCTATAATCACATTGATAATGGGCCTCTCAGATTCATGTGCCGTAGTACCTTTACCCGAGCCAGATGGTTGAGTATGGGGTTGCTGCCCCTGAGTAGACGAAGTTGGGTCACTCCTGTTTTTCTTGACATACTGTTGCAGCTTGTTTTCTCTCAACAATTCTTCAATTAAGCTCTTCAAGTGACGACATTCATTGGTGTCGTGTCCGGGTTGGTTGTGAAAGCGGCAGAATTTTCCATTGCGCATAGCACCCTTTCCTGGCTTTATCTCAGCTGGTTTGGGATAATCTACAGCATCTTTGGTGGCAAAGAAGATATTTTCCGGAGTGTCGGTCAATGGAGTGAAATCTGAGGGTTTGAAGAAGCGAGGTTTCTTTGCATCCTTTTGTTTCTTCCCCTCGTGATTTTCCCTTTTCTGACCTCCGGAGTCTTTCTTCACTGAAGCAGCAATAATATTCTCCACCTTTGTTGTCACCACTTTCATTGGTGCCGGAAGATTCTCCAAGCGTATGAATTCATCAGCTTTCTTATAGAATTTCTCGAGAGAATTTGGCTCCTTCATTTTCAGCCATTTTCCAAATTTGCTCGATTTGTCGATAGCACGCATCAAATAGGTCAAGACCATTCGTGGCTCTGCGTTGTCGACTTCTGCCAGAGCTATATTGAAGCGGTTCAGGAATGACTTAATAGGCTCTCCCGGATTCTGCTCAAGACTGGACAATGACATTATGTCTTTTGCCTTTGAAGCGTATAGCCTGAATTGCTCTTTGAACTTTCGGGTCAGATCGGAAAATGGTCTACAAATCGAACAGGGAGCTTGGTAAACCAAAGAAGTGCTACCCCTTCCAAATATACTGGGAAATACCAGCACTTAATTTCATCAGTTGCCCTTGCACCGGTCATGTGCCAGTCATATTTATACAAGAATTGATTTGGATCACTTGTTCCCCGATAAGCAGGAATGGTGGGGGGAACAAACTTTCTAGGAAACTCAGCCTTAAGAATCTTCTCGGTAAACGGAGTCTTACTCGGTGCGAATCCCCATTCGCTCTCATCCTCATCTCTCTGCATGCTCTCTTTCATTATTTGCTTGATCATGCCAGAAAGGTATTCCTCATTGTTCAAAGATTTTGCGGAGTAGACTTCGGCCATTTTCTCAGAAGTTTGTCCGGGCAAATGTTCGCGGAAAACTGGCGATGGCCTAGATCCTTCAGCTTGGAAGGGTGCTTCTTCAGCAGCACCTGATCCTCCTTGAGGAATATTCCTCCCTTCGGAGTTGCGAAGAACATCAGCGACGTTTATTCATTACCCATTGGTCTTTGATTAGCGCCGAGCAGAGCGTTCAATTTTTCCATCATCAGATTATTCTGAGTTTCAATCTGTTGGTATAGTCCGGACACAGCAGCGTCTAGCTCTTCTCGTGTCACCCCGACGCTTGGAGCTGCTTAACTTGGAGAGATAGAAGTGGCGGTATTATCATGAACATCTTCAGATCTGACAACCTTACGCTTCCTTCCAGGATCCATTATATCAGATAGACTTCTAGTCTTGAAAGAGACTTGTTCAACGAACCTTCGTGAAGCAATGATGACAATCTTCCCTGAGTTGGGTTCTCAGTGAAAGCACCAAAATGTTAACGCTAAAAAGTGAACGCTAACACCCGGTGTGTGTAATAGAGTCGTGAAAGCACCACCCGTTAGTACGGGAACAGAATACAGGTTGGAAATAGCAGTAAACAGTAAATGAACAGCAGATTTATAGTGGTTCAGCCCGTAATTGAGCCTACGTCCACTTTATAGTCTTTTATTCCTGATTCGATTACAAGATGACACAATCTTCACAGTACAATACAATTCGATCACAGAAACACTCTCGACTGCTAACTCAAACTTCGATGATGAAATTCGATGAATCCGTGTTGGATGTATGAAGTTCTTCACGAAGCTTGTTGTAGTGTCTCGAGTATTTCAAGATCTTTGTGTGTTGATTGAGTTGAGAGTGCAACAGAGTAACGATGCTTCAGAAAATGAATGGCCAAAAGTCCCTTCCTTGTTGGAGGTTGGCGGGTATTTATAGGGCAGAATCTGAATAGGAAAAATCCTCTAAGTTCTAAGTCGTAGCCGACTTATAGTAAGTCGTAGGTCTTAAGTCGGCCACGAGATAGACATGCACCGGTTACTCTTGAACGTCCAGAATGAGCTAAGTCATAAGTCGGCAACGACTTAGCATATGTCGTAGGTCTTAACTCGGAGACTTATGTATCTCGTAGACTTTTAAGTCGGAGCTTTCTTAAGTCGGAGCTTACTTCAAGTGGGTGTGCTTTAGGTCGGTCCTGTGGTTAAGTCGGAGATCTTGAGTGGTTAAGTCAATGAGAGCCTTGAGTCGGAGCCGTAGCTAAGTCAGAGCTTTCTTTAACAGTTAGGTCGGTATGGCTTTAGGTCGGAGCCTTTCCTTAACTCGCGAACTGTTAAGTCGGAGCCCCCCTTAACTCGGAGCCTTTCTTAACTCGGAGCCTTCCTTAACTCGGAGCCTTTCTTAACTCGGAGCCTCCCTTAAATCGGCTGCTGTTAAGTCGGTCTTCCTCTTAAGTCGGTCACATTTTTAACTCGTTATGTCGCGAATCAAAGAGGATTAACAATATCTATATGTGAATTCTTTGTGATCGAGTTGTGTGCAGACTAATATTTGAATATGTCTCTGTTTTAAGTTCATAAACAAACATTTTTGATTCAAAAATCTTTTTCTCTCAATCTACTTATAGTGTGGACTTAGAATCAAAATGAAAACTAGTTGTTATAGTATAAACTTGAGATTAAAATTTTATATAAGTTAAAACAATGTTTAACTTTCTTTGGAAGGCAAGACAACACAGCTAACTGCAAAGAAGCAAGAAATTCGAACTTCATAATTCATGAATTCAGGTGTGTAATTTGGATTCGTATACTAATACATGAATTTTAAAGCAAAAATCATAATTTTTAGAGCTAGGATTAAAGAGCAGTTTGTATTTGAACAAAAATTTCACTTTTACAAATTTCTGGTGATCGATCCAATTATAAATGTTGAAACTTGGATCGAAGCTAGTATAAACATCTGTGATCTCGAGAAAATTATGGAATAATTTTTCTATTGCGTGAATTAACGGTAGAAGGTCGATTTAGGGCTTTGTTTCAAGTTTCTAGATGTGTCTGTAACGAGGCGTGTTCGTCCCCAATACGTGATCGAGTTTCACGAGATTTAAGGGAGTAGAAGTGTAGCGTGTTGTCGTGGAGTGGACGAAGTTTGGGCGTCTCCGATGGTCGAGGCGGTGAGCAAGAGGCGATGACAGGTTTTGAGGGGAAGTTTGTCCTTGTGTTTCCAGGTTTGGTGGTGGACCTCGAATTCGATTTAGAGAATCACAGCACGAACTGATGATCGTGGAGGCTGCTGGTGGTTTTGCCGACGTGGGAAGTTCATCGGCGGTGGCCAGGAACGACTAGAGGCACCGTGCACGTGCACGGTGCTCTTATTTTTCTGTGAATTGGGTTGTTTGTTCGCATGATTATCTCGAGTCTTACTCGAAGAATTCCAGGTTGCCACTCGAAACTAGATGATGTTCGACTCGAAGCGGGAATAGGAAGTCTCGGGTTAAAATTTGGTTCCAGGCTTTGGAACCTGAACTTGTTATCTGGGAATTAAAATAAATTTAAATTTCAAACTAAGGTTTTAAAACTGAGTTTAAATTAAAATGTAAACATAAATTCAAGTTTGAATTGAAATTAAATTGAAATTTGAAAAGGAAATTTGAAACAATGTTTTCAATATATTGTAAATAATCATTAAATCATAGATATGAATGTGTTACTTTAAAAAATGAAGATTTATGATTTAAAATTCATTAATGAATGAGTTCCTAATGGTTAATTAATTTATAATAAAAAATGATTAATATAAGAAATTTTCTTTAAAAAGGTGATTAAAGAAATTTAATAGTTAATGAAATCATTAACTAAGATTATTTGAACAATTAATTAATGTGACTAATTCTAACAATGAATTTAGATAAATTAATTTAATAATGATCGTATATGGAATCATTAAGTATAATTACTTAATATAAATAATCAAGGAATTAATTTATTTAGTATAATCAGTTGAGTTAACTTGATTAGTTCAAGTTAAATTACTTAAGTATAATTCAGAATTATCACTTGAAAATTTTGGAAATATAATTACTTAGAAAAGTAATTAATAGATAATTACCGGATATCATTAATTGAATGATAATCAGTAATTTGGGTATAAATATTTGTTATTAATCAATGGGTTAATTGAATTTATTAATTAAAGGATTAATTAATAATTGTGATTTTTTAAGATAAATTAAGTGATTAAAGATTAATTGATCCATTAATTAAGATTGATTAGTTAATAATTGAAGATTAACTAATAAAATTTGAAAGGAGAATTATTTAAAATAATTTGTAATTAACTTATGATAATTTACCCAGATTAACAATTTATTCATAAGTAATACATCTAATTTAAATTAATCAATTGATTAATAAATTTTACTTGTTAATGTTTGGACCTGACTGAATGATTGAATTGTTGATATTCCCTGATCTGTGATGCTGTGTGATATATTCTAATTTGTGTGTGATCTGTACTGTAGTTTATTTATCTGGGATGAATGTGATATATTGTCTGTAATTTATATATCTGTGATCTGTGAATAAAAGATAAGTGTTATAGTTATACCGCTTATCAACTATATTTTTGTATTCTGTTCTGTGATGATTGAATGATGTTGCACTACTGTGTGAAACCCCTGGACTACACCATACACACACAAATATGGATTTCACGAGGAAATCGGTTAAGTCACAGATTTTTGACAATTGTAAAGATTGAATTCTTGAATCCAAAATAGTTTTGGATTGGAACTGAAAGCTTTTGAAAATGAGTTCAAATGATTTAATAAATTTGAAATCTAAATGATTTGATTTAAATTTGAATTCAATATTTGGAATTTAATTCAATGATTTGAAAATATGGTCTAAAAAGACCATACCAGTTATAAATGTGTTTTATAGGGATTTTTAACCATTTAAAAGTATGGTTTTGGAAATTTAAGAAATTTAATCCAAGTTTTATACTGGAATGGTTTTAACTTATGTAAATTGTAATTAGTTTTCTAGAATGGAAACTAATTGTTTCAAAGAATAAAAGCTTTCATATAAGAAATGAAATTCCAATTTAAGTTAAAGGAATTTCAAGTTTGAATTGAAAAATGATTTTCCAAGTTATGAGTGAATTCTTTTTGAAAGCTATAAGTTAAATCTTGATTTAAAAATTTAATGAGTTAATCCAATTGAAATGGAAATCGATTTGGAAATCTATGAATAGGTCTTTGTGAAACTGGGTGAACTTTGTGAGATGAATCTTTTTGTAAAATATTAAAATGGTGATTTGTTTAAACCATTCGAAAGGAAAATTTTGGATAATAAGTCGTGACTTAATTGAAATCCCATTATCCATATGTTTTTAAATATTACGCTCACTATTCGGTTTAGCCGGGAGAGGACTTTGTGTCATATAACCCATTCCGAATAAGTGATACGTCATATATGGATAGCAATTAAAGACCGGTGTTGAAGACCGGGTATTTGTGAAAACGATAGGATAACCTATCGATTGTCTCTGCACCGAGTAGCGCCCGGTATAAAGATCCCCTAAGTGATGGGAAGTTCGATCGGGATTGTGAATACCCGGATTGCAAGGGCTTCTTTGGAAGTGCCTTCGACTCTGTTCGAACCCGGAACAGACTTGTATGGTTGTATGTCTGACACTATACTTTGAGATATAAAGCTGATTTCTTTCAAATACATTTCTGTTTGGTGGCGGAGAATTTATTCTCTTAGCTTAACACCCTTCTCTGAGACGTACGAGCTCAGAGGTTATGTAGTTGAAGGTTATTAGTGATATACTCCCAATTTGGTAGTGTGGCATGCTGAGTGTTGCTGTGTGTTGATGGTCATTTGCTGATCATTTGTTGATCAAAGCATGGCTTTGTGAAAAAGAGTAGCTTTGTGGACGAGACCTCATCGAACCTCAGAAACCGGAAATGGTCGAAACAGGAAAGATGCGGCAAGGTTATGAGGGTCGCTCCCTTTAGGGTATGTCAGTTCCATCTGGAAAAAGGTGATATCATGGTATGGAGCCCAGATATTTACCTATGTGGTTGCTCCAATCTCATTTACTGTGTGATTGTTGCTGTGTGATCGAGGCCTCGGATAAAGGTCCCAAAGGACCTAGGGGTGGTATACTCGAGTAGTAGTTACCTAGTGACAAAGGTAACCCGACCTTGTGTTGGCAGAGATTCGGGTAGGTTCTCGGGACGTCCCTCCAGAGGCGTACCCATGTGGCAGTAGGAAGTTCCTTAGCTTGACCATTTGTTGGAAAATCCAAAGAAACAATACGAGCCTTGTACGGTTTTAGTTGTATAACCAGCTATGGAATGTGGCGGTAACCTGCTATTGAACATAGTAGCTATAGTAGGCATAGTTCGGAATGTCTATGCTGGCTAAGATTAATATTATACTTTCGAAATGTTTCCTACACCATGCACTAGTAATAATCTCAAAGGTTTTTTTGCGTAGTAAGCATATTTGACTATCATAAGAGGAAATCTCCTCCAATTCTGCGTTTGCGGGTCTTATGGTAGTTTCATTTTCCAAAAGCATTGCGGATTTCAATGTTTAAAATTCTTTTGTTGTTTGTTTAAAGATAAACTATTTTTGTTACTCACACCAGTTCCATAACTGACTCGGAGTTTATTGTTCCTTTACTAAACTCTGGGTGCCTACAATTTTCCACATGGGCAGTCTAGAGTTGGGGTTTTTCAGATAGTCAGGTTTAGTAGATTATCTGGAGCTAGTTCAGTTTTTTGGAGATCGTGGACTGCACTTGCTTATCTTGGTGCAACGTGATGGTGGTTCGAGCTTGATATTGGAGTTGTTGGTCTCATTCTCTTTGTCGGATCATTTGGAGTTATCACTTCTGTTTTCCGCTGTATCATTATTTATCTCTGATATTCTTGTTTCATATTGATATCATTGTTATATATCATTCTGGATATTGTATTCATTGGAGTTGTATATGATATTATTCATTTCTTTCTTCCGCTGTGTTGTTATACTTACTGTGTTATAAGCTCCGGGGAGCCAGATTCGGCGTTTGAATCTACGGCACTTGAGTACAAGTGAAGTACGAGTGCCGATTTTTCGAAGGCCGAGTCCGGGATCTTCACATTTGGTATCAGAGCTAAGGGTTAAACTTTAGCTATGGAGTATAACACATCAAGTAGCTCATTAGAGATAGGGTGAAGTATACCCTAGAACGAGTAATCCCTAAAATATCCGTCCGTATGCCTCAGTAAATTCTCTTGCTATCCACTGATAGTAAGTATGAGTGAAAGAAGAGGATGAGATAGGGAACAGGGATACGACTATAAATGGTCAATAACCTGTAACAACAAGGAAGCAATCTTTTCTCTGTCAACCTCTTTTGTTCGTCATCTTTTCTCAATTCTTTGATAGTTCCTGGTAGATCCAAGAAGAGATTCGATATATTAATATGGGACATAAAATCCAACTGAGTCAGAAATGGTTTGTTTGGATGAATTGGTTGCATTAGTTGCTATGGTTGATAGATATATTTTAGTTAAACTAAAAGTTTTGGAATTGTATCCATATTTCTGTCTATTTTTGGGTCCCAATATATTCTACGAATGGTTAGTTATCCCTTCGGACTAACCGATGCCACTGCATACTTCGTAGATCTGGATAACCCGAGTATCTTGTGAAACATTAAAAAGATTCGTTCTTGTATCTATTATTGATATTTTGATTTGGTAAGTGTTAACCCTTAATTTTCTATGACTCAAGAACTAGACGACTCAAGAACTGGCCGACTCAAGCAGGGTACACGAGTTAACGAGTCAAGAATTGATCGACCTAACAACTCAGAATACTTCACGACCTACGACTCAGGGTCTAGACGACTTAACGAATTAAGGTGTGAACGACTTAACGAGTTAAGGCTATCTGCGACTCACGACTTAAGGCTATGTGCAACTCACGACTTAAGGCTATCTGCGACTCACGACTTAGCTTAAGTCGTCCACAACCTAAAAGCTACCGAGCTAAAATCCAATGCCTGGATACCTATGCCGCTTTTACCTGCTAAGTCAGCCACGACTTATGACTTACTATAAGTCGGTCACGACTTAGGACTTATCTTCTACCAAGCCACGAGCTGGACTTAATAAGTCATCCACGAGCTACCTTAAGTCAACCACGACTCACGACTTATCTTAAGTCGGCCACGACTCAGGACTTGGCAGAATTTTCTATCCAGATTTCTCTATAAATACACCACTACCTTCAACATGATAAGGACTTTTGGCCAATCATTTTCTGAAGCGTCATTACTCTACCGAATTCTCAACTCATCCAACATTTGAAGAACTCTAATCACTCAAGACATTACAACAAGCTTTGAGAGAAATCTACCACATTCAACATGAATTCGAGGAGATCTTCGACATCGAAGCTTGAGCTAATAGTCTAAAGTGTTTAGGAATCGGAATATATTGTATTTTGAAGAACATTGTATCATCTTGTAATCAGAATCAGCAATAAAGAAGTTCAAAGTGGACGTAGGCTTAATCTCAAGCCGAACCACTATAAACTGCTGTCTTTTACTGCTTTTTCACTATTTTACTGCTTATTTCTTGTTCCCGTCACACGGGTGGTGCTTTCACAACTCTATTACACACACCGGGTGTTAGCGTTCAATTTTTAGCGTTAACATTTTGGTGCTTTCACTGAGAACCCAACTCAGGAGATCATTCACCATTGCTTCACGGAAGTTTGTTGAAAAAGTTTCTTTCAAAACTAGAAGTCTATCAGACATAATGGCTCCTGGAAGAAAACGTAAGTCTATTAGATCTAATGATGACCGCGACAATACTGCCACTTCTCTTTCTCCAAGTCAAGCAGCTCCAAGCGTCGGGGTGACGCAAGAGGAATTAGATGCTGCTGTGTCTGGATTGTACAGCAGATTGAAACTCAGAATAATCTGATGATGGAAAAGCTGAATGCTCTGCTCGGGGCTAATCAAAGACCAGTAAATAACGAAGAAAACTTTGCTGATGCTGTTCCCAACTCCGAAGGGAGAAATATTCCTCAAGGAAGATCTGGTGCCGCTGAAGGGGCACCTCCCCAAGCCGAAGGATCCAGGCCATCGCCAGTTCTCCCCGAACGTTTGCCCGGACAAACTTCTGAGAAAATGGCCGAAGCCTATTCTGCAAAGTCACTAAACAATGAGGAGTATCTCTCCGGCATGATTCGGCAGATAATGAAAGAAAGCATGCAAAGAAACGAAGATGAGAATGATTGGGGATTTGCCCCGAGTAAAACTCCATTTACTGAGAGGATTCTAAAAGCTGAGTTCCTAGAAAATTCGTTCCTCCTACCATTCCTGCTTATCGTGGAACAAGTGATCCGAATCAATTCTTGTACAAATATGATTGGCACATGACTGGCGCCAGAGCAACTGATGAGATTAAATGCCGGTATTTCCCGGTATACTTGGAAGAAGTGGCGTTACTTTGGTTCAACAAGCTTCCTGTACGATCCGTTGATCAATTTTCTGATCTAACTCGAAAATTCAAGGAACAATTCAGATTATATACTTCAAGAGCAAAGGATATAATATCTCTTTCAAGCCTCAAACAGAACCCTGGAGAACCCATCAAATCCTTTTTGAATCGCTTTAATATAGCCCTAGCTGAAGTTGATAACGCAGAACCGTGAATGGTTTTAACCTACTTAATGCGAGCTATTGACAAGACAAGCGAATTTGGAAAATGGTTGAAAATGAAAGAACCAAATTCGCTCGAAAAGTTCTACAAAAAGGCTGATGAGTTCATGCGCCTAGAAAATCTCTCCGCGTCAGCTAAAGTTGTAACAACAGTAGTGGAAAATAATGCCACTGTTCAGAATAAAAAGGAACCTGCAAATCAGAAGAGGGAGAGTAATGGTGGAAAGAAGCAGAAGGACCTCAAAAAGCGCCGCTTTCTCAAGCCCTCAGATTTTACCCCTCTAACTGATACACCAGAGAATATTTTCATCGCCACTAAAGATGCTATTGAATATCCGAAGCCACCGGCAGTAAAAGTTGGAAAAAATGCTGTTCAAAGTGGGAGATTTTGCCAATTTCATAACCAACCAGGCCATGATACCAATGAGTGCCGTCACTTGAAAAGCTTGATTGAAGAATTGTTAAGAGAGAATAAGTTGTAGCAGTACGTTAAAAGGAATAGAAAGGATCCGTCTTCATCTAGCCAGAAGCAGCAACTTCCTGCTCATTTATCTGGTTCAGGAGAGAAGCCTGCTGCACAAGAGACAGAAAGACCTGTTATCAATGTGATCACAGGAGGACCCCATCCAGTTGGCAGGAGTTGGGGTGAGATGGAAAGGTACGCTAGAGCTTTGAAATATGCTCCAGCTGAATAAAGTGTCTTGGTCTTGGAAGATGCTGCACCCCTGAAGCAGCAAAAGACTTTTCATGATGATATCATATTAAGAACCAGGGATTCTGTTGGTGTGGAGGCTCCTACTGAGGACCCTTTGGTTGTTTCTGTCGGTATTGGACCGGCTATTGTAAGGAGGGTGCTGGTTGATAGCGGCGCCTCATGCAACATACTCTTTAAGAAGACATTTGACCAAATGAAAATTCCAATGGCAGACGTACAAGCTTCATCTCAAAAGATTGCCGGATTTACAGGGGAGCCGAAACAACCAATTGGAACAGTGGACATTTTTGTTGAATTGGGAGAAGGACATAAGAAGGTGGTTCGGAAGCAAACTTTTATAATTGTTGATGGATTCTCCGCCTATAATGCCTTCTTGGGTCGGCCTACTCTTGCTGCTTTCAAGGCCGTCCTCGCCCCGTGGTGCTTGACAATGAAATTTCCTACTGATAATGGGGTTGCTGTCATTAAGGGAGACCAGAACGCGGGACGAGAATGTTATCTTGTTGAACTCCGAGAGGCCAGGAAAAGAGAAATGGGAAAAGATGCGGCAGCTCCGCTCCGCATCAAGGAACCAACCTTGTAGCAACTACGGGGTGGCCCCTGTGCTGGCGAACACAGCAAAGCAAGGAAAGAAATGGACCCCAAAAAAGCCAGTACATGGGAGAATAGAGTGGTACCCGTGGAAGTAACGGTACTAATACCCGTTGACTCAAAAGACCCAAACAAAGTACTCAATGTGGGTTCACAACTAAGCATAACAGTTCAAAACACGCTGATATCATTTTTAAAAGCAAATCTGGATGTGTTCGCTTGGTGTCACGCTGATATGTGTGGGATCCCTCCGGAAATTGCTGTGCATACTTTGAATATCGATCCAAAATTCACGCCAGTTAAACAGAAAAGAAGAACTCAAGGTCCAGAAAGGTCAGTAGCTCTAAAGGAAGAAGTAGATCGGCTCATGGAGAACGGTTTCGTCAGAGAATCGACTTATCCAAATTGGGTTTCAAATCCAGTGCTGGTTAAGAAGGCAAATGGAAAGTGGAGAGTATGCATCGACTTTTCAGATCTGAACAAAGCCTGCCCCAAAGACTACTTCCCGTTGCCTAGAATCGATCAATTGGTGGATGGAACAGCTGGGCATGAGTTGTTATCTTTTATGGATGCTTACTCCGAATACAATCAGATTATGATGCATGAGTCAGATCAGGAAGACACAAGCTTTATCACGGATGTGGGTCTCTACTGCTACAAAGTTATGCCTTTCGGATTAAAGAACGCGGGGGCAACCTACCAAAGACTCGTCAATGCGATGTTCAAACCTCAGATCGACAGAACTATGGAAGTTTATGTTGATGATATGTTGGTAAAGTCAAAGAAAGCAATAGACCACATGGATCACTTGGCGGAAATGTTTGCAATTCTTCGAAAGTACGGAATGAAGCTCAATCCATTGAAATGTTCATTCGGGGTAGAGTCCCGAAAATTCTTGGGTTTCATCGTGAGCGCTAGGGGCATCGAGGCCAATCCTGCTCAAATCACAGCTCTAAGAGAAGTCAAAGCCCCTAAGACAAAGAAAGAACTGCAAAGCCTCAATGGAAAGGTCGCTGCTCTGAGTCGTTTCATTTCCAAGGCCATAGACAAATGCATTCCCTTCTTTGATGCTCTAAAGAAAGGAAAGAAATTTTTTGAATGGACTCCCGAATGCCAGAATGCTTACGATAAACTAATTCGTCATATGGAAACGCCTCCAGTTCTTTCCAAGCCTAGTGATGGTGAAGACCTTTTCATCTATTTAGCAATTTCATCTCACGCTCTCAGTGCAGCACTTGTACGGAAAGATATGAAAATACAACGTCCAGTTTATTACATCAGTAAACGGTTCACTGGGGCAGAGATGAATTATTCAAAGATAGAAAAGCTTTCCTATTGTTTTCTAATTACTTCCAGGAAGTTGAGGCCATATTTTCAATCTCATCCTATCAAGGTCCTTACTGATCAACCTCTAAAGCAAGTCCTGTATCGTCCTAAAACTTCGGGTCGTCTTTTGAAATGGAACATTGAACTCGGCCAGTATGACATCACTTACCATCCCCGAAGAGCAATCAACGGACAAGCTTTAGCGGATTTCATTGCGGAATCTACTGACAAAGGTGACAGTGAGAAAGAAACAACTGATGGCGTTCAAATCCAGTGGAAGTTGTATGTTGACGGTTCGAGAAATGATTATTGTTCTGGGGCAGGGGTTGTGCTTGAAACCCCCGAAGGACGATCATTGTGTTATGCATTGAGATTGGAATTTCCTTCAACAAACAATGAAGCAGAGTATGAAGCTCTCATTGCCGGTTTAAAAATTGCCAAGGAGCTAAACATCAAAGTGTTACAGATCTTCAGCGATTCCCAACTTATTGTTTGCCAGGTAAAGAAAGAGTTTCAAGCTAAAGGTGGAAATCTGCCCGCATACTTGTCAAAGGCATGTGAGCTTCTCGAAGATTTTGATCATTACACGATAAGTCACATTCCTCGAATAGAAAACATGAAGGCGGATTCTCTAGCAAAATACTCAAGTTCTGGAGAGGCTCAATTATTGGGATTAGTCCCTGTGGAAGTCTTGTCAGCCCCAAGCATTGATGAGATGGATATTGATTGGATTATAGCTGCGTCTCAAGAGCATGAATCATGGATGACTCCAATCAAAGAATATCTGCTCAATGGTTCTCTGCTAGAAAGTTCTAAAGAACGTCGAAAGCTGTTGAGGAAAGTGTCAAGATATATAATTCAAGATGGCCGATTATACAGACGGGGATTCTCAATGCCATTACTCCGATGTGTAACTAAGGAAGAAGCCAAGATGATTCTAGCTGAAATACACGGAGGAGAATGTGGGGATCATTCAGACGGCCAAACTCTAGCCAAGAAAGTTCTCCGATATGGGAATTTCTGGCCAGATATTAATCGAGATGCTGCTATTTACTCCCGGAAGTGCGACAAGTGCCAGAGATTTGCAAAAATCGCAAAAGCACCTTCCACCGAACTCACGCAAATGGTCAGCCCATGGCCGTTCGCCATTTGGGGAATAGACTTGATTGGACCTTTACCGATCGCTAAATCTGGAATCAAATATGCTATTGTTGTTATGGATTATTTCACTAAATGGGCTGAAGCTGAACCCTTGGCCACTATTACCTCTAAAAAGATGATAAATTTTGTAACTAAAAATATCATTTGCAGGTATGGTGTGCCGCAAAAGATAATCACAAACAACGTTACTCAGTTTGAAAGTGAAGAATTCTAGGACTTTTGTAAATGATTCAGAATTCGAAAAAGTTTTTCAGCAGTGGCTCATCCGTAGGCAAATGGGCAAGTGGAAGCAACAAACAAAATTATCAAGTCAACTATCAAAAAGCAACTCGAAAAAGCAAAAGGTGGTTGGGTCGATAAGTTGCCAGTAGCAATATGGGCATACAGAACTACTCACAAGACTACGACTGGGCACACTCCATTTTCACTGGCATATGGATCAGAGGCAATGATTCCAGTGGAAATAGAAGTTCCTTCACACAGAAGAATTCATTTTAACGAGGTTGAAAATCAGAAACTGCAACTTGAAGCCCTTGATTTTCTTGATGAAAAAAGAGAAGAAGCTAAGCTCAGAGTTTCATCTTATCAACAAAGGATAGCCAGGCACTTCAACTCTAAAGTTCGCCAATGCAGCTTTGAGGTCGGAGACTTAGTCTTGAAAAGGATCATGACAGCAACCGGGGTGTTTGGGCCAAACTAGGAAGGGCCGTATATCATAGGCCATAAACTTCTTGATGGCACTTTCAAACTCATAACTATTGAAGGAGATCCAATTCCAAGAGCCTGGAACAGTAACCACCTACGTCCTTATTTTACTTAAAAAAGCTTTGCTCAAAATTGTAAAATAGTGATGGATGTATCAGTTGTATTGTAAGACATTGTAAATCAGTGCAAATGATTGAAAGCTATAAAGTGGATGTAGGCCCGATTCTTGGCCGAACCACTATAAATCTTGTGTTCTTTATTATTGTATAATGCCTGTCTCATTTCGATATGTAAATACTTTAAATGTATTGCTAAAATGTCGATTCAAAATTGCAGGCCATCAAAACAAGGCTTACCTGTCACAAGGCCGAGCGAGCCCTATAAATCACTTATTAAGCAAATACCAAGCGATAAAAATTCCAGATTAGCGTCCCATACAAGAAGAACTTCACATAAAAAGTTGGCGACTCCACTGTGTCAAGCACTCGTTAACTGGTTGCGATCGTCAGTATAAAAAGACATCCAACCAAGTAACTTGCGTTTGCCCCGTGAAGTCACTCAACAGTGAACTCTACTTCTTCGGATAAAGCAATTTACTTGCAAAAGAAAGGAAGATGCGCTTGGAAACGATAATAAAGGATCGCTGGTGAACAGATGACGAGAAAAACATGAACAGGCAAACAGAAACGCAACTTCCCTGGAACACCAACCAAAGCCCTCAAATGAGGCACGCCGAAAAATGAAAGTGCTTCCCTCAATCAAAAAAGTTTGGTGGAACCACCGGAGGGGCACCTTCCCAAGCTGAAGGAACAGGGCCCTTGTTAATTGATTGCGATCGTTTGTGAAAACGAACATCCAATCAAGCAACTTGCGTCCGCCCCGTGGATCCATTCAACCATGAGAAAGTAACTTCCACGCAATCAACAAGCTCTCTTCGGAGGCACAAGCTATCTTTGGAGGCACAAGCCCTCTTCGGAGGCACATGCCCTCTTCGGAGGCAAAAGCCCTATCCCAAGGCACCACAAGCCTTCTTCGGACGCAAAAGCCCTCTCCCGAGGCACCACAAGCCCTCTTCGGAGGCACATGCCCTCTTCGGAGGCAAAAGCCCTCTCCCGAGGCACCACAAGCCCTCTTCGGAGGCACATGCCCTCTTCGGAGGCAAAAGCCCTCTTCGGAGGCACAATGTAACGACCCGTATTTTTACGGATCGAAACATCGTAAAACTATTGTCATTAGATTGATAGTATTGTTAATTCGTTCAGAGTTTAAGTCGTCCAGAGTTAGGTCGTGTAGTAGTTTAGGTCGTACAGTAGTTTGGGACGACTTAAGAGAGTGGAGCGACCTATAGAATTGGCGACTTAAGAGTTTAGAAGACCTAAGGAGTTTGGTTGTATTGGAGCTTAGGTCGTGAAGGGGGTTAGGTCATGGAGCGACTTAAGGGGTAGACGACCTAAGGGGTTAGGTCGTATAGAAGTTAGGTCGTCTGGTAGTTAGGTCGGGTGAAGGACCTAAGAGGTTGGCGACTTAAGAAAGTCGGCGACTTAAGGGTTAGCTACTTAGTAGTTAGCGACCTAGTAGACTGGGCGAGTTAATGACCTAAGAAAGTTAGGTCGTAGACGACTTATGGTAGTTAGATCGTTCGAGCGACTTAAGGATTATGGGATAGGTCGTAAGGACTTAAGTCGTTAGGTCGCGTGGGCGTTAGGTCGCGTGTGTGTTAGGTCGCGACTTTTGTTAAGTCGCTAAGCCGCATTTTGTTAGGTCGTAGTACTTGCTAACTCGTTAGGTCGTGGATGCGCATGGGCCTGAGTGGTTAAGTCGTAGGATCTGTTAAGTCGAAGGGTTTGTTAAGTCGTGGGGTTTTAGGTCGGAGATACTGATAAGTCGTAGGTCGGGGATTTTCTTAAGTCGTGGACGACTTAAGGAGGGGCGAACGACCTAAGGAAATCAGCCTATAAATACCCGGTTTTTCTTCACTTTTTGGGATCCGGATTTTGAAGCGACGAAGTCCTGACATTTTGAGAGCTCGAGTGCTACACTTCTTCACTTCTTTTCTCCAATCTAATCTTGTGATTCCTTCCATCCAAATCGAAGATCAAGATCGAAGATCCAAGAGTTAAAGTTGAAGATCTACATTCTTCGAAGAGTGATTTCATCGTTTGAAGCGGAATTTTGGTAGATCGAGTTAGATTCTTCGCTGCCCAGATCTGAAGTGTGTTGCTTTTGAGGTGTTTAGGTGATTCGGTGAGTGGTGGTTATCTCTCACACGGAACCAAAGGAGTATATCGGATTGTTGGCTTGATTATGTGTTAAATAGTGATTTCATGCATTTTCCTAAACCTAAGTATAGATCTATTGTTCATGATGATTTGACATCCAATTTACTACATGTTAGTCTATGCAAGTTCATTCATCAAGTTGTCGAGATATTGCTCAAGATTCATGCTTGTTAGATTTGGACTCTTTATTTACAATATTGCCATTTTAGTTATAATTGTTTATTTGATCATGTTTGAATGCTTGATTACTTGGATTAATGTTTGACTTGATTGATTGTTGTAAATTAGTTGATTGATGATTTGATTTGGACAAGATTGGTTGAAGACAATTCAGAAGCTAAGGGAAAGGCTCTTGAATTGGAAAAGCTGCTCGTGGCATATGACACGGATGATAAAGCTCATATGGATAGATTTGATGATGATGTTGAGATGAGGCTTTGCTATGATGAGATGAAGCGAGGCATGATGTGAGTTAGCCTTGGTCTAATCCAGACGGGATCATTCCAAGCATGTTGGTAACTCGGTGAAATGGTTCGAGTGTGAGGATAATGGTTGGCTCGAGAGGCGCTTGAGCTAGTATGAGAATAGTCGTCGAGGAGGATGACTAGGAGGCTGAGATTTCATCGTTTTTGAAGGCTCTAGCAGGCTAAAGCAAGAGTACGTTGGGCAGATTCGATAGTCCCTAAAGACTATGATTGGTAGTCGAGTACTTTGGGCAGATTCGATAGTCCTAGGCACGGGCTGCGACGACGTGCGGAGTTCTGTCTAGAACCGGGGTTACCATTAGCCCTTGACGGACGGCTGAAAGAATGTGCCGGTCATTCAATTAACGGTGGTATCGAAGCAATGATAACAGTGATAGCCAGAGTCATGGATGTTTGGTTGTACCGTCATTCGGTCTCAAGAGCGATATTTTCTGGGTGCTTATCTGATCTTGGTTTAGGCCTTGGGGGTTTGTGCTTGGAAAACATCGACCTTGACTCGAGTGATAATCGCTTTACTTTAAATGTCTGCTTTGCTATGTTTGTTTCTGCTTAGTGTGTCTGGGGCTATCACTGTAGAAAGAGGTGGAGTGGGAGGGTTGGATTCCTATTCCTTTTACCTTTATGCTCTTTTGGTATGTTGTTAGTTAATTTACCGCTCACCAAGACTGTTGTCTGACTCAAGGTTTTATGTTCAACCCTTATTGCCTTGGGCTGTTCATCCATTTTGGGATGGGTAGACTAGGTAGCAGGTGACAGGTGCTGTTCTTAGTTTCCAACGGTGCTGATGACGAAGATGAGCTGGAGGCTTGCATATTATTTTTCTTACTATATGTACTGGGTGTTCCGCTGCTTGTATATTCTCTGAGTGTTATGTAGTGAGGCTTGATGTATTGACTATTCAGATGTTTGTATTCAACTATTATGAAGCTTAATTGATGAGATTCTATTTTGTGAAGCTTCACTATGTATATTCTCTATTGTATTTTTATCCATGCGCTGTGAGTAATACGATAGATTCTGCTGTTTTAACTTACCCTTGGCAATCGCCCATGGCTGCCTAGCACACTTTTCAGCGCACTATTTTCTATGTTTAGTGCAGGAGTCATGGGCGGTCGTCACACACAAGCCCTCTTCGGAGGCACAACTCTTCAGTGGAGCCCTCTTTGGAGGCATGTCCCAAAATAGAATGCTCAAACAAAAAAGCCTTCTCCGGAAGCACATTTCAACTCTCAAAGGAAGGTTAACTTATTCATCTCAAAAAGTTCTTCCTAAAAAGTTGAAATGCTACAAAAAGACCTCTTCGGAGGCACATTTCACCGTGCTTGAAGTACCAAACATAAGCCCTCTACCGGGGCACAAAATCAAAATCTTCTTCAGAACCTCGCTTCACTGCGTAGGAAAATCCACTTTTTAACAAATAAATGTGATCATCTTCGAAAGTTGAAGTGTTCTTCAGAAAGAAAGAGAAAGTAAAAACTTCTCCAGTACGAAACATATTCTATTAAAAGCAGAATAGTGTTTCCTCAAATCGGAAGAATTATTCTCTAAAATAAGAATACAAGTCTTTCCAGAGTATTGCAGTGAGCCGTGATACGGGGGCATATAACTATATTAATAAAGACAACGCTTAACCATCATATCACGAGCTCACTACGGTATCTTATAAAGCAAATAAAAGAATCATTTATTCTACATTACAATAAGAAATAAATGCATTCTCACATACACAAGAATTTGTACAAGTGAATGAATTGTTTTATTCAATAATATGAAAATTCTTTACATATGCAGATATCAAAAGAGCGGGGACCTGTACCCGCACAACCTCTGGTCAATACATTCAAAAAGCAAAATAAGAACCATAAAGTCCAGCTCATCACTCCATCTTCCCGCCACCCTTAGAACCCTTTCCCAGCTTGATAGCTAGTTTCGGAAGCCGTTGCGGACGGGTCGGGGGGGGGGGGGGGGAGGAGAAATAGGAGCAACTGGATCTTCTTCAACATTTTCTTCATCAGCCGAAGTGCTCTTCTTCTTCTTCTTCATGGCACGCTTCCCTTTCCTTTTCGAAGAAGACTCACTTCCAGGAGTAGCAAGCAGTGTGGAAAGTTTCGTGTTATCATCAAGAGACTGCTCCGGAGTCTTCTCGCCTTCTTCAAGTTCCACAATCTTCTGCTCTTGAGAAACAACCGGATCGTCCAAATCTTTGAGGGCTTCTATTTTCTCTTCTTGCGATCCTGGTTGAGAAGCTGGAAGAGGAGTACCTTGAAAAGAAGAAGGAGCGGCAGCCGAAGAAGGAGAGGTTGGCACAACTTTCGGTGCTTCTGCTATAGAAGAAAAGAAGTCAAAATCAGTATTCTCCGAAAGGAGAGAAGATATGGGTCCACTAAGACTTAAGTAACAATCGAGAAATTCATCAAACTCTGTTGAAGCAAACAAGTAATCCACTTGACTTGGTTCAACGTCAATGTTACCTGGAGAAGTCGGCTTTACAAGATCAATCTCGAATTTCTGAGCCTCAAGATCTTCCAGGGCCTCTTCCTTGGTGGGAGTGGTCCCAATTTCTTTGTCAACTTTAGCAGGAAGAGAAGAATATGAACTGGAGCCAATAATATCAACATCAGCTGAAACTGAAGTATGAACAGGGGCAGTAGGAAATATTTCTTGTTCAGAACGTTTCTCTCCCGTCACTTCGGCTCGTGCTTGGGCAAGTTGCTCTTTTCCTTTAGCAAGAGTGGCACGGGACTCATCATTTAGATAAATGGCTTCAAGATCCGCTTCACCGTAACCAGCTCCTCCAAACGTGTCGATAATTACTTCCCACACTTCAGCCAAAGTAATTTCATATTTTGGCCCCAGAAAAGAAAGGCTTCCGTGCCCCAAAATGCTGTGGACGTAGAAGTCAAATAAAGTGGAGCTAACGTTGGCTTTGGTTGTTTCGAGAGATTGTTCGGCCGCAGCTTTACCGGTGATAGCCTCATCGCGCTCCTTTTCAACCCTCAACAATTGAGATTGCAGCTTTGTAATTTCCAAGTCTTGGGAGCTGACTTTCTCCCGAAGCTGAGCAGCTTCTTCACGATATTTCCTAGTAATATGTTGCTCTGCTTCAATTTTCACTTCAGCATCTCGCTGAGCAGCATGGGCATCTCGAACTTGTCTTTGAAATATTTCTTCCTTTTGCGAATAAGAAGTGGAAGAAGTGGCAAGCTCGTTTTTTAGTCTTTCAACTTCAGCTTCAAGTTTCTGATAATCATCAAAAATGCTCTTCATTTCAGCATCATGCCTCTTGCAAACTTTATCCCACTCAGACTTATCGTTTTCCATGGTCAGCATGGCTTCGAGGTTCGTGCGATTGACCCTTTGCAGCTCGACAACAAGTTTTTGCCATCCAGATATCCTTTCAATATCAAGTTTGACGGCATCGAGGTTGCGCAGCATAGCCGGTTTGTCAATCGGGACCAAGTCAAGGTCAAAGCGCACCCATTTAAGAACCATTGCGGGAACCGACTTTGAAGAGTTGGCGGACCTTCTCCAACTTGATATTAAGGCCTTTTGATGATTGTTTGAATGTCAGATTTCTCAAGAATGGGAGAATCACCAGGAAAATCAAAAGGAATGGGAGCGTCAGGCTTTTTAGAAACAACAGAAGAGTCAGTAAGCTTGGTTCGTTTACTTGGATCGCTGGCAGCATGATTCTTTCCTTTATCATCATAAGATTTCCTCTTATGTGAATCGTCTTCTCTTCGGGATGAATCCCGGTGTTCATCTTCTCTCCTGTGGCGTTCTTCATAATCCCGCCTCTCACGAGCTTTTCTAATGGCTCTTTCTTCATCGGTCTCCTGGCGGGAAGGGAGGTAGCGTCTGTAGTCATAAGTGTCGCACCCCCCATAACGTTGGAAATTGTCATAATATGAACCACTACGCCCCATCGTAGAACCTGAAATTGAAGAAAAGACAAGTCTTAGAAATCTTCAAATTGAAGAAGCTAAGTGCGTATAAGTGATAAGCATCCTAAGTGTGTGTGGTGTGTAAACTATGCGCATCAGACTACAAACCACTCTGTGGTGTTGGAATGGAGGCAGCAGGTATAGGAGGTGTTGTAGTTTGTTGCAGAGAAGAAGTCGCTTCAACAACAAGAGAAATCACTTTTTGAATGTCGTCTTTAAAAAGCTCTTGAGAAGTTATCATTATATCGCTCAAGTTATCGAAAGTGTCATCACCATGATGCCCAGCGGAACTCTCCTTTTCAACTTCCACATCGGCCGACTTTTCAGAAATTCGAGGATTTTCTTCCTCTTCAATAATTGGAGCAAGTGCCGGTTTGCTAGACGGTCCCACAACATCGGTAAGCGTGGGGCATTTTACCAATGAAGTTTCAGTAGCAGACTCCTTCGGTGTGGGTTCCTCAACAGAAAGTGGGGCATTTGGTGCCTCTGTAGGAGAGTTGGGAACTTCGTGAGGCTGAGTGAAGCGAGAAGGGTGAAGAAGTCCAAACTGGTGAAGAAATTCATCTTTCAACAAAAATTTCGCGTCCCGCTCTTCAGCTGGTACAGCCATGAGCCTCTCCAGAGTTTGTTTGTGGCCGAGATTCCTAGAAGGAGGGGGGAGCGCTGAAATGAGAAAGCGAAATTAATACTTGGTGATTTGGACTTCACAAAACTCAGAGAATAGAAGAAGTAAAGATAGATAATCTTACTTCCTTCCCTCCACACTGCATAAAACCCAGAAGGACAGCGAATGTAAAAGAATTGAGTTAAAAACCCGTGAGCACTGTCGGGAAGACCAACAATCAATTTACGATTTCTGGCGCTTCTCATGACAGTGATAGAAGGATGATCTTTGGTTTTGGTAAAGGAACATAAGTAGCAAATCTCGTCAAAACTCGGAAGTCGGTCAAGAGTTCTCCCGAATAGCACACACAACCCCATTAGAATGGCATAACCATTAGGGTGTAACTGGAATGGAGAGATGGCCAGTTGACGAAGAAGATGCTGGAAAAAGTTGTTAAAGGGGGGAATGGCCCCGCTCAGGCACATTTGTCGATTGACCGCTACAAAGCCAGGAGGCGCTACATCAGCAGTGTTACTTTTCTCTGGAAGAATGGCATCAGCTTCAGTAATGCCAAACTGAGTGCACAATTGTCGAAAAACTTTGTACGACAAAGAGGTAGAGGCTCTTTCGGGAGGATTGACTAAAGGAGCTGGAATAAGAGTGGCCTCTTCAGTCTAGGCTGTTATATCTCCTTGTTGAGAAGTCATTCTACAAAAGCAACTGGATATTCAAATATGAAGGTGCACGTTTCCTAAATAGTGTGAAGTGTTGTGCATAACTAATGAAATTAACAAGTAAATATAACTGGAATTAAGCTAGTCGACAATTGATCGATTACCAAATTTCAGGACTTGTTAATTTAAAGTTCAGGTACAGTATTAGTGCAAACCGGTCATTTTTAGTTGACTATTTCAATGTTGCTTTAATACTCTACATGAATTTGTTGATTTAAAGCACTTCGTTCACACAATCTACTTATGTTGATTATCTATCATTAACTAATCTGTCATTTGATGTGGGCATTCAGTGGCAGTATATTCGTCCCAATTTTCTGTAAATGTTGTATTAAACAGATTGTTAGCTTGCAAGTTAAAGCGATCTGTAAAAGAATGCAACAAAGTTTAACAAATTAAAGTCCAGACAGTTCAATATTTAAGCAGTTTACTTCAGCAATTCAATTTAAAGTACAAATCAGAATTATGCTTCAAGACAGTTCAATGTGTTGGCTCGTCAACGACTTAAAAGATTTCCTACGGGTTAAGTTAAGTTCGAGTTTTTCCAAGTCCTAACTCGTCCACGACTTAAAGGTTATGAGGCAAGCTAGGGTAGATCGTTTATGCTATAAGTCGTTGATATTTTAAGTCGGTAGTTCTTAAGTCGTAAGTCGGATAAAGGAGGAAAAGCTTCAGTTCAAAGTGGTGTAAATTTCCCAAGACCTAACTCGGCCACGACTCAAGGCTTATGTCGTAAGTGGATAAGTCGGTAAAGACTTAAGTAGAGAGGGTTCATAGGTCGTACAAGACTGCTAAGTCGTGGCCAAGCTAGTATCTCACTCCGTGTGATCAACTGACTTTTCTCCTTAACTCCTAACCCTCTATCTTCCTAACCCGTTAACCCCTCCATTGACAAAAGCCTTCATTTTTCACACTATTAAATCATTCAAAGCCCTGCCAATTTAATCGGTTAAGTCCAAAACACTGTAACTCATCGCCTTCATCGCCCCAATCATTTGAAGCTAAATCGAATTGAATCGAGTTCGCAGGCTATCGATATAGCGAGATTTGCAACGAAGCATTGCATAAGGAGACAGGTTAAGAACGAGGAGCGGAATTAACGAATTAATGATAATCGGCGATTGAAAGGGAAGCGAAATCGCTTACGCAGTATGATGCTAGGGATGATCGGATAAGAATCTAAGTCGAGATCGCCTTTGAAAGCTCGGAGAAGTGCTAAAAGTGCTAATGGCAGATGCGACTTAGGAGATAGGCAATGAGAAGAAGGAAGTATGAGGAACGACTCAAGCCTTTTATATCTCGGAACAGTGGAACTCGAAGCGGCACGCGTAAGTTAAGATAAGTCGAAGCACACGACCTACGACTTAGGCGTGTACTTCGAGGGGCAAATGTTAACCATTAATTTTCTACGACTCAAGAACTGGACGACTCAAGAACTGGACGACTCAAGCAGGGTACACGAGTTAACGAGTCAAGAATTGATCGACCTAACAACTCAGAATACTTCACGACCTACGACTCAGGGTCTAGACGACTTAACGAATTAAGGTGTGAACAACTTAACGAGATAAGGCTATCTGCGACTCACGACTTAAGGCTATCTGCGACTCACGACTTAAGGCTATCTGCGACTCACGACTTAGCTTAAGTCGTCCACGACCTAAAAGCTACCGAGCTAAAATCCAATGCCTGGATACCTATGCCGCTTTTACCTGCTAAGTCGGCCACGACTTACGACTTACTATAAGTCGGTCACGACTTAGGACTTATCTTCTATCAAGCCACGAGCTGGACTTAATAAGTCGTCCACGAGCTACCTTAAGTCAACCATGACTCACGACTTATCTTAAGTCGGCCACGACTCAGGACTTGGCAGAATTTCCTGTCCAGATTTCTCTATAAATACACCACTACCTTCAACATGAAAAGGACTTTTAGCCAATCATTTTCTGAAGCGTCATTACTCTGCCGAATTCTCAACTCATCCAACATTTGAAGAACTCTAATCACTCAAGACATTACAACGAGCTTTGAGAGAAATCTACCGCATTCAACATGAATTCGAGGAGATCTTCGACATCGAAGCTTGAGCTAATAGTCTAAAGTGTTTAGGAATCAGAATATATTGTATTTTGAAGAACATTGTATCATCTTGTAATCAGAATCAGCAATAAAGAAGTTCAAAGTGGACGTAGGCTTAATCTCAAGCCGAACCACTATAAACTGCCGTCTTTTCTTGCTTTTTCACTATTTTACTACTTATTTCTTGTTCCCGTCACACGGGTGGTGCTTTCACAACTCTATTACACACACCGGGTGTTAGCGTTCAATTTTTAGCGTTAACAGTAAGCCAAATGCAGAATAGATATTCAGTTTGATTTGATGAAACATTCTTCATCTATCTTTGTGTCTCCCTGGTAAATTTTGGGGACGAAAATTTTTTAAGGGGGGAAGTCTGTAACGACCCCGGATTTTAATTTAATTTAAATTGATAATTAATTTAATTTTTGAACAAAAATTGTGAAATTAATCGATAAATTGATGCGAGTTTCAAACAAATTCTATGTTAAATCATTTAAAATTTAAATGTTGTATATATATGTATATATGTGAATATATATGTATATGGGCATACATGAGTAAATTTGAATATATATATATATATTGGATTTGAATTTAATTTTTTAAATAAATGGTTTTTTAAAATAAATATAAAATATAGACATTTGACACAACATAAAAATAAATAATTTAAAATTTAGAAATTGATCGTTTATGTTAGAAATAGAAATAAATAAAAGAACTATATAATTCAAAAAAGAACGAAAAATAAGTTTAAGTATAAAGACAAAATAAAACGAAAGTAAAATACATACAAGTAAGATACAAGTAAACAAATTAGTTAAATTATAACAACATATTAAAAATAAAAATTTATTTATATTATAAAATAATAAGATTTAAAGAAAATAAAATCACAATTTTTATTGTTAACATGAATGTGCATTTTGGATAAGTATGAAACCAAAGAAAATAATAATAATAATAAATCTATGAAGCTTATCAAGGAAGACACTAATATATTCAAGGAGGAAATACAAGAATTATAAATATTTATGTACAAGCAAATAAGGATAAGTATGTTGTACATGGCAATTAATGCCATATCTATCAGCCACCATAGAAAGAAAAATATCCCTGTATTGTTGTACAAACAAATTATATTACCCTGTACAACATAATTTATCACCCAGTAAACTCATTTCTATATATCTATCATTTTCATTAGTTCGTCCATCTAAAAAAATTGAGTAACCTCTGAAGTAAACACCATTTCAAAACTTAAACAAAATTTAAATTTAAAAGGCAATACAAATCAGAGAATCAAAGGAAAAAGATTTCAGATTTTCAAGCCTGATTCAAAGAAGCTCTGTTTTCTTTCCTTTGGAAACAACACTGTGAGTAACCCTACTTTAAAACAATTTGAATTGAAAAGTATAAAATCTGTTGCACCTATATGTCTGTGAATACGTAAGTTGCATCTATATCTATATGTGAATTCTTTGTGATGGAGTTGTGTGCAGACTGATATTTGAATATGTCTCTGTTTTAAGTTTATAAATAAACATTTTTGATTCAAAATTCTTTTTCTCTCAATCTACTTATAGTGTGGACTTCGAATCAAAATGAAAACTGGTTGTTATAGTATAAACTTGAGATTAAAAATTTATATAAGTTAAAACAATGTTTAACTTTCTCTGGAAGGCAAGACAACACAGCTAACTGCAAATAAGCAAGAAATTCGAACTTCATAATTCATGAATTCAGGTGTGTAATTTGGATTCGTATACTAAAATATGAATTTTAAAGCAATAATCATAATTTTTAGAGCTAGGATTAAAGAGCAGTTTGTATTTGAACAAAAATTGCACTTTTACAAATTTCTGGTGATCGATCCAATTATAAATGTTGAAACTTGGTTCGAAGCTAGTATAAACATCTGTGATCTCAAGAAAATTATGGAATAATTTTTCTATTGCGTGAATTAACGGTACGAGGTCAATTTAGGGCTTTGTTTCAAGTTTCTGGATGTGTCTGTAACGAGGCGTGTTCGTCCCCAATACGTGATCGAGTTGCATGAAATTTAAGGGAGTAGAAGTGTAGCGTGTTGTCGTGGAGTGGACGAAGTTTGGGCGTCTCCGGTGGTCGAGGCGGTGAGCATGAGGCGATGACAGGTTTTGAGGGGAAGTTTGTCCTTGTGTTTCTAGGTTTGGTGGTGGACCTCGAATTCGATTTCGAGAATCGCAGCCCGATCTGATGATCGTGGAGGGCTGTTGGAGGTTTTGCCGATGTGGGAAGTTCATCGACGGTGGCCAGGAACGACTAGCGACACCGTGCACGTGCACGGTGCTCTTATTTTTCTGGTGAATTGGGTTGTTTGTTCGCATGATTATCTCGAGTCTTACTCGAAGAATTCCAGGTTGCCGCTCGAAGCCAGATGATGTTCGACTCGAAGCGGGAATAGGAAGTCTCGGGTTAAAATTTGGTTCTAGGCTTTGGAACCTGAACTTGTTTTCTGAGAATTAAAAATAAATTTAAATTTCAAACTAAGGTTTTAAAACTGAGTTTAAATTAAAATGTAAACATAAATTCAAGTTTGAATTGAAATTAAATTGAAATTTGAAAAGGAAATTTGAAACAATGTTTTCAATATATTGTAAATAATCATTAAATCATAGATATGAATGTGTTACTTTAAAAAAATGAAGATTTATGATTTAAAATTCATTAATGAATGAGTTCCTAATAGTTAATTAATTTATAATAAAAAATGATTAATATAAGAAATTTTCTTTAAAAAGGTGATTAAAGAAATTTAATAGTTAATGAAATCATTAACTAAGATTATTTGAACAATTAATTAATGTGACTAATTCTAAAAATGAATTTAGATAAATTAATTTAATAATGATCGTATGTGTTATCATTAAGTATAATTACTTAATATAGTAATCAAGGAATTAATTTATTTAGTGTAATCAGTTGAGTTTACTTGATTAGTTCAAGTTACATTTCTTAAGTATAATTCAAAATTATCACTTGAAAATTTTGGAAATATAATTACTGAGAAAAGTAATTAATAGATAATTACCGGATGTGATTAATTGAATGATAATCAATAATTTGGGTATAAATATTTGTTATTAATCAATGGGTTAATTAAATTTATTATTAAAGGATTAATTAATAATTGTGATTTGTTAAGATAAATTAAGTGATTAAAGGTTAATTGATCCATTAATTAAGATTGATTAGTTAATAATTGAAGGTTAACTAATAAAATTTGAAAGGAGAATTATTTCAAATAATTTGTAATTAACTTATGATAATTTACCCAGATTAACAATTTATTCATAAGTAATACATCTAATTTAAATTAATCAATTGATTAATAAATTTTACTTGTGAATGTTTGGACCTGACTGAATGATTGAATTTTTGATATTCCCTGTTCTGTGATGCTGTGTGATATATTCTGATTTGTGTGTGATCTGTACTATAGTTTATTTATCTGGGATGAATGTGATATATTATCTGTAATTTATATATCTATGATCTGTGAATAAAAATAAGCGTTATAGTTATACCGCTTATCAACTATATTTCTGTATTCTGATCTGTGATGATTGAATGAAGTTGCACTACTGTGTGAAACCCCTGGACTACACCATACACACACAAATATTGATTTCATGAGGAAATCGGTTAAGTCATAGATTTTTGACAATTTTAAAGATTGAATTCTTGAATCCAAAATAGTTTTGGAATTGGAATTGAAAGCTTTTGAAAATGAGTTCAAATGATTTAATAAAATTTGAAATCTAAATGATTTGATTTAAATTTGAATTCAATATTTGGAATTGAATTCAATGATTTGAAAATATGGCCTAAAAAGACCATACCAGTTATAAATGTGTTTTATAGGGATTTTTAACCATTTAAAGTATGGTTTTGGAAATTTAATCCAAGTTTTATACTTGAATGGTTTTAACTTATGTAAATTGTAATTAGTTTTCCAAAATGGAAACTAATTGTTTCAAAGAATAAAAGCTTTCATATAAGAAATGAAATTCCAATTTAAGTTAAAGGAATTTAAAGTTTGAATTGATAAATGATTTTCCAAGTTATGAGTGAATTCTTTTTGAAAGCTATAAGTTAAATCTTGATTTAAAGATTTAATGAGTTAATCCAATTGAAATGGAAATCGATTAGGAAATCTATGAATAGATCTTTGTGAAACTAGGTGAACTTTGTGAGATGAATCTTTTTGTAAAAGATTAAAATGGTGATTTGTTTAAACCATTCGAAAGGAAAGTTTTGGATAATAAGTCGTGACTTAATTGAAATCCCATTATCCATATGTTTTTAAATATTACGCTCACTATTCGGTTTAGCCGGGAGAGGACTTTGTGTCATATAATCCATTCCGAATAAGTGATACGTCGTATATGGATAGCAATTGAAGATCGGTGTTGAAGACCGGGTATTTGTGAAAACGATAAGATAACCTATCGATTGTCTTTGCACCGGGTAGCTCCCGGTATAGAGATCCCCTAAGTGATGGGAAGTTCGATCGGGATTGTGAATACCCGGATTGCAAGGGCTTCTTTGGAAGTGCCTTCGGTTCTGTTCGAATCTGGAACAGACTTGTATGGTTGTATGTCTGACACTACACTTTGAGATATAAAGCTGATTTCTTTCAAATAAATTTCTGTTTGGTGGTGGAAAATTTATTCTCTTAGCTTAACACCCTTCTCTGAGACGTACGAGCTTAGAGGTTATGTAGTTGAAGGTTATCAGTGATATACTCCCAATTTGGTAGTGTGGCATGCTGAGTGTTGCTATGTGTTGATGGTCATTTGCTGATCATTTGTTGATCAAAGCATGGCTTTGTGAAAAAGCATAGCTTTGTGGATGAGACCACATCGAACCTCACAAACCGGAAATGGTTGAAACAGGAAAGATGCGGCAAGGTTATGAGGGTCGCTCCCTTTAGGGTATGTCATTTCCTTCTGGAAAAGGGTGGTATCATGGTATGGAGCCCAGATATTTACCTGTGTGGTTGCTCCAATCTCATTTACTGTGTGATTGTTGCTGTGTGATCGAGGCCTCGGATAAAGGTCCCAAAGGACCATGGGGTGGCATACTCGAGTAGTAGTTACCCAGTGACAGAGGTAACCCGGCCTTGTGTTGGCAGAGATCCGGGTAGGTTCTCGGGACGTCCCTCCAGAGGCGTACCCATGTGGCAGTAAGAAGTTCCTTAGCCTGACCATTTGTTGGAAAATCCAAAGAAACAATACGAGCCTTGTGACGACCCGCCCTTCTCGACCCTCGAAAATCGACACAAAATACTCAACAGTATAATATGCCGACGATCGAACGCCGGAAAAGACAGATTGTAGGAAAAGAAAGAAGGTAGGAGAAGGAGAAGAATGAACTAAACAACATCAAACCTCACAGTCGCAGCGGAATAAAATATAATATATAGAACAGAACTTTACACAAATCAAAACTATATCTGTTTATATACAATACATCATCATCAGAGTATATCAATACAACCAACCATAACCAGTCAAACAATCTCAACAATCACAGCAGCGGAATAATACAAGTACGAGAAATACGTCTCGGACTCCAGCTCCTCTCCTGAGCTCCATAGCAACCTATCCTGAAATATACTCGGTCTGACCCGAGCATTATAATAAAATAACACCCGAGTCAGTCTGGAATACCAGCGCATCATAAATACACCCAATTGATTATTAAAGTTTCAAAAATCCTTTGAAAACAAAAGCATCTCGTAAGACCACGCCACAAATAAACATGTCGGGTTTTTACCTTACGATAGCTAAAACACTTTTTATAAAAATCCTCTGATATTATAATAGTGTCTATATACAAATACTTATAAAATAGCCGAAATTGTTACATCTATTAAATTCTGGCATACTAGCCACAACGTGGGTAATACAAACAAAACTCGTACAAGGCACGTAGGGAGAATGGATTTCCAACGAATGACTAGGCACTGGGGTACCACCTGTCACAGTACGTGGCCTAGATCACAGTACCGAGGAGTACGCCCGCTCCCCTGCAACACAAGACCGGAATCATCCCTTACTGGATAATTCCAAGTAAAATCACCCCACGGTTGTGATCAGCAACCGCACCACTAAGCCGAAATAAAAGGGACATCTAGACAGGGATGACCTTACTCTCAAGTGGGGGCTACCCACGAAGCCTTGCTGCATAACCCCTGATTTTCAGTCATTCCCGGTTGATGAGGCTTGAGGCTAAGCGTTACCTTTATAGCACATATCCCTTAGAATGCCCATCGTCCACCTGACGATGTCACGAAAGCATTCGTCCATACAAGTCCGTTCCGGGTCCGAACGGAACCGAAGGCACTATTCCTACTACATCCATTTTGGAAATATCCTCAGGATTAGTAGCGACTAGCCCTTGCACTTCATTGCTCCATCTTCGACTCCGAAATCGTGTTCGCGAAACGTACAAACCGGATCGAAGTGGTTTTCGAGTCTCCAGACCTAGAATCCCGGTATACGGAAACTCGATCCCGGTCTCTTCGAAACGATCAGCGCATTTGGCCAATATTGATAGTCGGTGATTTAACTATCAATTAATGTTCACAAACATCCATACACATCCATCACACAATAAATAATCTCCATATTATTTATTTTCTTCTAATATCTTTCAAAGATATATATTTCACATTTTCAAAACTCGTTTGAAAACAATTTTCCAAACTCTTCCTTTACAAGGTAAATCCTTTACCCTTTATTCCCATCGGGAATAACCAAGTATAAAACAATTTGCATTTAAAACAGTTAAAAATACTTTATACTGAAATATACTTTAAAATATGAAAATTACTTCTATTTATTTACTCAAAATATAAATTTAAAATATGTGAAGAAAACTAGTTATTAACACATAAACTTTGATTTTTAAAAATAAGGGTTTTAGTTTAACTAAATTCAAAATAGCGTTATAAGAAGAAAAATGCTAATTTTAACAATTTAAGCTAAAACCAACTTTTAAATAAATCCATTTGTAAAAATAATTGCTAATATACTCCCAAATTATTTACGGTATTAAAAGTTATTAATTTATTTCTTTAAAAATAACGATTTCTTAAAAATACTTTTTAAACGATTTAAAACTTAACCTTAGTTAAATAAAATCTTTTTATAAACATTTACTTGGTTTTTCCCAGGGAAACACTTTCCCGTTTCTAAACATTCCAAAGTACTCTTTCATATAAATCCACTGATTTATTTCAAGTCAATTATGTTTTACAACATAAATTTCCAATTCCATACTTCTATAACTTCCTCCGAAGTTAAATCACAATTTTTCATTTCCGAAAATTCATTTTTAAATATAGTTTAAACATTTTGGTGAATTTTCAATGGAAGCCAAATTTCCAATTCACTTAATTAAATTCCAATGAAATACGGCATTTCAAAACATTCTATTTTTCATTTGAACTTGTTAATTTATAGTCGGAAACTCCATTTTAACATATTTTTGATTTCCGGATAACATTAGTCATTATTAAAATAAACATCGTTATTTTAAACAATTTATAATTTCATAAATTTAATTTCCAGAAAACTATACTTTCCATTTACCCATTTCATAAACTTCCCATTATATTCAAAATCCCAATTTGGCCCAATTTAATTATATTCAAAATCCCAATTTGGCCCAATTTACATTTTTCCTTTCAAATCCGATTTCAAATTTTATTCTTTGAAATTCTAAATTTAACAATTCATTTTATTTCGTAAAAACACAATTTATCTATTTATAATTAAATTCTGTGATTATACTTTATACAACAATGTCACAGAACAACTAAATTTCCAGATTTATCAATCACATCATATAAACAGGTATCACTATCAATTATAAAATAATTGCTACATTGTGAGGAATCCAGTTGGATCCCTCCAACCTGTCTCTCCCTGCATCACAAATGTTAGCACATCACAATATAAATATCAATCCAGACTGATAATAACAATTATATTCAGCCATCCACACAGATATTTAAATATCAACTATTTATAATGTCTAGCATCCAGATGTGAGTGAGAATAACTCACATTGAGTTTCGGCGAGCGATCGAAATTTAAATTAAACCGGACGACGTCCGATTTAATCCAAATTCCTACTTGCCCGGAATGACTCCGGATCTGCACCATCACGAAGTACATCTCTCTGCGATTCCAACGGTTCCAGTTTCGTTAAAATCTGCTAACGTATGAACGAGTTACGATTTTATAAAGTTTTGAATAAAATTTTATAACAAATTTTTTTTTTTTTTTAATACTAGAAATAAAATCTGGTCATTGCTCACGCATCAGGAACCCAGGCCGATACTTCATCTTCTCCCACGAAGCACGTCGAACCCATCATCACCATTAGGGCTCGAAATCGCCGCCACTCACATCGCCTTCAACTCGATCGAGAACCACCGCATCGAAGGCCGCACCTTCCTCTACCCCCGCCGTGAGCCATGCAGAGCTCGGCAGTCCCAATCGCACGTGATACGTGCTCGAACCCCATACGAACGCGGCCCAATAACTCCACCCCCGGTCGATGAAAATCCATCTCCCCCGTTCAGAACGTAGATCTCGCCGTTCTCTTCGTTTCTCTAGTTGGAGGATTTCGCAAAAGATCGAAGGATTGCTCGATAATTAGAGGCGAACGAAAACGATTCCCGACCATTGAAACAAAAGGAGGCGGCTGCGTTAATAACAACTAGGGTTTTAGAGAATAAAACGTATATATATAATAGCTTTAATATTATTTAATTAATAAAATTTCTCGTTTTAACAGTAAATGTAAACGACCTCCAATTCTCACATTCCGACAGGCTATCCTGGGGTTTTTCCGCGTTCCGGACACAATGGAAGAGGTTTCGTAAGCTAATTCGATTGTATGCGTGAGATACGAAATTAAACGACTGATTTAAAATTAAATCGGTTAAAATGATTTCTATGCGTTTCGAGCTGCCACGGTCAAACAACAACTCCGATTGCTTCAAAAATTGAAATCTGATAATAACTAACTATTACGGATCCAATGGAACTGGTTTCGTCGAATTCCGAGACTGTGCCCCGGAAGGCTATTTTAACTCGTCCATTGAATCGGGCGATTTTCTGAAATTATCAGAAACGCTTAAAATTTTACTTTTATAATTTTATTAACTTAACAATACATCATATAAAATTTATAAACACATTAAAAATGATTCCGGCTCATTCCGGACTAAAATATGATTAATTGCAATATTTTATTATTAAATCATATTATTAAATTAATATAAAATCCCAAATAATACTTATCGACTTTTAAATTCATCTAAAAATCCAATAATATTATTTATAGCCAATTGAGCTTAGAAATACATTTAAACACCACTTTTATAATCATTTACCCCAAATTCACCTTTTTATCCCAATTTCGAATATTTACTTATTATTTTTCCATAAATCAAATTCAACCCGAAATTACTATAATTAAAAATTACAGCTTATTTCATTGATTGAATCTGAATCTATTCATTTTAAAATCAATTAAGAATCCACATTAACATTTAAAACGAATTAAATGTTCGCATTCAATGGCTTAAAAATACGGGATGTTACATTCCTCCCCCCTTATAAAAATTTCGTCCCCGAAATTTGCTATGGTAAAAATATACTTCAACTCAACTCACTTATCCCATTTGCTTAGTTAAAAGCTTATATTCACTTTCCAAAATCCTTTAGCCCCATCCCAAACTCAATTGCTACAATTTATTCTAAAGCCTTTATTTTAACTTTATTTCAAAATAACTTTACTAGTTATTAAAAATTTTCCCAAAACCCCAAAAATTTTCTAACTCCCAAAATTTCTGGAAAATTTTGGCGGAGTCTCCTTTGTACGGAGGAGCTTCTGCGATATCGCAGGATACACAAATATATATACATCGGCTCACACGGCCGGAAACCAAAATATATCATAATATATATATCAAATTCCCAATTATTTTGGCGTAGGCGTACCTTTAAGCAATTTTTTAAAAGCAAGCGGCTAATATCTCGCATATACGCGCTCCAACTCTCTCGAACGCCTCCCGTACCTGTACTAAACTCAACAAACTCATCAGTTTCAATGATATGAGCATTTTAATAACATTTCCAATACAAATGCAAGCCAAACATATCCATCTCATAACCAATCCAAGCAAATTCATAATGTAACAATGTTAATCATACTTTATCAACAATTTAAAGGTTTCAATCACATTCGAATTACTTATTCAAATCTACTTCATTTTATTTCATTTGAATGCTTTAAATTCAAGTTCACTACATACAATTCATATTTATCTCAACCAATTCATTTCCACTTCAATATGATTACATATGCCTTTCTTACCTTTTAATTTTACTTACATTCCAAATTTGATTTACAATCAAATTTCATTTTAAACTTGAAACATTTGCATTTCAGTTATGATCCATTTCCATTCATATGCAAACATTACTTATTAAGAGGTCAATTCATTCCTATTGACTCAAAATCAATTTCATTCGCTATTCTTAACCAATTCACTTGCATTCATATACAAAACTCTTTGAATTGGGTTCCCATTCATATCAATTTATTCACAATTCAATTCCAATTGCTTTTAAACACTCAATTGCAAATACATGCAAATTTCCATGTCATTCAAGCAAAACAATTGCCACTTAAGCTTATAACCATTTAAAATTATTTCCAACTTGGATTCATATAAATTTTATTCCATTACAAGGTTCACAAACCAAATATTTTCTCTTTCCAATGTAATTGTTAAATTACATTTTCCTTACATCTTTATTTCCATTAACCAAATTCAAGTTTATATTAATACCATTCCATCCTGGGTTATATTCAACTCATACATTCTTAATTTACCACAATAATTAATGAATATCATTTCACTTTCTATTCAATTTTATTATCCAACAAATTCCATTCAAATTTCTTAATAAAGCTCATCCACAATCATTTGTTTCTTTCAATTTGCTTAAGTAGTTTCACAATATTACCATTATCTATTTAATTTTATTTCCATCTGATTCTCATTCAACCAATTTCAATTCATTTACAAAGTTTAATGCTCTTTGTTTATTTATCCCATCCATTTTAGATTTATTTTATCAACAAAGAGACCATTTAAATTATTTCTCTCATTTGAATTTTACTTCAATTCAAATCATCATTATTATAAGCTAATTCCATTATTCATTCTCACTTCCAACACTTATTACCAACTTAAATCCCATCCCAAAACTGGATTTTATTAACCTTTCAAATTTTGACCAAACTATCAAAATTCTATTCATTACAATACAAATTCCATTTAATTTAGCTTACACAAGATTTATTTCCAAACAATCATTTTTGATTTAATTGAGTAAGCATTTACTTCATTCATCATCATTCAACTGAATTAAATTTCCATTAAACTCAATTCTTATCCCATTTTAATTCAAGGTTAACTAAATTATATATGCATTTTCAATTTAATTCCTTTCCAGAATTAATTCAAGTTCATCTAAATTTTATTTAGCCCACCTGAATTTAAACCATGTCCTTTACAACTTTAAATAAGAATTTAATTACATTCATTCTTATTCATAACACAACAGAAATTTTAATTTTAATATTCAGCTTAATTCCATCTTAGTCGAAGTTAAACCAAATTCAATTTAATCTTAATTCTCCATATCCAAGTTCAACTTATTTACTAACTTCAGTTCACTTACCTCTTTTATATTTTATAATTGCTTCACCTTACCTTGCATTCCATTTAAAATTAAGTTCGAATTCACCATTCCATTTATTATTTCCATTTGTGATTATAATTCCACTTTACTTGGGTTTCAACCATTTTTTTTCCATTCTCAAGTTTTCCAACTTATTTACTTATAAGTTTATATTGCTCATTTCAAACCAATCCACATTTTTATAATCACAATGTCAAATTTTAACACTTAATAGCTTAAGAATATGAATTCATTTGTACAATCATAAGCATTCACATTTCACCGTTATCTCAACTTCCATTTAATTCCAATTCATTTAGGTTTAATTCAATTTCAAATTCTTAATTTTATTTAACTTATCACAAGTTAAATCCAGATATATTCCATTCACCTTCATTTATTCAAAGTAAATTTACATTCCATATATACTCAATTCTTCTTTAAATCAACTTTCCTTTATAAGTTATATAGTTGAATCATTTCAACTTTCACATTCTTATTTTAAAATAAAATTTCCAGAATTCAATTTACCCGGATTTATTTCAAAACCAATTCGAAATAAAAATCAACACATTTCTCTTTTGATATTCAAATCAAATACCAAATTCCAAAACAAACTGCTTTTACCAAACAAATTCCTTTGAAAATTCCAAAATCACTTGTTTCCCAAACAAGTCTAAACAACGTCATAACCAACTATTTTGGTAGCAATCCATCACTTTAGAAACTCGAAAATGAATTCTAATGATGTGGCCAGCATCATCAGGATTATTTTCCAGCGACTGAAGTGAGTTCAATGCTCTTTACTTCTGAAATTCTTCTCAAAGCAATTCCCATCTCAAAATATTTTTCCAAATGAATACCCCAAACTTCCAAATGCTTTTGAAAACATTTCCAACATTTCCACAAAGTTTAATTCCCAAAACTTTGTTTAATTCCATTTGAAATCCCTTTCAAAATTTCCGGGGTCAAAATTCTAGTTTAAATCAAATTTTAATTTTTACTTTTCTTATTTAAAACATATCCAGTCAATTCCATTTGGTTATAAACCATTTTAATATTTTAACTTCTTATTGGCTTATAAATCATTTCGAATTTGAAATCATATTTTAATTTCTTATTTGATTATAGAAGAAACAACCAAACAAGCATCCAAAATATATAATTTAGAAAACTTATTTCTTTTATATCAAAATATAATTTTGGGTAAAATTATTTCATTTACCCACTTTAAAAACAATACTATGTCGGTTTATCTTGTTTAAGAGTTTAGAAACCCCTATCGATACGGTTGTACTTCCCGCACCGACCAGAATTCATAAACACTCAACCGATAAGTCAACACAGTACAAAAACAATTTTATATCCACTAACAAGTACGCTCTCATAGCTATTATTATACTCAACTCATTATAGAGTACTTCCGACTCTATTTAAAAATGAGTAATTTTCCCACCAAAGCCTAGGTTGTCGCCAACCTATGCTCTGATACCAACTGTGACGACCCGCCCTTCTCGACCCTCGAAAATCGACACAAAATACTCAACAGTATAATATGCCGACGATCGAACGCCGGAAAAGACAGATTGTAGGAAAAGAAAGAAGGTAGGAGAAGGAGAAGAATGAACTAAACAACATCAAACCTCACAGTCGCAGCGGAATAAAATATAATATATAGAACAGAACTTTACACAAATCAAAACTATATCTGTTTATATACAATACATCATCATCAGAGTATATCAATACAACCAACCATAACCAGTCAAACAATCTCAACAATCACAGCAGCGGAATAATACAAGTACGAGAAATACGTCTCGGACTCCAGCTCCTCTCCTGAGCTCCATAGCAACCTATCCTGAAATATACTCGGTCTGACCCGAGCATTATAATAAAATAACACCCGAGTCAGTCTGGAATACCAGCGCATCATAAATACACCCAATTGATTATTAAAGTTTCAAAAATCCTTTGAAAACAAAAGCATCTCGTAAGACCACGCCACAAATAAACATGTCGGGTTTTTACCTTACGATAGCTAAAACACTTTTTATAAAAATCCTCTGATATTATAATAGTGTCTATATACAAATACTTATAAAATAGCCGAAATTGTTACATCTATTAAATTCCGGCATACTAGCCACAACGTGGGTAATACAAACAAAACTCGTACAAGGCACGTAGGGAGAATGGATTTCCAACGAATGACTAGGCACTGGGGTACCACCTGTCACAGTACGTGGCCTAGATCACAGTACCGAGGAGTACGCCCGCTCCCCTGCAACACAAGACCGGAATCATCCCTTACTGGATAATTCCAAGTAAAATCACCCCACGGTTGTGATCAGCAACCGCACCACTAAGCCGAAATAAAAGGGACATCTAGACAGGGATGACCTTACTCTCAAGTGGGGGCTACCCACGAAGCCTTGCTGCATAACCCCTGATTTTCAGTCATTCCCGGTTGATGAGGCTTGAGGCTAAGCGTTACCTTTATAGCACATATCCCTTAGAATGCCCATCGTCCACCTGACGATGTCACGAAAGCATTCGTCCATACAAGTCCGTTCCGGGTCCGAACGGAACCGAAGGCACTATTCCTACTACATCCATTTTGGAAATATCCTCAGGATTAGTAGCGACTAGCCCTTGCACTTCATTGCTCCATCTTCGACTCCGAAATCGTGTTCGCGAAACGTACAAACCGGATCGAAGTGGTTTTCGAGTCTCCAGACCTAGAATCCCGGTATACGGAAACTCGATCCCGGTCTCTTCGAAACGATCAGCGCATTTGGCCAATATTGATAGTCGGTGATTTAACTATCAATTAATGTTCACAAACATCCATACACATCCATCACACAATAAATAATCTCCATATTATTTATTTTCTTCTAATATCTTTCAAAGATATATATTTCGCATTTTCAAAACTCGTTTGAAAACAATTTTCCAAACTCTTCCTTTACAAGGTAAATCCTTTACCCTTTATTCCCATCGGGAATAACCAAGTATAAAACAATTTGCATTTAAAACAGTTAAAAATACTTTATACTGAAATATACTTTAAAATATGAAAATTACTTCTATTTATTTACTCAAAATATAAATTTAAAATATGTGAAGAAAACTAGTTATTAACACATAAACTTTGATTTTTAAAAATAAGGGTTTTAGTTTAACTAAATTCAAAATAGCGTTATAAGAAGAAAAATGCTAATTTTAACAATTTAAGCTAAAACCAACTTTTAAATAAATCCATTTGTAAAAATAATTGCTAATATACTCCCAAATTATTTACGGTATTAAAAGTTATTAATTTATTTCTTTAAAAATAACGATTTCTTAAAAATACTTTTTAAACGATTTAAAACTTAACCTTAGTTAAATAAAATCTTTTTATAAACATTTACTTGGTTTTTCCCAGGGAAACACTTTCCCGTTTCTAAACATTCCAAAGTACTCTTTCATATAAATCCACTGATTTATTTCAAGTCAATTATGTTTTACAACATAAATTTCCAATTCCATACTTCTATAACTTCCTCCGAAGTTAAATCACAATTTTTCATTTTCGAAAATTCATTTTTAAATATAGTTTAAACATTTTGGTGAATTTTCAATGGAAGCCAAATTTCCAATTCACTTAATTAAATTCCAATGAAATACGGCATTTCAAAACATTCTATTTTTCATTTGAACTTGTTAATTTATAGTCGGAAACTCCATTTTAACATATTTTTGATTTCCGGATAACATTAGTCATTATTAAAATAAACATCGTTATTTTAAACAATTTATAATTTCATAAATTTAATTTCCAGAAAACTATACTTTCCATTTACCCATTTCATAAACTTCCCATTATATTCAAAATCCCAATTTGGCCCAATTTAATTATATTCAAAATCCCAATTTGGCCCAATTTACATTTTTCCTTTCAAATCCGATTTCAAATTTTATTCTTTGAAATTCTAAATTTAACAATTCATTTTATTTCGTAAAAACACAATTTATCTATTTATAATTAAATTCTGTGATTATACTTTATACAACAATGTCACAGAACAACTAAATTTCCAGATTTATCAATCACATCATATAAACAGGTATCACTATCAATTATAAAATAATTGCTACATTGTGAGGAATCCAGTTGGATCCCTCCAACCTGTCTCTCCCTGCATCACAAATGTTAGCACATCACAATATAAATATCAATCCAGACTGATAATAACAATTATATTCAGCCATCCACACAGATATTTAAATATCAACTATTTATAATGTCTAGCATCCAGATGTGAGTGAGAATAACTCACATTGAGTTTCGGCGAGCGATCGAAATTTAAATTAAACCGGACGACGTCCGATTTAATCCAAATTCCTACTTGCCCGGAATGACTCCGGATCTGCACCATCACGAAGTACATCTCTCTGCGATTCCAACGGTTCCAGTTTCGTTAAAATCTGCTAACGTATGAACGAGTTACGATTTTATAAAGTTTTGAATAAAATTTTATAACAAATTTTTTTTTTTTTTTTAATACTAGAAATAAAATCTGGTCATTGCTCACGCATCAGGAACCCAGGCCGATACTTCATCTTCTCCCACGAAGCACGTCGAACCCATCATCACCATTAGGGCTCGAAATCGCCGCCACTCACATCGCCTTCAACTCGATCGAGAACCACCGCATCGAAGGCCGCACCTTCCTCTACCCCCGCCGTGAGCCATGCAGAGCTCGGCAGTCCCAATCGCACGTGATACGTGCTCGAACCCCATACGAACGCGGCCCAATAACTCCACCCCCGGTCGATGAAAATCCATCTCCCCCGTTCAGAACGTAGATCTCGCCGTTCTCTTCGTTTCTCTAGTTGGAGGATTTCGCAAAAGATCGAAGGATTGCTCGATAATTAGAGGCGAACGAAAACGATTCCCGGCCATTGAAACAAAAGGAGGCGGCTGCGTTAATAACAACTAGGGTTTTAGAGAATAAAACGTATATATATAATAGCTTTAATATTATTTAATTAATAAAATTTCTCGTTTTAACAGTAAATGTAAACGACCTCCAATTCTCACATTCCGACAGGCTATCCTGGGGTTTTTCCGCGTTCCGGACACAATGGAAGAGGTTTCGTAAGCTAATTCGATTGTATGCGTGAGATACGAAATTAAACGACTGATTTAAAATTAAATCGGTTAAAACGATTTCTATGCGTTTCGAGCTGCCACGGTCAAACAACAACTCCGATTGCTTCAAAAATTGAAATCCGATAATAACTAACTATTACGGATCCAATGGAACTGGTTTCGTCGAATTCCGAGACTGTGCCCCGGAAGGCTATTTTAACTCGTCCATTGAATCGGGCGATTTTCTGAAATTATCAGAAACGCTTAAAATTTTACTTTTATAATTTTATTAACTTAACAATACATCATATAAAATTTATAAACACATTAAAAATGATTCCGGCTCATTCCGGACTAAAATATGATTAATTGCAATATTTTATTATTAAATCATATTATTAAATTAATATAAAATCCCAAATAATACTTATCGACTTTTAAATTCATCTAAAAATCCAATAATATTATTTATAGCCAATTGAGCTTAGAAATACATTTAAACACCACTTTTATAATCATTTACCCCAAATTCACCTTTTTATCCCAATTTCGAATATTTACTTATTATTTTTCCATAAATCAAATTCAACCCGAAATTACTATAATTAAAAATTACAGCTTATTTCATTGATTGAATCTGAATCTATTCATTTTAAAATCAATTAAGAATCCACATTAACATTTAAAACGAATTAAATGTTCGCATTCAATGGCTTAAAAATACGGGATGTTACAAGCCTTGTACGGTTTTAGTTGTAAACCAGCTACGGAATGTGGCGGTAACCTGCTATTGAACATAGTAGCTATAGTAGGCCTAGTTCGGAATGTCTATGCTGGCTAAGATTAATATTATACTTTTGAAATGTTTCCTACACTATGCACTAGTAATAATATCAAAGGTGTTTTTGCGTAGTAAGCATATTTGACTATCATAAGAGGAAATCTCCTCCAATTCTGCGTTTGCATTGTGTGTGTGGCGGGAGGTCTTATGGTAGTTTCATTTTCCAAAAGCATTGCGGATTTCAATGTTTAAAATTCTTTTGTTGTTTGTTTAAAGATAAACTATTTTTGTTACTCACACCAGTCCCATGACTGACTCAGAGTTTATTGTTCCTTTCCTAAACTATGGGTGCCTACAATTTTCCACACGGGCAGTCTAGAGTTGGGGTTTTTTAGATAGTCAGGTTTTGTAGATTATCTGGAGCTAGTTCAGGTTTTTGGAGATCATGGACTGCACTTGCTTATCTTGGTGCAATGTGATGGTGGTTCGAGCTTGATATTGGAATTGTTGGTCTCATTCTCTTTGTCGGATCATTTGGAATTAACACTTCTGTTTTCCGCTATATCATTATTTATCTCTGATATTCTTGTATCATATTGATATCAGTGTTGTATATCATTCTGGATATTGTATTCATTGGAGTTGTACATGATATTATTCTTTTTTTTCTTCCGCTGTGTTGTTATACTTACTGTGTTATAAGCTCCGGGGAGCCAGATTCGGCGTTTGAATCTACGGCACTTGAGTACAAGTGAAGTACGGGTGCCGATTTTCGAAGGCCGAGTCCGAGATCTTCACATTATCAAAATCAGTAACTGAGGTATTATCAATCTCCCCCTTTTTGATGATGACAAGCATTAAATATTCATGTATATAAAATATGATATAACCCTCCTTTGAATATATGCATGTATATTTTATATTTTCGCCCCCTTTATCATCAACAAAAATGGGTGAAAATAAATAAAAACTCCCCTTAAATAAAATACTTAAAAACTATAGAGTCAAACTCAATTATTAAGCATGTAAAATAATCAAAGCATATTAAACATGATGATTAATATATGGAGAATTTAAGTAAATAAGATAAAACAATCTTTATTTAATAAAGTCAAACAATAAATATCAAATTGTCAAACCAAGTATATGTATTAAACACACCAAACCAAATCAAAACCTACGAATACCAATTAAACCAATACAATCCAAACTAAAACGTATAATTTAACGAGTCTTTTTTAGTATGGAGACTTATGGATGGGGCAAAAGAGATAGTATGGACAAAAGTTTCCTTTTTGTCTGACGAGATTTCCATCCTGATTGAAGCGAACCTCTCCAAAACATTTGACTTCGTCGTCATCTTCAATGATGTCTTCCTCCTCCTCCTCTTCCTCTTCATCGTTCATGGGGTTGTGAATAACAGGATTTGGAGTTTCTTCTTGGGTTACTATTGATAGGTTTCATTATCCAGTATATGTTTCTGGAGATTGTGAAGGATGCGCCCTTGCTTCTCTTGTTCTTTCAAGAGGCGTAGTTGAACGACCTCTAGTTTTGAAAGCATATTGAGGACATGCTTCCGGTCATCTTCAATCTTGATGACTTTGACCATGGTCGTAGTTTGGAAGGGGCCTAGGGTAGGGATTTTGAAAGAAAAGGGTGTGGTCTCTTTTCTTAGATTTTTGGAACTTGAGTAATATATTGTATTAATTTTATTTGAAATTTATAGAAAGAAGAAGTGTAACGACCCACTATTTTGGACCATTCAAATCAACAATAATCCATACATGTCAAACTTGAATAATGCAAAATAACAGATTGTAACAAAATTTGGAGCAAATATAATCATACACAGAATCACAGACACAGAAATATCAGAATAAGTCGCAGCGGAAAAGAAAATAAATAGTGGTTCATGAAGCCACTACAATACAAAGTATCAAAAACAGATACAACATACATAGTCTGAAAAAAATACAGTTCTGAAACAAGTACAAAAGAAATCCCAAATACATAAGTCTCTAATACAAAAGCTGAAATAGGACAACTGAAACTGAAATAGATAATAACTATATAAGCAGAATCTCCAGCGATTCCTAGCTCTAGAAAGGTGAAGTCCAAAGCTGTGAATACTCAGGCTGACCCGAGCGTAAATAAAACACAAACACTCGAGTCAAGAAATACATACTTATACAATGTAAACCAACTCAAGTGAACTGTAATAAAAGGTACAAGTAACTTAAAGAATGCTTGGGATCGCCCATTCTTTAAGGATCCGTTAAACTATCTACTATGTAGTAATAGTCGCTATTATAATAATGTCTAATATAAAATAAACATACTTTTAAATAGCATTAAGGAGTGACCCAATATTCCCCTTAACACTTAATAGTCCTAGTAGTCTATCCAGTATTAGCATACTCCCAAAAATGGGGGCAACCCTCGATACTCCACAGGCTATGGGAGAAATCACAACTCGTAGTAAAGCTCGATATGGTAGGTGACACGGCACACAAGGCAATGCCAGGGTAGATATACCAATTACGCATCCGGGCTGGTGGAAACGCATAGCAGCCACTACCGCCCACCACGAACAACACTCCCAAATCAAGGGGTGCACCCAAACAATCACAAAAGTAATAGAATGGTATCGAAGAAGTGTGTCCGATCAGAGGTGCTACCTCATTGGCCCGTCGATCGCTCCTGTTTTAGCCACCTTATGCCAACTCACGGGAGTTGGGTCCACGTATATACCTTTAGGATCGTCGCCACCATCCTACTTCATTCTGGAATCTCCACCGCGTCCACAGTTGTTAAAGTGGTTTTCGGTATCGACAGAGAGTATGTCCATATCCGATCCCGGTCTCTTTAACAACCAATCGTTATTATAACCCATGGTTATAAATATCAAAATAGTTGATATTCCAAATCAAATACTTCATTTAAAACCTTTTAAAAGTAAAGCCATTATACTTTTATATCAAATATTCAATTCTCAAAATTTTAGCCTTTTCTGAGTTCATTTATTCACTTAAATACTTTAAAACATTAAAATTCCAGCTTTCACAGCATTTAGAAAGTGCTGCGGTAAGTTATATTCGAAACAATTCAATTCAGCAAAGACAACATTTATAAACTGCTGTAATAGTTCAATTTTAGAGGAAAAACAGTTCAATTCAGAAAAGACAGCATTTACAAAACTGCTGTAATAGTTCAAGGTTCAAATTAAAAGATTTAATTCAATCCAGCAAAGACAGCGTTTAAAAAAACTGCTGCAGTAGTTCAATTATGTTCAAAAATCTCATTTCAGCCAACTGCAGCACTTAACAAGTGCTACTATAGCTCTTTCATTAGTTTCACGTCTTAGTTTTTAATTCAGCAACCACAGCACTTACTAAGTGCTGTAGTAGCCCTTAGTTCATTTTAGTCTTTACCTCATTTGCATCAACCACAACACTTACAAAGTGCTGCAGTATCATTTACTTCAGATTTTAAGTTAAATTCAGAAAATGGTAGCATTTCTGAAAGTGCTACTAAAAGAATTTCCAGATTTTAAATAGAATTCCAGCCACAAATAAACTTCAATTGAACTTATAAAAATCATATTTTTCCACATCAAAAATGTTTATTTAAACACCCTTTAACTTATTATTTTTATAAAGAATTTTTTTACAATAAAATCAAATTTTTCAATAATTTCATTTATTAAATTCTAGTGTACAATTTCCTTATGGTTTACATTTTTAACAATTTACTTTAACACTTAAATTCAAAATTCCATTTTTCACAAATAAACTTAATTTCCATTTTTATTTAATTAACTTAGATTTCCATAAAAAATTAAATCACAAATTTCCAAATTAAGTTATGTTTTTAAATCACAATTTCTATTCATTTATTCAACATTTTAATACATAGAAAATCATTATCACTTTATTAAATCATTTTAAATTCAATTTAAATCAAATTATCATAATTTACATTTTTAAAATACTTTAAAATTTCTAGAAAACTTTATAAAATAACCATGCGTCTGTATAATATTTTCTAGCCTAAGTCAAGTGATACGGATAATATATTATTTCAATCCGTAATTTACAAAGAAAATCCGGGTTTTATCATTTCAAACCCGCAATCCCAAGTAAATAAAATTAAATAAAAATCGCTCAGGCTTATCATTTCAGCCCATAACGATCTTTTCCTATTCTAAAGTCCGTTCGGGTATGTATCATTTCAATCCATAGTGATTCTATTCTACAGGGAACTTGCAGTGTGAGAACAGAATATAAATAAACAGTATAACAACATATAGCAATATCAGATGATATGACAGGGTTATAAACAGGGTTAACATCATGTAATTTATAACATAGGCAGGTATAACATAATATAATTATTTCTACACTTTCACTTGCTATCAATTCACAGTTATATAAGTATGAATGTCAGGTGTGATTACTCACCTCTATAAAGCTGGAGTTCGCAAACAAAACACACAAATGAAAAATCTAGAAAGCACGATAGCACGACTTGATTTGAGTGGAGAGAGTGCCAAGCTATTGATCTTGTATACAATAATTAAACCAAAGCAAATATAAATATATATTTACAACACAAAATTAATTGAATCAAAATAGAAATAGAATTAAACAAAGACATCACCAAGCTTTTTAAATCAAATTTTTGCTTGACTTGCTCACACTAATGCTCGGCCATACATATTTGGGCTCGACCACAACATGTTTTAGGTTGAAATAGGGTCTGGTTTGGCACACATAGGCATGGCTATAAAGAGAATAGGAAGGGTATGGAAGTTACAAAGCATGGAAGGTCAATGGACTAGGCAAAGTGGAGTTTTGGTTCAACAATTAGGTTCGGCCTAAGGGGTCTATGGCTCGGCCAAGGCTCCTATAGATCTGGACAGAGGTTATGGTGATGGCCAGAGGTGGTAAACAAGCTGGTGGTGGGGGCTATGGTGGTGGCCGTGGTCAACGATGAAGGGGATGTGAATACTAGGCTCGGCTATGACAATATAGGAAGGGTTTTGCATTGTTTTTGTGGTGATGGTTCAAGGGGAGGTCACGACCTGCACTGGTCAGAGGAGGAGGAGGGGCTATTGCGATGGATCATGGGAAGGAGGAGTAGTGGTGGTTGGTGGTGATGGTAGAGGGGATGGCCGAGCAAAGCTATGAAGAAGGCAAGCAAAAACATAGAAAATCAATAGAATAAAGAAGATGAAAAGGTAGAAAAGGAAGAGGAAGCCATTACCAATTTTTTTCAGAAGTTGCTATGGCTGAAAATTGATGGAATGAGAAGTGTTTTCACGTGAGAAAGGAAATAAAAACTCACGGCAAAAATTAAAGAAAGGAACGGCCAAAATATGAAACGCAAGCAAATGAAAAGTTAAAGTTTTTAAAGCTTAAGTCTCTTCAAATTTTCACTTCTTTTTAATTCAAAATGAATCAATAAAAATTAGTAAATAAAAATAAAAGATAAACAAAAATAAAGTGAAAATGAAATAAATAATTATTCATAGGAAAAATAAAAAGATAATAAAAGAAAATAGAGAAAATAGCTTATTATATTGAAACTAGCATTAAAAATTGCAAACAAAAATGCAATTAACTTTGGAAAATTATAACTTCACTTTTAAAATGTTTTAAAAATAGAAATATTGAAATAAAATTTATTTTAAAATGATTTAAAAATATTTACAAAATATTAGGGTTGTTACACTCTCCCCCACTCAAATCTTTTCGTCCTCGAAAAGAACAAAACAAGGAAAACAAAGAAAAAGCAAGATAGAAAAGCAAATAGTACTTGAAACAAACAATTCCGGATTTGAAGCACGAATGCTCTCGTCCGTCTTCCAGTTACAGTCTCGATCATCAGCACTCCACTGTACTTTGACCAGACTAACAGATTTCCTTCTTAGCTGCTTCGTACCTCTGTCGACAATACGAAGTGGCTTCCTCTCAACAGTCAGATTAGGCTCAATATCCAAACTATGAAGTGTAGAAGGTTGAACAATAAGAGATGGATCATGTAGATAGCGATGAAGATGAGAAACATGGAATACATTATGCACTCCAGAGAACTTCTCGGGCAAATCTAGACGATAAGCCAAAGAACCAACTCTTTCCACAATGCGGAAAGGACCAACAAACCTAGGAGAAAGCTTCCCTCTACGACCAAAGCGAATAATATTCCTTAAGGGAGAGACCTTAAGGAAAACCAAATCACCAACATCAAACTCTAAACTCCGCCTATGCCTATCCGCATACTTCTTCTTCCTATCCTTAGCAATCCTCATCTTCCTCCTAATCTCCTCAACTCTCTCAGAAGCCTCTAAAATCATCTCAGGACCAAGAACCAAATGATTACCAGATTCAATCCAGCAAGATGGAGATCTACAAGGTCGTCCGTAAAGAGCAGCAAACAGAGATGTCTTAATACTGGCCTGAATTCAAAGATATAAATAAGATAGATAAAAGATTAAGAAAACTTAAAACAGAAGATAGAAATTATACCCGATAACTATTGTTATAGGTAAATTCAACAAGATGGAGATGATCTTCTCAAGATCCTCCAAAATCAAGCACACAAGCACGCAGAAGATCTTCTAGAATCTGATTCACCCTTTCGTTTGACCGTCTGTCTGTGGATAGTAAGCAGTGCTCAGATTCACACGAGTATGCAAAGAATCCTGTAAAGCTTTCCAAAACTGACTAGTAAAGATAGGATCACGATCACAAACAATACTGAGAGGAACACCATGGAGACGAATAATCTCCCTCAAAGCAGAACGGGTAGACTTGACCGGAATGAAATGTGCTGATTTAGTTAATCTATCCACAATAACCCAGATACTCTCATTACCCTTCCTAGTCCTCGGTAATCCATCAATGAAATCCATAGAAACCTGTTCCCACTTCCAATTGGGAATCTCAAGAGGCTGCAACAAACCAGGGGTCTTCTGATGATCTACCTTGACTTGCTGACAAGTCGCACACCTACTAACAAAAATGGAGATATCACGCCTCATACCTCTCCACCAATACAACTTCTTCATATCCTGATACATCTTGGTCACACCTATATGAATAGAAAGTCTAGACTGATGATTTTCCCGAAGTAACTCCTGTCTCAATCCATCAACATTCGGGACACAAATCCTATTATTAATCCTCAAAATACCTCTATCATCAATCTAAGCTCCACTGCCATCAAGACTACTACCTCCAATTCTACTACAAACATTCTCCTTAATCAATCTAAGCATCTTATCCTCATCCTGCTTAGCCATGATACGATCCAAAAGAGGAGAAGAAACAACAAGCTGACACAACATAGCCTTCTTCCGACTCAAAGCATCTGCCACAACATTAGCTTTCCTAGGGGTATAGTTGATGTCGAGGTCATAAGAAGCAAGAAACTCTAACCATCTAACTTGTTAAAATTCAAATCCTTCTGAGTGAAAATATACCATATGCCGAACACTCTCGAATGTCGAACACTCTTAAATGCCGAACGTTCTTTGAGTGCCGAACGTTCTTGAATACCTAACGCTCTTTGAGTGCTAAATGCTCTCGAATGCCGAACAGGGTCTGATGCCGAACACTCTCGAATGCCGAACGACCATAGATGCCGAAAACTAGGCCAAAAACTATACTTAAACTTTAAGGCTTTAATGGCGCAGCGACTGATGCAGTGGGGTATGTGGAGTTGCCAGTTGAACTGGAACAAGGTGAGCGAAGGAGGGTGCGAATCCTACCTTTCGTAGTTTTGGATGTAGATTCTCCATACAATGTATTTTTGGGCCGACCGGCCCTGGCTGAGTTTTTATTTCCTTTCTCATGTAAGAACACTTCTCATTCCATCAATTTTCGGCCATAGCAACTTCTAAAAAAACATGGTAATGGCTTCCTCTTCCTTTTCTACCTTTTCTTCTTCTTTATTCTATTGATTTTCTATTTTTTTGCCTTGCCTTCTTCATAGCTTTGCTCGGCCATCCCATCTACCATCACCACCGACCACCACCACTCCTCCTCCCCATGATCCACGACAATAGCCCCTCCTCCTCCTCTGACCAGTGTAGGCCGTGACCTCCCCTTGAACCATCACCACAAAAACAATGCAAAACCCTTCCTATATTGTCATAGCCGAGCCTAGTATTCACATCCCCTTCATTGTTGACCATGACCACCACCATAGCCACCACCACCAGCTTGTTTACCACCTCTGGCCATCACCCTAACCTCTGTCCAGATCTGTAGCAGCCTTGACCGAGCCATAGACCCCTTAGGCCGAACCTAATTGTTGAACCAAAACTAATTAAAACTAATTAAATATAGGTTTTGGCCTGCACTAATTTTAGGTCTTACTTATTAAAACTAATTAAATATAGTTTTTGGCCTTAAAGTTTTATATGATGAAGAATGTTACCTGAAGATTTGACCAGGCAACTAGGCACTCGACACTTGCATACCGTTCGACATTAAGAGTCGTTCGGTATTGTATATCATCCGGCATTAAGTGACGTTCGGCATCTACGATCGTTCGGCATTCGAGAGTGTTCGGCATCAGACCCTGTTCGGCATTCGAGAGCGTTCGACACTCAAAGAGCGTTCGGTATTCAGGAACGTTCGGCACTCAAAGAACGTTCGGCATTCGAGAGTGTTCGGCATACGTGGATCGTTCGACATTGAGAGTGTTCGGCATACATAGAGCGTTTGGCATACATGGACCGTTCGGCATGGCAGAGTCATTCGGCATTCCATACTGCTCGGCATCCATACCTCGTTCGGCACTCAATCTCGTTCGGCACTCAACCTCGTTCGGCATAAATCTCGATTGGCATTCGAGATCGTTCGGCATCCAGTGGTGTTCGGCATTCAGAGTTGTTCGGCATCTAGAGAAGTTCGACATCCAGAGGTGTTCGGCATTCATCCAATCTCGACCGGCTTCGACTATTGCTCGGCCTGCACTCTCCACTCAGCACACCACTTCATTCGACATCACTTCGTTCGGCATCTATGGTTCGGCACACAGAGCTCACTCTTTTTGGGCCGAGGTGTTTAGCTGCCAGGCCCATCAGGGAAGTCCAACCCATCTTTGTCTATAAATAGAGAGGCAAGGGCAAAGTGAAAAGGACCTTTTTTTTCCGAGAACACTAGGGAGACTCTGCCACTTTCAAGACTCGTTCTTTTGACTTAACAATTGTATTCAAGTAGTTGGTGTACGAATTGTATCTGTAATCAATTATCAAGTAAAGCAATAAAGTTTAACCTCAAAGTGGACGTAGGCAATTACGCCGAACCACTATAAATCTGGTGTTCTCGTTTCTGCATTCAATTTAGCATATTGTTCTCTGTTTAAATTGACTTTCTTCATTAATCTCTCTACATAGTCTTTCTAAACGGGGTTAGTGACCAATTTTGGTGCTAACACTTTGGTGCTTTCATCGAGAGTCGAATTCTCAGGCCATAAGGATCTTGTTTGAAGCTACTGGATTGAATAAATCCCTCGAAGGAGATCCGAGTCATTCATAAGATGTCCGTTGATTCTACTCAGAGTTCCTACCAATAACTCTACAATGGGAAGACCACATACCAGATCAGCCTCTCATAATGCGGACGCCCATGAGACTGCTAGCGTACAACAAGCAAGGCCTAGCAATCAGCAAGCAAATCTAGGTGCAGGGACTACCGCCCAGGACCAAGTGCAAGTTGTCACCAGAATAGAGTTCAACGACTTGATGAGAGAGATCAGGGAAAGCAGGAGACAACTTGGAAAGCAGATGTAAGCTAATGCCAACCTTATGGCACAGCTCACTCAATAACAGCATCAGAATGCTGGGGGCGGTCCAACTCCTTACTCTTCATCTGATAGCTCAACGTCATCCGACGAACCTCCCAGGCGTAGACGCCTCAAGACTGAAGCAACACAGGCAGATGCTGCTGATCAAACAACTAGGGATCGTTTACACCTCGGAGGCCGCAACCAAGCAGGAACGAGAAACTTAGGAGCTGGAGCGCAGGTGGAGGCCGGACACCCGGCTCACTAAGATGCCAATGATGTCGGAACTCAAGATGCACGTCTGGCAGATCACCAACAGAGGAGGCATCATCATGATCAATCCCGAAGGACAGACTCCAACCTACCATCTTCCATACAAACCCCAGACTTATTAGCTATGGTTAGACAATTTATGAGAGAAAATCAAGGCCTGACAAATGATGAATGGGGAGTATCCAGGAGTCATACTCCGTTCACAGACATTTGTTCTACAGGAAGAATACCCCAGGAAGTTTAGCATGCCAAATATCCTAGCCTACGAAGGAAAGACTGATCGTAGGCAGCATGTGATGAGGTATGAATGGATGATGGATTCAGCCAGAGCAAATGATGCAACCAAGTGCAGGTGATTTCCAATAACCCTATCTGGGATCGCTACCATGTGGTTCACGCGACTTCCTCCATGGTCCGTATCCAGTTTCGAGGAGTTGGCGAAGAAATTTATAGAATAGTTCAGAATACACAATACTTGTCCAAAGGACGTGATGTCTCTATCAAGTGTAATCCAAGCTCCTGGAGAGTCATTGAAGGAGTATTTGCAGAGATTCCATGTTGCGGCTACTGAAGTCAGTAATCCCAATGATCATGCAATTCTTATGGCTGTGATGTGAGGTGTAGATCTGGATTTAGAGTTTGGAGATTGGCTGGCAGGAAAACCTCCAACTACGCTAGAGCGTTTTTACTCAAAGGCACATCACTTCATAAGAAGAGAGGAAGCCAGGTGGATAAGGCGAGATAAGGCACCGGGGACTATTCAGGAGTCCGTGAAAAGCAACATTGCTATGAAGCAATCCGGAGACAACTTGGGAAAAGTTCAGGTCAATGTCCAGAACAAACCCGGACAGGCAAAGGACTCCGGAGGAAGAAATCAGGGGAATAAAAGAGAAGCGGGGAAATGGAAGCCAAGGATTCCAACCTACAACGAGTACACCCCACTGAATGCATCTCTTGAAAATATTTACCTATCAACTTGCAATACCTTTCAGTATAGAAAGCCGCGCCCAAAGGAGTCAACCAAGGAACAAAAGTGGACCGGGAAGTATTGCCGCTTTCATGAGACTTATGGGCACAATACTGAAGAGTGCAGACACCTACACGACGCTATAGAGAAGTTGATTAGGCAGAAAAAGTTATAGGAGTTTGTAAAGGATCCGCAAGAAGGTGGACAGGGAACGTCCCATCCCGGTCGTGCACCAGCCCCATGTCACTACGAGGAGCCTGCTCGGACCGTGGGCAGACTAGTCATAAACACGATCATTGGTGGACCTCACCCTACAGATAAGAACTGGCAAGAAATGGAGCGGTATGCTAATTCCCCGAGGCATGCAGACTTTGAGTGTTATTCCAATGTGGAGGATGGGACCCCAGCTAAACAGATGTGCATGATGACAAACGATATAGTATTCAGGAGTAGAGATGCTGATCAGGTGGAGGCTCCTACCATTGATCCGATCGTCATATCTGCGACAATCGGGCCGGCTTTTGTGAAAAGAATTCTGATTGATTGTGGAAGTTCTGTCAATATCATCTTCAAGAAGGCTTATGACCAAATGAAGATGGAGACGAAGGATTTGAACCCATCTAAAGCTCGTATACATGGCTTTAATGGCACAGCGACTGATGCAGTGGGGTATGTGGAGTTGCCAGTTGAACTGGGACAAGGTGAGCGAAGGAGGGTGCGAATCCTACCTTTCGTAGTTTTGGATGTAGATTCTCCATACAATGTATTTTTGGGCCGACCGGCCCTGGCTGAGTTTAGGGCAGCATTGGCCCCATGGTGTTTGACTTTAAAGTTTTCGATTGACAAAGGAGTAGGTGTTGTTCATGGTGACCAGGCGACCGGTCGTGCATGTTATGTGGCTGAGCTCCGAGAGGCACAGCGGAGAGAGAAAGGGATGGTTGCGGACAATTCCGTCCGCATCCAGAATACCGACAATTGACAAATAATGCCCAAGCCCTAGCTCGGGCAAAATTCTCGGATCTACAGAGACATAAATCCGAGAGACGATGATGAGGAACCTAGGGAAGAAAAAGCAACACCGGCTGAACGGACGATCGACATTTCGGTCAGCCGGGACGATCCATCGCGAGTATTGAAGATTGGATCACAACTCAGCCCCTCAATGACTGAAGTCCTCAGTGATTTCCTCCGAGCGAATCTCGATGTTTTTACTTGGACACATTTCGACATGTGCGGGATTTCTCCCGCTATTACAAGTCATATGTTGAACATAGACCCAAAGTACGTCCCGGTTAAGCAAAAGAGGAGAGGAATGGACCCGAAGAGGTCCGCTGCTCTCAGAGAGGAGGTGGACAAACTCAAAGCCAATGGGTTCGTCCGTGACGCCCTCTACCCTGAATGGGTATCAAACCCCGTGCTGGTGAAAAAGGCGAACGGGAAATGGAGAACTTGCGTAGATTATTCCAATTTGAACAAAGCATGCCCCAAGGATAGTTTCCCATTACCTAGGATTGATCAGTTGGTCGACTCCACTACAGGACACGAGTTGTTGTCATTCATGGATGCGTACTCGGGATACAATCAGATCCCGATGCATATTCCGAACCAGGAACACACCAGTTTCATCACAGACGTTGGACTATATTGCTATGTAGTAATGCCTTTTGGATTGAAAAACGCGGGAGCGACCTATCAGCGTCTGGTGAATCGAATGTTCGAAGATCAGATTGGTAGAACGATGGAAGTCTATGTGGATGACATGCTCATGAAGTCACGACAGTCAAACGACCACATTCGGGACTTAGCAGAGATGTTTGACATACTCAGATATTATGGAATGAAGATCAACCCTCTGAAATGTTCCTTCGGCATTGCGTCGGGGAAGTTTTTGGGATTCATTGTTAATGCCTGGGGAATTGAAGCTAACCCGGAAAAGATTCAAGCTATTCGAGACGTACAAGTGCCCAGAACTATAAAACAGGTGCAAAGCTTGAATGGGAAGGTGGCTGCGCTGAGTCGATTCATATCCAGAGCCACATACAAGTGTATTCCTTTCTTTGATATAATAAGGAAAGGAAAGAGGAATTTCGAATGGACATCCAACTGTGAGGAAGCGTTCCGAGATCTGGTGAGGCATTTGGAGAGTCCTCCAGTGCTGTCGAAACCAGTGGACCATGAAATGCTGTACATATACTTGGCCGTATCCTCGAATGCTATAAGTGCGGCTTTGGTCTGCGAGGAGGACCGAGTCCAAAAGCCGGTGTATTACGTTAGTAAACAATTAACAGGGGCAGAAAGAAATTATCCTAAAATTGAGAAATTGGCCTATTGCTTGGTGATTGCATCACGTAAGCTGCGTTCATACTTTCAAGCACACTCAGTTAGTTTCTATACCGATCAGCCCTTACGACAGGTACTCCAACGACCGGAAACTTCTGGAAGGATGTTAAAATGGAATATCGAGTTGAGTCAGTTCGATATTACCTACTTACCGTGAAGAGCCATACAAGGGCAAGCATTAGCAGATTTCATCGCTGAGTTTACTGTATCTGACGAACCAGATAGTCACAGTGTCATTCCCCCCATTCGATGGAAATTGTACACCGATGGGGCATCAAACGACTGTTGCTCTAGAGCTGGTGTAGTTCTCGTGACTCCAGAAAACTGATCGATTTGTTATGCTTTGAAGCTCAATTTCCCGGCTACGAATAATGAAGTAGAATATGAAGCATTGATTGCTGGTTTAAAGCTTATTGGAGTACTCGGGGTAAAGTCAGTTGAAATATTTTGTGACTCATAGTTGGTGGTGTACCAAGTGCGGGAAGATTACCAAGCAAGGGGACAAAAGCTTGCTCCGTACCTTGCTCTGGTTCAGGAACTATTGGCGAACTTCGAACATTATGACATTTCGCATGTCCCACGTGAACAGAACATGGAAGCCGACTCGTTGGCCAAATTCGCAAGCACTGGCGATGCACAGCAAATGGGATTGGTTCCCGTCGAAACCTTATATGCTCCAAGCATATATGTGATGAAGGTTCATTTTGTGTTGGAAACAGGAATCGAGAGGGAGTCATGTATAACCCCATTCAAACTATACCCGATGAACGGGACTTTACCTGAAAGAAGGAGCGAAAGACGACAGGTCATTCGCAAAGCCACACGATATGTGATGTAAGATGGAGTAATTTATCGGAAGGGTTTCTCGATCCCCTTATTACGGTGCATTGCCCATGATGAGACAAAGCGGGTCTTGAAGGAAGTTCATGAAGGAGAATGTGGCGACCATACTAGGGGGCAGACGCTAGCAAAAAAGATCCTCCGTTACGGATACTATTGGCCAACTGTGAATCGAGATGCTGCAGATTATGAAAGAAAATGTGACAAGTGTCAAAGATATGCGAAAATCCCAAGAGCTCCACCAACGGAACTCACACAAATGGTTAGTCCCTAGCCGTTTTTCAATCTGGGGAATCGACATAATCGGTTCTTTGCCTATATCCAAAGGTGGTGCAAAATACGCGATAGTTGCGGTCGACTACTTCACAAAATGGGCCGAGGCAGATCCTTTAGCCACAATCACCTCCAAGAAGGTCATTAATTTCGTTGTACGAAACATTATATGCCGCTTTGGCCTCCCACGAACAATCATTACGGACAATGGAACTCAATTTGAAAGTAGAGAATTCAAAGATTTCTGTTTAAAGTACGGCATTGAGAAAAAGTTCGCCGCCGTTGCTCATCCGAAGGCTAATGGACAAGTTGAAGCCGTGAACAAAATAATCAAGTCCATATTGAAGAAGCATTTGGAAAAGGCTAGAGGCAAGTGGGTAGATGAACTCCCAACAGCGTTATGGGCTTATAGAACTACCCACAAGTCCGTGACTGGCCACACTACATTCGCATTGGCATACGGCTCGGAAGCTGTTATGCCCATGGAGCTTGAAGTTCCATCACATCGGGTGACACATTATGATCCTAAGACGAATCTGGATCTCTTGTTGGAATCACTGGACTACGTTGATGAAAATCGTGAAGAAGCTGAATTAAGGGCGGCAGCATATAGGCACCAAGTCAAGCGATATTACGACGAGAAAGTCCGCCCAAGAATCTTTGATGTGGGTGATCTCATTTTGAAACGAGTTTTCCCGGTACCATCACGTATGAATCCCAACTGGGAAGGTCCATATGTCGTTAAACGGAAGCTTGGAGAGGGAACTTTCAAGCTAGCGACCGTTAATGGCGTGACACCCCCCGAGCGTGGAACAGTTAACATTTGCGACGTTATTATATTTAGCCTGTTTCTTTCCTATTTTAGGTGCAATTGTTTACCATATGTTTTTATTCCATTGATTCTTAGTTTCCTTTTAAGCATGTAATCAAATGATTTAGTTTATTAATAAAGGCTTGAAGCCATCCTTTCTATGAATTATTGATGTTTCTGAACCTCATAGTCTGGTGACAAACAGCTGGAGTTGCATTATTCTACCTGGCGTACGAACTCGCATAAACGACTTAAATCTCCGAGTCCCCTGAATGTGGACCAGAGTACTCTAAGTCCCCAGAGCACGGACTAGAGTATAAACAACTTAAATCTACGAGTCCCTTGAATGCGGACCGGAGTACTCTAAGTCCCTAGAGTGTGGACTAGAGTATAAACGACTTAAATCTCCGAATCCCCTGAATGCGGACCGGAGTACTCTAAGTCCCTAGAGCACGGACTACAGTATAAACAACATAAATCTCCGAGTCCCCTGAATGCGGACCGGAGTACTCTAAGTCCCCAGAGCGCGGACTAGAGTATAAACGACTTAAATCTCCGAGTCCCCTGAATGCGGACCGGAGTACTCTAAGTCCCCGGAGCGTGGACTAGAGTATAAACGACTTGAATCTACGAGTCCCCTGAGGGCGGACCGGAGTACTCTAAGTCCCCGGAGCGAGGACTAGAGTATAAACGAATTGAATCTCCGAATCCCCTGAGTGCGGACCGGAGTACTCTAAGTCCCCGGAGCGCGGACTAGAGTATAAACGACTTGAATCTCCGAGTCCCCTAAGTGCGGACCGGAGTACTCTGAGTCCCCGGAGCGCGGACTAGAGTATAAATGACTTGAATCATCTAGTCCCCTGAGTGCGGACCGGAGTACTCTAAGTCCCCGGAGCGCGAACTAGAGTATAAACGACTCAAATCTCCAAGTTCCCTGAATACGGACCAGAGTACTCTAAGTCCTCGAAGTGCGGGCTAGAGTATAACCAGCCTGACTCTCCAAATCCCCTGAATGCGGACTGGAGCATTCGAAGTCCCCAGAATGCGGATTGAAAAATACTCTAAATACAAGAAATGTGAAATAAGAGATGTACAATTCCAAAGAATGCTCGAACAATATGAGAATGGATTTGGAATTTATGTAACTCATAAGAACTTGAGTTTCGACCATAGTTATACAGAAAGCTAAAAAGCAGAAATCATTCAAATGACAAAGAAACTAATCTTTATTCAATAATCCAAAATAGGGTTATACAACCACTCCTCCAAAACTCGGAGTCAAAAGTCTATCTACATAAACTACGAAAATGAAAAAGTAAAATTAGTTGCATGACCTAAGCTAAACCTCGTTGAACGAGTATAGTGGCTACTTCTTCGACTTTTTTAGTTTCTTGTCCTCTTTTGCTTTCTCGGATGACTCCTCACCCTCACGCTTCCTCTTGGACATTTTGCTCGCCAAAGAAGCGGAGTCAGGAGTGGGATGAGGAACATCCAGTGGTTTGGAATTGCCGGGAACAATGACTTTCAGAGGCCTGTTTAGCGGGTCGTTAAGTTCTATTACTTGAGACTCGACCTTGATCTAAACTTTTTTCTTCTTCTCTTCCGCGAGTTGCTCCTTCATACTCACCTTCGAAGTGTGTTCTGAGGCGCCCGTGATTTCAATTTCATAACTCCCTTCAACGAGGGATGAAGTTTCAGACTTATCATCATCTAGCGCCCCGATCACTTGAGCATCAAGATTGGGGGTTACTCTCGCGTGAGTAGCATCGCTTGTTTTCCCCGTTTCCTCCTTGGCGTCATCGCTCCTCGGAGTTGGTTCAGGATCAGAGCGGACTGCATAAAAACATAAAGAACGAACGTTAGAATCAATAACCGCTCGCAGAAAGTGACAGATCTTTGAACTTCAAGAAGAATTTTATACCGGTTTCTTGCTGGCTTTCGGCTGTGCGAGGAGTTTCACCCTTTAGAATGGGGGATAGCATGTGAATGCCAAGGCCGGGATCTTCCGGATCATAGCCGGTGTGTTGTTCGAAAGGATCAAGCACTGGCCGATTGACCGATTGAGTAGGAGGGGGAGCTGAAGGTCCAGTTCCAGATGAGCCAGCGATGTCATCTTTCTCCTTTGATGGTGGAGATTCTTTACTAAAGAGAGCCATAGCTGTAGACAAGTCCGATGGCTCGTTCCCCCTAAGAAACTCTTTCACTAAATCCTCCTCATCCACCTACTCAGTGACCGACTCAACCTTTTTAATTTCTATTAAAGTCTCCCATGCCTCGGCTAGAGATTCAAGATAGCCCTCGCCTAAGAAAGTCAAGTCCCGATGCATGAGGACGCGGGTGTTGTATTCAGCTATCAATGGGTCAAACATGCACTTGACCTCCTCTCTGCCGGCCTCTGTGGCCGCCTCAAGGCGGGAGTCGATCTCCGCAGATGCAATTCTTTTGCCCTCTTCACGGGCTTCGTCCTTCATCATCCCAACCTTAGAAAGCTCATCATCAAGCTTTACTTTTAAGAGTCGTGTAGCAACAATCTCGTTGCAAAATCGTTGGGACTCTTCTTGAGCGGCAATCTTTTCTTCCTTCTCCTTAGAGAATAACTCTTTCAACTCTTTGACTTGTAGGGTGAGTGCATCCCTTTCTTTCTGAATAGAATCTTTTTCTAAAACCAGGGCCCCACTACGTTGGACCGCTTCGTCAAGTTCCTTTTTATGAGTCATCTCTAGACGAGTGACGACCTCGGCAGTGTCTTTGGCACTTTATTCGGTGGCCTCGAGCTTGGATTTGTACGAAGCAAGCTCTTCATCCTGGTTTTTGATAATGTCTTTGTCAAAGATAGCTTCAAGCTTCAAGCGGTCGATTTCCTGTTGACGCTCGACGGAGATTTCTGAGACTTTTTCGACTAAATGAACAAACGCGTCATGTTGAACATAGACATCGTTGTTGCAAGCGATGGCATTCTGCTTGACGTGCCCCGGAATATGATGAATTGCTGGAAGGAACTTCAGTCCGTCAAAGAAGATTTTGGGAAATTTAGCTTTGAGCTCGGCCAGCTTCTCCGATATCGTTGGGTCTACCGCAGGAGTAGGGGGAGGAGGTTTTGAAAGTTCCGTCCTCTTACGATGTTCCCGAGATTGCCGTGTGCTTGATGAACCAGAATGTTGATCTCGGGAAACATCAGGTTGAGACCCCTTCTGCAAAGATTTTTCTCTGCCTGGCTCTGTTTGAGGAGGAGGATCGCGAGAGTATGAAGACTGGCTGTAAGATTTCTTTCGATAAGTCAGCTCTCGGGAACGGTTGTCTCGGTCTACGGAGTCGTCTCTATCACGGCGCTTTCCGGAGCCCGAATCTCGGCCAGAATGGTGAAAGATGGATGAACCGTGAAGACGATCGAATCCGTGGGAGCGTCCCATGTCACCTGCATAGAATGAAAATAACGAAAAGTTAGGTAGAATCGGGCGATGGCAAAAACTAAAGTGTAGGGTGAAGTGCATGTGTGCGTGTGTGTTCTAGTGTACCCCTTGACGGACCAGTTCCTTTATCTTTACTAATTGGAGTATTATCTCCCTGATGTTGGGCTTGAACGCCTGCATCACCTCTGATGGGCGAGTGAAGTCTGAGTGCCTCCGGATCAGCAAAATCATAATTGAGTAGATCATCGGGAATGGAGAGGTTCGATAGGCCTTTTAAAGAACTTTCTAAATGTTGTGAGGAAGCTTCTTTCGCTACTGGAACAAGAGTAATTTTAGAAGTTCTGCCAACTTTTTCCTTCCTCATCTTGTAGGTCAGTTTCTTTTTCCTCTTAGAAGGGGAAGATGACGTTTCGATGTTGTGAACTTCGACCATCGGATCCTAAGTGGGACCAACATTCTCATCTTGTGCTTCGGTGTCTCTGTCTCCTTAATTTCCCCCTCTTCTAGTGCATTAGGAGCATTGCGTGCTGAAGACTCGGCCTATTTTTTCCCTTTGCCAAAGGCAGGCCTGGGAATGGTGACGCCTTGAGGAAGGCTTATCCGACGGCCTTCTGCCAACAGTCCAAGCCTTGTAAGTGACTCATTCAAAATGAGAGTTCTAATGTCCCGTTCTTCGGCAGGAAGGGCTTGAATAGCTTCGACGGCATCAGAGTATCCGCGACCGTCAGGACATGGGTTGATACCTGAAAAGATGGGTAAAAGTTAGAAAAGGTACGGCTTCGACTAAACATGAGTAACGGTCCAGGAAAAAGGCTTACTTCCTTCAACCCATCTCCTCGCAAAGCCAGGAGGACAACACACATAAAACCATTCCTGTTTATACAAGGAGAACTTGGTCCACGCCCCAGTTAAGATTTGACATTTGTTATGAGGCTCGAAAAACATGAATGATGGGCTATCCTTCCGCTTCTTGATGCAATATATGTATCTGATATCACCCGGAGTTGGAAGCCTAGAGAGGACATTCATAAAGAGGATGCAAGTACCATAGAGGAATGCATGGCCGTTTGTGATGCAGCAGCGGACTACAAAAATTGATAAAACGATGAAAGTAGCAATCGATGGAATAGAAGATACCGAATGGCCCAAATTCGTTGATCCGAAGATACCGAATTCTAGCTTTCCCAAACACGTTTATAGCGCACTATACCGTGTTTAAAGAACTACGATTCTTCGTACGTTGATCTAGCGCACTAGATACCGTGAATCAGCTTCAACAGTCGTTGAATCGAGCGCACTCGATTAACCGAAAGTGGAGATAGGAGATTACACTCAACTGCCAATTTAAGAAGAGGCACAAAGCTCTCAAACAAAAGTTTTATTCAAAAATCAGCAACCTTTACAAAATGACCCAACCCCGCTATTTATAGCTTTACAACACACGCCACATAAAAACTGTACAACACATAGGTCGTCCACGACCTAAAACTTCACGACCTAAAAAACATCACGACCTAAAAACAGTCCGACCTAAAAAACATTACAACATAAGCAAATACAACACAACGCTCTACAACACATAGGTCGGAAACGACCTAAAATACAACTCACGCAACCTAACTTCAATACATCAGCCTCCATCAGCGACCTAGTATAGGTCATTAACGACCTAACACTTCATGCGACTTAAGAAATAGCTTCTGGAAACCTTCATGCGACTTACCCCATGAGCGAATTAACGAAATATAGCATTGAGCGACCTAAAAACAAGCGGTATCCAAAATCAGCGACCTAACATAGGTCGTATCTCGCTTTCGCGACCTAACGTAGGTCGTAACTCTTCTTCGCGACCTAACTTAGGTCGAATCAAAACTCCGCGACCTACCATTGGTCGAACTTCAATCTCGCGACCTAACTTAGGTCGTAACCTTTTAGCTCGTTCGCATGCCATCACGCTGAATCTAGTAACTCGCGTGCCGCCTTCACTAGGTCGTGAGCGACCTAAAATTTCGTTAGGTCGTGAGCAACCTAAGACTTCAACTTCCAACAAATTACCCCTAAGTTTTAGTTCGTTAGGTCATGAGCGACCTAGGACTTCTTCAGGCTGGGCTGCATCATCCTCCCCAGGTTGAGAAAAATTCGTCCTCGAATTTGCGCCATCCTCTTCCACAACAAGCTCACCCCCATGATATGGTATAAGATGCTTAACATTAAACACGTCAGAAGTGTATATATCCTCCGGCAGCTTTAACCTATAAGCGTTTTCATTGATCCGTTTCACGATCGTTACAGGACCAATCATTCGCGCTTTAAGTTTATTATATGCTCCCACTGGAAATCGATCTTTCGTTAGTACAGCATATACTAAATCTCCTTCATTAAATTCAACGCTTCTTCGTTTCAAATCTGCAGATCGTTTATAATTTTCATTTGCTTTATCCAATCGTTCTTGAACGATTCTATGACATTCCGTCAATCCATCAACAAAATCAACAGCCCATTTAACGGTTCTCTTTGGTTGTGGTACTATCGTCAAATCCAACGGCCCCTTTGGTAAGCTTGAATACACTATCTGAAATGGACTGAAACCCGTACTACGGTTCACAGCATGATTATGTGCAAACTCTGCTTGGCATAACTTCATATCCCAACTCTTCAGATTGTCTTTCACAAGGCACCGCAACAAATTTCCCAAAGATCTGTTAACAACTTCGGTCTGACCATCGGACTGCAGATGGTAAGCACTACTGAAATTTAGCTTTTTCCCACCATCTTCCACAAACTTAGCCAAAACTGACTCAGAAATCTGGTATCCCGATCAGAAACAATGGATTCCGACAAACCATGTAAGCAATAGATCTCCCTGAAGAATAACTGTGCCACATGAACTGCATCCGCCGTCTTCTTACAAGCAATAAAATGTACCATCTTTGAGAAACGGTCCACCACAACATATATAGAATCATTTCCCCTTTGAGTCCTTGGCGAGCCCAACATGAAATCCATGATTATATCTACCCATGGTTTTGTAGGAACCGGTAAAGGCATATACATTCCCTCATTTGTAGCGGTTCCTTTCAAAATCTGACAAACATGACATCTTTCCACAAACTTTTCAACTTCTCGTTTCATCGAAGGCCAATAGTAAGACTGAGAAATCAACTGTAACGTACGATCTCTGCCCACATGTCCTTCCTCATGTAACTCCTTAACAATCTTCAATCGTAAACTGCAATCTGGTACACATAATCGATTTCCTTTAAACACAAAACCATCCACCAATACAAACTCATCCGTTTTTCCCTCCTTGACTTCGTCTACAAACTTCGCAAAGTAAGAATCATCGACAAACAATTCTGGCAACACATCAAACCCTGTCACCTCTACCATCATTGTAGTCAACAAATGAGTTCTCCGACTTAATGCATCTGCCACTCGATTCGTAACTCCAGATTTGTGTTTCACAACAAATATAAATTGCTGTAAATAAGCAACCCACGAAGCATGCCTTGCTGAAATTTTGTCTTGCCCCTGCAAATGTTTCAAAGCTTCATGGTCAGTGTAAAGCACAAATTCTTTATGAAAAAAATAATGTCTCCAATGTTTTATGGCTTGGACTATAGCATAGAATTCCAAGTCATAAGTACTATATCTCGTTTTGGCTCCTGTCAGTTTCTCACTAAAGTAAGCAATAGGATGACCCCTTTGACTCAACGTTCCCCCAATTCCAACCTTGGAAGCATCAGTATGTAACTCAAAGAGTAACTGAAAGTCCGGGTATTTAAGAATGGGCTTTGTGGTCAAGAGTATCTTGATTTTCTGGAAAGCAGAGTCAGCCTCTTCAGTCCAAGTAAACTTCTTCCCTTTCATACATTCCGTAACTGGTGCCATCACGCTACTGAAGTGTGGAATGAACCTTTGGTAGAATGATGCTAAACCATGAAAACTCCTCACTTCTGTTATTGTCTTAGGCTGTGGCCAATTTCGAATAGCTTCAACTTTACTCTGATCAACCTGAATACCATCCTTTGACACAATATAGCCCAAGAATAGAATACTTGTAGTCATGAAAGTACACTTCTTCGTTGTAGCATAAAACTCCTCACGTCGTAAAATCAATAACACTTCCTGCAAATGTTGTAGGTGTTCTTCAGTGTTTCCACTGTAGATCAAGATGTCATCAAAGTATACCACTACAAACTTCCCGATGAACGGTCGAAAAATCTGGTTCATGACTCTCATGAATGTACTTGGAGCATTTGATAAACCAAACGGCATCACCAACCATTCGTACAAACCCTCCCGAGTTTTAAAAGCAGTCTTCCACTCATCACCTGGTTTAATACGAATTTGATGGTATCCGCTTTTCAAATCAATCTTCGAAAACACACCAGCACCGTTCAACTGATCCAATAGATCATCTAGTCTCGGCATAGGAAATCGATATCTCACCGTAATCTTGTTCAATGCTCTACTATCTGTGCACATTCTCCACGTCCCATCCTTCTTGGGTACCAACAAAGCTGGCACTGCACAAGGACTTAAACTCTCCTGAACTCGCCCTTGTTCCAGTAATTCTTCCACCTACCTTCGGAACTCCTCGTGTTCCTTTGGACTCATCCGATAATGTGGTCTATGAGGCAATACAGCACCTGGCACCAAGTCAATCTGATGCTGTATGTCTCTCAGCGGTGGTAACTCCTTCGGTAACTCTTCTGGAAACACATCTTTGAATTCCTCCAAAACTGGTTTCACTTCCTCTGGAACTTCAGTAACTTCACTACTTTCATGCCCAATCAACATAAAAACTTCAGGACTCTCATCTATCTCTTCCATGAACTCCTTTAAGGACAACAAAGTTTTCAATTCCTCAATCTCCTCCAGCTTGTTCTCATCCTGCTGTCGCTTCTTCGGAACTAGAGTGATTTTCATGCCCTCGAACAAGAAACTGTAACTATTTGTTCGACCATTATGCTGTACCTCACGATCGTACTGCCACGGTCTTCCCAACAGCAAATGGCAAACATCCATGTCAACCACGTCACACCAAATCTCATCCTTGTATTTCTTCCCAATAGAAAATGTCACATGAGCTCGCCTCTCTACCCTCACTTCTCCTCCTTTTCTCAACCAAGCAAGTTTATATGGACTAGGATGTTTCTCCATTTTCAATTTCAACTTCCTCATGGCTTCTGTTGAAATGATATTATCACAACTCCCAGCATCAATGACAAATTTACAGACCTTCCCCAAAATAGTGCACATTGACTGAAAAATGTTACTCCTCAACTAACTCGACTCTTCCTCCTGTTTCGGGGTTAAGCAAGATCTTCGTAGCATCAGATTACATCCCTCGTCTCCCGACACTTCTTCTTCCTCATCTCGCTGTGAATTGAGATCTTCTTCTACATCCTCATCTTCTATTTCAACAAGCATAGTTCTCTTTTTCGGTTTTTGACATTCATTGCTCCTGTGACCCACTTCTTGACAATTATAGCATTTGAAATTTGTGTTGACTTTTGGTCTAGCCACTTCATGAATAACCGGCTTACTCGATGCTTTAGGAACATTAGAACTACTATCCGCTCCTTTGTTCTGCCCCGTAAAACTTGGAAACACACCTCCCCCACGTCTACCTTGTTTCTCCAAAGCCAACGCCTTTTGATGTGCTTCTGCCACAGATCTAGGGTCAAACATATTCACCATATCTTGGATCTGTGTTCTAAGTCCTCCAACAAATCTCGCGGTCAATTGTTCTTCTGTCTCCATGATATCATTTCGAGCAATCAACTGGTAGAACTCATTAGTATAATCTGCAACTGTCTTCGTTCCTAGCCTCAAGTTCTACAAGCGTTGATACATCAATGATTGGTAATTGTAGGGCAAGAACGTAGCTTTCATCAATTTCTTCATCTTTTCCCAAGCAATAATCTTTGACTTCCCCATCCGTTCTCTAGTAAGTTTGGTTTGCTGCCACCAAGCCATAGCTCTCCCTCTCAACCTAGTAGCAACCAATTTCACTTTACGATCCTCCGGAACCTCCTTAAAGTCAAAAATTTCCTCAACGTAAGCTATCCAATCAAGAAATTCTTCGGCTTGCATACCTCCCTTGAATTCCGGTATTTCGGTTTTCATCCCAGACTCCCATTTGTGATCGTATTCCGAATGATTTCTTCCTTGACCGCGTCCTCGTCCATAAACACTATCACCATCATACTCCTCCTCAAAATCTGATGTATATCGATGTCGATCCTGACCACCAACATCTCTACTACCACCATTCCTTCCTCCCACATCCCTTCGATCTACATTCCTCCGATCACGATTGTTCACATTTCTTTCTCGATGTCGATCATCAACATTTCTACCATAATCTCGATCTATACTCCGATGATCACTATTAACACTTCTCTCTCGATTTGAATGTGGTGAGACTCTACTTCGCCCATGGTTAGATTCAGGTGAAACCATTCTCTAATTTTGATTCATATCAATCATCAATTTTTCTAACCTCCCAATACCTTCATCTAACTTCTCATTGAATTTGTTACTAATGCGTTGTTCCATTTGTTCAGCATCTTCTCGCTTATACAAGTCTTCAACATTTTGATGACGGTTAGCTCTCCTTGGCGGCATTGTTGAAACTTCACAAAATGATACCAAATGATGTTCGGCCTTCAACTTCAATCTTTGGCGCGCAAAGCTTCCATGCAAAATTCAAACACTTTTCAATCTTTGATCCAAAATGAGATGGATCGAATTCTTCAAACTTGTTGCAACTTTGTGATGAACACGATGAACAACCAACTTCCCAAAATGATGCACGACTTTAATTAGCTCCTCAAACTCTTCAAATAAGATTGGCTCCAAGACTCGGCTTAGCTATGATTGGCTAAGTCTAGCTCTGATACCAAATGATGCAGCAACGGAATACAAAAATTGATGAAACCATGAAAGCAGCAATCGATGGAATAGAAGATACCGAATGGCCCAAATTCGTTGATCCGAAGATACCGAATTCTAGCTTTCCCAAACACGTTGATAGCACACTATACCATGTTTATAGAACTACGATTCTTCGTACGTTGATCTAGCGCACTAGATACCGTGAATCGGCTTCAACAGTCATTGAATCGAGCGCACTCGATTAACCGAAAGTGGAGATAGGAGATTACACTCAACTACCAATTTAAGAAGAGGCACAAAGCTCTCAAACAAAAGTTTTATTCAAAAATCAACAACCTTTACAAAATGACCCAACCCCGCTATTTATAGCTTTACAACACACGCCACAGAAAAACTGTACAACACATAGGTCGTCGACGACCTAAAATTCACGACCTAAAAATCATCACGACCTAAAAACAGTCCGACCTAAAAAACATTACAACATAAGCAAATACAACACAACGCTCTACAACACATAGGTCGGAAACGACCAAAAATACAATTCACGCGACCTAACTTCAATACATCAGCCTCCATCAGCGACCTAGTATAGGTCGTTAACGACCTAACTCTTCATGCGACTTAAAAAATAGCTTCTGGAAACCTTCATGCGACTTACCCCATGAGCGACTTAACGAAATATAGCAGTGATCGACCTAAAAACAAGCGGTATCCAAAATCAGCAACCTAACATAGGTCGTATCTCGCTTTCGCGACCTAAACGTCGTAACTCTTCTTCGTGACCTAACTTAGGTCGAATCAAAACTCCGCGACCTAACATAGGTCGAACTTCAATCTCGGGACCTAACTTAGGTCGTAACCTTTTAGCTCGTTCGCATGCCATCACGCTGAATCCAGTAACTCGCGTGCCGCCTTCACTAGGTCGTGAGCGACCTTCCCTAGGTCGTGAGCGACCTTCACTAGGTCGTGAGCGACCTAAAATTTTGTTAGGTCATGAGCGACCTAAGACTTCAACTTCCAACGACTTACCCCCAAGTTTTAGTTCGTTAGGTCGTGAGCGACCTAGGACTTCTTCAGGCTGGGCTGCATCAATTTGGGTGTAGTTGCGATGGGGCAATGTCAATATATTGCAGCACATCCCGAAAAAACGAGTTGAACGGTGGCACACTGCCAACCCAGCACATGAATTTATTACAAGCTGTGTATCCGACTGGGGGCAAGTGTGGACGATCATGCTCCGATGGAACTAGCACGTCATCAAAGGGGATTCCGTGGACAGAGCATATCCAACGGAGTGTACTTTCATTAATCTTCGAAGCATGTGAATCGACAGGGTTGTCCAAGAAAATTGCTGCCTCCAGAGCATCGGGAGCTAAGTCATGTGCATGGGAAGTTGACGGGTTTGAAGTATTTGCGACTTCTCGTTGGGAGGATAGTCCAGGTCTGTCTGAAATCGTGGCGGAACTAGATTTCCTAGACATCTCTGATAAAACTTGAATCTGGCAGAGCACCTGTTCGAACTATACTAGAAAAATAATCGATGTTAAACGTAATAATACGAATATTCCCCCCCATGTGGTGTGTGAACTAGTGCGATCATTCAGGTGTAAACGCTGAAGAAATTATAAGTCACATAATTGATGGTATAAAGTTGAGCTTTGAACTATCGTCTTCGAAGACCGTCATCGCTGACCGTCTCCGAAAGCCAGCCTTGTAATGTTTTCAATTTTGGACTTGGACATTGGCACTGCGTGTTAAAAGCTTTTATCTGTTTTTATCGGTTTAAGTTCAGGCTTGTGATTATTGAGACTAGGAAGTTATTAGTCCAGATTAGTTCGATATGCTAGTATGCTTAGGTCCTTGTCCTTGTTTTTGTTATATGATTAGGCAAGGTGAATAGGTGTTCGGCCTAAATGCGTTCGGCATTTGTTATGCTCGGCCTTCATTCTGTTCGGCCTTCCTTCTGTTCGGCCTTCGTTATGTTCGACCTTCATTCTATTCGGCCTTCGTTCTGTTCGGCCTTCATTCTTTTCGGCCTTCGTTCTGTTCGGCCTTCATTATGTTCGGCCTTCATTCTATTCGGCCTTCGTTCTGTTCGGCCTTCGTTCTGTTCGGCCTTTGTTCTGTTCGGCCTCCCTTCTGTTTGGCTTAAATACAAGGGCACACGGCAAATCATGCCGAGCCGATTCGCTCGGCCTTCTACCCCTAACGTCACTTCTCTTCTTTTCCTCCATCTCTCCTAACCGGCATGGCCGAGTCTTTCGGCAAGCCGTGCCAAACCACGGCCATGCCGATCCACTTTGCTAGGCCTTATCTCCAATTCCGTGCACCCTTATACTCACTCGATCATGCCGAGTCACAACAGTTCATCACCCACACGCTTCTTACTCCCTTTAATCTACGGAGGATTCATGAGTTCGAGTTTTGTGTTATGCTTCCTAATTTGAGAAAACGATCGAAAGGTTCTTACCGAAGAGAACAGCGGGAGCTTGGGGGTCTGTAAACTTAAGATTGAATGTTGTCTGAGCTTAATTTGGGAAGGGCTTGTTGGATTCAAAGTAAGAAGGAAAGATCGGAAGAGGTGAATAAAACTTAAGGGAGGTAAGTTACGTATTCTTGGAATGTTACGGAGGTAACAAGTGAAAAAGAGAAGAAGAAGGAGAATGCCGGCCTTTATAGGAAAGGAGAGGAAGTCGAAGAGGCAATAACTAGTAGAACCAGTCAAAACGACATTGTTCGGCATCGTCCATGTCGTTCGGCATCCAGGGTGTTCGGTATTTGCATATCGTTCGGCATACATCGCCTCACCTGGAATTCGAGAGAAGATACTATCGTGAAGACTAAGCCACAGCTTGAAGCAAAGCCCGGTGGATTCATGATTCAAAGCACATCACGTTTAACCACATAATGCACTTTAGGGGGCAAGTGTTACTTGAAGATTTGACCAGGCAACTAGGCACTCAGCACTAGCATACCGTTCGGCATTAAGAGTCGTTCGGTATTGTATATCATCCGGCATTAAGTGACGTTCGGCATCTATGATCGTTCAGCATTCGAGAGTGTTCGGCATCAGACCCTGTTCGGCATTCGAGAGCGTTCGACACTCAAAGAGCGTTCGGTAATCAGGAACATTCGGCACTCAAAGAACGTTCGGTATTCGAGAGTGTTCGGCATACGTGGATCGTTCCGCATTCGAGAGTGTTCGGCATACATAGAGTGTTCGGCATACATGGACCGTTCGGCATGGCAGAGTCATTCGGCATTCCATACTGCTCGACATCCACACCTCGTTCGGCACTCAACCTCGTTCGGCATAAATCTCGATCGGCATTCGAGATCGTTTGGCATCCAGTGGTGTTCGGCATTCAGAGTTGTTCAGCATCTAGAGATGTTCGACATCCAGAGGTGTTCGACATTCATCCAATCTCGACCGGCTTCGACTATTGCTCGGCCTGCACTCTCCACTTAGCACACCACTTTGTTCGGCATCACTTCGTTCGGCATCTATGGTTCGGCACACAGAGCTCACTCTTTTTGGGCTGAGGTATTTAGCTGCCAGGCCCACCGGGGAAGTCCAACCCATCTTTGTCTATAAATAGAGAGGCAGGGGCACAGTGAAAAGGACCTTTTTTTCGAGAACACTGGGGAGACTCTGCCGCTTTCAAGACTCGTTCTTTTGACTTAGAAATTGTATTCAAGTAGTTGGTGTACGGATTGTATCTGTAATCAATTATCAAGTAAAGCAATAAAGTTTAACCTCAAAGTGGACGTAGGCAATTACGCCGAACCACTATAAATCTGGTGTTATCGTTTCTGCATTCAATTTAGCATATTGTTCTCTGTTTAAATTGACTTTCTTCATTAATCTCTCTACGTAGTCTTTCTAAACGGGGTTAGTGACCAATTTTGGTGCTAACAAAGAATATGGTATTTTGGAAATTCTATGATTTTTGGGGAATTTTCCTAAGTGATTTTCAATTATTATGAGTTTATTATGTTCGATAAGCATTTAAATGGACAATTGATTAAGGATATTAATTAATTAATTTGATATATGTTTTGGGACTTTGAAAACTGAATGCAGCAGATTTCTTAATAGAATTATGTTAAGCATTTTATTATCCAATAATAGTTTGATAGAGAAAAAGATTTGGGGATAAGTATATGCTTTTATTGGTAATAAATCAGTTTTCATAAAATTTACGATGATGTCATGGCGTTATTATCGTCGCCAAGCCTAAGACAACGCTGCATCTATGAGTGTCAATGTCGACAAGGATGGAAGCATAGGGTATAGGTTGTTATGGAATGATTCCAACCGAGTCGAAGTGGACATCAGTCACAACTCATCATTGGTGGCATTGCATTCTCGTGATTCACTTAAATGTTTAAAGCTTTAATGCCAACATCATTAATACCGCATGTTTTCACCGTTGGTTTAAACGATGCCATATATCTTCTTTTCGACTGTTTTAAATACCAAGGCAGTGCTACCGCCTATTTTGACTTTAGCCTTATAAAAATTGGCGGCATAGTAGCCGAAATATGCTAAGTAAAAGGTTTCTATAATGACTCCTTAAGTTTTGTTTTCGCCATTTATCAAGGTCAGTGATCTTTTATTTCTTGGTTTTGGTAATAGCACCACACAGTATCGATTCCACAATTGTTGGTGTCGACGTTGAGGTTTTGTAGGCCCCGTCGCCTCGTTTCAAGTTAATAAAAGTTGTGTTTTAAAAAGGTGGATAACCTATATCTATATAAGTTGACGACATGGTTTTGACATAGATTTTTGTATATAAAAGAGTTTAAGTTTTTGTTTCGGACCTTGGATAGAGGATGGCATTGTTTTAATACCGAAAATATACTACATTGTACTAATGAACGACGACGAGCCATATGGTTATTGATTTCAACTTTAATCATTGTGGGTACCAATATGTTTCTTTTATTAAGTTAGACATAGATCATTGGAGATACCAGTGTAAAATTTTCTTTAATAAGTTCAACATAGATCATTGGGGATACCAATGCATGTTATTTTGAGATGTTATAAGATTAAAAGGGTAAACAACCCAATTGGGAACATCGATAGATATAGGTTGGACATGTGGAACAAACATAAAAGTGATGGGTTAATAGTCATCATGGGAAAACTATGGGATGTGAGAGGATAGTCTACATCATGTAGAAGATGGATAATCTCTACAAGGTTAATGAAGGGTACATATTTATCCTAGGAAAACTATGGGATGTATGATAGATAGTCCACATTATTCAACATGAATGGAGTAGGTTTGATGGATATTCCACATAATTTAAATAGCTAAACCATGTGTGATAGGTAATCCATATAGTAAGGAATGTGTAATCCAAGTAATAATTATGTGTGAGATGGATAGTCCATGTAATCATGATAATGAAACCATGTGTGATGGGTAGTCAACATGGTAGGGATGGGTATTCGATGGGTAATCCAAAGAACTAATATATGTAAGATGAGTAATCCACTTAAGTATAAGATGGATAGTTAATAGAAATTTAGATGGGTAGTCTAATAACTTGGGATGGGTAATCCAATGTATATTACATGTTTGCATATCAGTATATTATTATGTTATAACCATTATGGATGTAGGAACACAGTATATGGTTGAGATACTTTAGTTATGATACCAGTGAGGGGAAAACCTATTTCGTTCAACGGCGTGGTCTCGCTATATACCTATTGGTTCAAGATGGTAGATTATTATTCACACCAAATTGTTGTCTGACTCGAAGTTTTTGTCTTTTCCCTTAAACTCTCGGGTATTCATTTGAGTAGGTCGAGAGTAAGGTTTTTCAGATATCCAGTTAAATGAATAAACTTTCGGAGATGTGTAAGAGGCAATCTTGCTATTTAGGTATACCTATTTAATACGCTGTGTTGTTTGGTTTTATCTGTATGGATGTAATGGCAAGTTATGTAATTGCCAAATGTTAGATTCTGATCAACCAAGGGGCATCTTCTTATGTCGCTCTTGGAGTATTTTGTAATAATTACATTTTCTCTAAACGTGGCTTTGCGAATGGGATTATTAATGAATATGAAATATCATTTGTGAAATGAAATGTGAAAATTTATTATAAAATTGTGTTTAAATTTTTTTCATATTCATGTGTTTCTGGTATTATAAAAATGATTAACATAACCGTATTTTATCACTTGAAATTAACACTATGGATGACCGCAGTATTTGTAGAACTTAGTTTCGGACCTCAAAATGGGGGATGTTACAACGACCATCACCAAGCCCTCCAGGTTGCTGCTCAACCCTACTAAAATCATCATCGTCCTAACGCAGCCAAGCCCGCATGAAACGCACCACCTACTTCTCTTATCGTCGCCTGAAATACAGACCTCAATCTCTCCTCCTAATCACGTTCGCTTCCTCCTCTGGTCCCCTGAAACACAAACCTCAACCTCTCCTCCCAATCATGTTCGCTTTCTCCTTTGGTCCGCTGAAACACAGACCTCAACCTCTCCTCCCAATCTTGTTCGCCCACCACCAAGACCTGCATCCGTACACCTCCAAAGTTGTCACACCTTCTAGATGTCGAATCATTAATCGTGACAACATCTACACCATTGTGACACCATGCCGCATCGCTCCTTCTCCTAACCAGCGTTGATCACTTAATCCACCTCCAACATTGTGCGCCTCTAAGCCGATCGCGACTTCGTTTGTTTGTTTTTTTTATGTAAATTCACAATTTTCATTTTAGAGAATTAGGGAAAAATCAAATATAAGGAAATGGGTCTGCGCTTAATCGAGAAGCAAAGGAAATTTCTAGAAGTAGGGAGAGAAGGAAATGGGTTTTGGATAGAGATTGTTTTGAGCCCGATTCAATTTATTTAAATTTTAGCTAACGTCTAATGTGTTTAAATTTGAATTTTCAAATTAATTTCAATCAACTATAAATTGATTCACATCTTATTCTGCCAATTACATCTTGATAATTGATAATTTTATTCAAGTCGACGTTCGCTTATTTTTATTTCATAATCCATCATTCTGTTACAAAATAAATTTATTTTTCAACTATTTCAATCATATGAAAATTATTTACACCTTAAAATGTTTATATTAATTAAAAATATTTATTTGATTTTAACAAATTATTCAAAATGAATTTATTAATTTAGTTCAATTTATTGCAACAAAATCTTTTATTAACTAGAATTTAATTAACTAAAAATTTATTTTCAAAATATAATCATCACAATTCAAATTCAAACATTTTTATTTTAATAAATTTATTTATTTATACGGCATAGAAAGCATGGCTGTTACAGACTTTCCCCTTTAAGAAAATTGTCTCATTGCAATTTCCTATAAGGAAGTCATTATACACAACTCATACTCTGATTTTCTTTGAATCAATGCTATTCTATCAAACTCAACAAATTGATTTTCTATGTGGTTGACACTCTCCAACTCATTTTATCATATGCTATAATTTAAATAGATTCAAATAACACTCTCTATTCTTCGCATATGATAAATTTTGTGAGAATATTCTAAGTATCGGATTTTCCAGAAAATTTTGGCAATGTCTCCTTTGTATGAAGAGCGTTCCGAAAAATCAAAACATAATATAATTACATGATATACAACTCCGAACAAGCATCCCAACACGTCCTGAAACACGGGAAACGATATAATATCACATCATATATCAGTATATTGTAAAAATGTAACTTTATTTAGTCATTTTTAAGCAATTTACCTCGTTATTAACCATACATAAGCGAGCCGAAGCAAATCACCCATAAGTCCAAATAGTCTCTAGAAAACCTATTTTTAACTCATTATAAATATTAGTCGCATACAAAAAGTGATAGAATAAGTATGAATTTACTTAGCTTCATAATAACCTAGTGTTCAAATATTTAGTCACATCTCGACAAATTTTGCATAGCCAAAAACACAAAATTTGATATATCAAATAGTGGATTGTTGCATAACATGTTAGCTTTCCAAACCAACTTCTGGGTTACAAAAATACGAATTAAAACTCAAGTTATTGGAATTTCCCCAAAACTATTGAATTCGAAATGAGATTATAAATGTTGGTCCACCTCTTAAACATGTGTTTTTAGCTACAAAAACATTAAAATTTTGCAAAATACTTCAAACAATAGTTGTTTCCTATAGTTTAAGATTTCCGAAATGGGAAAAATCATCCAAATCGGAAAAACCATTCAAAAGTTATGACTAAATGAGTTCAACTCAGTTTTGGTAAATTTGCATTTCGGGACAATGAACAACATACTTATTAATTCATGTCTAAACCTTCACAAAATTTAAAATTTTGTAAAGTGGTAAACAACAAAGTTGCTTCTTATGCAATTGACTATACAATGAAAGAAGAATCGACAAAATCGGATCACTCCATCACAAATTATGACCATATTTGTAGAAACCCTAACATCTTCTTTCTTTTTCAAAATAATCCTTGTTTTTAATTACAAATCACTTATAATAATAATCATATAACTTTTAATTATATACATCATCCAATACTTTAAAACCATTTTTCATAACTTTCATCGTATCTTTTTCGAATAGTACTATTTTGTTTCAATACAAAACAATTTAATATATTTTATTAGCATCCAAATTTAATTATTATTATTTTTCCATTCATCTTTTTTCCATAATGCATCACATCATAAAGAACTTCACAACACACATCCAAATCACAATCACTATACGATATAGCTGCTATTCAATCGCAAAACATCACAACCACACTAAGTCAAAGAACAAATAAACACGAAGTCAGCTTCAAAATTTATTTTAAATACTTACTTTACAGAACTACTAAGTCTTTATAAAAACATCTGCTAGCTTTTAATAAAATTTCTCCTCAAAGCATATATATATATACTATAACAAAAAAAAATTAATCAACATATGCTTGCTTAATCAAAAAGATTTATAAATAATCAATCGAGTACAATCGGAAATACTCAACTTACAAAATCCCAAACATCATTAATCATCAAACTATAATAATAAACAAGAATGCTCTCATCTTTATATTTATTTTAATCGCATCTAATTTTACATAAAAAGTTATCCTTTAATCAGTATAATCATGCAATGAAATCAAATCATCAATCATTCACTCAAACAACCAAACAATCAAAATATATAGTGAAAAGCAATTTGTATACTTTTGCCACACCACTCTAATCACTAATGGATCCTCTCACTCATCCCACTTCGGCACAATTTGAAATCATAAAATATTCGACGTAAGATTCGAATTAGGGTCTTATACTACTTTTCTAAGAAAATAACTTCCTTCTCACTTCAGAGCCACACAGAGTTCTAACATTCACCTTCAATACCAACAATATTGGCCGGACCAACTACTTCTACCTATTTAACCTCCATCCATTCCTCTATTTCTCATATAGAGGTTTACACTAGGTAAAAGGTAGAAAAATATATTATATAATAAGAAAAGTACAAATACGACCCAAGATGATTACCCCTATAATCATTGTATACTCCTAATATCACTAAAATATACACAATAATCTACCACACCCATGGGGACAGGAACTCTAAGTCTCATCTAATGCAAGAACTCGTGTCTCTTATAATATGTATTGTTTTAAACTTGTTTTGATACCAAAAATGTAACACCCCACCTATATACTCATATTACCCAAGATATTACTAAATAATACTACCGAGTAACAAGGATAAAGAGGAAATATGGGTGAAGCACATGTGAATATTCCTATGGACCAACACTAAATACGTCTCATAATGTAGAAATCACTCACCTCGACATAAACAGTCTTGGTGCAAAGCAATAAATACATGTAGTGCCCGAGTATAGAACAATACACAATATAAAATAAATCACAGAGAACGTAAAGTCATCAACGCAACGATAAAAATATAATACATCCCATGAGTTTGAGTGGGATATAAAAAAATTGAATTCCTGCTAAATCTCAATTATATACAAGATAATTGCAATACATTATAAGAGTCCAAATACACAATATACAATACATCTTGTACAATAGCCTCCAACTAAGCCCAATAAGCAAATCTGGTCACATCAATCTTGAACCTGAGATGTCTCAAATCGACTAGAGTATTATAAAAATATTAAACGGGTGACTATGTCTAGATTCAATAGTGAGAATATAAATGATATCTCAAGGAATAACCATACGCAGCATAATAAAGAAACCCAACTAAGCAAATAATAAAACACCTATAATACATCGAACAACATCCATAACACATCAAACGTCAATGCATTTATCAATCATCAAACACTATCGTATACATCACACAACATATACCAAACACCCATTGCACACGTCACATACATCATACATCGTACACATCACTCACCTCACACATCGCACGCATCACACATAACATACCTCAAACATCAATTTATTTATATTTATTTAGCAGTATTAGATTTATTCATTTTATTCTTCAGTTTTAGTTCCATTATTGCTACCGCTATTATACGTGCTATTGTTACTGCTACCGCTAGAAGTCGAGTCTACACTTGAGCCATTAGCTTCTCAGATGCAAAAGGAGACCCTACTCATAAATTTTTGTGAGTGTCCTAACCAATCTCTAGCTGCACAATAAACGTACGTCGCTTCCTCATCTCCTCGGTTTTTACTCCCATCGTCAACAAACTAGCCTCATTCTAAATTCGTCCCATTGGCCCGTGCAGTAGATGGTGACCATGCGACGATGGGGCCATGCCGTAGCAACTATCGGGGGAGCTACCCTACGGTTGGTCAAGCTAGGATGGGACTAGCTAAAACTTCTAGTTATCGCATCTACTTAAAGGACTTCATTTTCCTCGTTCCACTTAAAAGCGGAGATAATCATATTTCTGCTTTAAAATAAAACAAGTAATAATATACTTTACCTCACATGTTAATTCATAAATCCAAATAAAAGCAATTAATATTTATGTATAATATAGAATAATTCACTAATATCCAAGTATCAAATGCTTAGTCCTCAATGAATTACCCAACATTATACTTGTGTTGGGTAAAAATATATTACCCATAGGGACGTCCCATTACGCCCGGTGAAATTCAATCATATACTCAACTCTCTTAGTTAATCAATATTAAATAAATTTCCACTTCGCTTATTAATTCACTCTCGTTTAAATTGTTCTTCAATTCATTATTCCTCATTTTATTATTTTATAATTCAACATAACGGGTAATTCTATTTCATCTCATTCATAGTAAACAGATCAACAATCATCCATTCGCACATCAATATATTACTCAATTAATATTTAACGAGAAGAAGTGTTTGTTTAAAAATATTTCACTTCATTCTTTTCTTTTATAAAAATACTTCAATTTAATTTAACAAAAAATATTTCTTTGTTTATTTCCCTCTTTTTTTAAATGATTAATTCTCACATCTAATTTCAAAATTTCACATGTCAAATGTAACGACCCATAGATTTATCACTTTGATAAATTATATTTATTTTTATATTTATTCAAATAAAAGGTGGATAATACAAATAATATTGTTTTGAGTGATAATAAATAATATAATCCTATTCTGAATTGATATTTACAAAAAATATTTTCCTTAAGAGTTTAAATCGTTAAAATGACCGAAAAACTGTCTTATCGAAAACTAGCTCTATAATTATAAAACGTCACGCACAGAGCTAGATACATTCACTTATTTTTATAATTGAACAAGAATATGAAATAAAATTAATTATTTTATTTTTGGAAATTAAATGTATTTATGTCATCACCAATAATGGCATCGTATTTAAATATAGATATATGAATTTAAATTGAGATTTAATGATTTAATAATTATTTTAATTATTTAAATAATTATTTTGAATGATGATAATTCATTTTGAATAGTTACAAAGTGATAATAAATCATTTATAATATTTTTATAAAGGTATATATTTGATTTGAAAATATAAGATAAAATTGATATCGCTTTATCGGTATAATAGCAATTATTGTAAAAAAAATTAATATTAATTTATATGGTTTTATAATTCAAATAGGATCATTTTAATTCATCTAAAATGATAAGAAAATGGTTTTCAAATTTTGTTTACAAATATATGTACGTTAATTAATAGGTGAAAATGTGACCGAGAATCGATTTTTCGATTTTCAACGGTTCAACGAATGGAGGTTGTTCAAAGTTGCTGCAACCTTGTTTATATGTCATGTACACATATACATACATATGCATCCCTTAAAATACACATAAACATATATATATATATATATATTCATATATATATATATACACTTAAACATATGTATATTACAAAATATTAAGAATTTTCATAAAACTTAATACTTGAGCAACCAAAAAGCAACCATCAACTCATCTTACACCACCATTATCATCACTACATGAGAGAGTGGGGAGGAATAATATGTATGTCACATGGAGGGTGATGCATGCATGATGTGGGGGGGGGGGGGTAGATGGATGTGGAGAAGGCTTTACCTAATGAAAATCCTATAAATACCCATGCATACCTTCTCATTGTTACACACTTCTTATTCTTCTTCATTCTTGAGCTTTCTAAATGCTTTTTAATGGCTTCCATGGAAGTCTCTATTATTTCCCAGAACTTAAGAAAAAGTAGGAGGGTTAAAAATAGTGGGAGTGCTTAAGCACCAATCCACTGATTACTCTCTAAATTTTTCAAAGATTAACCAAATCTTTTCTAATCTCCTCTAAACTCTAGTATTGAACCTAAGTCATCATGGGAAGCATGATTAGCAAGGGAAAGGAGGTTGGGCCGAAGCAAAGGCAGGGTGGAGGTCCATGGTCGTGAGCTTTGGATGTTTAGGAGATGTTTAGTGAAGCATTGATTTGGTGAATGTTGGTAGGAAGTATTAGTTTGGGTTATGGTGAGAAAATCTCACTTATATTATATTTTTGGATGATGATATGATGTTTTCAATAGATGTTTAATATGCTTTGATCATCAAGTTTGGTTGTTTAACATGAATGTTGAATATATATATATATATACAAGTAAGGAAATACACATCGATAAGCATAAAGGAAATCACTTTCCTATAAATAATGAATCCGTGTATATGGAATGTTAAACCTCTTTAAAATGGTTTAAAAAATGAGTTTGAAATGTTTTATAAACATTTGAAAGTGTTTTGGTGAAGTTTGAAAGGTAATTGAAAATTTAGTCAAAATTAGGTGCGCCGCGTAATGGTAATTCGCGATTTCACGACATAAAACTCAAACGAGTATATATAATGGAATTTCACTCAGTATTCTTCAAGATAATTTTTTTTGAACATTTATATCCATAGTTTTCAAAAAAAGAAATAAAATCAAGATTCCTATATATAGATTTCGAAATATGAGTAAAACCAATTTTTTGAAAAATCACGATTTTGCGTTTCGGAATCCATAAAAGGATTTCTTTGAAAATGATATTTTAAAACTGTTTAAAAATATGAAATAAATTCTAAAAATCTTTTAAAATGTCTAAAAATTGACTTGAGGTATAAAAATGAATTTCCAAATGATAAAATCTCGTTTTGATCAATATAGCTTAAAAAGCACTTTCCGTCGCACTTTTCCACAGCACTTTTTTATAACTTTTGGAATATAGTTTTAAATACAGGATAGTTTGGCTCACGTCCCTATTAAGTTTCAAAATAGAGAAAACATCCTCCCAGAATAAAATTACGTTTTTAGTCCATATTTTCAAATCCAACTATGCCAAAAGACCGAAATACCCTTTATGTTTTTAACATTTCAAACGCGCATAACTTTCTGTAGAAACATCGGATCAGCATACCGTTTTCACAAAAAAATCATAAATTTTACAATCTTTAAAATGATATTTATTGTTGATACCAAAAAATCATATTTACAGCAAGGATGCAATTATTCCATATATTTGTTGTGTGTTCTACAATTTTTGAAAAACATCAATTTTTCTTCAAATGTTAGCAATTATTCCATATAATTGCAGACTTTTATGCAATTATATAGAACAATTATAGACTTTTATGCAATTATTCTATATAATTGTAGAATTTTCTACAATTAATCTGTATTCTTACTATTTTCTGCAATTATATGAAATATACCTCAATTTTTGTTCAAATGTTAGTAATTATTCCATATAATTGCAGACTTTTATGTAATTATATGGAATAATTGCAGAATTTTATGCAATTCAGTGGAATAATTATGGAATTTCTGCAATTATTCCATATAATTGCAGGCATTTCTGCAATTAAATGGAATAATTGCAGACTTTCTACAATTAATCCATATAATTGCATACTTCTATGCAATTATATTAAATAATTGCAGAAAAGTCTATAATTATTCCAAGTAATTGCAGAAAAGTGCAACTATGTGATATAATTGCAGACTTTTCTGCAATTTTTGCATATAATTGCTGAATTATTCCATATACATGGCCTGCCGTTATTTTTACATATGCATAATGCCACTCATTATAAAGATAATAAAATTTGTGATTTAATGGTGAAAACGTTTGTTAATCCACATATGAAGAACCAACGTTTAGCCATGAAGCAAAGGGGTATTTTAGGGAAGAAAATTGCAGTATTTGAAAATAGGGATGTAATTTATATTATTTTTTTGGGAGGATGTTCTGTGTATTAAGTTTGATTTTAGGGATGTGTCACTTATTTTCACTTTAAACACAACCGTTTCTTTTCAAATCTTTTGTAAATGTTTTCAAATAGTTTATGAAGTATTTTAAAGATGATTTGAAGGATTTATGGATTGGTTAAATGTTAAATGATTTAGAGTTGATCAAATAACTTGACCGCCTTATGACTGTCAGAGAGATAGTGCCTAAGCTTGGGTTTGGAAAACCGGTTTCCTGCTCTCCCTGGCTATCTGGACTGGCCCAACGGATGGGATCATAAATGTGGTTTACTAGGATCAAATTTTTTCCAAGGATATAATTTTTAAAATTTAAACAACTTGGATTTTATGGAGATAAGTTTCTTGTACTCGGTGTTAAAGCCTGAAGAGGGAACTCGTACTATTCGTGGAATTTAAAAGGTGATCTAGCCATTATTCTGTCCATTGTACTTGAATACCGGAATTTATATTGAGTAGAATTAGATGATTTCTATAGATTCTACTCACTTAATATTTACTCATTTTGGATTAACATCCTACATAACATGGTTTTAACTCAATTAAAATTTTGGGTTTTGAATTAAGAAATTTACGTTAAGATTTAAAGGAAATGATTTGGAAATATTTTCCTAAGTGAAAAATGAAATGATTTCAAATTATTCCCAGTTTTAAAGTAAACAAATGATTTGATAAGAGAGGTTTAATGATTTCGTATATATTGGAAAGAATGTTTTATAAATATATATCTCCAGAAGAGATTTTGATAAAAAAAAACTTAATCAATTAAAGAATGATTCCCTATTCACAGAACATCTTTTATCAATGATTGTTCAGATGAACTAGGGTCAGATTTGGGTAATTCATATCCGAAAACCACTTTGAAAAAATTTACTTATTCGAATTGAAGATATGGATATGATTTAGAAGATGAAATGTAGGGCTGCTTGTGACTGACCCTCGATGGGAAATTTCCCGTATCATATTATGTGGCAGTATTTCTTCATTTATGATCTTCGATGCAATGATTTCTCGCTACTAATCCTAGGGGTAACTCCCGACAGGATGTGGTAGGAGAGTGCCTTCGGTTTGTCCTATTCCTGGACAACTTATAGGGACAATTGTTTGACGTTGCATTTCTAGTTACATAAATTGATCTCTATGAAACGTTTGGTAGCGAAGAAGGCAACTTCTCATAGCTTAACACCCTTTCTTGAGACGTACGAGCTTAGAAGTTATACGTTGTAGAAATCAGTTGTGTGACCATGGAATGGCAATGTGGCATTCAAAGTGGAATGTGCTATGTGAAATGTAATTGCTACCTCAGGCCTCATAACCGGTAATGGCTTAAACTGGTTACGCGGCAAGGCTATGTGGTTCGCAACCATTAGGGTATGGTCATCACCTTTCTAGATTACTCTCAATATCTCAAGTATGTTGTGTATGCTATAGGGCCCCGGGTAGGTCGATTACGACCGGGGTGATGTCATATTCGGTTCTATCCAAGCCATGTGTGAGTGCCAAATAGGGATAGGCGATCTTGCCCGATATAAAGGATTTTTTGTGTATCCTCGGTACATTCCTCTGGAGATATACTATACAGAAGGTAGTCCCTTACCATCCATTCTCCGAAAGATCCTTGTAAGAGTTTTGTTTGTAGAGCCTAACATACCGAAATTTAATATGATAACAATTTCGACTAAGATTAATAAGTTTACATGAAATGTTTTCAAACGAATGTCATTAAAAATAGTATCAAATGATTTTGTGTATCAAATGTTTTGGTTATCATAAGGTAAAATGTAACGACCCCAGATTTTAATTTATTTAAATTAATAATTTGTTGAATTTTTGAATTAAAATTTGTAAAATTAATTTTAAATGGAAGCGAGTTTCCCCGATTTAAATAAATTCTGTATAAATCATAAAAATTTAAAATATTGTATATATATATGTATATATATATATGTATATGTTGGATTTGAATTTAAATATTAAATAAATGGTTTAATAATAAATGATAATAATAAATATTAGAATTTATGGTTAATAATGGTTTGAGTTTATAAAATAATATAAGACAATAAATATGAATAAATGTAGACAAATATGAAAATAATAATACATTCAATTATATTACAAAGCAATGTGACTAAAGCAAAGAAAAGAAGACAACATTATATACATTCAAGTATAAACAAATAAAAGGCTAAGTATGTAGACTTGAGAAAATAAAGCCACAACAAATCATTTCAGCCGAAATGAAGATAAGTATAAACACTAGGCAAAAGAAAATAATACTCATATATGTACAGCCGAGTTAAAGTAATGCAAAGAAAAGATATGTGTATTCATGTACAAGAATAATAAGATAAGTATGAACAAGTAAAAAGTAAAATATAAATATCATAAGGAAACACAAAGTACTCATGCATTTAATGTTAGCACAAACGAGTCATTCGAAATGTTGAAAAATGTTTTCAGCCTAGGAAAAATCTCTGATCAAATACAAAGTATCTTGTACTAGAGAAGAAAGATATATCATGTTGTACAAACCAAATAATATCACTTGTACAAAATAATTTATCAACCTGGTAACTTCATTTCTTTATATCAACATCCTTCTCATATCAGCTTCGTTTCATTCTAGCTGAGAAACTAAAGTTAATATCATTTAAACTAAAACAACAACTTAGATCAAAACAAATTTGATGCAACCAGAGATCTCAGCTTGCATTTTCAAAACTATTTCAACTTGAAGCCCTGTTTTCTTTCTTTGGAAAAAAACAAATGTGAGTAACTTCATTTTTAAAATGCATAAGTGTATTTCTATATGGTTGCCTGATTGATTCTAGTGAGTAAACCCCTTAAAACTCTGATAATTGAACTGTGATTTGAATTCTTGAAGAAAGCAAGATTGATCTTGGGTTTGCATGTGTACCCATCTCTGAGTATGTGTATATTTTTCCTATGCAAGTTAATGTACAGATCACTCATCCCTGTTTTGTTTTAGTTCCAGTTTTTTTTTCTTTTCAGAAGAAAAAATATGATAAACCTGTTCAAAACACTAATATCTTCCTCCCTACTTGATTTCAGACTCTATGATTCAAATGGAACTTGTTGTGTAAACAAGATTAGAGTTAAAAAAAAATTATCTTCAAACAAAATTATCTAGTGGGTTATCAGAAAACAAGAAAGAACAGTTAAACTTCAAATCTACGTTTTGATTCAAGTATTAAAATTACTTGATTTATTTATATCACCAGAATTGACTTTGAAAAATATGATTTTTGAAATTAAATTCATGTTTTTTTTGTTTGGTGTTTAATGTGTAAATCATAGATGACCGAAATTGTGAATTTCACCAATTTCTGGTCATCGGAGGGGAATTGAGCCACGTGTTCGTAGTTGAAGCATGCATGGTGATTTGGGATCATCACAAATTGTTGAATGAATTTATAAGTTATTGTGGTGGTTACAGATCGATGAACTAGGGTTTTATACCCATAAAAAAGTCGTGGTCAAAAAGCATACAGCTGCGTCTTCCTCAGTAGACCGGAATTGTTCGTTCCAGTGGCAATCGAAGCCTGAGAGTAAGGCGATGTTTTGACCAGAAGTGCGCAACCTAGGATGGTCGGAGGTGGGCAAACGAGGCGTTTGTTGGTGGCTCAGTCTTGTTCGAATCTGGTCATATAGTCAAATTGCGTATTTATCTTAAATTCATGTTGTTGGGTGTTTCGATGAATCGAGTGGATAATGGTCGACTGGTCGATGATCGTAGCCTCGACCAGAGGTGGTTTGTAACAACCCGTATTTTTAACACTTTAAAAATACGAATTAAAATAAAAAAATTTGGATAAAAATCCGAAGGAAATAAAATTTTGTGTTGTTAAATGTGAATTACAAGTTAAAATACAAAACTGAATTCTGAAATAACTTATTTGTAAATTAAATAAAGATGTTAACTTGTAATTGAACGTAAGTAAAGATTTAAATTTGAATGTAACAAGTAATTGAATTGAATTGAATTTGATTGTAAACAACGAAATAAATAAAATGTTACATTTAATATTGAAGTTATAATATTGAAATCAACGTAAATGAATGTAATTTAATATTACTGTGAATTTAAATAAGGTGGTAGTTGAAGAAAATGAAAGTAAATGAATTATAAACTATTGATAATAATGTATAAGTAAATGGTTGATTCAATAATGAAAGTGTAAATCGAAATAAAAGAATTCAATTGGAATTAAATAACTTGAATTTGAATTACAATAAAATTGAACGCTGAATCTACTATAATCTTTTATATTGGATTTATAATGGAAAACTGCATTGTAAAAGATTGTTAATTACTGTGAAATTAAAAATGGAATTTGTGAACAATTGAAATTTGATTTAAAAGTTAATAATTTAAAATTGGGAATTTTATATTGAAATTAAACAGTCGAATAATTTATTTTTCGAATATTGGATTTAATTAGACAATTAAATCGATAATTTAATAAGTTAAATTTCAGAAATAATTGAAATCGAGTTGAATATGATTGAAAATAATTTGTAAAATTTTATCTTATCATATTGGAGTTATAGTAATGTTATAGAACTTTTAAAATTGAATTTAAAGTTAATTTGTGAAAATTGAATATTTTAATATTTAATTATCGACTGAAAAATAGCCATTTTTCGAACAGTCTCAGAATTGAACGAAACTAGTTCCATTAGATCCGTAATAGTTTGTTATTATCGGATTTCAATTTTTGTAGCAATCGGAGTTATCATTTGACCGTGGCAGCTCGAAACGCATCGAATTGTTTTTAATATTAATTCGGCGAGAGAAAATAGTCATTTTTCAAAAAGTCTCGGTTTCGACGAAACCAGTTTCATCGGATCCGTAATGTGATATTATTGTATGGTTTTAAATTTCGTGTCAATTGGATGTACCGTTTGTCCGGGGCAAGCCAAAACGCATCAAAATCGGTTTAAATCGGTTTAATTTAAAACTGATCGTTTTTCTCCGTAACTCGCACAGATGACCGAATTAGCCTCCGAAACCTATTCCATTGTGTCCGGAACGTGGGGTAAACCCTAGAAACGCCAGCCGGCACGCTTCGTTTGGAGTTCGGAAAATTTCGGGTGAATAGTGTTTTGCAATTTTCTATAAAAGGCCCTCCATTTCACAATTTGCAAACAAAGGCTAGGGTTTCAAGCCAGCCGCCACTTATACTTCAATGGCCAGAAATGCACGAATCTTCTCCCCTCAATTACTCAAAATCCGTCGATAATTAGAGAAAACTTCCAACACGAAAGTTGTAGAGCACGACGAGAGCTTCAAATCCATACGGAGATGATCGAAAACGGAGCTTCGAGTCAACGGGAAATCGAGCACGAAGGGGCTGCGTTTTTCACGCAATTCGAGGCAGAGGAGGAGGCCGAGCTTCAAGCTATTCCAGGTGAAGGTGGAGTAAGGCGGTGGCTTCGAAGTGGTGTAACCTGATCGTCTTCAAGTTGCTCGGTTTGGTCGTGAAAATTCATGGAGTAAAGGCGGCTATGGGTTTGTGTTGTACGTATTTATCACGTTGAAGAGGAAGATGAAGGGGCGGTCCAGATCTGAAGCAAGCAAGATTGAACGGCCAGAATCTGATCTGGTATAAAAAAAAAAAAAAAATTTTTTTTTTATATATATATATTTGTATACAAACTTTGAAAATTCATATCTTTTTCATACGAGGTCGAAAACGCGTGAAACTTTTTGCGTTGGAATCGTGGCGACGAGCTCTACATCATGGAATTGATTTGGAGACATTTGAAGCTAACTAAAATTTTAGGTTAAATCGAACGTCGTTCGATTTGATTTAAAATTGAAAATCAAGGTGAGTGTTTATACGCTCACAATTGACTAAAATAATTTATGGTAGTTAAATTTGATATTGTGAAGTGATATGAATTTTATTTGTCATTGTTTGATAAAAATTTAATTGTCATATAGTTTGTCATTTGAATTCACCGTTGAAAATTAAATTGACAGTCAAATTGAAATTAAAATTGAATTGCGATTAAATTACCTGACATTGATAATTATGAAATTGCCATGAATTGTATTGTCTATTGGATGATTTATTTCGATGGATGCTATTGGTTGATATCTAAATGTTTGGATGTTTATTTGCTTATATGTATCCTGTTATACATACATATGACACTGTGATTGGTTTAAGTAATATATATTCATCCCTGACATTTAATTGAAATAACTAACCACTTGGCCATAGGTTAGAGAATTATATACGGACACCGGGTTGGTTAAATTAAATGATTTTAAAAGTTGTTTTGAAATTATTTAAATGAATTGATTTAAGAATAAAAATCCAATTTATGGAAATTGAATTATTTTGAATTGGAGCTTGAAATGTTGGAATTTAAACTTGATAAACGAAATTGTTTAATTAATCGAAGTTTAGATTTTTAAGAAAAATTGAAATATGGCGTAAAGTTTCGAAAGTCGATTTGTTTTAAAAGATTGGACTTTTAATCGAACTCTGAATATTTCTAAGAAAATTTATATGAAATGATATTTCAAGTTTGAGTTTGGAAGTGAAAATTAATTTGAAATTAAGATTTAATTAATTTGGAATTAAATTGAAATTTAAATAAATTTGTGAATTGAACTAAATTGAAACTATTGAATTAAATTTGAAGATAAAATTGATTTGAATAGGATTTGAACTGAAATTGATTTGGAATGTAATACTTAAATGAATTCTTGAAATCCGAATGTTAATCTAAGTTTATTGAATTGGAATTGTTCCAGAAATTAAGTAAACTACTTAATACGGATGTTTAATTTGAAGAATATTCTAATTTGAATACGAAATGGTTTTAAAGCGAATCTTATATTCTTATATAAATATATGAACTGTTTTGAAATGTGAAATATTTAAAGTTTCGAAATATATTGGAAGTAAAATTGTTTATTTTGTGGTTCAAATATGTATTTGAAATTGATAATTTGAAATGGTTTATTGAGAAGCTGAATCGAGTTGAAATTGATGATTTGAGATTTGATTAAATTTTAAATTTTGAAATTCGAGTTTATGTGAAATCGAAATGAGATTTTGAGGCGAAAAGTGATTTTGAAATCGAAATGAGATTTTGAGGCGAAAAGTGATTTTTAAATCAAAATGAGATTTTGTGGCGAAAAGTGATTTTGAAATCGAAATGAGATTTTGAGGCGAAAAATGATTTTGAAATCGAAATGAGATATTGAGGCGAAAAATGATTTTGAAACGGAACCTTACATCTTGAATGGATATGATGATATTTGAAATGGATTTGATTTTGAAGCGAATATGATATTTTGATATCAATTATGAATCGATTTGAAAATGTAAAAGATCGAACCGGTGTGAAAAATATAACGTAGTTATTAAAGAGACCGGGATCGGATATGGACATACTCTTTGTCGATACCGAAAACCACTTTAATAACTAATACACGTGGAGTGTTGATCCAGAATGAAGTGGATGGTTTTGGTGAACGTGTTGATTTGAAGAAAGAGAACGATTTTGGATGACCCCTGACATGACTAAAACAGGAGCCGCGCCGGGCCATTGAGGATCGCCATCTCTAGCGGACACACTCCTTCGATACCATGTCTATTACTTTTGTGATTCGATTTGGGTGCACCCCGCGATTTGGGAGTGTTGTTTCGCGGTGTTGGGGTAGTAGCTGCTATGCCCAACATCAGTCCGGATCACGCAACTACTAGTATCCTAGTTGGTATTGCCTCATGTACCTTGTCATACTGATTATCCTATTCGCGACCACTACGATTTTGGTTTGTACCTTTAGTATATGGATTGCCCTCTGGTGACTTCCGGTTTTGGGGAAACTACGGTCTTGTATATGCTCTTGGGAATATAAACTGTGTTAAGGGTGGAATGGGCCATGGCTTAACGCTATTTTAATACTTTTACTTTAATGTAGACATATTATAATAGCGTATTGTACTACATAGTAGATAGTTTAACGGATCCTTGAGAGATGGAAAATCCCGTAACATCTCTTAAGTTATTGCACTCACGTTGACACTGGACAGGAGATGTCAAACCCCGTAAACATCTCTGACGCCGTCACACTCATATTTTCTTATTCGATTTGACTTACATGAGATATTTTAGTCCTGACTCGAGTGTTTTGTCTTTTCATTACGCTCGGGTCAGCCTGAGCATTTCAGATAAGGTTGAAGATCTATTTTGGAGGACGAAGACGGAGTTTGGTATTACATCATTTGTATTCTACTACTATATTATTTTTTCCGCTGCATTATTGTATTATCTCTGATATGTATGTAACTGTGATTTATGATGTATAATAATAATCAAATTTATTTATTTAACAGCTTCATGAACTGTTATTTTATTATTATATCTTGTTCCTTCCGCTGCAAGATTCTGAGTTTGCTTCTGTTCTTTCTTTCCTTTTCTTATTTAACCCCAATAACCATCTGCCTTTTTGAACGGTTTGAGTTGGACATGTGTGGATTATTGTCGACTTGAACGGTCAAAAATGCGGGTCGTTACAGTTGGTATCAGAGCTTTGGTTTAGATTACCTTGGCTCTAGTGGGGAATAACTCATTGAAATAGGGTTAAACCTTACGAATGAGTTTGAGTGTATATGAGAGAGCGTATTTGTAATTTTGATATAAAAATGATTTTATATTGTGTTAATTTGTTCCGTTGAGTATTTATGAATTCTGGTTGGTACTTGGGACGCCAAGGCATCGATAGGAATTTCTAAACACTCGAATAGGACAGATTGACATAATATTGTTTTAGATTATATTTTATATATAAAAGAATTATCTTGAAAATTTATAAATTTTGATTGTATTGGTTGTTAGGAGATGATAATATTAGATTATCATCGTTTATTGTTGATTAGTCAATATTTCTAACTATTGACTAATGGATGATTTTAAGGAATGAAACTTGTAAATATGACTAACAATGAATATAAATGGTAAATAAAATAAAATAAAAATGAATTTAAATTAAGATGGAGAATTTAAATTCCGGTGTTTTGAAAATTTATTATCAAAAATTTGAAATGTATAATATAAGTATTATATGATAGTATATTCGATTAGAAATTGTTTTCAAAGGATTTTCAAATGAAGTAAGTGTTATACTCCCCTCTTGACACTAGAAAATGATTCCGGTGATGAGTGCACGCATCATCGACTTTATTTTCGAGAATCCAAGTGGGGGAGATCACTTAATAGTTTTTCTAAACCCTGTTTTGATTAAAATTGAATTTTATTTTATATTCTCTATAGTATGACTTGATATATATTAATATAAGTATATATTATTTCAAAACTTGATTTGAAATGAAACCGGGATTGGAATTCTTGAGTTCTTTAATAATTAATGATTTTTCTTTTAATGGTTGAAATGAATTAATACTTGAATCATTACGGAACTTCTGAATTGCGAAATGAGAAATGAACCTAAGAGCTAAGTGGAATATCAATTGAAGTAGAAATCCTTAGAATTAGGAAATTATGAATTTAAAATAAAATTGAAACTGTAAAACTCGCATAGTATTAAATTTCATTCTATAGCATAGATATAACTTACCAAATCATTTAAGAAGTTCAAAAATGTTATATGAATTGTTAATTGGATAATATACAAGTATAGGTTTGAATAATGAAATATGCATTTAATTAATGGTTTGCAAATATAAATAAAATTGTTAGTAAATAATTGGAATTTAAATTAACATTTAAAGGTGATTCACAATTATGTTAATATAAAATGGAAATACTATATGTGAATGTAAATGTGAAATTAAATTATAGTGAAATTTAAGTAATGACTTAAGAATTAATTAATTGAAAATTCAACTTTGAATGAAAAGAGGTTGTATGTTGTTTAACTACATTCTATTTGCATAACTATAACTTACCAAATACTTAAAAAGTTTAAAATGCTAATAAGGATAAGTAGAGGAATAATATACCAGTGTGAGAGTGAATAATAAAATGTGAAGATCTATTGATAGTTGTAAATATAAAGGAAATTTAAGTTGTAAAATGAATTAAATTTAAAATTAATTAAATATAGAATTAGTAAATGGAAACTAATTAAATTTGAATAAAACTAAATGTCAATAAACTTGGAAGTGTATGAAATTAAAATTTTGACTTGGAAATGTATAATTGATTTATTATAGATTTGGATGGAGGTTAATGTTGATATGCATTGGTTGTTAGATGGATGTTAATTGATTAAGTATGATTCATTTTGTTAATAAATTGAATAAATGGAATATAAATTTAAATAATTAAATTCAATTTGAAGTAAGGTGATGTTGAATATAATTGTATTCAATTTAATTTGAAGAAAAATTGCCTTGAGTTAAATGTGGATGTAATAAAGTGAATAAACCGGAAAACAAATTTAATGTAAACTTATTTCATAAAAATATAAAAGAAATTAACAACTTTGTGTTAATGCTTGATTTTCCGGAAACTTTAAATTGGATAGTTTGTATTTGTAATAACAAACAAATGTGGAAATCTAAAATTGTCCGGTATGTGCTGAAACTAAAAGTACCATAACTTTTAAATAAATAATCGGAATTTGATGATCTTGGACTTTTCGGAAAGCTTAGAATCTGTAGCACGACTTTTGTTTAGAGTGTCTTGAGAAATTCCTTCATCTACTAGGTTAAAAACTTGAATGTTACTCGCTGTCCTGTGTAAAAATAAGTAAAATCAGTAGCATATACCCTTAGTATTTTCGCCATAACTTTTTACTGGTGTATCGGATTTTGACGATCTTGCCCTTTCTGGAAAGCTTAGAACTTAAGATAAAACTTTTGTTTTAAATGTCTTGTGTTTTTCTGTCATTTAGAAGGTCAAAAACGTGAGGGAACGTCGCTGACCTGCGCAATTCATTGCCAGGCTGAGGCGTATCTATTTAGTAAAACAGTCGTAACTTTTGAATGGAAGGTCCGAATTCAATGATTTTGGACATTCCGGAAAGCCTGAAACGAATGCAACAACTTTTGTTTAGATTCCATTGTCAAATTTTATCGTTTAGGTGACCAAAAACCAAGATTCATTTGCTGTCCTGGAATTGGAATTTCAGTTTTGAAGCTAAACATGTTATATTTATGTTGTTTATGCTAAGTATATCGATCTATCTTTATATGCATGGTTCTAACTTGGTTATTGAGCATTTTAGTAGGTAGCAAAGGGGTTGCGCTTCGCTGTGGAGCTCGCTTCTGCGCTAAATGCAAAATGTAAGTTAAAATGCTAATAAACGCTTAATAAAAGGTACGTTCTCAGATTACGGTTTATGTTGTGGTATATTATTGTGTTCCCCATGTTTTGGGATGCCTCATTCTTGTAATGAGATGTATATCATGCAATTATTACCACTGTGAAATTTTTCGGTCCTAGCCGCGCAAAGGAGGTGCTGCCGAAATTTTTCAAAAATCCGGGAGTTAGAAAATTTTGAGGTTTTAAAAAAATCCTATAACAAAATTTTGCAAATAAGTCGAATATTTTGAATGAATTATATCTAAATGATGGTTTTCCCTTCTCCGTTCCTTTTCGAGGACGAAAAGTTTTAAGTGGGGGAGAATGTAACAACCCGTATTTTTAACACTTTAAAAATACGAATTAAAATAAAAAAATTTGGATAAAAATCCGAAGGAAATAAAATTTTGTGTTGTTAAATGTGAATTACAAGTTAAAATACAAAACTGAATTCTGAAATAACTTATTTGTAAATTAAATAAAGATGTTAACTTGTAATTGAACGTAAGTAAAGATTTAAATTTGAATGTAACAAGTAATTGAATTGAATTGAATTTGATTGTAAACAACGAAATAAATAAAATGTTACATTTAATATTGAAGTTATAATATTGAAATCAACGTAAATGAATGTAATTTAATATTACTGTGAATTTAAATAAGGTGGTAGTTGAAGAAAATGAAAGTAAATGAATTATAAACTATTGATAATAATGTATAAGTAAATGGTTGATTCAATAATGAAAGTGTAAATCGAAATAAAAGAATTCAATTGGAATTAAATAACTTGAATTTGAATTACAATAAAATTGAACGCTGAATCTACTATAATCTTTTATATTGGATTTATAATGGAAAACTGCATTGTAAAAGATTGTTAATTACTGTGAAATTAAAAATGGAATTTGTGAACAATTGAAATTTGATTTAAAAGTTAATAATTTAAAATTGGGAATTTTATATTGAAATTAAACAGTCGAATAATTTATTTTTCGAATATTGGATTTAATTAGACAATTAAATCGATAATTTAATAAGTTAAATTTCAGAAATAATTGAAATCGAGTTGAATATGATTGAAAATAATTTGTAAAATTTTATCTTATCATATTGGAGTTATAGTAATGTTATAGAACTTTTAAAATTGAATTTAAAGTTAATTTGTGAAAATTGAATATTTTAATATTTAATTATCGACTGAAAAATAGCCATTTTTCGAACAGTCTCAGAATTGAACGAAACTAGTTCCATTAGATCCGTAATAGTTTGTTATTATCGGATTTCAATTTTTGTAGCAATCGGAGTTATCATTTGACCGTGGCAGCTCGAAACGCATCGAATTGTTTTTAATATTAATTCGGCGAGAGAAAATAGTCATTTTTCAAAAAGTCTCGGATTTCGACGAAACCAGTTTCATCGGATCCGTAATGTGATATTATTGTATGGTTTTAAATTTCGTGTCAATTGGATGTACCGTTTGTCCGGGGCAAGCCAAAACGCATCAAAATCGGTTTAAATCGGTTTAATTTAAAACTGATCGTTTTTCTCCGTAACTCGCACAGATGACCGAATTAGCCTCCGAAACCTATTCCATTGTGTCCGGAACGTGGGGTAAACCCTAGAAACGCCAGCCGGCACGCTTCGTTTGGAGTTCGGAAAATTTCGGGTGAATAGTGTTTTGCAATTTTCTATAAAAGGCCCTCCATTTCACAATTTGCAAACAAAGGCTAGGGTTTCAAGCCAGCCGCCACTTATACTTCAATGGCCAGAAATGCACGAATCTTCTCCCCTCAATTACTCAAAATCCGTCGATAATTAGAGAAAACTTCCAACACGAAAGTTGTAGAGCACGACGAGAGCTTCAAATCCATACGGAGATGATCGAAAACGGAGCTTCGAGTCAACGGGAAATCGAGCACGAAGGGGCTGCGTTTTTCACGCAATTCGAGGCAGAGGAGGAGGCCGAGCTTCAAGCTATTCCAGGTGAAGGTGGAGTAAGGCGGTGGCTTCGAAGTGGTGTAACCTGATCGTCTTCAAGTTGCTCGGTTTGGTCGTGAAAATTCATGGAGTAAAGGCGGCTATGGGTTTGTGTTGTACGTATTTATCACGTTGAAGAGGAAGATGAAGGGGCGGTCCAGATCTGAAGCAAGCAAGATTGAACGGCCAGAATCTGATCTGGTATAAAAAAAAAAAAAAAATTTTTTTTTTATATATATATATTTGTATACAAACTTTGAAAATTCATATCTTTTTCATACGAGGTCGAAAACGCGTGAAACTTTTTGCGTTGGAATCGTGGCGACGAGCTCTACATCATGGAATTGATTTGGAGACATTTGAAGCTAACTAAAATTTTAGGTTAAATCGAACGTCGTTCGATTTGATTTAAAATTGAAAATCAAGGTGAGTGTTTATACGCTCACAATTGACTAAAATAATTTATGGTAGTTAAATTTGATATTGTGAAGTGATATGAATTTTATTTGTCATTGTTTGATAAAAATTTAATTGTCATATAGTTTGTCATTTGAATTCACCGTTGAAAATTAAATTGACAGTCAAATTGAAATTAAAATTGAATTGCGATTAAATTACCTGACATTGATAATTATGAAATTGCCATGAATTGTATTGTCTATTGGATGATTTATTTCGATGGATGCTATTGGTTGATATCTAAATGTTTGGATGTTTATTTGCTTATATGTATCCTGTTATACATACATATGACACTGTGATTGGTTTAAGTAATATATATTCATCCCTGACATTTAATTGAAATAACTAACCACTTGGCCATAGGTTAGAGAATTATATACGGACACCGGGTTGGTTAAATTAAATGATTTTAAAAGTTGTTTTGAAATTATTTAAATGAATTGATTTAAGAATAAAAATCCAATTTATGGAAATTGAATTATTTTGAATTGGAGCTTGAAATGTTGGAATTTAAACTTGATAAACGAAATTGTTTAATTAATCGAAGTTTAGATTTTTAAGAAAAATTGAAATATGGCGTAAAGTTTCGAAAGTCGATTTGTTTTAAAAGATTGGACTTTTAATCGAACTCTGAATATTTCTAAGAAAATTTATATGAAATGATATTTCAAGTTTGAGTTTGGAAGTGAAAATTAATTTGAAATTAAGATTTAATTAATTTGGAATTAAATTGAAATTTAAATAAATTTGTGAATTGAACTAAATTGAAACTATTGAATTAAATTTGAAGATAAAATTGATTTGAATAGGATTTGAACTGAAATTGATTTGGAATGTAATACTTAAATGAATTCTTGAAATCCGAATGTTAATCTAAGTTTATTGAATTGGAATTGTTCCAGAAATTAAGTAAACTACTTAATACGGATGTTTAATTTGAAGAATATTCTAATTTGAATACGAAATGGTTTTAAAGCGAATCTTATATTCTTATATAAATATATGAACTGTTTTGAAATGTGAAATATTTAAAGTTTCGAAATATATTGGAAGTAAAATTGTTTATTTTGTGGTTCAAATATGTATTTGAAATTGATAATTTGAAATGGTTTATTGAGAAGCTGAATCGAGTTGAAATTGATGATTTGAGATTTGATTAAATTTTAAATTTTGAAATTCGAGTTTATGTGAAATCGAAATGAGATTTTGAGGCGAAAAGTGATTTTGAAATCGAAATGAGATTTTGAGGCGAAAAGTGATTTTTAAATCAAAATGAGATTTTGTGGCGAAAAGTGATTTTGAAATCGAAATGAGATTTTGAGGCGAAAAATGATTTTGAAATCGAAATGAGATATTGAGGCGAAAAATGATTTTGAAACGGAACCTTACATCTTGAATGGATATGATGATATTTGAAATGGATTTGATTTTGAAGCGAATATGATATTTTGATATCAATTATGAATCGATTTGAAAATGTAAAAGATCGAACCGGTGTGAAAAATATAACGTAGTTATTAAAGAGACCGGGATCGGATATGGACATACTCTTTGTCGATACCGAAAACCACTTTAATAACTAATACACGTGGAGTGTTGATCCAGAATGAAGTGGATGGTTTTGGTGAACGTGTTGATTTGAAGAAAGAGAACGATTTTGGATGACCCCTGACATGACTAAAACAGGAGCCGCGCCGGGCCATTGAGGATCGCCATCTCTAGCGGACACACTCCTTCGATACCATGTCTATTACTTTTGTGATTCGATTTGGGTGCACCCCGCGATTTGGGAGTGTTGTTTCGCGGTGTTGGGGTAGTAGCTGCTATGCCCAACATCAGTCCGGATCACGCAACTACTAGTATCCTAGTTGGTATTGCCTCATGTACCTTGTCATACTGATTATCCTATTCGCGACCACTACGATTTTGGTTTGTACCTTTAGTATATGGATTGCCCTCTGGTGACTTCCGGTTTTGGGGAAACTACGGTCTTGTATATGCTCTTGGGAATATAAACTGTGTTAAGGGTGGAATGGGCCATGGCTTAACGCTATTTTAATACTTTTACTTTAATGTAGACATATTATAATAGCGTATTGTACTACATAGTAGATAGTTTAACGGATCCTTGAGAGATGGAAAATCCCGTAACATCTCTTAAGTTATTGCACTCACGTTGACACTGGACAGGAGATGTCAAACCCCGTAAACATCTCTGACGCCGTCACACTCATATTTTCTTATTCGATTTGACTTACATGAGATATTTTAGTCCTGACTCGAGTGTTTTGTCTTTTCATTACGCTCGGGTCAGCCTGAGCATTTCAGATAAGGTTGAAGATCTATTTTGGAGGACGAAGACGGAGTTTGGTATTACATCATTTGTATTCTACTACTATATTATTTTTTCCGCTGCATTATTGTATTATCTCTGATATGTATGTAACTGTGATTTATGATGTATAATAATAATCAAATTTATTTATTTAACAGCTTCATGAACTGTTATTTTATTATTATATCTTGTTCCTTCCGCTGCAAGATTCTGAGTTTGCTTCTGTTCTTTCTTTCCTTTTCTTATTTAACCCCAATAACCATCTGCCTTTTTGAACGGTTTGAGTTGGACATGTGTGGATTATTGTCGACTTGAACGGTCAAAAATGCGGGTCGTTACATGGTTGGAGCAGTAGTGCATATGCACGACATGTTTGGTGTATCAGCGTTGGGAAGAGAAGAAAGAAACTCGAAGCAAGCTTCGGGATAGTGGCGTGATATCTCGAGTTTAACTCGAGTAAAAATGTTGACGTGCCGGATAATAATACTTGGAAAAAATTTAGGTTTGAAAATATGGCACTTGGGTTGATCTGGGGGAGAACTCGAAGCAGATGGAATTTTGGCTCGTGGAAGGCTCGGGGAAGTCTCGGGTTTTGTGATTTACGGTTTTAATTAAACGTTTTCAAGTTTTAACTTAAAAGTTAAGTTAATTTATTTTGTTAATGATCATTAGATAATTAATGATTTATAATTACTTAATAATTAAAGAATAATTTTTTTTAATTTAATTAATCATTAAGTATAAAGGGTTAATCAATTTATAATCATGGAATTAATCATTCAATGTAATTAATTGAGATAATCGAATCTGTTCAAATTAAATTTCTTAAGTTTAATTCAGAATAATCACTTGATGAATTTGGAAAATATAATTACTTAGTGAAGTAATTAATAGATAATTACTGAATGTAATAAATTTAATGATAATTTGAAATTTGAGTAAATTTATTTGTGAATAATTAAAGGATTAATTAATTTAAAATTAAAGGATTAATTACTTAATTAATTAAGTTGTTAATGGCTTAATGAAATTTAAAAATAATTTATCAAGAAGAATTAATTAAGATAGATGATTATTGTATGATAAATTTATTTGATATATAATTAATTAACAAGCAGGATTTAAAGGAAATTAAAGTAACTGATTTAATTCATCTAATTGTTAGATGATTGATTATTATTGAAATGCTTTGAGCAGTCTGATATCCCTGTTTGTGATTGTGATGCTTTGTGATATGAATTACTTTGTGCTGAGCTGTGATTTATATTTCTGTGATATTTTACTATATGAATATGAAACCCTTGGCCCGTAAAACGGCACTTGAATTTCGATGCGATAGGGAGTCGGATTCCAGTTGGTTATCCGAAACCCACATCGAATTGTAATAGTGAATCTTTGTGACTGATAAATTTATTTTATCTATGAATCTGTGAATGAAGATAAGCGTTATCGATTATACTGCTTATCGATATATCTGTGATGATTAATGTTGTGCACTATTGTGTTAAACTCCTGGACTACACCATACACACACAAATATGGATTTCACGTGGAAATCGGTTAAGTCATAGATAATTTAAAATTTATTGTTTTTGAAATTGAAATTTTAATTTCAATTGATTTTGAAATTAGGAATTTGGGTTTAAAGTGAAAAGCTTTTGAAATGGAATTTCAAAGATAAAACTTATTTTCGAATAACTTAATTAAGTTTTGAAATTTAAATAATTTGATTGAATTCAAGTTTGAAATTGAATTCTATGATTCGAAACTAGGGATTAAAGATGTTATACTAGTTATATATGGGTTAAACCATTTCAAAAGCAAGGTTTCGAGAATTTAAATTTAACCCAAGGATTTTAATTCGTCTAAATGAATCAGATTTTGCGATATGAAAACTATTTGTTTTCAAATGATAAAAGTTTTCATATAAGAAATGAAATTCCAATTTTAAGGAATTTCAAGATTGAATTGAAAAATGGTTTTCCAAGTTATGAATGAATTCTTTTTGAAAGCTACGAATTGAATCTGTTTATTTTTAACAGATTTAAAATGATGATTTGTTTAAAACATTCGAAATGAAATTGTTTTGAAAGCTATAAGTTGAATCTTTGTTTTAAAGATTTAACGAGTTAATCCAATTGAAACGGAAATTGTTTTGAAATCTATGAATGGATCTTTGTAAATGGGGTGAACTTTGTGAAATAAATCTTTTTGTTTAAAAGATTTGAAATGGTAATCGATTGAAACCATTTAAAAAGAAGTTGAATTATTAAGTTGTGACTTAATTGAAATCCCAATATCCATATATTTTTGAATATTGCGCTCACTATTCGGGTTAGCCGGGAAAAGACCTTTGTGTCATATAACCCATTCCGAATAGTGATACGTCGTATATGGATCGCATTTGAAGACCGGTGGTGAAGACCGGATATTTTCGAAAACGAAAGGACAACTCGTCGAATGTCTTTTCATCGACTGGCCCCGATATAGAGATTTTATCACCCTTTGTGATGGGAAGTCCGGACGGGATTGTGAATACCTGGAATTGCAAGGGCTTCGTAAGAAGTGCCTTCGGTTCTGTTCGAACCCGGAACAGACTTGTATGGTTACGTGTCTGACATTACACTTTGAGATATAAAGCCGATTTCTTTCAAATACATTTCTGCTGGTGGCGGAGAATTTATTCTCTTAGCTTAACACCCTTCTTTGAGACGTACGAGCTCAGAGGTTATGTAGTTGAAGGTTATCAGCGATATATTCCCAATTTGGTAACGTGGCATGCTGAGTGTTGCTATGAAATGATCATTGTTTGATCATTTATGATATGATCATTTGTTTGATCATTTATCTTTGTGATCATTACTTTGATCATTTGTTTGACCCGAAGCATGGCTTTGTACCAAAGCGTAGATTTGTGGACGAGACTTCGTCGACCTCACACCCCGAAAATGGTCAAAACAGGAAGGATGCGGCAAGGTTCTAGGGAGTAGCGCCCCTTAGTGTATGTCATTCCTTCTGGATAGAGGTGGTATCATGGTATGGAGCCTAAATATTTAACCTATGTTGTTACTGCAAATTTATTATGTGGTTGTTGGATGTCGAGGATCCTCGGGAAGATCGTTTACGATCGGGGGATGACATACGCGTGTCATTAGTTACCTATTTTTGCAGAGGTAACCCGACCTTGTGTTGGCAGAGATCTAACCGTAATGTTAGGTTATTTCTCTGGACGTCTTTCCAGAGGCGTTTCCATGTGACAATGGGAAGTTCCTTGGCCTGACCATTTGTTGGAAATCCAAAGAAACAATACAAGCCCTTTACAATTTCAATTGTATAACCTGTCTCCTCAGGAGGCAGCTATAGTAGGCATAATATAATGGTACCTACGCTGGCTAAGATTTATATTCTGCTTTCGAAATGTTTTCCACTATGCAATAGTAATAATATCAAAAGAGGTTTCTTTTGCGTAGTAAGCATGTTTGACTATCATAAGAAGCAATCTCCTCCAAGTCTGCGATTGCATTGTGTGTGTGGTGGGAGGTCTTATGGTAGTTTCATTTTCTAAAAGCATTGCGAATTGACTTTAAAATTCTCTGCTATTTATTTTTAAAGATAAACTATTTTGTTGCTCACACCAGTCCCATGACTGATCCGGAGTTTATTGTTTCTTTCCTAAACTCTGGATGCTCAAATTTTTTCTACACGGGCAGTCTAGAGTTTGGTTTTTCAAATAGTCAGGTTTAGTAGATTTTCTGGAGCTAGTTCAGTCTTTGGATTTGGACTGCACTTGCTTATCTTTGTGCCTCGTTATTGGGAGTTCAAGCTATTTCTGGATTGATGCTAGTGAGGAGGAGATTATCCGCTGCTGGTGTTATCATTTTCTTTTCCGCTGCTATTTGTTGTATCATATCTCTGATGTATATTGATATTCATTGTATCACTCTGTTGTATCAGATATTGTATATCAATGTATTATTCTTTTTCTTCCACTGTGTTATTTACTTAACTGTGTTATACGCTCCGGCGACTCGGATTTGAACGGTCGAATCTACGGCATTCGAGTACGATGTAAAGTATGGATGTCAATTTTCGAGCGGGCGAAATTCGTTACCGTTACATTTTGTATCAGAGCTAAGGTTGAACTTTAGCTCAGGAGTATAACAAATTAAGTAGCTCATTAGAGATAGAGTGAAGTAAACTCTCGAATGAGTATCCCTAAGATATCCGTTCGAATGCCTTAGTAAATTCTCTTACTATCCACTGATAGTGAGTGTGAGTGCAAGAAGAGGACGAGATAGGGGATAAGGGAATACGACTATATAAGGTCAATATCCTGCAACAGTGGAAACAACTTTCTTATCAATTTTCTTTGATTCGTCTTTCCAAATTCTTTTGATTTCTTCATACCAGCTACAAGAAGAAGCTTCGATGTGATGATGGCCCAACGAATCGTCGCTTTCTTATCAGCTTTTCGTTTTTAAACTTTAATGAATTTGGAATTGGAAATTTGAAATAGGAAATTCTAAATAAATTGGAAATTTAGAATTAATTGAAAATTTTAAATTGTTGATATTTTGCTTTGATGAGCCAAATGCAGAATTGATATCCAGTTTGACCTAGAAAACTGTTTCTCAGTCTTTGTGTATCTATCTTCATTATTTTTCATGCCTGCGAATTTCGAGGATGAAATTCTTTTAAGGGGGGAGTTTATAACGACCCCGGATTTTAATTAAATTTAAATTGATAATTTATTGAATATTTGAATAAAAATTGTAAAATTAAATTGATAAAATGGAGCGAGTTTCCCCGGATTCAAGTATATTCTGTATGAATCATTTCAATTTAAAATATTGTAAATATATAGATATATATTTTGACTTGAATTTAAAGTGTAAGTAAATGGTTTTAAAAATAAATATAGAGTTAAATAATAATAAAATGTCTTTACAAATGAATTGATATTTTTAAATAGAAATTGTCATTCCAAATTACTTATAAATATATATACAAATATAATAGTATGGTTAAAACATAAGTATAATCACATAAGTCAAAAATTTATAACATAACTAGAACAACTTTTATAATATGTTTATAAAACAAAAGAAGATCAAAATCAAAGCCCTGTTTTCAAGTGCAATTTGGAAATTTAAAAAGCATCACAGAATTAAAGTTTTTTTGAAGGCAAAGCAAATGAAGTTTGTAAAAGAAGCACACCAAAACAAATCTCTCAGCCGAAATGCAAAGCTTGTTAAACAAGACTTAGGCAAGTATAAGAAAATATAGATAAGTATAGGATGAAACATCAAGTACAAACAACATTAAATGCTCTTATTCTTGGCAGCCAACAAAATCTATACGATTGTATACAAATTCCTTTCAGCCACCAACCATAGAGAAATATCTCTAACCATTTTAAAAAGAAGAAGGAAAAAAAATAATACAAAACCTGTAACCTGTTTATACATAAGCCTGTAAGCTATTCTTTCCATCACTTTCCATGTCCAGTTCGAGCTAAGCAAATACAAAATGAAACACCATTTTTAATCTTAAACAAGCTTCAACAAGCATCAAGCAACTAAACAAAACAGTGAAGCCAAGTGATGGGCAGGAAGTATCAAAGTGGAAACATGTTTCTAGTTTTTCAAGTTCAAAACAGATTTCAAAAAAAAAAAAACAAGTCTCTGTTCTTCTTCTCCATAAAACTGTGAGTAACATTCATTTCAAAACTTAAGTATATGATATTTGTTTGCATATGGATTTCTGGAATAAAATGTGTATTGTATAGATACATGTTTATAGTTGTAGCTGTTTCTGCCTGTTCTTAGTTCAGAAGCTAAAATATTAATCAAAATTTATTATCTCCTTATTTGACCTTTATTAGAACTTAGGATTCAAGCAATATTTGTTTGTTTAGTCATGGGTTAGTGTTTAAAATCTTATTTAAGTTAAAATAAAACCCGAATGGCTATGGAAATCAAAACAACAGAGAAAATCTGAAATAAGTGAAATTTCAAACTGCTAAATCTATTGATTCAGGCATATGATCTGAATCCTGATGAGAAAACATGATTTTTAAGATTTGAATCTTGATTTTTAGAAGTAGGATGAGAGAGCAGTTCGAGGTTGAACAGATTTTACATTTTGGGTAGTCTCTGATGATCTAAATGATCGGGAAGGGTGTGGTTTCAACTAGAGATATGGGAATGATAGGAGAGTTTGAGAAAAATGTCTGATGATGGTGAAGTTCACTGTGGCGATGGGGGTTGATCGAGAAAGTTTATAAACCTAGTTTTGGGTTGAACTGTAAAACATGAGCACTGCATCATCCCCAGGGGATCGAGTTGTACGAGCTTTGGAGAATAGGGTCGTGAATAATCGAAGGTGGTGTGACCGTGATGGCGCATCGTCTGATGGTCGGAGGCGTGAAGTTCGTGGGGTTTGGCCATGACGGTTGGTTCCAGTCTTCAACTGGATAACTCGATTTGGAATTTTGGCTTGTGGTTGTGGGTCGATGATCGGGGTAGGTTGTTGGAGCATTCGTGGACATATGGGAGGCGACGAAGTTGGTCTGAACGTCGGCGGTGACGTGTGCACGTGCACGGTGGCACTGGGATGTCCGATGGGTTGTAGTGTTTGACGCGTGCTCTTGCTCGAGGCTTCCGGGTGTTTGCTTCGAGTTCGTCTCTGGGTCGCGTGCGTGTGAGATTAGTACTGCAGTTTTATTTTATAACTTAAGCTCGAGAGAAAAAAAAAGAAGGAAACAGGTGGGGAGATGGAAGGTAGTGGGAAAGGTGGACGCGAGAATAGGGAAGAGGCTCAGGAATTACGTGAGGGAATATGTGGGTTGCCTCGGGCCTTTAGACTAGCTTAATTACTTTAAGTAATTAGAAATTAATCTTGTGTTAATCAATTGAACTTAAGAAATTTCACTGATTACCTAAAGTTAATTAATAAATGGTAGTTAACTTAAGTGATTAATTAAAGTTGAATGATTAATTAATTGATGGTAAATTAAAATAATTTGTGATAATTAAATAAGTAATTAAATTTTATTAATTAATAATTAGCAACTAATAAATGGATAATCAAGTCTTATTAATTAATTAGTTTTAAGGATATTCAAGGGATGGAATAACCAATTGAATTAATTTGTTAATTGAACATAATCTCTTGCAGATTAATTAAATATAAATACTTGGTGAGTTTTAGTAAAGGAATTCACCACTAGAGGATGTAATAAATTGAAACGGAAATTAATTAGGGGTTAATTAATGTAATTAATTAAGGATAATCAATTAAAGAATAATTAATCAAAATAATTTGTAATTTATCGATGTTGATTAACCAGGATTAAAAATTCATAAGTAATTAATCTAATTTGAATAAATCAGACAATTAACTGACCTTACTTATGAATATTTGGATTTGATTGGATGATTGAATTGTTTGATATTCTGATCTATAATGCTTTGTGATACACCCTGATTTATGTTGTGATCTGTAATTTATTTATCTGTGATATATTACTATGTGAATATGAAACCCTTGGCCCGTAAAACGGCATTTGAATTTCGATGCGACAGGGAGTTGGATTCCAGTTGGTTATCCGAAACCCACATCGAATTGTAATTGTGAATCTTTGTGACCGATAAATTTATTTTATCTATGAATCTGTGAATGGAGATAAGCGTTATCGATTATACCGCTTATTGATATATCTGTAATGATCGATGTTGCACTATTGTGTGTGAAACCCCTGGACTACACCATAACACACAAATATGGATTTCACGTGGAAATCGGTTAAATCACAGATAATTTAAATTTAATGTTTTTGAAATTGAAATTTTAATTTCAATTGATTTTTGAAATTGGAAATTTGGGTTCAAAGTGAAAAGCTTTTGAAATAAGATTTCAAAGATAAAAGTTATTTTGAATAACTTAATCGAGTTTTGAAAATTTAAATAATTTGATTTAAATTTGAATTCAAGTTTTAAATTGAATTCTATGATTTGAAACTAAGGATTAAAGATGCTATACAAGTTATATATGGGTTAAACCATTTTAAAGATATTGATTTGGAAATTTGAATTTTTATTCAAGGGTTTTAACTTGTGTAAATATAACTGGATTTTTCTGAAAACGAAATTATTTGTTTTCAAATAGTAAAAGCTTTCACATAAGAAAGGATTTCCAAATTGTGTTGAATGGTTTCGAGTTGAAATAGAATTGAAATGTTTTGAAATTTATGAAATGAGTCTTTGATTCAAAGACCGAACGAGTTAATCTAACTTGAAATGGAATTGTTTTGAAAGGCTATGAATGGATCTTTGGAAACAAGTTTTGAAAGCTATAAGTTAAATCTTGATTTAAAGATTTAACGAGTTAATCAAATTGAAATGGAAATCGATTTGAAAATATATGAATGAATCTTTGTGAACGGGGTGAACTTTGTGAATTGAATCTTTTTGTTTAAAAGATTAAAAGTGTGGAAAATTGTTTAAACCATTGAAGGTTTTTGAATTTAATCTTTTTGTTTAAAAGATTGGAAATGGTAATTTGTTTTACCATTCGAATGAAAAGTTTTTGGGCTTTAATCCGTGATTTAACTGAGACCCCAGTATCCATATGATTTTTAATTGCGCTCGTTATTCGGTTTAGCCGGGAAAGGACCTTTGTGTCATATAACCCATTCCGAATAGTGATACGACGATATGGATAGCATTTGAAGACCGGTGGTGAAGACCGGGTATTTGCGAGAACGATAGGATGACCTATCGATTGTCTCTGCACTGAGTCGCGCCGGTATAGAGATTCCCTAAGTGATGGGAAGTCCGATCGAGATTGTGAATACCCGGATTTTCAAGGGCTTCTTTGGAAGTGCCTTCGGTTCTGTTCGAACCCGGAACAGACTTGTATGGATGTGTGTCTGACGTTACACTTTGAGATGTAAAGCTGGTTTCTATCAAATACATTTCTGTTGGTGGCGGAGAATTTATTCTCTTAGCTTAACACCCTTCTCTGAGACGTACGAGCTAAGAGGTTATGTAGTTGATGGTTACTAGTGATACATTCCCAATTTGGTAATGTGGCATACGAAGTGCTGTTGATCAGTTGTTGGTCAAAACGTGGCTTTGTGTTGTAGGGGTAGCGCCCCTAGGGTATGTCATTTCCTTCTGGATAAAGGGTGGTATCATGGTATGGAGCCCAGATACTTAACTCGTGTGGACACGGTAATTTATTACTGTATGATGTTGCTTTGTTGGTTTTCGGGATCCCGGGATAAAGGTTGGTAACGACCGGGGGATGACATGACTCGTGTGTTAGTTACCTAGTTACAGCAGTACAGCGTGAGGTAGCGTCAGTGTGTTAGTTACCTAGTTACAGCTGTACAGCGTGAGGTAGCGTCGACCTTTTGTTTGCGGAGATCCGGTTAGGATCCGAGGCGTCTTTCCAGAGGCGTTTCTATTTCGGTAAGGAAGTTCCTTAGCCTGATCATTTGTTGGAAATCCAAAGAAACAATACGAACCCTGTACGGTTTTAGTTGTATTACCTGCTATGGAATGTGGCGGTAACCTGCTATTGAACGTAGTAGCTATAGTAGGCATACAACAATGGTTGTATGCTGGCTAAGATTAATATTATATTTTCGAAATGGTTTTCGACACTATGCACTAATGATAATAATATCGAATGATTTTGCGTAGTAAGCATGTTTGACTATCATAAGGAGAAATCTCCTCCAATTCTGCGATTGCATTGTGTGTGTGGCGGGAGGCCTTATGGTAGTTTCATTTTCGAAAAGCATTGCGGATTTCAATGTTTAAAAGCCTTTCGTGTTTGTTTAAAGATAAACTGTTTTTGTTGCTCACACCAGTCCCATGACTGATCCGGAGTTTATTGTTCCCTTCCTAAACTCTGGGTGCCCACTATTTTCCACACGGGCAGTCTAGAGTTGAGGTTTTCAGATATTCAGGTTGAGTAGATTTTCTGGAGCCAGTCAGTCCTTGGACGACTGACCTTGCTTTCCGCTAGCTATGGATTGGAGCATTCTATTGGAGATATTGTTCCGCTGCTGATGTTATCGTTTTCTTTTCCGCTGCTATTTGTTGTATCATATCTCTGATGTATATTGATATTCATTGTATCACTCTGTTGTATCAGATATTGTATATCAATGTATTATTCATTTCTTCCGCTGTGTTGTTATACTTAATGGTGTTATAGCTCCGGCGAACCGGATTTGAACGGTCGAATCTGCGGCATTCTAGTACAATGTGAAGTACGGATGTCGATTTTCGAACGCGAAAAATCCGAGTCGTTACAATGGAAGCGAGTTTCCACGATTCAAATAAATTATGTATAAATCATAAAAATTTAAAATATTGTATATATATATATATGTATATATATATGTATATGTTGGATTTGAATTTAAATATTAAATAAATGGTTTAATAATAAATGATAATAATAAATATTAGAATTTATGGTTAATAATGGTTTGAGTTTATAAAATAATATAAGACAATAAATATGAATAAATGTAGACAAATATGAAAATAATAATACATTCAATTATATTACAAAGCAATGTGACTAAAGCAAAGAAAAGAAGACAACATTATATACATTCAAGTATAAACAAATAAAAGGCTAAGTATGTAGACTTGAGAAAATAAAGCCACAACAAATCATTTCAGCCGAAATGAAGATAAGTATAAACACTAGGCAAAAGAAAATAATACTCATATATGTACAGCCGAGTTAAAGTAATGCAAAGCAAAGATATGTGTATTCATGTACAAGAATAATAAGATAAGTATGAACAAGTAAAAAGGAAAATATAAATATCATAAGGAAACACAAAGTACTCATGCATTTAATGCTAGCACAAACGAGTCATTCGAAATGTTGAAAAATGTTTTCAGCCTAGGAAAAATCTCTGATCAAATACAAAGTATCTTGTACTAGAGAAGAAAGATATATCATGTTGTACAAACCAAATAATATCACTTGTACAAAATAATTTATCAACTTGGTAACTTCATTTCTTTATATCAACATCCTTCTCATATCAGCTTCGTTCCATTCTAGCTGAGAAACTAAAGTAAATATCATTTTAACTAAAACAACAACTTAGATCAAAAAAAATTTGATGCAACCAGAGATCTTAGCTTGCATTTTCAAAATTGTTTCAACTTGAAGCCCTGTTTTCTTTCTCTGGAAAAAAACAACTGTGAGTAACTTCATTTTTAAAATGCTTAAGTGTATTTCTATATGGTTGCCTGATTGATTCTAGTGAGTAAACCCCTTAAAACTCTGATAATTGAACTGTGATTTGAATTCTTGAAGAAAGAAAGATTGATCTTGGGTTTGCATGTGTACCCATCTCTGAGTATGTGTATATTTTTACTATGCAAGTTAATGTACAGATCACTCATCCTTGTTTAGTTTTAGTTCCAATTTTTTTTCTTTTCAGAAGAAAAAATATGATAAACCTGTTCAAAACACCAATTTCTTCCTCCCTACTTGATTTCAGACTCTATGATTCAAATGGAACTTGTTGTATAAACAAGATTAGAGTTAAAAAAATTATCTTCAAACAAAATTATCTAGTGGGTTATCAGAAAACAAGAAAGAACAGTTAAACTTCAAATCTATGTTTTGATTCAAGTATTAAAATTACTTGATTTATTTATATCACTAGAATTGACTTTGAAAAATATGATTTTTGAAATTAAATTCAAGTTTTTTTTTGTTTTGTATTTAGTGTGTAAATCATGGATGACCGGAATTGTGAATTTCACCAATTTCTGGCCATCGGAGGGGAATTGAGCCACGTGTTCGTAGTTGAAGCATGCATGGTGGTTTGGGATCATCACAAATTGTTGAATGAATTTATAAGTTATTGTGGTGGTTACAGATCGATGAACTAGGGTTTTATACCCATAAAAAAGTCGTGGTCAGAAAGCATACAACTGTGTCTTCCTCAGTAGACCGGAATTGTTCGTTCCAGTGGCAATCGAAGCCTGAGAGTCAGGCGATGTTTTGACCAGAAGTGCGCAACCTCTGATGGTCGGAGGTGGGCATACGAGGCGTTTGTTGGTGGCTCAGTCTTGTTCGAATCTAGTCATATAGTCAAATTGCATATTTATCTTAAATTCATGTTGTTGGGTGTTTCGATGAATCGAGTGGATAATGGTCGACTGGTCGATGATCGTAGCCTCGACCAGAGGTGGTTGGAGCAGTTGTGCATATGCACGACATGTTTGGTGTATCAGCGTTGGGAAGAGAAGAAAGAAACTCGAAGCAAGCTTCGGGATAGTGGCGTGATAACTCGAGTTTAACTCGAGTAAAAATGTTGACGTGCCGGATAATAATACTTGGAAAAAATTTAGGTTTGAAAATATGGCACTCGGGTTGATCTGGGGGAGAACTCGAAGCAGATGGAATTTTGGCCCGTGGAAGGCTCGGGGAAGTCTCGGGTTTTTTGATTTATGGTTTTAATTAAACGTTTTCAAGTTTTAACTTAAAAGTTAAGTTAATTTATTTTGTTAATGATCATTAGATAATTAATGATTTATAATTACTTAATAATTAAAGAATAATTTTTTTTAATTTAATTAATCATTAAGTATAAAGGGTTAATCAATTTATAATCATGGAATTAATCATTTAATGTAATTAACTGAGATAATCGAATCTGTTCAAATTAAATTTCTTAAATTTAATTCAGAATAATCACTTGATGAATTTGGAAAATATAATTACTTAGTGAAGTAATTAATAGATAATTACTAAATGTAATAAATTGAATGATAATTTGAAATTTGAGTAAATTTATTTGTGAATAATTAAAGGATTAATTAATTTTAAATTAAAGGATTAATTACTCAATTAATTAAGTTGTTAATGGCATAATGAAATTTAAAAATAATTTATCAAGAAGAATTATTAAGATAGATGATTATTGTATGATAAATTTATTTGATATATAATTAATTAACAAGCAGGATTTAAAGGAAATTAAAGTAACTGATTTAATTCATCTAATTGTTAGATGATTGATTATTATTGAAATGCTTTGAGCAGTCTCATATCCCTGTTTGTGATTGTGATGCTTTGTGATATGAATTACTTTGTGTTGAGCTGTGATTTCTATTTCTGTGATATATTACTATGTGAATATGAAACCCTTGACCCGTAAAACGGCACTTGAATTTCGATGCGACAGGGAGTCGGATTCCAGTTGGTTATCCGAAACCCACATCGAATTGTAATAGTGAATCTTTGTGACTGATAAATTTATTTTATCTATGAATCTGTGAATGAAGATAAGCGTTATCGATTATACCGTTTATCGATATATCTGTGATGATTGATGTTGTGCACTATTGTGTTAAACCCCTGGACTACACCATACACACACAAATATGGATTTCACGTGGAAATCGGTTAAGTCACAGATAATTTAAAATTTATTGTTTTTGAAATTGAAATTTTAATTTCAATTGATTTTGAAATTAGGAATTTGGGTTTAAAGTGAAAAGCTTTTGAAATGGAATTTCAAAGATAAAACTTATTTTCGAATAACTTGATTAAGTTTTGAAATTTAAATAATTTGATTGAATTCAAGTTTGAAATTGAATTCTATGATTCAAAACTAGGGATTAAAGATGTTATACTAGTTATATATGGGTTAAACCATTTCAAAAGCATGGTTTCGAGAATTTAAATTTAACCCAAGGATTTTAATTCATCTAAATGAATCAGATTTTGCGAAACGAAAACTATTTGTTTTCAAATGATAAAAGTTTTCATATAAGAAATGAAATTTCAATTTTAAGGAATTTCAAGATTGAATTGAAAAATGGTTTTCCAAGTTATGAATGAATTCTTCTTGAAAGCTACGAATTGAATCTGTTTATTTTTAACAGATTTAAAATGATGATTTGTTTAAAACATTCGAAATGAAATTGTTTTGAAAGCTATAAGTTGAATCTTTGTTTTAAAGATTTAACGAGTTAATCCAATTGAAACGGAAATTGTTTTGAAATCTATGAATGGATCTTTGTAAATAGGGTGAACTTTGTGAAATAAATCTTTTTGTTTAAAAGATTTGAAATGGTAATCGATTGAAACCATTTAAAAAGAAGTTGAATTATTAAGTTGTGACTTAATTGAAATCCCAATATCCATATATTTTTGAATATTGCGCTCACTATTCGGGTTAGCCGGGAAAAGACCTTTGTGTCATATAACCCATTCCGAATAGTGATACGTCGTATATGGATCGCATTTGAAGACCGGTGGTGAAGACCGGATATTTTCGAAAACGAAAGGACAACTCGTCGAATGTCTCTACATCGACTGGTCCCGATATAGAGATTTTATCACCCTTTGTGATGGGAAGTCCGGACGGGATTGTGAATACCTGGAATTGCAAGGGCTTCGTAAGAAGTGCCTTCGGTTCTGTTCGAACCCGGAACAGACTTGTATGGTTACGTGTCTGACATTACACTTTGAGATATAAAGCCGATTTCTTTCAAATACATTTCTATTGGTGGCGGAGAATTTATTCTCTTAGCTTAACACCCTTATCTGAGACGTACGAGCTCAGAGGTTATGTAGTTGAAGGTTATCAGCGATATATTCCTAATTTGGTAACGTGGCATGTTGAGTGTTGCTGTGAAATGATCATTGTTTGATCATTTGTTGTGATATCCCGGGTTTTGGGCAATATGAATTTAATAATCAGTATTGATAATTCAATTGATTTGATAATTTTCCTTTATAATTTTAGTTTAAATTGGTAATTTAATCTTTAAAGGATAATAAATATTTAATCTGGCAATTTTAAATTTGGTAATATTTATTTATATCATTTCTAATAATTTAAAAATTGATAAAATTTATCTTTCAAAGCTAATAAAAATGGATTCTATTTATAATGTATATATTGATATATATATATATATTGTGAATAGAGAATCTTTTATTTAAATAAAAGATGGATTTTCAAATTGTAATATATATGTATGTATATGTTACAATTTGGATTGTTTTGAAATTTTTTTAATCTATTGATAATTTATATATGTATGAATTGTGATTTAAAGCTTTGTTTTAAAATTAATATTTTCAAAATTTTGTTTATATTAATTCAATTGGTTTAAAAATATAAGATAATTATTATTTCTAAAGTATGATAGTTTAATAAGATTTAATAAAAGATTTATTTTATCTTGTTTTCTTTTTAGTAAGTATAAGACTAAAATGGTTTATAAATTTATATATTAAGATTTAAAATAAACTTTCTTTTAAAAATTATCTCTTAAACAATAAAAATAATTATTTTGGATTTAAAGATATATGTATAAGAATTTATTTGTACTAGGATTTGTTTTATGATATTTTTCTCTAAAGTAATTATATATATACATATTGTAACGACCCAGAATTTTGAACAAATTAAATTGAGAATATTTAATTAATTTTAAATATTTGAACGATGATTTAATTTGAATCCCGAATGTAACTTTGAATATGACGATTAAATTATAGAATTTAATATATTGAGAGTTGAATAAAAATTTAAATCTTCAATTCAAAGATGAAGAAAAATATTTTGAAAGCTTTTAAAATTTATATCAATGATACCGAAGATAATTGAAGCTTCAGAATTGTATTTCAAAGTGTTAACCCCCTTTCGACTCACGACCTAGCAGGAGCCGAGTTAAGGCGCTTGCCGACTTAAGAAGTATGCTGACTTAGGATGCTGGCTGACTTAAGGTGCTTGCCGACTCAAGAAGCCTACCGACCTAGCAAATTGTGAGTTAACAAGAGCTTCCGACTTAACAGATTGCCGACCTATGGGAACTTGCGACCTACCGAGTTAAAGAGTATACTGACTCAACAAGTCACAACATAAAGAAGCGTACGACCTAATAAAAGACGACTTAAGGTAATCCACTACTAAGAGGAGCTGCCGATCTAAAATGACTACCGACTTAAGGAAGCCAACCGATTTAACAAAGTGCGAGTTAGCAAGGCCTGCCGAGTTAACAAACTACCGATTTAAGATTGCACGTTAACTCTGCTCCGACCTAACAACATTGAGATACCTTATACACCTTTACCTCGTCACCGACTTACCTTAAGTTTACAGCGACTTAGGACTTAAGCGTAAAACCAGAAGAGGAGGTGAACTACTAGGGAAGTGTTGGAACTGATAAACCGGCTATGACCTATCGTAAGTCGGCACGACCTATCATAAGTCGGCAGCGACTTATACTAAGTCGGCGACGACTTAGGACTTAGGAAAATTTCCAGATTCCAAATCAGCTCCTATAAATACCCCACCACTTCCAACATGAAATGGACTTTGGCAAATCATTTCTACAGCGTTGTTACTCCGTCGAACTCTTCATTCATTCAGTAATCAAGGATCCTTCAAGCATTCACGACACTACAACAAGCTTCGAGAGAAATTCCTTACATCCGAGATGGATTCATCGAGTTTCCCCGTCGAAGATTGAGCTAGTAGTCTAGATTGTTTCTTGTGATCGAATTGTACTGTTTCTTGAAGAGATTTGTATCAAATTGTAACCGAATCAGCAATAAGAGACTGTAAAGTGGACGTAGGCTCAATTACGGGCCGAACCACTATAAATCTGTTGTTCATTTACTGCATTTCTGCTATTTTCCTGCTTAATTTCTGTTCCCGTCACACGGGTGGTGCTTTCACGATCTTATTACACACACCGGGTGTTATCGTTCATATTTTAATGTTAACATTTTGGTGCTTTCACTGAGAACCCAACTCAGGCTGCCACTCACCATTGCTTCTCAGAAGTTTGCTGAAAGAATTTCCCACAAAATCAGAAGTTTATCAGACATAATGGCTCCCGGAAGGAAACGAAAGTCTGTCAGAACTGATGATGACCGTGACAATACTGCCACTTCTCTCTCTCCAAATCAAGCAGCTTCGAGCATCGGTGTTACGCGACAGGAGTTAGATGCTGCTGTATCCGGACTGTACCAGTAGATTGAAACTCAGAATAACCTGATGATGGAAAGGCTGAATGCTCTATTTGGTACAAGTCAAAGGCCAGTAAATAATGAGGGAAACTTTGCTAATGCTGCCCCCAATTCCGAGGGAAGAAATATTCCTCACGGGGGATCAGGTGCTGCCGAAGGGGCACCCCTCCAGGCCGAAGGATCTAGGCCGTCACCAGTTCTTCATGAGCATCTACCTGGACAAACTCCCGAAAAGATGGCTGAGGTCTACTCTGCGAAATCTCTGAACAATGAGGAATATCTCTCTGGTATGATCAAGCAAATAATGAAAGAGAGCATGCAAAGAGATGAAGACGAAAGCGAATGGGGATTCGCACCAAGTAGAACTCCGTTTACCGAAAAGATTCTGAAAGCTGAATTTCCTAGAAAGTTTGTTCCCCCCACTATTCCTGCTTATCGGGGGACAAGTGATCCAAATCAGTTCTTGTATAAATACGACTGGCATATGACCGGCGCAAGGGCAACCGACGAGATAAAGTGCCGATATTTCCCAGTCTATTTAGAAGGAGTGGCGCTTCTCTGGTTTACCAAGCTTCCAGTCCGATCTGTAGATCAGTTTTCCGATCTCACCCGAAAATTCAAAGAGCAATTCAGGCTATACGCTTCAAAGGCAAAGGATATAATGTCGCTGTCCAGTCTTGAACAGAATCCGGGAGAGCCTATTAAGTCATTCTTGAACCGCTTCAACTTAGCTCTGGCAGAAGTCGATAATGCAGAGCCACGAATGATCTTGACCTATTTGATGCGTGCTATTGACAAATCGAGCGAATTTGGAAAATGGCTAAAAATGAAGGAACCAAATTCGCTAGAGAAATTCTACAAAAAGGCTGAAGAATTTATACGCTTAGAGAATCTTTCCGCACCAGCTAAAGTTGTGACAACGGTGGCGGAGAATAATGTTACTACTCAAAGCAAGAAAGAATCGGCAGATCAGAAAAGGGAAAGTAATGGTGGGAAAAGGCAAAAAGACTTCAAAAAACCCCGTTTCCTTAAACCATCAGACTTTACTCCTCTGACCGATACCCCGAAAAATATCTTCATCGCCACTAAGGATGCTGTTGAATTTCCAAAACCACCGGCCGTGAAAGTTGGGAAGAATGCTGTTCAAAGCGGAAGATTTTGCAAGTTTCACAACCAACCAGGGCATGATACCAATGAGTGCCGCCATTTGAAAAGTCTGATTGAAGAATTGCTAAGAGAGAATAAGTTGCAGCAATACGTCAAGAGGAATAGAAAGGACCCATCTTCGTCCAACCAAGGGCAGTTACCTCCAACTAATTCATCTGATTCAGGAGAAAGGCCTGCTGGAAAGGAAAGACCTGTTATTAATGTGATCACAGGGGGACCTCACCCGGCTGGCAGAAGTTGGGGTGAAATGGAAAGGTATGCAAAAGTTTTGAAGTATGCACCAACCGAAGAAAGTGTCTTAATCCTGGAAGATGCTTCACCTCTAAAGCAGCAAAAAACTTTCCATGATGATATTATGTTCAGAGCCAGGGATTCTGTTAATGTGGAAGCTCCTACTGAGGACCCTATGGTTGTCTCTGTCGGTATTGGGCCGGCTATTGTCAGAAGAGTGTTAGTTGATAGTGGTGCCTCATGCAACATCCTCTTTAAAAGGACATTTGACCAAATGAAAATTCCGATGACTGATGTACATGCTTCTTCACACAAGATCGCCGGATTTACAGGAGAGCTGAAACAGCCGATTGGAACAGTGGACTTGTTTGTTGAAATGGGCGAAGGACCCAAGAAATTGGTTCGGAAGCAAACTTTTGTAATTGTGGATGGATTCTCCGCCTATAACGCTTTCTTGGGCCGGCTTACTCTTGCTGCTTTCAGGGCCGTCCTCGCTCCTTGGTGCTTAACAATGAAATTTCCTACTGATAATGGGATTGCTGTTATTAAAGGAGATCAAAACGCAGGATGAGAATGTTATCTTGTAGAACTCCGAGAGGCCAGGAGAAAAGAAATGGGGAAAGATGCGGCAGCTCCACTCCGCATCAAGGAACCGACCCTGTAGCAACTACGGAGCGGCCCCTGTACTGGCGAACACAGCAATGCAAGAAAAGAAATGGATCCCAGGAAAGCCAGTACAGGGGAGAATAGAGTGGTACCCGTGGAGGTAACGGTGCCAGTATCTGTAGACCCGAAAGACCCAAATAAAGTACTCAATGTGGGTTCACAGCTAAGTATAACAGTTCAAAACACACTGATATCATTCTTAAAAGCCAATCTAGATGTGTTCGCTTGGTGTCATGCTGATATGTGCGGAATCTCTCCAACAATTGCTGTTCACACCCTGAATGTCGATCCGAAATTCACACCAGTGAAACAGAAAAGAAGAACTCAAGGTCCAGAAAGGTCAGCAGCTTTAAAAGAAGAGGTAGATCGTCTCCTAGAGAATAATTTCATCAAAGAATCCACTTATCCAAATTGGGTTTCAAATCCAGTACTGGTTAAGAAGGCAAATGGAAAGTGGAGAGTATGCATTGATTTCTCAGATCTGAACAAAGCTTGCCCCAAAGACTGCTTCCCGTTGCCTAGAATCGATCAACTAGTAGATGGGACGGCTGGACATGAGTTGTTATCTTTTATGGATGCCTATTCTGGATACAATCAGATTATGATGAATGAACCAGATCAGGAGGACACAAGCTTTATTACAGATGTGGGACTCTACTGTTACAAAGTCATGCCATTCGGTTTAAAGAATGCTGGGGCAACATACCAAATACTTGTCAACGCTATGTTCAAGCCTCAGATTGGCAAAACGATGGAAGTCTATGTTGATGATATGTTGGTAAAGTCAAAGAAAGCAGTAGACCACATGGATCACCTGGCAGAAATGTTCTCAATTCTTCGGAAGTACGGAATGAAGCTCAATCCATTGAAATGTTCATTCGGAGTAGAGTCTGGGAAATTCCTGGGTTTCATCGTGAGCGCTAGGGGCATCGAGGCCAATCCTGCTCAAATCACAGCTCTAAGAGAAGTTAAAGCCCCTAGAACAAAGAAAGAACTGCAAAGTCTCAATGGAAAGGTTGCCGCTCTTAGTCGCTTCATTTCCAAGGCCACAGACAAATGCATTCCCTTCTTTGATGCTCTAAAGAAAGGAAAGAAAAATTTCGAATGGACTCATGAATGTCAGAATGCTTTCGATCAACTGATTCATCATATGAGAACTCCTCCGGTCCTCTCCAAGCCTAGTGATGGTGAAGACCTCTTCATCTATTTAGCAATTTCATCCCATGCTTTAAGTGCAGCACTTGTACGAGAAGATATGAAAATACAACGTCCGGTTTACTACATCAGCAAACGGTTCGCTGGGGCTGAAATGAATTATTCAAAGATAGAAAAACTTGCTTATTGTCTGCTAATCGATTCCAGAAAGTTGAGGCCCTATTTTCAATCTCATCCTATCAAGGTCCTGACTGATCAGCCTTTGAAGCAAGTCCTGTATCGTCCTGAAACTTCGGGTCGTCTCTTGAAGTGGAACATAGAACTCAGCCAATATGACATCACTTACCATCCCCGAAGAGCAGTTAACGGACAAGCTTTAGCAGATTTCATTGCAGAGTCCACTGACAAAGGTGATAGTAAGGAAGCAACCACTGACTGCATTCCGATACAGTGGAAGTTGTATGTTGATGGCTCGAGAAACGATTATTGTTCTGGGGCAGGAGTTGTGCTCGAAATTCCCGAAGGACGATCACTATGTTATGCATTGAGGCTGGAATTTCCTTCGACAAACAATGAAGCAGAATATGAAGCCCTTATTGCCGGATTGAAAATCGCCAAGGAATTAAATATCAAAGTGATACAGATTTTCAGCGATTCTCAGCTCATTGTTTGCCAGGTGAAGAAAGAATTTCAAGCCAAAGGAGGGAATTTGCCTGCATATTTGACAAAAACTTCCGAACTCCTCAATGATTTAGATCACTACTCAATAAGCCACATACCCCGAGAGGAAAATATGAAGGCGGATTCTTTAGCAAAGTATTCAAGTTCCGGAGAAGCTCAATTACTAGGATTAGTTCCTGTAGAAGTTCTGTCAGCTCCAAGCATTGATGAAATGGATGTTGATTGGATTATGACTACGTCTCAAGAGCATGAATCATGGATGACTCCAATCAAAGAATACTTACTCAGTGGTTCCCTGCCAGAGAATTCTAAGGAACGTCGAAAATTATTAAGAAAAGCATCGAGGTATATAATTCAAGATGGCCGATTATACAGGCGAGGATTTTCAACCCCACTACTCCGATGTGTAACTAAGGAAGAAGCCAAGATAATCTTAACAGAGGTACACGGAGGAGAATGTGGAGACCATTCAGGTGGTCAAACACTTGCAAAGAAAATTCTCCGATATGGATACTTCTGGCCGGACATCAATCGAGATGCTGCAACTTTTTCCAGGAAATGTGACAGATGCCAACGATTTGCAAAAATCCCAAGAGCACCCTCCACTGAACTCACACAAATGGTCAGTCCATGGCCATTTGCCATTTGGGGGATAGACCTAATTGGACCATTACCGATCGCCAAATCAGGAATTAAATATGCTATTGTTGCCGTTGATTATTTCACCAAGTGGGCTGAAGCTGAACCTTTGGCCACCATCACTTCTAAAAAGATGATAAATTTTGTAACGAAGAATATCATTTGCAGATATGGTGTGCCACAGAAGATAATCACCGACAATGGCACTCAATTTGAAAGTGAAGAATTCCAGGATTTTTGCAAACGGTTCAGAATTCGAAAAAGCTTCTCAGCAGTGGCTCATCCGCAGGCAAATGGGAAAGTGGAAGCAGTTAACAAGATCATCAAGTCAACTATCAAAAAGCAACTTGAAAAAGCAAAAGGTGGTTGGGTTGATAAGCTTCCATTAGCACTATGGGCGTACAGAACTACTCACAAAACTGCGACTGGGCACACTCCATTTTCACTGGCATACGGATCTGAGGCAATGATTCCAGTAGAAGTAGAGGTTCCTTCACATAGAAGAGTTCATTTCAATGAAACCGAAAATGAAAAACTGCAACTTGAAGCGCTTGATTTTCTTGATGAGAAAAGAGAGGAAGCTAGGCTCAGAGTTTCAGCTCATCAGCAGAGAATAGCCAGGCATTTCAATTCCAAAGTTCGCCAACGCAGCTTTGAAGTCGGAGACTTGGTTTTGAAAAGGATCATGACAGCAACTGGTGTGTTTGGGCCAAACTGGGAAGGACCATATGTCATAGGCACTAAACTTCTTGATGGCACTTTCAAACTCATAACTGTTGAAGGAGATCCGATTCCAAGGGCCTGGAACAGCAACCATTTGCGTCCTTACTTTACTTGAAAAGAGCTCAGCTCAAAATTGTAAAATGATGATGAATGTATCAGTTGTATTGTGAAACATTGTAAATCAGTGTAAATGAATGAAAGCTATAAAGTGGACGTAGGCCCGATTTTTGGCCGAACCACTATAAATCTTGTGTTCTTTACTATTTCATGATGCCTGTTTTATTTTGATATGTAAATACTTTAAATGTATCGCTAAAATATCAATTCAAAATTGCAGGACATTATAACAAGGCTTGCTCATCACAAAGCTAAGCAACTTCCATAAATCAGCTATTACACGAAAACCAAGCCACAAAAATTTTGTCCAAATTCAAATCCCAAGCAAGGAAAACCTCACATAAAAAGTTGGCGACTCCATTGTGACAAACCTTCGTTCACTAGTCGAGATTGTCGCTATAAATAGACATCCAACTAGATAACTTGCGTTTGTCTCGTAGAGTCATTCAACAGTGAAGTCCAATCCTTCGGATAAAGCAATTTACTTGTAAAAGGAAAAGAAGAAGATGTGCTTGGGAACGATAATAAGAGAGCGCTAACAGGCAGATGATGAGGGAAAGTTGCCAAGCAAACAAAGGAGCAGACAATGGGAGGTATGCATCTTAACAGGAAGGCCAGAAGATCCACTAAAGGGACGCCTTCCCAAGCGGAAGTAACAGGACCCTCGCTAACTGGTCGTGATGCATCCGATCAGATAGCTTACGTCCGTCCCGTGGATCCACTCGCCCCTGAGACGCAACCTACCCGGCACACCAACCAACCAAAGCCCTCTAACGAGGCACACCAATAAATGGGAGTGCTTTCCTCAACCAAAAAGATCGGTGGGACCACCGAAGGGGCATCTTGTTAATTGATTGTGGTCGTTTGTACAAACAAACATCCAATCAAGCAACTCACGCCTGGCCCGCGAACCCATCCGACCATGAGAAAGTAACTCCTAGGCACTCAAAAGCCCTCTTCGGAGGCACAAGCCCTCTTCGGAGGCACATGACCTCTTCGGAGGCAAAAGCCCTTTCCCAAGGCACCACAAGCCCTCTTCGGAGGCACATGACCTCTTCGGAGGCAAAAGCCCTTTCCCAAGGCACCGCAAGCCCTCTTCGGAGGCACAAGCCTTCCTCGGAGGCACAAGCCCTTTCCAAAGGCACAAGACCTCTTCGAAGGCACAACTCTTTAAGAGGATCCCTCTCCGGAGGCATGTCCCAAAATAAAATGCTTGAACAAAAAGCATCGTCCAGAAGCACAGTTCAACTATCAAAGGAAGGACTAACTTGTTCATCTAGGAAAGTTCCTCCTAAAAAAGTTGAAAAATGCTACAAAATTCTTTTAGAAAAGCTTATTTCACTTCATAGGGAAATTCACTTCTTAATAAATAAAAGTGATTATCCCCGAAAGTTGAAGCGTTCTTCAGAAAGAGAAAATAAAAATTCTTCTAAAGACTGGATATACTCTATTAAGAGTAGAATAATTCTCCCCTTAAAAACGGAATAATTGTCCTCTGAAGTAAGGGTATTAGTCTTAAAAAAAAAAAAAAACTAGGAATATTGCAATGCACTTACGGCATGGGGGCTGTTAACGGTAAAAAGTGAACGCTAACACCCGGTGTGTGTAATAAACTTGTGAAAGCACCACCCGTTGGTACGGGAACAGAATATGAGCTGAAAATCGCAGAAAAGCAGTAAATGAACAACAGATTTATAGTGGTTCGGCCCGTAATTGAGCCTACATCCACTTTATAGTCTTTTATTGCTGATTCGGTTACAATTCGATACAAATCACTTGTCAAATACAATATAACTTGATCACACAACAATCTAGACTACTAGCTCAATCTTCGGTGATGAATCTTGCTAAATCCGTATCGGATGAATGGAGTTCTTCACGAAGCTCGTTGTAGTGCCTTGAGAGTTGGAAGATCTTTACTTGTTGAGTGAATCTTCAGTGCAGCAGAGCATGGATGCTTGAAGAAATGAATTGCCAAAAAGTCCCTACCATGTTGGAGGTGATGGGGTATTTATAGGAGTAGATCTGAGTTCTGGGCAGAAAATATGCTAAGTCCTAGGTCGCGTACGACCTAAGCTAGGTCGTAGGTCGCGAGCGACTTAGGAGATGCAGTGATGAAGTCGTCGTTGCCTTCAGGTGGTAAGTCACAGGCGACTTATAGCGAGCCATGAGTCGTAGATGACTTAAGTCCTTAACCCGTATACGACTTACTCCTAAGATACGTATCCCGTATGTCGTAGGTTTTTAGGTCGCAACATTACTAGGTCGCGATGTTCCTTTAGAGGTTAGGTCGGTGACGAGTTAAGGGATTGGGTTGTTCTGGGAAAATCCTGTAGCCGTCTTTGACAAGTATTAAGTCGTAGCCGACTTATCAGACCTTAACTCGTAAGACCTTAACTCGCAGCCTTCAAGTCGTGAACCCACTAAGTCGTAACTCGTTAGGTCGGAACCTCCTTAAGTCGGAGCATTTCATGACTCGGAATCTTCCTTAGGTCGTAACCTTTAGGTCGCAGTACTACTAGGTCGCGGAGTCTTTAGGTCGCAAGCTTCCTTAGGTCGTAGCCTTTAGGTCGCAGTACTACTAGGTCGCGGAGCCTTTAGGTCGCAAGCTTCCTTAGGTCGCGACTTCCCTTAGGTCGTGACATTCCCGTAGCCTTAGGTCGCTGGGCAAGTTAAGTCATAAGTCGTTAAATTTCTTAACTCGTAGGTCGTTGAGTCAGACCATTCCTTAGGTCGGAGCCTGTTGAGTCGTAGGTCATCTAACTGTTAACTCGTTAAGTCTGCAAGTTCCCATAGGTCGGCAATCTGTTAACTCGGCAGGCCTTGCTAACTCACAATTTGCTAGGTCGGTAGGCTTCTTTAAGTCGGCAAGCACCTTAAGTCAGCCAGCATCCTAAGTCGGCATACTTCTTAAGTCGGCAAGCACCTTAACTCGGCTCCTGCTAGGTCGTGAGTCGAAAAGGGGGTTAACATTTGCCCCTCGAAGTATATGCCTAAACCATAGGTCGTATGCTTCGATTCTCTTAACTCGCTTCTTGGTAAGTGTGTTAGATCGCGACCGACTTAAGATGAGTCGTAGGTCGGACATGTCGATTCAAATTTCACTGTCCCAGACTACAAATAGCTTAAGTCGCCCCTTCTCTTCCTTCACCTGTTCTTCTTCTCGAATCAGCCATTGACGCAATTTAGAGCTTTCAGAGATAACTCCAATCATCCAATCGCCGATCATCTTCCTGTTAAACTTCGTAAGTCGATCTGGTCATCGTTCACCCATGCTCACTGTCGAATCGATAACTCCCCAATTTTTGACTTCCATTTGTGTTTAGATGCTGCGATTCATTATGCATAACTCTTTGATTGTTCTGCAATCGCCATCGACCATGTTGTAGTCGTGATAGGGCAGTAATACATCGGATTCGCAGCAAATTTGATTCGATTTGAATTGGCTCCTTGGGTGATCCAACGATGTGATGGAATGAGGATCGTTGTTGACTGTGAGGCTATTGGGTTAACGGGTTAAGAGTTAGGGAGGAAAATTGGTTGAGGTATTGGCTTGGTTACGACTTAAGGATTTCATGCGATCCAGTGATTTTCATGATTTAAGTCGGAACCGACTTAGCAGTTTCGTGTGACCTAGGTTTTGAGTCGCTTCCGAGTTAGGACTTAGAGAATTTCTGGCTGCCTCGAACTAGTTTTTTGCTTCTTCATCCGTCCTAAGACTCAGGGACTGCTGACTTTGACCCATAGGGACTTCCTTAGGTCGTCACCGAGTTAGCACTTAAGCTTTCGGCCACTCAACAGATGATTTTTGAACTGTGCCTGGACTTCAAACTATTGAACTATGAACCGTGTTGCATGTCTTTTTTACATATTGCTTCAATTTCGCAAACTAACAATCCTGCTTAATACAACATTCACAGAATATTGGGACGAATATACTATCACCGACTGCCCACATCGAATGACAGATTAGTTGGTAACGAGAAAGTTAAATTAAATGAATATGAGCGAGATGCTGTACAATAACCAATTCAAGTGAAGTATTAAAACAAAACCATAATAGTCAAATGAAACTGACTTGTGTGTATTAACACTGCACTTGATCATTGACAAGTTCTGAAATTCTGTAATCGATTGATTGTCAACTAATTTAATTCCAGTTATGCTTGTCTTTTATTTTTCATTAGTTTTTTGCACAACACTTCACACTTTTAGGGAACGTGCACCTTCACATTTGAACATTCAGCTGATTGTGTAGAATGTCTTCTCCACAAGAAGGAACAGAGCAAGCTGAAGATGTATTTCCAGTTGCTATCCCGCTGAACGATCCTCCAGAGAGGACTCCTACTACTTTGAGCCATAAAGCCTTTCGTCAACTATGCATCCAGTTTGGCGTTGCTGAAGCTGACGCTTTGCTTCCCGAAATAAATGATACTGCTGACAGGCCGCCCCGTGGCTTTGTCGCAGTTAACCGCCAAATGTGCTTGAGCGGAGCTATCCCCCCATTCAATGACTGCATTCGAGAACTTCTTCTCCAACTATCTATTTCCCCTTTTCAGTTACATCCCAATGGCTACGCCATCTTGCTGGGACTATGCGTGCTTTTTAGGAGAACGCTGGGCCGCTTTCCTACCTTCGGAGAAATTCGCTATCTTTGTACTTTTACCAAAAATAAAGATCATCCCTCCGTCATAGTTGTAAGGAGTGCGAGAAATCGTAAGCTGATCACCGGCCTCCCCGAAAGTGTTCATAGTTTCCTGAGCCCGTTCTTCTATGTTCGTTGTCCCCCGGGATTTTACGCCATTTGGAGAGTGGGAAGTACGATTATCTATCTTTTCCCTGTGTTTTTCTAAAATTCTTCGAAGTTCAAATTGTCAAGTGCTAACTTCTTTCTATATTGTTTCAGCACTTCCTTCCCCCTCTAGGGAATCTCGTCACAAGGCTACCTTTGAGAGGCTTATGGCCGTACCGGTTGAGGAGAGGAGCGTTCAATTTCTATTGAGAGATGAGTTCCTCCACGAATTTGGACTCTTACATCCTTCCCGTTCCACTCAGCCACATGAAGTCCCTGATTCTCCTGCTAAGGAGTCAGATGCCCCTGTTCCTGCTAGAGAATTTTTACAGCAAAATCTTACCGCTGAGACTCCATTGGTAAAGTGTTCTACTTCTACCGACATTGCTGGACCGTCCAGTAAGTTAGCACTTGCCCCAGTTGTTGAAGAGGAGGAAAATCTTCACACTCTTGAAAAGACGGCTGAAGTGGAAGTTGAAAAAGAGAATTCTCCCCTGCACCATGGCGATGATACTTTCGACAGTCTGAGCGACATCATGATAACCTCCCAGGAGCTCTTTAAAGATGATGTTTCTAAAGTGGTTCCTCCTGTTATCGAAGCAACTTCTTCTTTGCAACAAACCACAATGCCTTCCACACAACTTATTGCCATTTCTACACCCAAAAGTGGTTTGTAGTCTGACACGCGTAGTTTGCACATCACACACACTTAGAACTTTGGCACTTATATGCACTTAGCTTCTTCAACTTAAGGATTTCTAAAACTGGTCTTTTTCTTCAATTTCAGGTTCTCTGATGGGGCGAAGCGGTTCTTACTACAACAAATTCCAGCGTTACGGAAGCCGTGAGGCTTATGACTTTAGGAGTTATATCAGTGCCGTGAAAGAAACTGATGAGGAGAGAGCTGCTCGAAACGCTCATGAGAGGCGAGCTCATGAAGAGCGTCGCCGGAGAGAGGATGAGGAATACTACGGGAGTAGGGACGAGCGACGTGACTCTTCCCGCAGAAGCGACGATCCTTATAAAAGGAAATCTTACGACGATAAGGGGAAGAGTCACACTTCTGATGATTCCAGTAAACGTACCAGACTTGGTGAGAAAGACACATCTAACGTCTCGGAAAAGACTACCGCTTCTGTTCCTCCTAATACATCTTCCGGTTCTCCTGCCCTTAAGGAATCTGACATCCAGACCATCATTAATAGGCCACAGTACCAAGCTGGAGATGGTCCTCCCACACTCCAAAGCCGATTTCCGAATTGGTGTCTGAAAGGAGTGCGTTTTGATTTGTACTTGGTCCCCATTGATAAGCAAGCGATGCTGAAAAATGTCGATGCTATAAAGCTTGACATCGAAAGAATGTCTGGGTGGCAGAAGCTGGTTGACGAACTTCAAAGGGTCAACCATTTGAACCTTGAAGCGATGATGACAATGGAAAATGATAAATCTGAGTGGGACAAATGGCGTAAGCAGCATGACTCGGAGATGAAAAGCATTAGCGATGGTTATGTGAAGCTCGAAGCTGAAGTTGAAAGACTTAAAAAAGAGCTTGCTACTTCTTCCACTTCTTATTCTCAGAAAGAAGAAATGCTTCAAAAACAAGTTCGAGACGCCCATGCTGCTCAGCGGGATACTGAAGTCAAGCTTGAAGCAGAACAGCATGTTACTAGAAAATATCGTGATGACGCTGCTCAACTTCAGGAGAAACTCAGCTCTCGAGACTTAGAAATTGCTAGGCTACAATCCCAGTTACTGAAGGCTGAAAGAGAACGTGATGAAGTTCTCTCCGGTAAAGTCGCAGCCGAAGAATCCCATAAGGCGACCATAGCCACCGTTGACGCGACTCTGTTCGACTTTTATATGCATTGTGTCCTGGGGCGTGGGAGCCTTTCATTTTTGGGACCAGAGTATGAAGTCACCTTAGCGGAGGTGTGGGAGGCAATCATTGACTTATTTGGTGGTGCCGGATATTCTGAAACAGATCTTCAAGCTACCTACTTAAGTGAGAGCGATCGCGCTGCCCTTGCCAAAGGAAAAGAGCAGCTTATCCGAGTGCGGGCCGAGGCGGCAGGAGAGAAGCTTCCTGAGAAAGAAACACCTCCTATTGCTCCTGCTTATACTTCGGCTTTAGCTCATGCGGATATTACTGGCTCTAGTTCTCATTCCACGCCTCCCGCTAAGGTTGACAAAGAAACTGTAACCACCCCTACAGAGGAAGAGGCAATGAAGGACTTCCAAGCTCGGGAATTTGAGATTGACCTCGCTAAACCGGCTTCTCCAGGTAACTTTAATGATTCACGGTCTTCTTTTTTCTTGGAGAATACTGATTTTGATTTCTTTTATTATGCAGCAGTCGTGTCGGAAACTGCACCACTTCTTCCTTCTTCAGCTGTCGTTCCTCCTCCTCCTCAAGTTATACCTCTTCCAGCTTCTCAACTTGGTTCACAGGAAGAACCAATAGCGGCCCTTCAAGGTTTAGATGAACCACCTGCCTCCGAAGAACACAAGGCAGAAGATCTGGAAGATAGCGAGAAGACCCCGGAGCAGTCTTTCGATTATGACACAAAGCTTTCTACATTTCTTGCTCCGGGGAGTGAGTCTTCTTCCAAGAAGAAGGGGAAGCGTGTGGTTTCAAAGAAAGGAAAGAGGAGTTCTTCTGCTGCTGGGGATGAGGCAGAGATTGATCCGGCTGAGTCTCTTTCTCCTTCTTCTCCGATGCGGCCTACGAAGCTAATTACCAGGCCGGGTAAAAGCTCCAAGGGTGGGAAGAAGGGGAATTGAGTTTGATTTTGCATTTTCTGCTTTTTGTATTGACCGGGGATTGTGCGGATACCGGTCTCCGCTTCTTTTTGTAACCTGTACAATGTAAAAATTTCTCATAGTGTTGAAATAAATAGATATTTTTCTTGTACAAATCCTTGTGTATGTAGGAATACATCTGTTTTTCATTTGAAGTGTAGAGTAAACGATTATTTTCACTTGTACAAATTTTTTGTCTGTGTTTCAAGAACGCATTTACTCCACATCTTTATTACGTGATATTGCAATGAACTTGTGGTATGTTGCTTGTATATTACTTTTATTATTGTAACTGAATTGTATAATGTTGCCCCCATATCACAAGTATATTGTAATATTTCTTGCTTTCACAAGACCGATACTCTTATTTTAGAGAATAACTTTCCACTTTTTCAGGGAAGAATTATTCTGCTTTTAATAGAGTATATCTTGTTTTGGAGAAATCTTTATTTTCTTTTCCTTCCTGAAGAACGCTTCGACTTCTGGGAATGATCACTTTTATTTGTTTGAAAGTGAATTTTCCTGCACAGTGAAATGAGCTTCTGAAGAAGGTTTTGATTTTCGTGCCCCAGTAAAGGGTTTATTTTTGGTACTTTAAGCAAGGTGAAGTACGCCTCTGAAGAGGTCTTTTGGTCTCCGAAGAGAAGCGATTTTGGTCTCCGAAGAGAAGCAGTTTTGGTCTCCGAAGAGAAGCATTTTTGGTCTCCGAAGAGAAGTAGTTTTGGTCTCCGAAGAGAAGCAGTTTTGGCATTTCATCTCTGGTGAAGTGGGTCTCCGAAGAGAAGCATTTTGCACTTCTACACGGGTGAAATGTGCCTCCGAAAAGGGCTTTTTAGAATTTCATCACTGGTGAAGTGGGTCTCCGAAGAGAAGCATTTTGCACTTCTACACGGGTGAAATGTGCCTCCGAAAAGGGCTTTTTAGCATTTCATCACTGGTGAAGTGGGTCTCCGAAGAGAAGCATTTTGCACTTCTACACGGGTGAAATGTGCCTCCGAAAAGGGCTTGTGCCTCCGAAGAGGGCTTGTGCCTCCGAAGAGGGCTTGTGCCTCCGAAGAGGGCTTATGATTGCCTGGAAGTTACTTTCTCATGGTCGGAGGGGTCCACGGGACAAGCGTAAGTCGTTCGATTGGATGTTTGTTTGTACAAACGATCGCAATCGATTAACAAGGTGCCCCTTTTTGGTAGTCCCACCGATCTTTTTGATTGAGGAAAGCTCTCCATTTATTGGCATGCCTCGTTAGAGGGCTTTGTTGACCCTTGGGAAGGAGCATCAGTTGGTTGGTGTGCCAGGAAGGTTGCGTCTTAGGGGCAAGTAGATCCATGGGATGGACACAAGCTGCCTGATCGGATGCATCACAATCAGCTAGCGAGGGTCTTATTCCTTCTGCTTGGGAAGGTATCCCTTTAGTGGATCTACTTGCTTTCCTGTTGAGAGGCATACCTCCCTTTGGCTGCTTCCATGTTTGCCCGCTCATGCTGTATCATCATCCACCAATCTGCGATCCTTTATCATCGTTTCCAAGCGCATTTTTCTTTCTCTTGCAAGTAAATTGCTTTATCCGAAGAAGTAGACTTCACTGTTGAATGACTCCACAGAGTAAACGCAAGTTATTTGGTTGGATGCCTTTTTATATCAACGATCGCAACCAGTTAACGAGGGCTTGACATAGTGGAGCCGTCAACTTTTTATGTGAAGCTCCTCTTGTTTGGGATTCGAGTTTGAAATTTTTGTTGCTTGAAATTTGCTAAATGATTTGTAAGGCTCGCTTAGCTTTGCGATGGGTGAGCTTTGCTTTAATGACCTGCAGTATTAGATCGATATTTTAGCAATACATTTAGAGTATTTACACATCGAAATATAACAGGCATTTTATAACAGAAAACGCAATGCATAGTTTTTCATTATTGAGTCACGCTGATTTCTCAGCGGTTTACAATGCAGAAGTTACACATCTATCATTATCTTTACAAACTCAAGCAATGCTGTTAAGTAAAAATGAATGCTAGTTATTGTTGTTTCAGAATCTCCAAGCTGGATTTCCATTTGTGCTCGATTCATAGCTTTTGGATTTTTATGCCAGAGAAAGTGAGAGATGCCCTAGTCGCAGTTTTGTGGGTAATTAGTAATCATCCCAACTTTTGCTTGCTGGGTATGGTCCCCCTGTGATATCATTAATGACAAGCTTTTCTGAATCTTGCACTGCAGTGTTGTTGTGAGAATCGGATTGATGGGTAGGGTGTTGTTGATCCCGAGTGGATGGGGTTGGATCGACTCCGCTCCTTTTAACGTATTGTTGGAGTTTACCCTCCTCTAGCAATTCTTCAATCACCTTCTTTAATTCGCGACATTGGTCAGTGTCATGGCCAGGTTGATTGTGAAATTGGCAGAATTTTCCATTACGCTTTGCCCCTCTCGTCATCTCAGGCGGCTTAGGATACCTGACAACGTCCTTTGTTGCAAAAAAGATATTTCTTGGTGTATCAGTTAAAGGAGTAAAGTCCGAAGGATTAAAGCGGCGAGGTTTCTTTTCATTTCTCTGGCTTTTTCCTCCTTCATTCTCCCTTTTCTGACTTTCAGATTCTCTTTTCTTAGGTGGGATATTGTCACTATCAGTCTGGGCAGTAACCACTTTCGATGTTGCAGAAAGGCTTTCAAGGCGAATGAACTCATCGGCCTTTTTATAAAATTTATCAAGTGAGTTCGGTTACTTCATCTTTAGCCATATCCCAAATTTACTCGATTTATCAATGGCTCGCATCAAATAAGTCAGGATCATGCGTGGTTCCGCATTTTCTACCTCGGCTAAAGCTATATTGAAACGACTCAAGAAAGATTTGATTGATTCTCCGGGCGCTTATTCAAGGTTGGACAATGACATTATATCCTTAGCTTTTGAAGCATACAATCTGAACTGTTCTTTAAACTTTTGCGTTAAGTCGGAGAATTTATCTACAGACCGAACTGGAAGCTTTGTGAACCAAAGTAAAGCCACACCTTCTAGGTATACCGGAAAGTATCGACACTTGATCTCGTCTGATGCTCTTGCACCAGTCATATGCCAATCGTACTTGTAGAGGAAATGATTAGGGTCACTGGTTCCCTTATAGGCTTGGATAGTAGGAGGTGCAAATTTCCTTGGAAACTCCGCTCTTAGGATCCTTTCAGTAAACGGAGTTCTGCTTGGCGCAAATCCCCAGTCAGCCTCATCCTCTTCCCTTTGCATGCTCTCTTTCATGATGCGGCCAACCATTTCAGACAGGTACTCCTTATTGTTCAAAGACACCTCCGGGCAAGTATTAGTTCTTCCCTCGGAATTTTGCCCGGGCATATGCTCATGACAAGTTGGTTGCGGCATAGAACCATCAGCTTGGAAAGGTGGCATTTCAGGAAGAGTAGTTCGACGGTTTTCTGGTTGACGATTTGCCCCGAGCAGAGCAGTTAATCTATCCATCATCAAAGCGTTTTGAGTTTCAATTTGTTGGTATAATCCAGAAACTGCGTCATCCAATTCAGCCCTGGTGACCCCAACGGTTGGAGTTGCTTGGTCTGTTATTGGGGAAGCGGAAGTTTCTTCGTGAGCGTTTCCGGGTCTGATAGGTCTACCTCTTCTTCCAGGAGCCATCATTTCAGATCTGGTTTTTAAAGAGAGGTTCTTTTTATGAATCTTTGCGAAGCAACAGTGGATGATCGCCTGAGTTGGGTTCTCAGTGAAAGCACCAAAATGTTAACGGTAAAAAGTGAACGCTAACACCCGGTGTGTGTAATAAACTTGTGAAAGCACCACCCGTTGGTACGGGAACAGAATATGAGCTGAAAATCGCAGAAAAGCAGTAAATGAACAACAGATTTATAGTGGTTCGGCCTGTAATTGAGCCTACATCCACTTTATAGTCTTTTATTGCTGATTCGGTTACAATTCGATACAAATCACTTGTCAAATACAATATAACTTGATCACACAACAATCTAGACTACTAGCTCAATCTTCGGTGATGAATCTTGCTAAATCCGTATCGGATGAATGGAGTTCTTCACGAAGCTCGTTGTAGTGCCTTGAGAGTTGGAAGATCTTTACTTGTTGAGTGAATCTTCAGTGCAGCAGAGCATGGATGCTTGAAGAAATGAATTGCCAAAAAGTCCCCACCATGTTGGAGGTGATGGGGTATTTATAGGAGTAGATCTGAGTTCTGGGCAGAAAATATGCTAAGTCCTAGGTCGCGTACGACCTAAGCTAGGTCGTAGGTCGCGAGCGACTTAGGAGATGCAGTGATGAAGTCGTCGTTGCCTTCAGGTGGTAAGTCACAGGCGACTTATAGCGAGCCATGAGTCGTAGATGACTTAAGTCCTTAACCCGTATACGACTTACTCCTAAGATACGTATCCCGTATGTCGTAGGTTTTTAGGTCGCAACATTGCTAGGTCGCGATGTTCCTTTAGAGGTTAGGTCGATGACGAGTTAAGGGATTGGGTTGTTCTGGGAAAATCCTGTGGCTATCTTTGACAAGTATTAAGTCGTAGCCGACTTATCAGACCTTAACTCGTAAGACCTTAACTCGCAGCCTTCAAGTCGTGAACCCACTAAGTCGTAACTCGTTAGGTCGGAACCTCCTTAAGTCGGAGCATTTCATGACTCGGAATCTTCCTTAGGTCGTAACCTTTAGGTCGCAGTACTACTAGGTCGCGGAGTCTTTAGGTCGCAAGCTTCCTTAGGTCGTAGCCTTTAGGTCGCAGTACTACTAGGTCGCGGAGCCTTTAGGTCGCAAGCTTCCTTAGGTCGCGACTTCCCTTAGGTCGTGACATTCCCATAGCCTTAGGTCGCTGGGCAAGTTAAGTCATAAGTCGTTAAATTTCTTAACTCGTAGGTCGTTGAGTCAGACCATTCCTTAGGTCGGAGCCTGTTGAGTCGTAGGTCATCTAACTGTTAACTCGTTAAGTCTGCAAGTTCCCATAGGTCAGCAATCTGTTAACTCGGCAGGCCTTGCTAACTCACAATTTGCTAGGTCGGTAGGCTTCTTTAAGTCGGCAAGCACCTTAAGTCAGCCAGCATCCTAAGTCGGCATACTTCTTGGCACACCAACCAACTGCCTGATCGGATGCATTCTCAAACGCAAACAAAAAGTTTGCACAAGTAAGAAGAATCGTTTGTTCTACACTTAAAATAAAAGATAGATCATTCTCACATACACAAGAGTTTGTACAAGTAAAATAATGGTTTTATTTAGTACTATGAAAATTCTTTACCTATGCAGATATCTCAAAAAGCAAAAGCGGGGACCGGTACCCGCACAATCCCCGGTCAATACATGCAAAGAGCAAAAATAATAAGTAGAAAATCCAGCTTGATTATTCCTTCTTCTCACCACCCTTGGAGCTCTTTCCCGGCCTAATGATTAGCTTTTGAAGTCGTTGTGAACGGGCAGGGGCAGAAGGAGAAAGCGGTACAGCCGGATCAACTACTGCTTCCTCTTCAGTGGAAGTCTTCTTCTTTTTCCTTACAGCACGCTTCCCCTTCCTCTTTGAAGAGGACTCGCTCCCCGGAGTAGCAAGCAATGTTGAAAGCTTCGTATCATCGTCAAGAGACCGCTCCAGGGTCTTATCGATGTCTTCAAAATCCTCCGCCTTCTGTTCCTGAGAAGCAGCCGGGTCATCCAAGCCTTGAAGAGCTTCGATTTTCTCTGCCTGTGATCCCGGTTGGGAAGCAGAGGGAGGAGTAATTTGGGAAGACGGAGGAACGGCAATCGAAGGAGTGAAAGCTTGTGTAGTGCTTGGTGCCTCCGCTGTAGAAGAAAAGAAGTTAAAATCAGCATCCCCCGAAAATAAAGAAGGCATCGGTTCATCAAAGTTTAAGTAACAAGTAAGAAGGTCATCGAATTCGGCTAAGTCAAATGACTGGTTCATTAGACCCGAGACGACACCAAGAGTACCTGGAGGAGTTGGCTTTGCAAGATCCACCTCAAACTTCTCGGCTTCAATATCATCCAGTGCCTCATCTTCAGTAGGAGTAGTTGCAGTCTCCTGGGCAACTTTAGCTAGATGTAAAGAATGAGGGCTGGAATCTATAATATTAACGTCGGCTGAAGTGGAAGTTTGAACGGGGGCAGTTAAAGGAGCTTCTTCTTTTGGAGGCTCTTCTCCCGCTGTTTCAGCTCGTACTTTGGCAAGTAGCTCCTTCCCCTTAACAAGAGCGGCACGATCCTCATCATTGAGATAGCGCTTCTCAAGTTCCAGCTCATTATAGCCGGCCCCGCCAAGCATATCCATCGCGACTTCCCACACTTCAGCCAATGTAATTTCATAATCGGGACCAAGAAAAGAGAGGCTCCCACGACCCAGAACGCTGTGTAAATAAAAGTCGAATAAGGTAGAGCTGACGTCTGCTTTCGTCGCCTCATGTGATTGCTCAGCCGCTTCCTTTTCGGCAACGGCAGCAACCCGGCCAGCGGTAGCCTCATCACGCTCTGCCTCAACTTTAGCAAGTCGAGACTTTAGTAACTCAATCTCTACGTTCTGAGAGGTGACCTTTTCCCGCAAATCGGTGTTTTCTGTGCGGTATTTCTCAGTAATATGCTGTTCAGCGACAAGCTTCATTTCAACATCTCTCTTTGCAGCATGGGCATCCCGCACTTGTTTTTGAAAGACTTCTTCTTTTTGAATATGAGATGCAGAAGAAGAGGCAAGATCTTCCTTATGTTTTTTAACCTCGGACTCAAGTTTTGCATAACCATCAGCAATATTTGTCATCTCGAGATTATGCTGTTTGCAAACTTTGTCCCACTCCGCCTTGTCGTTTTCCATAGTCAGCATTGCCTCAAGGTTTGCACGATTAACCCTTTGGAGTTCATCGACAAGCTTCTGCCACTGTGACATCCTCTCGATATTTAGCCTGACTGCGTCAAGACTGCTAAGCATGTCTGATTTATCAATCGGAACTATGTCCAAGTCAAAGCGCACCCCTTTTAGGCACCAATTCGGAAAACGGCTCTGAAGTGTTGGGGGGCCATCCTTGACTTGATATTGCGGTCTGTTAATAATAGTCTGAATGTCAGATTTCTTCAGAGGAGGAGAGCTAGCCAGAATATCAGAAGGAATGGGAGAGTCAGTCTTTTCAGAAATTTCAGACGCGTCAATCGGTTTAGATCGTTTTCTCGGTTCATCGGCAATCTGAGTTTTTCCCTTATCATCGTAAGACTTCCGCTTATGAGAGTAGTCACTCCTATGCGAAGAGTCATATCGCTCGGCATCTTTCCTTCTTTGCCACTGATCATAATCCCGCTTCTCCTGGGCTTTCCTTCGAGCCCTCTCTTCATCTGTTTCTTTTGGGGTATCAAGGTACTTCCTAAAGTCATAGGTGCCGCGGCCTCCACGGTACTTGAATGAGTCATAATATGAACCTGTACGTCCCATTGGAGAACCTGAAAGCAGAAGAGGGGTAGAGTTTAGAAATTTCCAGGAAAAAGAGGATAAATGCTTATAAGTGCTGAAAAATCCTAAGTGTGTGTGGCGTGCAAACTACATGCGTCAAATTACAGACCACGCTTTAGTGTGGAAACAGAGACGATTGGCGTAGTAGGCATCTGGTTTTGTTTAAGGGTAGAAGTCGCCTCGACAACGGGAGAAGTCGCTTTTTGATTGCTATCCCCGAAAAGCTCTTGAGAAGTTATCATGATATCACTCAAGCCGTCAAAGGTGTCATCGCCCAAGTGTTCAGCAGATTTCTCCTTCTCAACTTCCACATCAATTATTTTTTCAGAAACTCGAGGGTTCTCTTCTTCCTCAATAATTGGGGGAAGTGCCAACTTGCCAGCTAACCCTACAACATCAGTGGATCCGGAACACTTTATCAAAGCAGCATCCATGACAGTTGTTTCTGATGCAGCTTCTTCCGCAGAAGCTGGGGCATTCGACGCCTCTGTTTGAGAGCCCGAAGGAGCCGGTGTTTCTGCATCGGAACTAGGAATTTCATGAATTCGAGTCGACCTGGAAGGGTGTAGAAGCCCAAATTGGTGCAAAAGCTCATCATCTAATAGAAACTGGATACTCCTCTCCTCTACAGGCACCGCCATAAGCCTCTCGAAAGTCACTTTGTGACTGAGATTTTTAGAAGGAGGAGGAAGTGCTGAAAAGGAAAAAAGAGCGAAGTTAGCACTTGATAACCCAAACTTCGGTAAGTTTGAAAGAACATAAGAAACAAATGCAAGTGATCTTACTCCCTATTCTCCAAATAGCATAAAACACAGGAGGACAGCGAACATAGAAGAACGGGCTCAGGAAACTATGAACACTTTCAGGGAGACCGGTGATCAACTTACGATTTCTCGCACTCCTTACAACTATGATGGAGGGATGATCTTTATTTTTGGCAAAAGTACAAAGATAGCGAATTTCTCCGAAGGTAGGAAAGCGGCCCAGCGTTCTCCTAAAAAGCACGCATAGTCCCAGCAAGATGGCATAGCCATTGGGATGTAACTGAAAAGGGGAAATAGATAGTTGGAGAAGAAGTTCTCGAATGCAGTCATTGAATGGGGGGATAGCTCCGCTCAAGCACATTTGGCGGTTAGCTGCGACGAAGCCACGGGGCGGCCTGTCAGCAGTATCATTTATTTCGGGAAGCAAAGCGTCAGCTTCAGCAATGCCAAACTGGATGCATAGTTGACGAAAGGCTTTATGGCTCAAAGTAGTAGGAGTCCTCTCTAGAGGATCGTTTAGCGGGATAGCAACTGGAAATACATCTTCAGCTTGCTCTGTTCCTTCTTGTGGAGAAGACATTCTACACAATCAGCTGAATGTTCAAATGTGAAGGTGCACGTTCCCTAAAAGTGTGAAGTGTTGTGCAAAAACTAATGAAAATAAAAGACAAGCATAACTGGAATTAAATTAGTTGACAATCAATCGATTACAGAATTTCAGAATTTGTCAATGATCAAGTGCAGTGTTAATACAGACAAGTCAGTTTCATTTGACTATTATGATTTTGTTTTAATACTTCACTTGAATTGGTTATTGTACAGCATCTCGTTCATATTCATTTAATTTAACTTTCTCGTTATCAACTAATCTGTCATTCGATGTGGGCAATCAATGGCAGTATATTCGTCCCAGTTTTCTGCAGATGTTGTATTTAACAGGTCATTAGCATTGGAGATAATCTGTAAAGAAGTGTAGACAATTCAAAGTTCAAGACAATGCGGATATGCCAAGTTCTAACTCAGCTGCGACCTAAAGCCTTGTTGTAAAAAAACAAGTCACTGAAATCATTCGAAGTTCTAGGTCGGTCACGACCTAATATAAGAAGCTGCGAGATAAGTTAAGTCGGGCTGTATGCGGAGGAAGAGGTCTCAAGACAAAATGACATGAATTTCTAAGTCCTAGCTCGGCCACGACCTAAGGCTTATGTCGGAGGATAGTTAAGTCGCAAGAAAAATTGGACTGTTGAGACAGTTAGGTCGTAGGAATTGTTAAACAGAACAGGTTATTAGATCATGAATGTTTTGAGTCGTCTCAAGCCATTTCTCCTCTCCACCAAAAATTTCACCTCCTTTCACCAAACAACCAACTCGAAATTCACCAACCCAATAACCCGTTAACACCAACATCGTAAAATCCACTATCCTCTTCGTGAGATCCATCGTTCCCTTCATGCCACCAAGTCACTGGAATAACAATTCAACACATCTCCGATCTATCATAAACCCAACCTACTGTCATGTGTCCGTGAATCACATCAACAATTAGTGACGACCAAAAATTGATCACAGCACAATTCAAAGTGGAGCACGACGTATGATACCGATTTGGGGTTCGGAGGTTAGAATTCATGGTTCAATGGCTAACATGAAATGGAAAAGGGTCGGAAACGCTTACGCAATTAGATAGCAAGGGTGAATCGCCGGGTGGTGAACTTGAATTCGTATTTGAAATCGAAGAACTCTGTTAATGGCGGCACAAGAAGTTGGAACAGGTGAAGGAAGAGAAGGGACGACTTAAGCTATTTATAATTTGGGACAGTGAAATTTGAATCGACATGTCCGACCTACGACTCATCTTAAGTCGGTCGCGATCTAACACACTTACTAAGATGCGAGCTAAGGAAATCGAAGCACACGACCTACGAATTAGGCGCGTACTTCGAGGGGCAAATGTTAACCCCCTTTCGACTCACGACCTAGCAGGAGCCGAGTTAAGGCGCTTGCCGACTTAAGAAGTATGCTGACTTAGGATGCTGGCTGACTTAAGGTGCTTGCCGACTTAAGAAGCCTACCGACCTAGCAAATTGTGAGTTAACAAGAGCTTCCGACTTAACAGATTGCCGACCTATGGGAACTTGCGACCTACCGAGTTAAAGAGTATACCGACTCAACAAGTCACAACATAAAGAAGCGTACGACCTAATAAAAGACGACTTAAGGTAATCCACTACTAAGAGGAGCTGCCGATCTAAAATGACTACCGACTTAAGGAAGCCAACCGATTTAACAAAGTGCGAGTTAGCAAGGCCTACCGAGTTAACAAACTACCGATTTAAGATTGCACGTTAACTCTGCTTCAACCTAACAACGTTGAGATACCTTATACACCTTTACCTCGTCACCGACTTACCTTAAGTCTTCAGCGACTTAGGACTTAAGCGTAAAACCAGAAGAGGAGGTGAACTACTAGGGAAGTGTTGGAATTGATAAACCGGCTATGACCTATCGTAAGTCGGCAGCGACCTATCATAAGTCGGCAGCGACTTATACTAAGTCGGCGACGACTTAGGACTTAGGAAAATTTCCAGAGTCCAAATCAGCTCCTATAAATACCCCACCACTTCCAACATGAAATGGACTTTGGCAAATCATTTCTACAGCGCTGTTACTCCGTCGAACTCTTCATTCATTCAGTAATCAAGGATCCTTCAAGCATTCACGACACTACAACAAGCTTCGAGAGAAATTCCTTACATCCGAGATGGATTCATCGAGTTTCCCCGTCGAAGATTGAGCTAGTAGTCTAGATTGT